>CM042568.1:3389015-4044015 GCA_023630585.1 Cranoglanis bouderius
CTTAACACACCATGTCTTCATGGAGCTCGCTTTATGCACAGGGGCATTGTCATGCTGGAACAGGTTTGGGCCTCTTAGTTCCAGTGAAGGGAAATCTTAATGCTACAACCTTATTCCTATTCATGATTAAATGTACATTGGGTCCTGGGGTAATTTCCTACTTTGCAGGTGCTCCAGATCGACCACGTCAGTGTTTTTAATGTCCTCCTCTGACAAAATTAAAAGCCAAATTACCTATTGTTTTTCGCCGAACTCAGCGCTCATCTGATCATATACTTATCACCAAACTCAGCATCATATACTTACTGTTTTGTTTTACTGTTATTTTCAAATTGCTGCTGGAACTTTGGTTCATCACGAACGGAAATAAGAGCCAGCATCTCTTCTCTACTCCGGCACCTCTTCAACTGCTTGGACGGCATGTTGTAAATGAACCATGATCATAGAAAATCTTCACGTGGTAATTTTATTGCTGTCCGGATGCAAGAGTTTTATCACATGTAAAAAGTTTATCAGGGATAAACTGATCCAATCTGAATAGGGCTAAAGACATGCTATACAATTCTGACTTCTAACTTCTGCTGCTTGCAGTATTTAGTCTCGTAGAGTGTATCAGTGACCCTCCCTCAGATATTAAACACTTCCCAAGTTGTTTTTAAACACCTCCAAAGTTTCCCAAGTTCCCAACACTTCCCTCATTCTCTACGCCATGTTTTAAATGCATGTTCACCATCATGTGGTAATTTTATTTCTGTCTGGATTCAAGAGTTTTATCACTTGAGGAGACATCAGGGATATACTAATCCAATCTGAATAGGGCTAAAGACATCCTATAAATTTGTGTTTCCATCTTTGTGGCAACAGTTTGGGGAACATATGTCTGTGATGGTCAGGTGTACATATACTTTTGGCCATATAGGTTATATAATGCTGCGCAGAAACTCCACACAGACAGCTACCCAAGGATCGAACAGGGAGACTCTAGCGGATAGGCTACCTGCTGTACTACTGTGTAACACCACCACCACCAAACACAATAATAATCTCAGTTTTATCAACTAGATGTAGGAGACCCTTATTCCTTGACTTAACCGACTACCCTTACAGGAAAGTCAAATGAATGTCACACGTGAATATTAACTTGTGAAATTTGCACAGTCAAAACACAGGCTGAGTTGGGTAGTTGGTAACTGTTCAATAAATGTTTGAGATTTTGTAATTAACTGTTGTGTTATTTTCTTAAAAGCAGTTTATCTACAGTGTAGCATTAGTTCCCCATTTTTAAAAATGGTGTCATTGACAAAAACTGTTTTAAATACTCATAAAATCCACCCAAAACAAAATACATATAAAATGTGATTAAAAAACAACAACTTTTCCCCCCTTATCATCATAAGGATACTAAAATTCATTACTGTATTTGTTATTTTTTATTTCACACCAGTTGATTTGTAATGTATTTTAGTGTCCAGTAGAGGGCAGCACATTATCACATTAAACCACATCCTATTAAGTGGAAAACATAAGTTTAGAAGACAAATTATTTTCTTATTCAGAATTTCTCTTTAAAATCAGCATACTTCTTTGTCAGACGAGAATCATTAATCAATGTTAACAACTTTTCTTACTCTCCGTCCTGCACTTATGCTGCTTCAACAGAATCGAAAGTGAAACTGATCCGCTTTATTGTTTTTCTTGTCAGGTGAGCTTTCCACACGGCTTTTACAGACTGAACCAGGAAGTGTGAGCTGCTGTAGGTGACTGTCTGTGAGTTTATTTTTCAGTAAAATGGCAGAAGCGAATATTTTAGGACTTCAGGATCAGTTCAGCTGTCCAATCTGTCTGGATCTACTCAAGGATCCAGTAGCTCTTCTTTGTGGACACACTTTCTGTATGGTGTGTATTAATGGCTGCTGGGATCAGGAGGATCAGAAGGGAGTCTATAGCTGTCCTCAGTGTAGACAAAACTTCACTCCAAGACCTGTTGTGAGTAAAAACACCATGCTGGCTGAAGTAGTGGAGACACTGAAGAAGACAGGACTCCAAGCTCCACGTCCTGCTCACTGTTCAGCTGGACCTGAAGATGTGGAGTGTGATTTCTGCACTGAGAGAAAATCCAAAGCCGTCAAGTCCTGTCTGGTGTGTCTGGCCTCTTTCTGTGAAACTCACCTCCAGCCTCACTATAAATCTCCTGCCTTTAAGAAGCACAAGCTGGTCGAAGCCTCCAGACGACTCCAGGAGCAGATCTGCTCTCAGCATGACAGACTGCTGGAGGTTTACTGTCGCACTGACCAGCAGTGTATCTGCATGTTGTGCACCATGGATGAACATAAAGGACATGATACAGTATCAGCTGCAGCAGGAAGAGCTGAGAAACAGGTAACAATATCTTACAGCCATCATTTACAACCACTCAAGGACACGAACCTTTTTTTTAATTAAAAAAAAATATTTAACAAATTTAACTTGAGTAGAATTGCTTTAGTATGATGCCAGTGAAATTACATTGAGCCATTTTCAGAATTTTCGCTCATATTATACCATTAACACACTGAGGGTGAATTATGTGCTGTGTTTCTGTGTAGAAGCAGTTGTTGGAGATGCAGGGAAAATCCAAGCAGAGAATCCAGGAGAGAGTGAAGGAGCTACAGAAGTTGAGGAAGGCTGTGGAGACTTACAAAGTGAGTTTGGAGTTGGAAGAGCTGTTTCAGGATCAGTCAGACTCTCCTCTTTTTATCTAGTCACTGTCTCAGTATATGGGGTTCCAATAAAAGAAAAGATTAAGAAACACGTGTATGTCTCCTAACAGCGCTCTGCACAAACAGCAGTGCAAAAAACTGAGAGGATCTTCACTGATCTGATTCAAGCCATTGAGAGAAGACGCTGTGAGGTGACCGAGCTGATCAGAGTTCAGGAGAAAGCTGAAGTGAGTCAAGCTGAAGAAGTCATGATGCAACTGGAGCAGGAGATTGCAGAGCTGAAGAGGAGAGACGCTGAGATGAAGGAGCTTTCACACACAGATGATCCTGTCCAGTTCCTCCAGGTAATGAACTGAATGTATATTCACAATAAAGTAGCTTCTAATTGAACAATGTAGGAGAAAGTCATTAACATTCACGAGTTTGGTGTGTAGTACAGTTTTGTCTAAGGTCAAAGATCATTCTGTGCCACACAACAGCTACAGTGGGTATAGAAAAGAATCAACCCCCTTTAAAATAATCATATTTTGTTGCTTTTCAGCCTGAAATGAAGACAGACACAGTTTTTGTTTTATCCAGCTGTATTTACTCAGTACAACTTATAACATCCAAGTGAAAGATATAACACCAACATGTCAGAATTTTTTTTAAAAAAAATTAAAAAAACAAAATCACTGAGCTGGAAAGAGGATCACCCCCTTGCTTTAATTTGCCTTAATTTTTTAATTACAGACTTTAGTCTGTATCTACATCTAGACTTTGCAATATTTGCCCACTCTTCTTTGCAGAACTGCTCGAGTTCAGTTAAATTTGATGGTGACCGTTTGTGGACTACAGTCTTCAAGTCATTCCACAGATTTTCAATGGGGTTTAAGTCTGGGCTCTGACTAGGCCATGCAAGGACATTCACCTTTTTCTCCTTCAACCACTGTGTGGTCAGTTTTGCTGTGTGCTTTGGGTCATTATCATGTTAGAAGGTAAATCTTCTTCCCATTGACAACTTTCTGGCAGAGGGCAGCAGATTTTCCTCAAAAATTTGACGGTATTTTGCCCCATCCATTTTCCTTCTATCCTGACAAGTGCTTCAGTCCCTGCTGCAGAGAAACACCCCCATAACAGGATATTACCACCTCCATGCTTTAGTGTAGGAATGGTGTTATTTGGATGGTGAGCTGTATTGGATTTCTGCCAGACATATTGTTGGTGTTGAGGCCAAATAATTCAATTTTTGTATCATCTGACCATAACACCTTTTTCCATGTGGCCTCAGAATCTTCAGGGTGCATTTTGGCAAAGCTCAGTCTTGGGTGGCTTTTTTCTTGCAACCCTCCCATACAAGCCACATTTGTGGAGAATTTGTGATATTGTTGTCACATGCACACAATGACCACTCTTTGTCATAAATTCCTGCAACTGATTCAGAGTTGCTGTAGGCCTCTTGGTAGCCTCTCTGACCAGTTTCGTCCTGGCTCTTTCATCCAGTTTGGAGCAACGTCCTGATCCAGGGAGGGTCTGTGTTGTACCAAATACCTTCCACTTCTTAATAATAGACTTCACTGTGCTTCTAGGCATTGATAAAGCCTTTTTTGTATCCATCTCCTGACTTGTGCCTGTCCATAACTTTATCCCAGAGATCTTTTGATAGTGCCTTGCCACCCATAGTTGATTCTTTGCTTCAGTTGCACTACAAAATGCTCCAGGAAAGCTCTTTTCATGCTGAGCTAATCAAAATGACCACAGCTGATCACAGCTGAAAGTCAAATGGCTTTGTGTGCCATTGAGAAGATGATTAGCTACACCTTATTGAGTTTACAAGTCATTTTTAGGAGGGGGTGATCCTTTTTCCAACTCAGTAATTCTGGTTTTTAATTTTTTATTTTTTTCTGACATGTTGGTGTTATATCTTTCACTTGGATGTTATAAGTTGTACTGATTAAATACAGCTGGATAAAACAAAAACTGTGTCTGTCTTCATTTCAGGCTGAAAAGCAACAAAATGTGATTATTTTAAAGGGGGTGATTCTTTTCTATACCCACTGTATGCAATCCAACTGCTATGTATATCCATCTACAGTATAGTATATGTTTTCTTTTCTATATGTAGAGTTTTCAGTCTGTCTTGGCCGCTCCTAGATCTGCAGATTTACCCACCATCAGTTCTCATCTCACTTTTGAGGATGTAGTAAAGTCTGTGTCTCATCTGAGAGAGAAAGTAAAAGAATGCAATAAAGAGGAGTTTGGGAAAATATTGCATGGAGGTAAGCACTAAATATTATATTATCTTCAAATACATTTACCACAGTGAGTTTGGTAGCCATTTGTACAAGAAAAAGTACATCAGTATTCACCAACAATTTTTAAACTAACATCATGATGGCCTTATAATGCTATTATTTGTTAAGGTTTGTGCCAGTGATGCTTACAATAAATGAAACCGTAGCCTATAATAACTCTGAAAATCTGTTTGTCCTGATATGACGCTGTAAACAGTGATAATGGTAAGAATTTTCTGCTGATCTGAAACTTCTCAAACATCTCAGAAATAAGAAAGTGTAATGGACATAATTAACCACCAATAAGGGGGAAAAAAACCTGGACTATTAGAGTTTGATGACTGATCAGCTACAGTAATGGAGAAAAAGAAAGTACACCCTAATTCAAGTCTATGTTATTATTTATCAGGGCCTAAATAATTGTGTGGTCCACACACAACAGATTTCAACATGTAGTAAGTTTTCCCCAAAAAGTAAACCAACAATCAGACAACAGGTGGGAAAAAATACACCCTTCCTACTTCCACAATCATTAAGAGAGTAATTAGCAGCCAGGTGTAACTAATGAAATGTACACAATTAGTTAATCATCAAGACGAGAGACTACCTCTATAAAAGAAAAGCTTTTTGGCAGTTTGGTGTTCTGGAGCACTCAGGTGTGTGTCTACATCATGCCAAGAAGAAAGGACACCAGCCATGACCTCAGAGAAGCAATTGTTCTCTGAGGATGGGTTATACGGAATGGGTTATACGGGCTGGGATGGGTTATACGGGCAATCTGCAATGGGTTATACGTGCATCTCCAACTGATTTGAAATTGACCATTCTCCAGTGAGAAGGATTGTGCACAAATGGAAGGCCTTCAAGACAGTTGTCAGTCTTCTCAAGAATGGGTTTCCCAGCAAATTCAGTCAAAGGACAGACCTTTTAATGCTCAGAGATATAAAGAAAAACCCAAGAGCTACATCATGTGACCTACAGGCCTCTGTAAACATATTAAATGTTTATGTTCATGACAGCACAATCAGAAAAAGACTAAACAAGTATTACTTTCATGGAAGGGTGACTAGGAAAAAGCCCTTTCTCTCCAAAAAGAATATGGAGCACAACATCATGATTTGGGCTTCTTTTACAGCCACAGGACCTGGGAAAGTTGCAGTCATTGAGACAATGATGAACTCCACTTTATACCAGAATATTCAGCTAGGCTGAACTTGGGTCATGCAATAGCACAATGATCTCAAGCATACCAGCAAATTGACATCTGAATGGCTACTGAAGAAAAAATCAAGGTGTTTGAATGGCCAAGTCAAAGTCCAGACCTCAACCCCATTGAGATGCTGTGGCAGCATTGAAAGAGAGCTGTTCATAAACGAATGCCGTCAAACGTCAATGAACTGAAGCAATGTTGTAAAGAACAGTGGGCCAAAATTTCTCCAAAACAATGTGAGAGCCTGATAAACTCCTACAGAAAATATTTACTTCATGTTATAGTTGCTAAAGGTGGTTCTACATGTTACTGAATTATAATATTACATAATAATACTACATATTGAAATGTTTTGTGTTTTTTTTGTTGTTGTCACCTGAGGTTATTTGTTTGTATATAGAATTTGGTGAGGACCACTGAATTGTTACGTAGGCCCTGATAAATAAAACCATAGATTTGAAGGAGGGTGTACTTTTTTTCCCCATGCGTTACGAAACCTGGATAGGAAGGAAGCAGGATGCACTTGCAGGGGAAAGTGGTCAGTTTATTAGGAACATCAAGGGAAACGCACATTCAAAAGTGATTGGAAGTAAATAGCAAAAACCAAAAAATAACAGCACTTCACTCTTCCAAAAAGGGTTACATACAGATGAAATCACTTACAGGGTTACAGTCCAAGAAATCACGCAACGAGGCAGGAATCCAAGAAACCCGGGAACGCCGGGTAAACAAAAACAAAACAAAAACCACAGGGGACGCCTGGTTAACAAAAAACATCGGGAAAAATCTTTTGCTTCGTTGCTATCTTTAACTTCCAGAATCAATATTCCAAAATCAAACAATCTAACATCGCACATTAACCAATACAACATCGAACAGCAAACATCGATACTCAGCCCTGAAGCGGACACAAACCGGGGTTTAAGTAATGGCATTTCATTCGAAATTAGACAACATCAAACTAGCGACACCTGGAAATGATAATCAGAGGAAGCGGGGGCAGAGACATGACGCAACACAACGCAACACAAAAACAAAAAGGCACATGGCAACATAAACAAACGCCGAGTTCATGACGTAGTCCAGAGAGTTCCTTTTGAATCGCGCTGGAATGCACTCCGTGGAATGCGGAAGATATGCTGCTTCGTAGCGGAGCCGTGAGTGGGAGAGCTAACAGAGTCCCCCCCCCCAAAGGCGCATCTCCCGAAGCGCCGAAAGTTTTGCCTGTTCTGGCGGACCCGGGTCCCTGGGCAGGATCGGAACATCTGCCCCCTGGACCCGAGGCTGGTGAAGTTCAATGTCCCGCAGCCAGAGCAGAATGTGTGGTGTTGTCGCTGCGAACTTGGATGAGAACTTGGACGAGAACTTGGGGTGGTGCTTGAACTGATGCTTGGCATGGATCTCGGAGCTGCGCGTGACCTGGTGCTTGGCTTGGATCTCGGAGCTGTGCGTGACCTGGTGCTTGGCCTGGATCTCGGAGCTGCACGTGACCTGATGCTTGGCCTGGATCGCGGAGCTGCGCGTGACCTGATGCTTGGCCTGGACCTCCGAGCTGCGCGTGACCTGGCGCTTTGTCTGGAACCCGGACTGGATTCAGATTCGGCACCTGGATTAGGGACAGGCTCAGAGACAGACTGGGAAACAGACTGGGGAATGGGACAGAAAATAGGACAGAGAACTGGACAGAGGATGGGACAGAGAATAGGACAGAGAACTGGATAGGGAACTGGAAAGAGTGCTGGACTGAAAATTGAACTGGAAAGTGAATAGTCTATAAACTCAAAATTTTGACCCGGAGCAGACTTGATAACCGGATTCAAAGCAGGAGTGAGAACTGAGCTGGAAATCAAACCGGAAGCAGTGCTAGATATCGAAGAGGAACTAGAGCTGGAAATAAAAGTGGAGTCAGGGCTGGAAACAGAACTGGGAATTAAGCTGGAGACAGGGATGGAAACAGAGCTGGAAATTAAAGTGGAGACAGGGCTGAAAACAGAGCTGGAAATTAAAGTGGAGACAGGGCTGGAAACAGAGTTGGAAATTAAAGTGGAGACAGGGCTGGAAACAGGGATGGAAATTAACGTGGAGACAGGGCTGGAGACAGGGATGGAGACAAAGTCTGAACCTGGACTGGAAACAGAGCTAGGAAGATAACTAGAGACAGAGGAGGAGACAGAGGAGGAGACAGAGGAGGAGACAGAACTGGAAACTAGGCTAGGGATAGCACCGTCAACAAAATCGGGAATGGAGCTGGGAACGGAGCTGGGAACAGAGCTGGCAATTAACTCAGCAACCAAACTGAGAACCAATGCAAAAATAGGGCTAGAAATTAAATCAAACACGGAGCTGGCCACTAAATCAAAAACTGGACTGGAAACTGGACTGGAAACTGGACTAGGAACAGGGTTGGAGACAGGACCGGGAACGGGACGGGGAACAGGAGCAAGACTGACACCGGGAACGGGAGTAGGACTGGGAGCAGGATTGGAAACAGGACCAGGAACAGGACTGGGAGCGGGACCGGGAACAGGACTGGGAACAGGACCAGGAACAGGACTTGGAAAAGCACCGGAAACCTGACTGGGAACTGGATCAGAAATTGGCCTTGGAATACGGCAGAAACCTGGACATGGACTTGGACATGGACTAGAACTAGGGCAGGAACCTGGACATGGACTGGGACATGGACTAAGAATAGGGCAAGAACCTGAACATGGACTGGGACATGGACTAGAACTAGGGCAGGAACCTGGACATGGACTTGGACATGGACTAGAACTAGGGCAGGAACCTGGACATGGACTTGGACATGGACTAGGACTAGGGCAGGAACCTGGACATGGACTCAATGTAGCGCTAAAACATGGGCTAGAATTTGGAATGGAGGTCATCCCATGGACCTCAGACATGGACTGGGCTTGAGAAGAGGTCATCCCATGGACCTCAGACATGGACTGGGCTTGGGAAGAGGTCATCCCGTGGACCTCTGACATAAACTTGACTTGGGAAGAGGTCATCCCGTGGACCTCTGACATGGACTCGACTTGGGAAGAGGTCATCCCGTGGACCTCTGACATGGACTTGGCTTGAGCAGAGGCCATCCCGTGGGTCTGACATGAGCAGGACAGGCGAGGAGGTTTTTTCTTGAACTTCTGGCCGGATCGTGGCCTGGGCGGAGGTCTCCACCACCTAACAGGTCTCTAACACCATGACTGTATTGATTATGAATAGAAATGTCCTATTCATTATTTAATTTAATTGCTTTAGCAGGTTCGTGTTATTTTAAAGAACTAATTTGGCCAACAATGAAAAATTTCCACCAGAATCAGATGTAGTCGATCAGCCCATGTATTTCTGGCCTGCAGTTTGATTCATTATATTTGCATTTGAGTGACAAGCTAACAGTTACGCATTATGAAAACAGCATAACTATATTGTTAAGCATTAACCTCAAAAGACATCTTTTGTGATATACACATGTATCGGTTTTACAGGATTCTTGTGCAGATCTAAAAAGTTTGGAAGAGTATGGGATTTAATGGCACTCATTTCTAAACCTGGAAATTAAAAAAACAAAAAAAAAAACAAAGTTAAGTGTTTGGGCTTCAAGATGGAGCTATGACTATATTTTTAGCTCTGCAACCTCAGTTTTTCCATGTGTGTCCTACAGTGTCTGCATGTATGTTTGAGATACCAAAAAACTCCAAGGGATTTGATGATTTAGACATCAAACCACTGATGCAGTCTGCATCATATCAAGCTGGTAGCTTGTAGCTCCTGCACAAAACATAAGCAACAATATTAAACATAGTCCTTGTTCTGGGTGATCAACAGTTGATTTATTATTTAAAATAAATAAATAAATAAAAACCTCTCTTCACTGGCCTTATTTGAATAAAATTCCTTTAACTGTGTTTCCATAGTGAGCTATGTCTGTATGTTTCTTCTTCCTGAACCCCAAAGCAGAGATCTTCTAGAATGTGAGACACACACACACACACACACACACACACACACACACACACACCATGATAACAGTTTATGTCTCATGAGGTTAGTGTCAAACATTTTTATTTACACAAATGCAGTTACTATAGCACTAAGAAAACAACACAAAAAACGATTGACTGATTGATATATGTTTAAGTCTGGAATTTCCTTTTTTAAATGCAAATTGTGTGTTTTCTTACCATCAGATTCCTGTCAGCTGACTCTGGATCCCAACACAGCTAATAATCTCCTCTGTCTGTCTGAGGAGAACATGTTGGTGACCTGCAATTCACTACAACAGCCATATCCTGATCATGTTGAGAGATTTGAATGTTATCTCCAGGTGTTGTGTAGTGAGAGTGTGTGTGGACGCTGTTACTGGGAGGTTGAGTGGAGCGGGACAAACGGGGTTGCTATAGCAGTGTCATATAAAGACATCAGAAGGAAGGGAAACAGTAATGAGTGTGTGTTTGGATGCAATGATCGGTCCTGGAGATTGTTTTGCTCTCCATCTGAATTTGTATTCTGTCACAATAACAACCAAATTAAAATCCCAGTAATACCCAGCTCCTCTAGAATAGGAGTGTATGTGGATCACAGGGCAGGAACTCTGTCCTTCTACAACATCTCTGACAGGCTGAAGCTCCTCCACAGAGTTCACACCACATTCACTCAGCCTCTTTACCCCGGGTTTACGGTTTGGTTGGGATCAAAAGTTAAACTATGTCATTTAAAATAGATCATTTTCAAAGCTTTTTGATACTAGTAGATTTTTTTCCTGCATGTTTCTGCATGCACTTTGATGGGGGTTACCTCAAAACAACAGTGTACTGTAATAGCAAAATAAATATAGAAGGAGACTTTGTGGGTAAAAAAATCTGATTTGAGTCAAGAACTGACATATTAAATGTCTCTAGAAAATGCAGTTTTATAGTGAAAACAAATGATACCACTACAGAATTTTTTTTTAAAAAAAAGTAAAACATTATTTTCAGGCAACACTGCTCCACTGTTTATTCCATTACCTGTGGCTACATAGTAGTTGTAGCTAATAAATGGATAACCTTTTGTAATTATGATGATTGTAAGGATCGTGATCAGTCTGTAAACCTAAATATACAAACCACATAATGGTACACTGTTGGTTTAAGGTGGCGTGGATTTTTACTATTTCTAATAACTTGATTAGCAAATAAATGTCATTAAGTTAAATTAAACGTACTTAACTATTATCGTGAATCTTGATATTACTTAAAATTGTTATATTCTGGTGCTTTATTACAGCCAGACAATTGTGTTCAGAGTCATGAGGAAACAGGCTACAATTCAGGCAGATAATATGCTGTAGACAGCACAAACACATCATTTGTGTTGTGTTGCTCCTAATAATATTAGAAGAAATAATAATTAACTTAAATAATTTCCTTTCTTTTACTCTCACCCATCAGTATACTATCTATGTACAAATCATGTTTTGAAACATCATGTGTAATACGATATATCTGTGTGCGTTCTTTGACCTTCAACACCCCACTGTTGTTCATTATGTTTAACATCATTAAGTCTATCAATGGTCACAGTACATAATCCTATAAGTATGTCTGTTTTGAGTTGAAGATTTTGTTGTATAACGCAATGGCATTCTAAGCTGCTGTTGAACCGTGACCAATAAACTTTACCATAATCACAAACTTGATGCCTTATCACCGACTCATATAGGAACTGAGGATTTGCTCCTGAATTTATTTCTTTTTTATTATAATGGCTGCAGAGAGAGTCTTCTCTGGGGCCTGTTATATTAAATTTCAGTAATCATACGTAATTAAATTTCGTTTTGAGAACTAAATTATTTCATTTGTTATTATTTGTATATTAGTGTCCAGCAGAGGGCAGCACATTACAACACAACACCACATCTCGTGTTAAAGCCTCTGACACTCTGTTGTGATTAAGATGTAATTAATTAACGAGTGAAATGGTTTATCTAGAAATTGTGACACAAACAATAGACTAATGTCATTGTACGAATTTGATTGTTTTGAGTCAGTGGATACACAGTGAAGCTACTGTAGCAGCACAGAATGGTGTGTTGTATACAGTATATGGCCAAAAGTTTGTGGACACCTGATCATAACACTTACAGTATATGCGCTTGTTGAACATCTCATTCCAGATTTATTCCCTGTTTAGCTGTTATAATAACCTCCACTCTTCTGGGAATGGTTTGCACTAGATTTTGGAGCGTGGCTGAGAGCGTTAGTGAGGTCAGGCACTGATGTTGGGTGAGGAGGGCTGGGTTTGGGCCTCTTAGGTCTGGTGAAGAGAAATTGTAATTCTACAGCGTACAAAAGTCTTATTCCTATTCAGAATTAGAATTGTGTCCAGATTGACCTTGTTAGTGTTTTTAACGTCCTCCTCTGAGTTTTTTGCCAAACTCAGCACTCATCTGATCATTTAAGTCCTGCCTGGATTTACATTTGTGATTTTCTATGCAGATGTCACCTCATGTGAGAAAAAAAAAAAGATGTTTAACTTCTGCTACTTGCAGTATTTAGTCTCGTAGAGTGTATCAGTGACCCTCCCTCAGATATTAAACACTTCCCAAGTTGTTTTTAAACACTTCCGAAGTTTCCCAAGTTCCCAACACTTCCCTCATTCTCTACGCCATGTTTTAAATGCATGTTCACCTTCATGTGGTAATTTTATTTCTCTCTGGATTCAAGAGTTTTATCACTTGAGGAGACATCAGGGATATACTAATCCAATCTGAATAGGGCTAAAGACATCCTATAAATTTGTGTTTCCATCTTTGTGGCAACAGTTTGGGGAAGGCTTACACAATGTCTGTGATGGTCAGGTGTCCACATACTTTTGGCCATATAGTTTATTTAATGCTGTACTGAAACTCCACACAGACAGCTACCCAAGGATCGAACCAGGGAGACCTTAGCTGTGAAGCTACCTGCTGTACTACTGTGTAACACCACCATCACCAAACACAATAATAATCTCAGTTTTATCAACTAGATGTAGGAGACCCTTATTCCTTATTTCTTGACTTAACTGACTACCCTTACAGGAAAGTCAAATGAATGTCACATGTCATTCATTATTGTATTTGTTATTTATTAATTTGTTTTATGTCACACCAGTTGATTTGTAATGTATTTTAGTGTCCAGTAGAGGGCAGCACATTATCACATTAAACCACATCCACATCCTATTAAGTGGAAACAGAACACAAATAAGTTCAAGTTTGTTTAGAATTTCTCTTTAAACTCAGCATACTACTTTGCCAGAAGGGAATCATTAATCAGTGTTAACAACTTTCTTACTCTCCGTCCTGCACTTATGCTGCTTCAACAGAATCGAAAGTGAAACTGATCCGCTGCGGATTTATTTCCGTCTGTGTGTTTGCAGATTTGCTGATACTATACAGATCTCTGTGTGCAGGAGGGTTTTTATTTTTTAATACCTGTATTTTATTATTTTTCTTGTCAGGTGAGTTTCTCAGACACCTTTTTTCCACACGGCTTTTACAAACTGAACCAGGAAGTGTGAGCTGGTGTAAGTGTGTGTGTGTGTGTGTGTGTTTGTTTTTCAGTAAAATGGCAGAAGCGAATATTTTAGGACTTCAGGATCAGTTCAGCTGTCCAATCTGTCTGGATCTACTCAAGGATCCAGTAGCAATTTCATGTGGACACACTTTCTGTATGGTGTGTATTAATGGCTGCTGGGATCAGGAGGATCAGAAGGGAGTCTATAGCTGTCCTCAGTGTAGACAAACCTTCACTCCAAGACCTGTTGTGAGTAAAAACACCATGCTGGCTGAAGTAGTGGAGACACTGAAGAAGACAGGACTCCAAGCTCCACGTCCTGCTCACTGTTCAGCTGGACCTGAAGATGTGGAGTGTGATTCCTGCACTGAGAGAAAATCCAAAGCCGTCAAGTCCTGTCTGGTGTGTCTGGCCTCTTTCTGTGAAGCTCACCTCCAGCCTCACTATAAATCTCCTGCCTTTAAGAAGCACAAGCTGGTCGAAGCCTCCAGACGACTCCAGGAGCAGATCTGCTCTCAGCATGACAAACTGCTGGAGGTTTACTGTCGCACTGACCAGCAGTGTATCTGCATGTTGTGTATGTTAGATAAACATAAAGGACATGATACAATATCAGCTGCAGCAGGAAGAGCTGAGAAACAGGTAACGATATCTTACAGTTTTCAGCTACAACTAGTAAAGAAAACATATAAACCATTTCTTGTTAAAATATTCATCTTTAAAAAAAGAATAAATATAGCTTGAGTAAAATTGCTTCTATCTGATGCCAGTGAAATGTTATTGTGCCGTTTATAGAATTTCTCTCATTTAATACCTTTAACACACTGAGGGTGAATTATGTGCTGTGTTCCTGTGTAGAAGCAGTTGTTGGAGATGCAGGGAAAATCCAAGCAGAGAATCCAGGAGAGAGAGAAGGAGCTTCAGGAACTGAGGAAGGCTGTGGAGACCCACAAGGTGAGTTTGGAGCTGAAAGAGCTGTTTCAGGATCAGTCAGACTCTCTTCTTGACATATGGTCACTTTCTCATTGATTGGGGACCCAGTAAAAGAGCTGATTAAAAACATATTCCCTCTCTCTCTCTCTCTCTCTCTCTCTCTCTCTCTCTCTCCTAACAGCGCTCTGCACAAACAACAGTGCAGGAGAGTGAGAGGATCTTTACGGAGCTGATCAAATCAATTGAGAGAAGACGCTTTGAACTGACAAAGCTGATCAGAGCTCAGGAGAAAGCTGCAGTGAGTCGAGCTGAAAAAGTCATGAAGCAACTGGAGCAGGAGATTGCAGAGCTGAAGAGGAGAGATGCTCAAATGGAGGAGCTTTCACACACAGAGGATCCTGTCCAGTACCTCCAGGTAACAAAACTGTAAAAACAGCCATGTTCAGGTCAATACAGCTCCTAAGTTAGTCCAATTTCACAATTCACAATGTATTTCACTGCTAAAATTCACCTAAGAAAATGTTGGGGGATTCCAGCACTAATATGTAGATCACTAGAACCAGACTACAAAGTGCTGTATTCATATTTAACAATTAAGTTTAAAGGTTATGTCGATATTTATGCTGGAAAAGTTTTGCTAATTCATAGCAAAATCCATACATAATGAGTCAAATTATGCAGTTCCTTAGATGTTCTGGATGACATGCAGTTTAGTCAGGAGGGAAAAATAAGATGCAATAAGTGACTGGACAGGACACAAGAAATATTTATTTCTTATATTGTGTTCTGGAAATTTATTAGTGCAAATAAGTTAATGTGGCCATTGACTTATAAAAGGTCAATCAAGGTAATGAAATTGTAATGTGTGCGCAGAATTAAGTTATTTTTTCCATGCTTTTTATTTGATAATTTTATTTGTCAATTAAAAAAGGCCAAATCCAGAGGGCTAAACATAGGCAGAGATGAAACAATATATGGCAGGTAAAATGATCTGGAATAAATGGCTCAAAATGTACACAAATTATGGTGCAAACTGTAAGCTTTTGCACTGATTGCCCCGATTGTTGTTTTTTATACATAAAACATACAGTAGGAAATTTATATAGCAAGTGAAGAAGACATTCATAATTCAGGGAAGGTGCCTTCTGGCAGTCTGGAAGTAAGTAAGTAAGTTAGTAAAGCTTTATATATATATATAGTTTCTTTTAAAACAATGTTTACAAAGTGCTTTACAGAAAACATATACAGTAGATACAAGAAAATAAAATCAGTAGTAAGAATAGATAAAAAATAAAAGACAATAAGCAATAAAAGCAATAAAAGAAATAAAAGACAATAAGCAAAAAGAAAAATAGAAATATAAAATAGAAATAAAATAAAAATAAAATAGAAATAAAAGGATACAAATAAAATCAAGTATGGAAAATTAAGTGGTTTGAGGAAAGGCCCCAGTGAACAAACGTGCTTTAAGATACTTTTATAAAATGCTAATTCAATCAACTGCACGTAGGCTGTCAGGGAGACAGTTCCACAGTTTAGGCCCACAGTGACTAAAGGTCGACTCCCCGCTTTTCAGCTGCATTTTGGGTAAAACCTGCAGGTTGCAGTTGTATGACCCGAGTGATCTAGATGGAGTATATTTAATGATCATGTCACAAAAATATGTAGAAGTTTCACTATGAAGACATTTAAAAATTAATAACAAGATTTTGAAAATGTATTAATTAATTTATTAAAATCAATTCTGTAAGACACAGGTAGCCAGTGAAGTGATTTAAGTGCCGGAGTGATATGATTCTTCAGTCTAGTACGTGTCAGCATTCGTGCAGCTGCATCCTGAACTCTTTGTAAGTGTTTAATGGAGCTCTTTGGTAAACAAACCGAAACACTTTTGCAGTAGTCGAGTCTAGATGAAACAAATGCATGTATGAGTTTCTCACTATCTGTACTTTAGAGATGTTAGGAAGGTGATAATATGCTGTTTTACAAATATTGCTAATATGTTTTTTAAAACTGAGATCACTGTCAAACACGATCCCTAAATTCTTGATGCAGTCATTAGCCTTGAGAGACAAGGAGTCTAGATATGGCATAATTAACTTTCTCTATGCATCATTTCTGATTTCTCTGGTCATCATTTCTGACTTGTGGGCATTTGGTGCAAGTGAGAGATAGAGTTGCATGTCATCTGCATACTGATGGAAGGAGAGGTTATATCGATTAATTATACCAGCTAATGGCAGCATATATAAGCTAAATAACAAAGGACCCAAAATTGAGCCTTGGGGAACACCACAAGATATCACATGATGTATGGAGGTGTGTGTACCAAGTGCAACATACAGTAGTATTCACTGCCACTTAAGAAGGATCTAAACCAATCTAGGACTAGGCCTGATAAGCCAACCCAGTTTTGTGACACCCAGAGATTGTTGTCACATGCACAGACCGACCAATCTCAGTCATAAGGACTTGTAAGTCCTTCAAAGTTGCCATTGGCCTCTTGGTAGCTTCTCTGATCAATATCCTCCTGGCTCGGTCATCCAGTTTGGAGGGACGGCCCGATCTAGGCAAGGTGTTGGTGGTGCCATACACTTTCCATTTCTTAATAATGTTCTGAACGGTACTCAGAGGGATAGTTAAAGCCTTTGAAATCTTTTTGTATCCTTTTCCTAACTTGTGCCTTTCCCTTTTGAAAGCACCTTTCCATCCATGGTGTATTCTTTGCGTTGCCATGCACTACTAGTAATGGAATCATCATGGAACAGCCGGTTTTCTTATGAAGTAATCAAAACCACTGCAATTGATGTCAGGTGGGGGGCAATTAGCATGGTGTGTGATCTGGGAAGTGACTGGTTGTACCTGAGCAAGTTTATGATAGTTACTCTAAGGGGCTGATCACTTATCCAAACCTGGTATTTCACTAATTAAATTTTAATAATTGTTCATAATTTTTTGAAATGTTATTCCCACTTAGATGTCGAGGGTTATGATATGTAAATACAGCTGGCAAAGTTAAATTTAATTTATTTTAATTTCCAGGGTGTAATGTGACAAAAGGTAAGGATTTTGACAGGGTATGATGATTTTCTATAGGCACTGTAGACAGGCAACACCCCCGCCCTTCTTATTCATTCTAGGAACACAGAAGGAACACATGTTTCATTAAGTACAAAATTGTAATTACTGTCGAGCAATGTTTCTGTCAGGAAAAGTAAATCCAGCTTATGTTTTTCAACAAGTTGGCTAATTACAAAAGACTTATTTGACCATATAGGGAGATGTGATTGTTAAATAATTACTTGTACAGTTCACCTTGAAACAATTAATAGCCGTGTTGCTCCTCAGTCACAGGCCTTTCAACTGAATGAAAGAAGACAAGCAGAGATGTAAAATTCCCAAAATGTTTGTATTTATTGCAAGGAAAAAGCATTAAAAAACATTTAAAATCCAATGCGACAAAGGAATAGAATATAGGAATAGAATTAACAATCATTAAAAATGTTGGCAAGATAAAATACTTGTCCTTTCTACTATTGATAGAAGCCCAAACAGCCAGTCAAAAGGAAAATACAGAAATACAATAACTAAAGAAAAAGTTTTTTTTTTTAAAAAAAGGAAAACAAACAAACAAACCCTACCGATAAAGTTCAAGAGCTACCAGCGGAGACTGGCTGGTCCACAGGCTTAACACTGTGAATGTAGCTGGCACTGGTTACATAATCACTACTCTTAAAGGGATAGTACTACACATGCATACACAATAAAGTTCTCTATACACACTATATGCTCAATTAAGAATTGCGTGCCATCTAGAATGCCATTCAAGAGTTTGGGGTGTATTTATGGCCCAAATCATGAATCTAAGGGGAGAGTATTGTGGATACATCAAACTGTCACACAATGGTGCTTGACTTAATACTGCTCTCCCCTTACCGATATTTAGCAAGAAAAATTTATTTAAGTTTGTGGTCAGAGTCACGTGTAACTGAGAGATGTTTTTACCAAAGTCTGCCTCTGCACACAAATCCTATGGAAATATACACGTACAGCATAAGTTCAAACTTATATCTGATGTCAACTCTGGATTCAATGTTGCAATAAGGTAAATTTTTTCTGTTTTGTGTCTTAGGACAAATATGTAATGGCATGCCATTTCTGGTTTCCTTTTTTTGCATATTGTAGAGTTTTCAGTCTGTCTCGACCCCGACTGGACCTTCAAACGTGCCCACCATCAAGTTCAGCTCCATCCTAGCTTTTGAGGATGTAATAAAGTCTGTGTCTCAACTGAAGGAGAAAATAGAAGAGTGCTGTAAAGCCGAGTTTGAGAAGATACGAAGTGGAGGTAAGCTGTAACGTTATATCTTAAAATACATTGTAATTTTGTCTTAAAAAACATTTAGCACACTGGGCTTGTTAGCCACTTGTAAAAGTAAATATAAAAAAATCTATATCTAAATAATCTATATTTAATAAACATTTGAACACATTACAATGAAACAAGATGTAACTCCTAGGTTTGTTTATTTCTAAACTGTCTCTTCATAAATTTTATACATTATTTATTTGGCAAAAAAATTTAATTACACAATTTTCTCAGAGAAATTAATTGATAATCCAAAACATGGTTTGAAGTTTGCTTCTTTAGTTTTGTACTGGAGTTACAAGGCTATGGGAAGCATCCTGCAATTGTAGCATCATGTAAACTCCATGGCTAAATAAAACACTCAACTAAAATCACATCACTTAGCTCTGTGCAGGTCTGCAAAATGTATAAATGTATAAAACGTTATGGAACGCATTGGGAAATTCTGAAAAGATTTTGTTCTGTGGTCAAATTAAAACATTCTCTTATTTACAGTGGGGGAAAAAAGTATTTGATCCCCTGCTGATTCTGTACGTTTACCCACTGACAAAGAAATGATCAGTCTATAATTTTAATGGTAGGTGTATTTTAACAGTGAGAGACAGAACAACAACAAAAAAATCCAGAAAAACAGCTGTGGGAATTTCAGCCACAGTTGTGCTCATAAATTTACATACCCCGTGCTGAAGTTCACTTTTGAACTGGTTCATCTGTGTAAATTCAGTTGTCATTGTGTCTTGTGGACTATATGTAAACATCTGTTATGTGAAATAGCTTATTCATGGCAGTACTAAATAAAAAATAACATGCAATTTCTATTATCTGTGATAATCCCCCATAATCGCATACTTTTTTGGGTTCACTGTGAGTCCCGCCCGCCTCAGTGATCTCAGAACAGCTCATGTGCTGCATGTGCCGTCATCATTACCGTAGACAATAATGTCATCTAAATAGGGAGCGGCATATACAGCGTGTGGATGGAGCACTCTGTCCATAAGCCGCTGGAACGTTGCGGGTTACACCCAAATGGAGTGGAAAAGGTAGTTTTTTCACGAGACATTGGAGTCAATGGGATCTGCCAATATCCTTTTGTTAAATCCAGTGTCGAATAAAAACGAGCCGCACCTACTTGAACGAGCAGTTCGTCAATGCGAGGCATTGGGTATGCGTCAAACTTAGACACCACGTTGCCTTTTCTAAAGTCCACACAAAACTGGATCGTCCTGTTGGTCTTGGGAACCAAAAACCACTGGGCTGCTCCAGTCACTGTGGGACTCTTCAATTACTCCCATGTCGAGCATAGCCTTGAGTTCGTCCCAAACTACATTTTTTGTTTAAGCAGCCGATAGGGACGGCTGCGCACCACCACCCCTGGGGTTGTCTCGGTGTGGTGCTCTATGAGATTAGTGTGACCGGGGAGAGGCAAGAACAGAGGCACATTGGAAAATTTATTAATGTCCATTATTTGGGACGGAGAGAGGTGGTCTCCATACAGGACCGGGGTGGACTTTTTAGATTCACCTCCGGTCCTAGCTCCTCCCTCTCGGGAACGACCATCGCCAAAGCCACGGAAACCATCTCCCTCCATGGTTTTAGGAGGTTAAGCTGGTAAACCTGTCACACCCCGCCTCTATCCATTCGCATTACTTCATAGTCAACATCCATGACTCGCCGTGTGACCTCAAAGGGCCCTTGCCACTTGGAAAGTAATTTAGAGCTTGACGTGGGTAGCAAAATGAGCAGGGTTTCCTGACAGAAACATGGCTCAACAGTAATTACAATTTTGTACGTAATGAAACATCATCACCAGGTGTATTAACTCTGTTGCCCCCTTGAAAACTGTTTCTGGGATAATTAATGCTACATCAATTCTAGTTTTTTTTAGATCTCAGTGCTGCTTTTGACACAGTCGACCATGGGAGTCTGCTTGACCGACTGCAAAACTAGGTTGGCACTAGCCAATGAGAGTAAAGCACTGTTAAGCCCTGCCCACAGGAGAGGTTTGTGCCAGAATGGCAAATGTAAACTTGGGGAGCGTAAACAAAAAGTTTGAAAGCGTAAACGAAAACTCTGGCAGCACATTCATAAACCGTGATTAGCGAAAAGGAAGCTTAGGAAACTGTTAACAAAGAATGATGTTTATTTGAAGACAATTTTACATTTTTGCCACTGAGTCACTGTTTTCAGTTTCAGAGTGTTTTTTTTTTCTTTCTCATTGTATATTTTTGTTCATTTCTTGAAAAGTTATGTTCACTACTTTTGGCACAAATCTAATCCCACAGTTGACTATGGAAGTCAAGGATGTCGTATTTAAGTTTATATTCTGCTTGTTCAACAGTTGACAGTTGTTTAATAAATTGCTATCAAACACATTTGGACAGATTTGAATTGCTGGTTTTATTCTCAATTCTTATTGTTTTGGTTATGGGCGCCAGAAATTCAGGAAAAATTCTAACAGTAAAAAAGAGGCGTGAACTCTGAGGGAGTTAGCTCCCCAGTGATGTTAACTAACTGTAATTCTAATGTGACAAGAAGCCAAACTAATGTTTTGGTTAACATTATGTTGTGAAAACAATGTATTTCTAACACTTTTCAGTTTTTTTTTTTTTTGATATAATAATGTAGTTCTTACCTTGGGTACACTGACTGACAGCAAAGTCACCTCCGGAAAATTAGCACAATGCTAGTGGCATGAATGGAAAAGTCAGGGGGTGAGGGATGGGCATTACTGTGTGAGATCTCACGAGATCCTACAAAAAGTTTTGCAAGATCTCACAATAGTCTTTTTTTTTCAAACTTTTTTCCTCCATGTCCGCAAGCTCTTGATCCTTTTAAAGAGCAGAAAATTGGATAAAATTACATGAGTGTTGGCATTTTTAGATGTATTTTTTTTTTAAAATATTTTTTTAAAATTAGATTGAAGTAGCTTAACTTACCAGCTATAACATTTGAACATTAGTCCAAGTGTCACAAAAAACAAGCAAACAAACAAAATAAACATTTCACTGGTGCATATTTGTGTACTATCTCGGACTCTTGTAATCAGCCTATATGGGATTGATTGTGTTTGCACTTGTCTAACCCATTTGGTAAACCAAAATGGGCCCCATTTGTGTTGCCCATTTTGAGCCCATACACTCATTTCCCATTAGTGACCCAACTAGGAGCCACATAGGGAGCCCACCTGGGTTTGCCGATGTGGGACCTACTTAGTTGACCCAGGTGGGTCCCAGATAAGATACCCATTTTGGGCCCATGCCCACTCGGTACCCCTGTAGCCCAAGTGTAACCCATGTGGGCCCAACATAAACATGGCTGGGTAGCTTACGGTTTACCAGATAAAATTATATTATAAAATAAAACTATTTGTACATACCTGTCTAGAAAGTTTATTGGTGTTCTTGTCACTTTAATTTCTCCAACAAATCCCGCCTTGAGGTAGGACCAAGCGGCGAGGCTTTTGTATGCCTTCAGGCTTTGCTTAGTGCATTTCCCTGGCGTCAGGTACATATAAATTTCGGGAAAACCGATTTCTGTTCACATGCTGTCTGTCCATGGACCACAGGTTCTTGGGAAAGTTGTAAGGGTCACTATCGAGTCCAACTGCCTTTAATTTAAGCTGATAATAGTTAGTTACATTAGCGTTTTTGCAGCTTCCCCTATTAAAACGAGCCATTTTGCTGAATGTTGTGCCACTCAGTCCGGCCGAGGGGGGCGTGTTCCGGCGGGAAAGTGATGTCAGTGCATACCCTCTATTACATAAAGAATAAAAAACAGTAAAAATCCAAACCCCAGGCTCATCGTTTAGCAATAAACTCCTCCTCAGCTTCAAGTCCACCTTCCGCCATACTTGTTTTTGCTCTGCACGTGAGTTGCGAATGGGTCACAGACCGTCGCACACATAAATATGTCATCAACTAGGCTTTATCGTTATTATCGCGGGAAGACTAATTCTTATTGTGGGGAGAATTTCTACCGGTATATCGCGAACGATAAAATATAGCCCATCCCTAGTGTGCATTCCTTACCACTCGCCTTCTCCGGCTCCACCCTCCCTTCACAACCCGGAGCCCCTCCACATGGTCCCTCTTTTATTTAATTAATTAATTAATCAATTAATTAATTAATTAATTATTAACATTTTGTAGATTCTGCAAGGGGTATGTACATTTATGAGCACAACTGTAAACGCAGGCATGGATCAAAACCTGGACCCACAGAGCACTCAACTAGATACAAGGCAAAGATACACCTAATAAAAGGTGAACTGAAAACAGAACAATCAGAATCAGTATAGTATCCAGACAGTATCCAGTGGCATGGCAGAAGGCTCCAATTATGAATGATTCTAAGAGATATTAAAATTCCAATCTCTATCATTAGATTTATCTTGAGTTTACTTATATTATGCTCGTTCATTCGGATTCCATGTCGCTCAGAGTCTCGCGCCAACCGTGAACGCGGATCTCACGGTCACAAACTCACCAGTCTTGGTCATTAGACAGAGGTAATTGACTAAAACTATTCAGATGGTCGTCCGTGCTTTTTAGTCTTTCATTTTAGTCTAAGTACACTTAACTAAAGCCAAGTTGTTAGCCTGGACTCTAAAATCTCAGTTGGCATGCCACAATGCTCCACCTAAACCCGGATTTTAGCCTGCATTAACTTGGTCGCAGATTTGTGCTAACCTGGACTTAATTCACTAGATTAATCTACTAGAGACAATAATTTCAGGGTAGATCAGAATAAATTCAAACGTAACGATTTATTAACCAGGTAAGTTCAATAATAATTCTTAATCCAGTTCAAAAGATAATAAACAGTGATCAATAATATAAAAACATCACGTAAAACACAAACAAGAGAATTAGAGATGTTTACCTGGTAAAGAAACTACACACAACAGTTGTACTACAACAATCTGTCTACAGATTCCCTGAATCTTTTGCTAGCTCTCCCTAAATACCCAGATGCTCTGTAGGTCCACCAAATGGTGTTGTTTGTGATTATAATTGGAATTTGGGCCCACTGTTCAGGGGGCATTTGTGATTGCTTTGATATCTGTGGAAGGATGTACCTTATTTACATACAGGAGGTGATTTGTGTTAGGGACTCGGGGAAGGTATGCAATATTTTTTTTTACATTTCTAGATCTTAATAGTGATTTGAACTGCTGCTGAGTGAATGAGACCATTTTTCCAGACACACTGAGACCGTTTGAATGATACTATACATGTATAGGAGTCAACTATAAACATACTGTCTAATGCATATAGACCTTGGGTGAATTTAAGGTGATCTCAACACAGAGAGAGAGAGAAGGGTGGGGGCAGAGAGAAAGAAGGAAGCAATGTAGTGAAGTGTGATCTTCCAGTCTCCACTCAGCATGATGTGTTATCTCGGATGAAGATGCTGATTCTGTGGGAGAGAGTTCAGGGTTCCAGGGTCAGACATCTTCGCACCGGCCTTACAGTCGCAAAAAAAAATGCACATGACAATTTTAAACATAGAGGCACATGTTTATAGATAATACTGTATCCTACAATGTCAGAAACCCTATCAGCAATTCTGTTTGAGCCACACAACAACTCCACTGAGTTTGAATATTTACACACACATCATATCAAACTGGTATCTGTAATCTTTCACTAGATTAGTATTGTAACTCACTGCAAAAGGAAAGAAGCAAACCTTGAATATAAGCTGACTGATTACTTTTGAGTTAAACTTCACTTTAAATATTTTATTTCAACGCAAAATTCATATTCACTGCATTGGCCTTGTTGTAATTTAAATCACTGTAACTGTAACTGTATTTAATTATATTTCTGTAGTGAGGGACGTCTGGATTTTTCCACCTCCTCTTCCCACTCCAGTTCCCATTCCTACACCATCAGAGGACAGGAGAAAACTTCTCTTTTCCTGTAAGTGGTAATTTGCAGGTTGCAATGATGCAACTCGGCACATTTGACTTGCGAAGTGGGGAAAAAAACATGGGCGTCCACATGTTCATCTTTTGTTAGTAACAAGCTGGGCAGCTAACTATGATATGTGATGTATATTTTCCTCCTCAAACTGTAATGTAACTGTTATAGATTTAACAAGTGAATGTCTGCATGTTGATTGGTCAAATGCAAATATTTGCATATACAGTATAAGTCATTTAAAGGTAAGAGATGCTACTTTGTTTACTGTTCATGTTGATTTGACGTTACTCTGTAAACAGGGAAGGAACTTGTTCAAGTTGAGGGGGTGTTTTATTTGGCTTTTACTGGTTGGGGGTTGGGAATTACAAATTGTAACATTGAGTTGAATGCAACATGTCTCTCTCACTCCTCTCTCTCTCTCTCTCTCTCTCTCTCTCTCTCTCTCTCTCTCTCTCTCTCACACACACACACACACACACACACACACACACACGCACACACACACACACACACAATATATGGACTACTTAAATGTTTACAGTTTTTTTTTCAATTGGGTACATGTTCACTAATACTGACCACCAAGTAACATGATTGTGATACAAAACACAAAGTGTTCTTGTCAAATGAAACCACAAAAAGACACTGAATAACCAATTTTGAAATGATACTATTTGATCACCAAAAAACTGTCAATATGGTGAGATTTTCCGTAAAGAGTCGTTCATTTAACATTTATGGAAGGAGTCTCCAGTGTCAGCACTTTGTAACGGTCAGAGGTAAAGCTGTAAATTTCAATTTTCCAACACAGGACAGGAGTTTACGCTTTCTCTGTAATGAGACAAGCTGTTTGTTTATTTATTTATTCTCAAATTTACTATTATTACATGTTATTATGAAAAAGCGAGGCTGGTGAGGGAACGACTGTTTCCAGCTGCTTTAATGTAAGTGAGAACAGGAACTACATTTTTTCATGGATGATCTACAATATTAAATGTAACAATAACAGGTTAATAAGTACGACAGTCACTGGCAAATTAGTCTGGTCTAACAGGAATAAACATAATTTAATTGATATTTAATTGAACAAATTTAAGTACATTTATTTGTGTTTCTGTAGCGACGGACGACTTGCACCGGAGGTTGCATCATCAACTGGGATGTAAGTCTCTCTCTCACACACACACACACACACACACACACACACACACACACACACACACACACACACACACACACACACACACACAATATATATGGACTACTTAAATGTTTACAGTTTTTTTTGCAATTGGGTACATGTTCACTAATACTGACCACCAAGTAACATGATTGTGATACAAAACACAAAGTGTTCTTGTCAAATGAAACCACAAAAAGACACTGAATAACCAATTTTGAAATGATACTATTTGATCACCAAAAAACTGTCAATATGGTGAGATTTTCCGTAAAGAGTCGTTCATTTAACATTTATGGAAGGAGTCTCCAGTGTCAGCACTTTGTAACGGTCAGAGGTAAAGCTGTAAGTTTCAATTTTCCAACACAGGACAGGAGTTTACGCTTTCTCTGTAATGAGACAAGCTGTTTGTTTATTTATTTATTTATTCTCAAATTTACTATTATTACATGTTATTATGAAAAAGAGAGGCTGGTGAGGGAACGACTGTTTCCAGATGCTTTAATGTAAGTGAGAACAGGAACTACATTTTTTCATGGATGATCTACAACATTAAATGTAACAATAACTGGTTAATAAGTACGACAGTCACTGGCAAATCAGTCTGGTCTAACAGGAATAAACATACTTCAGGAATTACTGTTATTGGAAAATAATTTTATATTTAATTGAACAAATTTAAGTACATTTATTTGTGTTTCTGTAGCGAGGAAATTTCAGAGGTTCCCTCAACAACTGCAATGTAAGTCTCTCTTTCACACACACACACACACACACACACACACACACACACACACACACACACATTTAAAAAAGTTTTTTAAACATTTTTATTGCATTGTTTGTGTTTCTGTAGTATAGTTACAACAGATCCATAAGGAATGTAAGTGTATCTCTCCCTCTCTCTCCCTCTCTCTCTCTCTCTCTCTCTCTCTCTCTCTCTCTCTCTCTCTCTGAACAAACTTCAGTATACATGACCTGCATTGTAATGTTTGTTTAAATGTGTGATTGTAACATTTTCCAACTTGGCCTGGATAATACATTTAAATGGGATAAGTTTTATTACATTTTTTTTTTGCACAACAGCAGTCTATGTGGACTAAACTGTGGATCATTTTTCATTGCTTTGGCACAAAATGCATTCAATGACTACATCTTTCAAATGACATGAATTCTTTTCTCACTTAAACACAACCATCAGCAAAACCCTATGCACCTACAGGCCAATTTGCACATGTCTACGTACTCTTTACAAAACGGTTAAACTTTTTAAAACTGAAGACAGCAATTTGCTACATTTCTACAGTAATATCGCATCGAAATATATTCCAAATCTAAAAACTGAAGTACTATCAAAACGATTAGACCAACCACAGCTGATTCCCATTGTAGCTGAACACCTACCGAGGTGTTAGTCTTTCAAGTTCATTACCATCTATACGAAAGGGGACATTTTAGGAATCATTTTACAGTAATGTAAACATGGACCCAGCCAGAGATGAAGTGGCTAACAGAGGAAGAAGACTGGCTCGGAGAAAGAGAGGGAGAGGGAGAGGAGTACATATGCGTGGCGAAAGAAGACTGAGAGAAAGATCAAGAGCTGTAGTCTCAGATGAGATTATGGCTACTATAGTTGATCGTGTAATAAATCATGATCTATCAATGAGAGAGGCTGGTCTGCGAGAGCAGCCAAATATGCAACAGTCAATGGTGGCATGTATTGTGAGAATTTTTCGGCAAAACAACGGGTAAGATGTGCATTCTGCAAGGGCATGTGACTGAACGGCACATTTCAGAAGTACATTGAGCAAAGCCTTCGAACCACTCGTGTAATTAGGGCCCAAGCACCTATGGTGCGAGGACCCTATTAGAATTGCTCTGTTCATTCTTCTTCCTCTTCTTCTTCTTCTTCTTCTTCTTCTGAAACTTTGCACACGTGTCGAAAATTTACATCTGATATCGGTTTGAGAATTAGGTGTCGCAAAATGGCTCGATAGCGCCACCTACACAGTTTCAATGAAGCGTCCCTCTTATTACATTTCACATACGTGTATGAAATTTGGTACATACATGTAATGTCCCAATACCTACATTCCTGCTGATACTCCAGCTGTGTGTCGATCAGCTTCACCTGACTGTAATTCTCTTTTTGATTGGTTTGTTAAATAAGACTGATGATTCTGATGATCAAGACATTGAGATGGAGTCCTACTTTGTATTATTTTTTAACTGTCATGTGCTTAAAAAGACAAACAGATTTACTCTTTACTCTTTTTTCACTTGTCCCTGATTTCAGGACCTGGCAAATGTGAGAAACCTGCAGATCACCAACTACCGACACTCAGTGATACTCTACAGAACTCCTCCTCCTACAATCTCTCTCTCTCTGTCATTTAAGCACAACTTCTTTTCTCACATGTGCATATTGTGGAATAATCAGTGTAACCTTTATAGCAATGAACAATAATTTGAGGATGTTTATCTTGGATTTGACGATATATATTGATGAAACGTTTTACAACAAATGTATAACTGCTTTGGTTTTGGTGTCTCTTACACAAAATATATTGTTGTTCTAGTAGTTCAATGTATCTAACATTTTTTAAACAGAACCATTAAGGAACTTTCTGTTGGTGGTGTTCATCTGTTTAATAGGTTTAAAAGGTTTAATAATTTTCATATTAGGAAAAGTAAAATGGAATTTGACTTGTGCTTTCTGAAAACCATCTTTACACGTATATATTTTACTCCTCAAAATGTAAAAGCTGTTCTTGTAATAACTGTCCTGAGAAATGTAAAAGAACTGTTTCACACAAAGTGTACTTTGTGTTATTCTGATGCAGAAGCTTTTATTAATGCATTCTTCAGGGTTAAAATAAGGGTTCTTTGCATACAATTAAAAATATATATATATTTTCAAAGCTCTATTTGGATGACACATATAACTCTTTTGTTTGTGTTGTGATAGAATCTGAAATCAGTTATTTTCAATTATTTTGTATTGATTTAAATATTCATTTAAATCAATATTCATTTACAAAAAAAAAATCTCCTGTTGATGTTGTTAATTTGTATGATTTTAGAACTGTATTAGATTATACAGTATATTTGTGTAACCTACTTTAATTATTAACCTTTGTTATTAAAAAGATATTGGAGTTTCTTCTGTAAGGTTTTATGACTGTTTTTTTTTTTTCTTTTAGAAAAGATGTGTTGCACAAAAAGTACAGATAATTACTTGGTGAAATATGAGGAAAATAGTGCATGCAATGTAAAAAAAAATTATAAAAAAAAAAAAAAAGAAAAATGCTGCATTTTCTAGCCCAAAATACTGGGCTAAACATAGTGAGTCCTTTTATTGGATTATATCCATGGTGCTGTGGCTGTGTAGTTAGTGGATGTTCAGTCTCACTGGAAGTGAAAACAAAAGAAATCATTTTACATTTGGCAGACACTCTTATCCAGAGCGACATTTATCTCATTTATACATCTGAGCAGTTGAGGGTTAAGGGCCTTGCTCAAGGGCCCAACAGTGGCAGCTTGGTGGTGCTGGGGTTTGAACTCATGATCTCAGTACAAAATAAAATTTTTCAACTTTGCAAAATTTGCAAAAACCTTCAACTTCTGTGAGCACAGATTGGGTTGGAGAAGTGGCAATACGGAAAAATAACACTTGCAATGTTGAAGCAAGAGGGGAAAGAATCATTTGGTGGAGTATCAAGGCTGCAGTTGCCAAACTGTGTCCTCAAGAATTTTGTGGTCAATCCTGCTAAATTGTGACATTATGCTTAAGTTGATTTTAGGTGGTGGTAATAGTGGAGAAGTCTTATTATTTGCCTGGGTGGTATTAGTGGTCAATCTAATATTTTTTACTTTATTGGTAAATTGTCCTTTCTGAATGATCCTTTCTCCTGTTTTGATTACGTGATAAAGTTTTGCTTAATCCTGTGTGGTGGTAGAATAAAAAACATATGTCTATTGTAATGTTGTAAATCTTTCCTGGACTATGTAAAAATACTGCAGTTTCACCAGAAGTAAGATATCTGAAGAACCAGGAAACTAGGAGCCAGGTTATAGTAAGAGAGATGGTTTATTGCATGCATGGAGACAACCTGGTCCTTCCCAGCCCAAACATCAGATGTTCTCAACTAGCTTATAGACTGGAGTGTGTGTGCGAAGAGACCAGGCAATTCACAAGGCTAAGATAAAGAGTAGACATAAACTGTGGCCCAAGATTGACTAAGAACACGTGTATTAACTGGCATGAAACAGACACGTATGCATTTATGAACATCGTGACAAAAAACATCACATGAAATGGATCCCTAATGATTAAATCACATATGTTCACACAATCATGGACAAAAAAAGAGAATAAAAAATATATTCCACAGTAAACAAAATAATACAATGTATTAACACAATTGGAAACATATTATTTTCTGAATCACTTCTAAAGTACAATTCTGCCGTCAAACTTTGGGCTACACTTTCTTCCTGAATGTGATCCTTGCTTGCTTTCTCAATTCTATGCTCAATTTTGTCAAATTTTTTAGATAACTATGTCCTACAGTGTCAGAAACCATATCAGCAAATCTGTCTGTGACACTGAACAACTCCAAGTGGTTGGATGGTGTAAGCATGCAGTTTGCAGTATACGCAGTATAAGCTGCACTTAGTTACATTATCTTTGTAGCTACAGTGCAAAAACAAATTAATTTAGAATAATAAGACACTATAGGGCTGTTACCAATCAAATGAAATCAGTATCAACAAAATACTGGGCCGGGTGTGGTCTCAGTCCGCCCCTGATTATTGCTATTAATGCTAAATAACGTATGCTGAAAATTTCAGTATCGATGTTAAAACACTGAAATGACTGCCCCATTCCTTTATTTTGCCTAGGGCCCCCAAATCCCTAAACCCACCCTTATATTAACCTTTCCTGCTTTCCTTCACCCTTTTCCGCTTCTCTTTGGGTTGCCAGATCTGTGATTGTCCCACGGCTTTGGGCGGCTTTTGATCAAGGTTGATTATATGTTTTTTTGCCTGTGGGTTTGCAAGCCAGATTGGTTGGTAAGTTGGAGGGTTTTTTTGTTTTTGTGTCTGTACTAAATGTGCAAGAAATTAACATACTGCAGTAGACCACATTATCTATATAAATGTGTTAGTTTCACTGGAGTGTTTTCCAAGACCATTTCTCAGCTCTTGATAAAATCAATGATTAAGAAAACTGTGTGTATGTTGGACTACTTTATAAATATTGTTGTCTAATATAGGATTTTAGAGGGTAAAATATTTGAAATAGGGCTGGAGTTGTTGACTATGTGTTTAGCAGATTAAGCCGGTTCTCTCACACATACCTGGCAACTCTGCTCTTACTTTATCGGAAACGAAAGTGAAACTAATCTCTGTTCAGTCCGAGGGCGCACCGCGTGCGGATCTGCTTCATACCTTTTTCTTCTCTTCAGACGCCTTTTTTCCACACGGCTTTTACAAACTGAACCAGGAAGTGTGAGCTGCTGTAGGTGACAGTGTGTGTGTTTGTTTTTCAGTAAAATGGCAGAAGCGAATATTTTAGGACTTCAGGATCAGTTCAGCTGTCCAATCTGTCTGGATCTAATCAAGGATCCAGTGACAATTTCATGTGGACACACTTTCTGTATGGTGTGTATTAATGACTGCTGGGATCAGGAGAATGAAAAGGGAGTCTATAGCTGTTCTCAGTGTAGACAAATCTTCACTCCAAGACCTGTTGTGAGTAAAAACACCATGCTGGCTGAAGTAGTGGAGACACTGAAGAAGACAGGACTCCAAGCTCCACGTCCTGCTCACTGTTCAGCTGGACCTGAAGATGTGGAGTGTGATTCCTGCACTGAGAGAAAATCCAAAGCCGTCAAGTCCTGTCTGGTGTGTCTGGCCTCTTTCTGTGAAGCTCACCTCCAGCCTCACTATAAATCTCCTGCCTTTAAGAAGCACAAGCTGGTCGAAGCCTCCAGACGACTCCAGGAGCAGATCTGCTCTCAGCATGACAAACTGCTGGAGGTTTACTGTCGCACTGACCAGCAGTGTATCTGCATGTTGTGTATGTTAGATAAACATAAAAAACATAATACAATATCAGCTGCAGCAGGACGAGCTGAGAAACAGGTAACAAAATCTTACAGCTTTCAACCACAAATAGTAAAGAAAACATATAAACCATTTCTTCTTAAAATGTTCATTTTTAAACTAAAATAATTATAGCTTGAGTAAAATTGCTTTTATCTGATGCCAATGAAATGTTATTGTGCCGTTTATAGAATTTCTCTTGTTTAATACCTTTAACACACCGAGGGTGAATTATGTGCCGTGTTTCTTTGTAGAAGCAGTTGTTGGAGATGCAGGGAAAATCCAAGCAGAAAATCCAGGAGAGAGAGAAGGAGCTTCAGGAACTGAGGAATTCTGTGGAGACTCATAAGGTGAGTTTGGAGCTGAAAGAGCTGTTTCAGGATCAGTCAGACTCAGTCAGGTGTTTGATTCACTAACTCAGCAGCACAGAGTTAAAGTGGTGAGCGGCGCTGGTGTGGAGGACTGCAGCCTGGCTGCCTGGGAGGTGCTCGGGCATGAGAATATTATAGTGGCGTCCATAATATTCTCATGACCTCAAGACCTCCGCTGGCTGCGGTGGTCTTGAGGTGCAAGAGTTGAGATCTGCTGACATTGTAAGCACTGAAACTGACCCAGTATCCAGCAATAGGGTGAATGAGACTGTGCATCACTGAGATCACTGTACAGGCTGAGCAGTGTTCACATGAGAATAGTGCAGGGTAAGGAACGGAGGGTGCTATCATTAACACACAGGATAGTATTACCGATGATATGGACTCCCTCTTAGGAGGAAACAAAGAAGCTGTTATGATGGAAACGGAGCAGACTGTTTTTAAAACACCTACAAAGAGAAAAAAAGAATGAAAAAGATGCAGTAATAAAACACGCAAAAAGAAGTAGAAAAGAGCATGTGGAAAGTGAATGTGAAGATATGGAAAATGAGGCTGGTTTCTCTGTTCCTAATGTTTCGGTCACCACTGAGAACAGATGGGTTGGTAAAGACTACAGCGTAAATGAAATTAAACAATTTCTGAAAGTGATTAAAAACATGAGAATGGTAAAAATCAGTGATTACTTCCCAGACCTGAAAAGACTTTTTGAAACAATAAAGCGACTAATGAGTGAAGGGTGTTTTGAAGATAAAGAAGTGTATCGTTTAAAGAAAATTGTAACAAAACTTAACAATCTGCTCAGTAATGATGACAGTGAAACGTCCTAACTCTTTCAGTCCTTGTTGGCTGTTCGCATCTTTATTGCTGCTTACTCTCTTCTGTTTTGTCATGGAGGACATTTATATCGCATCCCTATATGTTAATGGGGCAAGAGACAGTAGGAAGAGAGCACAGCTGTATGAAATGATGAAATGATTATGCAAGAAACCCATAGTGATAATAAAATTGTTGTTGACTGGACACAAGAATGGACTGGCCTTTTTTGCCTGAGCCACCATACTTCCACTAGCGGAGGAGTAGCTATCTTATTCTCCAGATTTGAGAAACAAGTTTTTGTTTTTATTTGTGTATACACCCCAACTTCACCAGTAGAAAGATTGTTTTTTTTAGACAAACTATGCAAAACAATAGAAACCTGCAATAATGAAGAATATTTATTTGTTGGTGGTGAGTTTAATTGCACACTGGAGAACAATGACCGTAACCACATAGAGCCCCACATGCCTTCTCGCAATCGGCTCATCCACACAGTCGAAAAACATGAATTAGCCGACGTTTGGAGATCTTTTAATAAAGCTCAGAAACAGTACACTTGGGCTCATGTCTGGCAAGAATGGACAGGTTTTATGTTTTTAAACACCATTTAAACATGATCAAAAACTGTTTCATTAGCCCTGTTGGCTTTTCAGACCATAGTTTAGTGTCATGCATAGTAGGTTTAAGTTCTATTAAGCCAAAGAGTGCATATTGGCATTTCAATACAGCCTTATTAAATGACCAACACTTTAGAGACACTTTTAATTGTGCTCTAACCTCAGCATCCTTTTACCGATATATTCACTCTCCCTCCTCTGAACATGTCCAAACCATCTCAACCTGGCCTCTCTAACTTTGTCTCCAAAACATCTCACGTGTGCTGTCCCCCTGATGAACTCATTCCTGATCCTATGACAGCACTCTTCCTTTTCCAACTTCCACCACTTTGTCTTCTGCTCTGCCTTTGCTCTCTTCATCTTCCTCACCACCAGAGTCATCTTACACACCACCATCCTATGCTGTCTAGCTGCACTCTCTCCTACCACTACTTTGCAATCGCTAATCTCCATCAGATTACAGTGTCTGCATAAGATATAGTCCACCTGTGTGCTACGTGTTCACCACAGCCATCTCCATACTTTTAGCAAAGTCTACCAACCTCTGTCCTTCTGGGTTCCATACCTGAAGACCAAACCTGCCCATCACTTCCTCATCCCCACTATTCCCTTCACCAACATGTCCATTAAAGTCTGCCCCTATCACCACTCTCTCACATCTGGGAACACTCTGCATCACTTCCTCAAGCTCGCTCCAGAATCTGTCTTTCTCCACTTGCTCACAACCTACTTATGGAGCGTAAGCACTAACAACATTCAACATCACACCTTCAATTTCCAGCTTCAGACTCATCAACCTATCTGACACTCTCTTTACCTCCAGAACATTCTTCACAAACTCCTCCTTCAGGATCACTCCTACTCCATTTCTCTTCCTGTCCACCCCATGATAAAACAGTTTAAACCCTGCTCCAATGCTTCTAGCCTTGCTCCCTTTCCACCTGGTCTCCTGGACACACAGAATGTCGACTTTCCTCCTCTGCATCATATCTACCAGCTCTCTGCCTTTACCTGTCATCGTACCAACATTCAAAGTCCCTACTTTCAGTCCTAAACTCCTGCCTTTCATCTTCTCTCTCTGCCTACGGACACGCCTTCCTCCTCTAACACACCTTCCACCTGTCCTTCTTCGACCAACAGTTTAAAAAAAAAAAAAGCAAACTTTTATCCTGGGTGTGAAATATACACGAACAAGGCAGGCTGAATGTCAACTTTTAAACTTTTGCATATAAATTTTGGCCATTTATATCAGTAGGAAGAGTAAGGTTGAACAAAAAGGAAGCCATAATGCAATAATGGTGTTTACAGTGATGATAAAGTGTAGGATTTTAATTGAATTTCTCTTTTATGAGAAGACGGAAAACCTGATAATGTTTGAAAGGATCTGGTGTTATACAGGAGTGATGTTGTGTTGTTGACAATGAACTTCATTTTGCACATACCCTGTCTTAAATAAACGATGTGGTTCCTTTTTTCTCTTTTTCTTTTTTTTTTGTGGAATACCATTCATTTTATCTATTTATTGGTGTTACACTTTTGAGCTTTTGTAATAAACGTCTTGTTAAAATTGTGTGTGTGTGTATCTCCTAACAGCGCTCTGCACAAACAGCAGTGCAGAAAAGTGAGAGGATATTTACTGACCTGATCAAATCCATTGAGAGAAGACTCGATGAGGTGACAGAGCTGATCAGAGCTCAGGAGAAAGCTGCGGTGAGTCGAGCTGAAGAAGTCATGACGCAACTGGAGCAGGAGATTGCAGAGCTGAAGAGCAGCGATGATGAGATGGAGGAACTTTCACACACAGAGGATTCTGTCCATTTCCTCCAGGTAACATCACTGAGGCCATAATCAAATAAAGTTTGCATAAAATTACATAAAGATGCTAACTGCCCAAAATTTTACATGTAATTCACAATTTATTTTAGCGCAAAGTGCTCTTTAATCAAAGTGAATATAATGGTAGTGAAGGACTACTAAGTAGTCCAGAATACAAAAGGAACTAAAACATTACTGAAATATATTGTTAGCAAAAATTTTGCCATCCATGTGAAAGAGCTTGTCTGCACGCATTTGTGTGGTGTGTGCAATTCGTATAAGTAATATTTTCTTTTCATGAATTTGAATACAGTCCTACACAATTTTGTTGTTTGATATAATACTTTGTTCCCTGACGTTCTCACTGCAGACTCCCACTAAACCACACCCCACCTGCCACATACTTCTTGTGACCAGCTTTGTACAGTTTGCTGTGTGACAGTTTTTTTTTCTAAGGTCAAAGATAAACTGGCACATGGGCACACTATTTTTTATTAGAAAACTACAAATACAAGCATCAGCCCATGTCAAATGTTTGCTATGTACTGTTACATCCTCTGTAGATTCAGTTCCTTTTTCTTTTTGATTCTTTTTAATTCTCTTTGACTCTCTTTGTCTCTATGTAGAGTTTTCAGTCTCTCGTGACCCCTCCTGGATCTGCAGATTTACCCACCATCGCAGTCAGTTCTTTCCTCTCTTTTGAAGATGTAATAAAGTCTGTGTCTCAGTTGCAAGAGAAGCTGGAAGCATGCTCTAAAGAGCAGTTTGAGAATATATCAAGTGAAGGTAAGACAGAGCCACTAACATTACATTCTCTTCAAATACATTTAGCACAACGAAAACCATACAATTTCAACAACATTAACATTTTCAACACAATATCACATTTGATTTATTTGTGATTGTGCCAGTGGTACTTGCAATAAATATAATTTCAGCTCCTAAGTAGCTCTAAACTGCTGCTTTTCCTGTTATCACACTGTAGAAATAACACCTATACAACATTTCTGATTCATTTGGTCTTATATACCTAAAAGCATAAATATTGCTATTTAAGCATGGATCAGCTTTTTTGTCCACATGGATCCATAAATCAGAATGTAAAATAAAAGTCTGCCTCTAGATCAGCACTGATTACTCTGAGAAGGCTGACAGTAGGATTTGCACACTTTTATACTTATAAATGTTTATACTTGTACTGTATATGTTTATGTAACATTTTTTATGTTTTCCCATAATGATGTGATGACATAGGCTTGACCTTTCATACCTATGTATTTTATTCAGGCAGCAGACCGGTGAGGGGGTGTGGCCTGTTAGGGAGGGAAGGGACACAGTTTTAAGACTGTGTTCAGCAGTTTCTTTATTTATTCATTTTTCTATGTTCTTATTATTGTTTTTAATAAAGAAATTAAGTATTCAAAACACGCATCTACTGCGATTCCTCCATGGAAGTAAAGGGTCACAACACTGCACACTTTTTCCCTGTAGGCCTGGACTGCAGTAGTTTACGAAGTCTCTTGATAGATTTGCTTATATTTTGAGAAATGTTTAGACATTTTCTGAAATGTTGGGCACAGCTTGGATAAATGGTCAGTTTTTGCATTTAATGTTTAGTGAAATCTGTGAAGTGATGTTTATTTATATTTGAATAGTTTCACAGACTTTTCATCAACACTTTATGAAAAAGAAAGAAGCCATTCTTTAATATAAGGCAGTATAAACAGCTGCTTTTTTGAAGCAGTTTAATAAACCTGGGATAGTGCTGTCCTTCTAAAGGGACAGTTTGACCAAAATAAAATTCACAAACTTTTCCACTTATGTAGTTGTTCAACGAAAATATGTTTAGTATAGTATAGTAATATGCGCTGTCTTCCTGGTTTTGGCTAGAACTTTTGCAGCAGCATTTTGAATGCAGCTGTTTAATGGTCTTTTTTAGGAAGTCTGGTTAGAAGGCCATTACAGAAGTCGATCCTGCTGGTAATAAAAGTGTGGATTGGTTTTTCGAGGTTTTGTAGGGACAATAAGCCTTTATTTCTGGCAGTGTTTTAAGATGATGTTTTGGTGACAGGTTTAATATGGCTGATAAAGGTCAGATCTGAGTCTAGTAGAACCCCAAGATTTTTGACTTGGTATTTGGTTTTTAGCCCCTTGGAGTGGAGATGTGCACTAATTCTGAGTCGGTCCTCCTGCCTGTCAAACACATTAACCTCTGTTTTGCCCCTATTTAACTGAAGGAAATTTTTACTCATTCATCTATTTATCCGCTCCATCCACTGACACAGTGAATCTCTTGGCTTGTAATTGTTTGGTGAGAAAACGACATATAGTTGAGTATCATCTGCAAAACTATGGTAAGGAATGTTCTGTATGATTTGACATAATGGGAACATATAGACATTGAATAAAATGGGTCCAAGAATTGAACCCTGTGGGATTCCACATGTCATTGTGATGATGTCATTTAACAGCTTTATAAGGGCAGTCTCAGTCCTGTGATGTGGTCAGAAACCTGATAGAAATTTGTTAAAATATCCATTTACATTAAGAAATTTACTAAGTTGGTTGTAGACTACTTTCTCAATTATCTTACCTATGAAGGGAAGATATGAAACAGGTCTGTAGTTGCTTAGTATGGAAGCATCCAGGGATCTTTTCTTTAAGAGGGGCTTAATGACTGCTGTTTTTAATGATCTTGGGAAAATATTTGAAATATTTGAAGAGTGTGCTATTAATAATTTGTTGTAGATCTGTAGCTATAGAACTGGAAAAAAAATCAGTTGCCAAACTGTGTCCTCAAGAATTATGTGATCAATCCTACTACACTGTGACATAGTGACTACGTTGATTTTAGGTGGTGGTAATAGTGGAAAAGTATTAGTTGCCTGGGTGGTATAGCTAGTCAGTGTAATGTTTTCACTTTATTGGTAGATTATTCTTTTTGGATGATCCTTTCTTCTCTTTTGATTATGTGATAAAGTTTTGCTTAATCCTGTGTGGTGGTAGAATAAAAAACATGAGTCCGCTGTAAACATTATAGATTGTATTAATACAATTAGGAACATATTATCTGACTCACCTAAAGTACAATTCAAGCTTTGGGCTACACCTACTTCCTGAATGTGATGCTTGCTTGCTTTCTCAATTCTATGCTCAATTTTGTCTAATTTTATAGATAACAGTGTCAGAAACCATATCAGCAATTCTGTTTGTGATACTGAACAACTCCAAGTGGTTGGAGTGGTGTGGTGTAGGCAGTATATGCAGTATATGCTTTTACTTATTAGTTACATTATCTTTGTAGCTACAGTGCAAAAATAAAGAATCAAGCCACGGACTTATAAATGTTTTCAATTAGCCAAGACATTTTCATCATGTTACATGTTTGGCTGGACAATTCCTTTAAAAAAACATGTTGTGCTCATTTGTCTCATTGTGATAACAGTAATTTTACCTGTAACTGTGTTTAACTGTTTCACAGTGAAGAAAGTCCTGATCCTACCTCCCCAAAGCAGAGAGGAATGTCTACAGTGTAAGTATCTCTTCCATATACACAGGCACAGACACACAACAGAAAAGCATCATCAAGAAATTACAAGTTCGAATCCTGACCATGCCACAACCATCCAAGGCCGGGAGTCCAAGAGAGCAAAATTGGCCGTGCTCTCAGGGTGGGATGGGCATACTCTCTCTGACCTATAGATCACAGCGACCTATCAAATGGAGGAAGCACACGATAGCCTTTGCCCTTCCGGGTTGTAAGCTGTCATGTGACAGGGGAGACCTAACTGGAGGCTGGGAATTGGCCATGACTAAATTAGGGAGAAAATATGGGACCCTACCCCCTCCCCCCAAAAAATAAAAACAGCACTGTCGTAGGATTGTTTTTTTTTTTTTTTTTTTTTTTTTAAATATTTAGGTGACAGTTACACCACCACTAAGACAAAAACACAAAGCATTTTAAAATATTTTTTTCCCTTTCCATCAGATTCCTGAGTGGAGTGGAGTGGAGTGGAGTGGAGATAATGGGGTATCTATAGCAGTGTCATATAGAGACATCAGCAGGAAGGGAAGTGGTAATGAGTGTGAGTTTGGACGCAATGATAAGTCCTGGAATTTGCTGTGCTGCTCCTCTGGTTACTCATTCTTACACAACAACCAAGTAACTAATATCTCCATGAGCCCCAGCTCCTCTAAAATAGGAGTGTTTGTGGATCACAGGGCAGGAACTCTGTCTTTCTACAGCGTCTCTGACACGATGAAGCTCCTCCACAGGGTTCACACCACTTTCACTCAGCCTCTTTACCCTGGGTTTGGGCTAAATTCCTATTCAACTGTAAAACTGTGCAATTGAAAACAGATAATTTTGGAAGATTAACCCTGTATGGTATACATTACAATAAAGTTTATAAAGAAATTCTACTAAAAACAACTACCAGTGTAAACCTAAAAAAATGCAGTCAGTAAAAATTGGATAAACGTTAATGCTAACAGTTTATGAAAGTAAATTGTGTTAAAAATAAAATAGAAATGAATTGTATAGTCTTGGTGTTCATACCTACCACTATTCTTTATGTAAACAGGTATGCAAAATGGTTTTCCTTGCTTTGTCTTTGCATTGCTTGATATAGATATCCTGCAGTTTTGGGAAAGCCATCACAGCCATCACAGCCTTCATGACTAGGCCTCAGCAGGGAAGAGTGCTGTTTCTGTACCACAAATTACCCTGTCAGGATGCTCTCTAAGGTGCACTGTTAAAAGGTTGTGAGAGTTTTTTTCAGCATGCAGTGGTAGTACGGACGTTGTTGCACCTTATTCACTAGTGTCTCAGTATCATGTGACTAGCTCAAATCCTCTGGGATGTGAGCATCCAGGAACTGTCTCCACAGGACTTCCACTTACTCCAAGTAGGCCCATTCATTATTACTGGTGTTCAGTCCTATTACAGAGGTGTCATCAGAAACCTTGACAATGATGTTGGAGCTGTTTGTGGCGATACAACTGTATAAAAGTAATCAGTGTCTGATTTATGAAACGGTTGTACATCAAAACAAGTGCAATTGACACTGTTGGGCCCTTGAGCAAGGCCCTTAACCCTCAATTGCTCAGATGTATAAATTAAATAAATGTAAGTCGCTCTGGATAAGGGCATCTGCCAAATGCCATAAATGTAAATGTAAATGTAAGCTAAGTAAAAGGGACTTTTGTCTGTTTCACCCCATCCAGGTCCCCAGCCCATAGCAGCAGTTATAAGCAGCTTATATTTTATTACACAATTGAAGGGATTATTGAGCTAATAAAAGACCCACGTCTGTATATTCCATGTCTGTCTATTAACATTATAATGCTAACACTGTTCAAACTGCATAATAATACAATACATTGTAATACAAGACTCCTATACGCACAATAATAATTCTCAATGTTATTTTCTATTTTTATTCTTATTACTTTTACACTTGTAAAGGAATCAGTAAGTCATTTTACTCTTGCTATAATTATCGATGCTACATGTTTTGATGATTTAACTGCAAATCAAGCATTGGATAAAATATTATGCTCCAATATATCCTACAGGCACTCCGAGAAGATGTGAGTTTAATGTTACAAAAACACCTATGAAACGTTTACTTTATCTGTATTGTTTGACCTTCTACAGCTTGAATCTTCTCATTAGGTTTAATATCAGGTCTGGTAATCTAATATAAATCAAGATACAATATATATCAGGATTGCATATTTTGGTGTATAATGCAATGGCATCTTAGTTGCTGCTGAAATGTATTTTACTATAACCAATAAACTTTACTATAATTGCAGAATCGATGCCCTATCATTGACTTATTTAAAAACGGCCTTGAGATTCTTTCCTTTTTCACTGCTATGACTAATTCGAACCCTCATATTATTAAACATAAGACTTTGCGGTTACATTAGCGTTTTTTAACCAGCTTCTGCTTTGAAAATCATGCTAAAGTGCACTTGAAATAGCCAGTACTTTCAACTCTACCCATCTCACTGTGAGGTCTGTAGCTGTATGGAGGGAGTTGGACATAGTCTTCATCGCTTCAGAATGGACACTCAACATCTGTGCCCTTGACAATGGACAGAATGTGTTTGCTTTTTTTTGTTTTTAGTTTTGCAACATAAAACATTGAGACCTGCTGTCCATCAGTACCGAGTATAAACAGTCAATAGAACAAGTCCCTCCCAAAATTTCTTTGAAAAATACGAGTCACAGTCTAATCAGGCATGGAGGCCAAAGCAGTAGAGTAAAGGGGAGGTTTATTTATTTATTTGAACTCTTTTTAACCACACCCACTGTCCACCTGATTAAGAACACGCGTACACCTGTACATTCATGCGGTTATCTAATCAGCCAATCATGTGGCAGCAGCGCAATGCAAAAAACAATTTTAAAAAATCATGCGGATACAGGTCAAGAGCTTCAGTGAATGTTTACATTAAATACCAGAATGGGGGAAAACTGTGATCTCTGTGACTTTAACCGTGGCATGGATGTTGGTGCCAGATTGGCAGGTTTGAGTATTTCAGAAACTGCTGATCTTCTGGGATGTTTACACACAACAGTCTCTAGAGTTTACACAGAATGGTTCGAAAAAAACCCAAAAAAACATCCTGTGTGTGGAGGGTCTGCATGCTGAAAGACCTTACTGATGAGACAGATCAGAGGAAAATGACCAGACTGGGTCTATAACTCAAATAATCACTCTTTTCTGAGAAAAAAACATCTGAAATACTCAAACCAGCTCGTCTGGTACCAACAACCATGCCATGCTTAAAGTCACAGAGGTCACACTTTCTCCCCATTCTGATGTTTGATTTGAAAATTAACAGAAGCTCTTGACCTGTATCTGAATGATGTTATGCATTGTGCTGATTAGATAAATGCATAAAAGTGCAGGTTCCTAATAAAGTGACGATGGGTAGCTATATTTAAAGTATTTTTATTAAACACTATGTATGGGATTGTCATCATTTCGAATAACGGATTGTAACGTTTGCAATTAAAATCTCAAAATCGTACCAATATACGTTTCTATCTGAAAAACATTATCCGATCCTGCTTTCCTTCACTCTTTTCCGCTTCTCTTTGGGTTGCCAGATCTGTGATTATCCCAAGGCTTTTGGAAGCGTTTGATCAAGATTGATTTTATTTCTTTTTTTGTATTTTTTTTTTTTTTTTTGCGGGTTTTGAAAGCCAGATTAGTTGGTAAGTTAGAGGTTTTTGTGTCTGTACTAAATGCGCAAAAAATTAACATATAAATAACATGTTCATTTCTATTCTATATAAATGTGTTTGTCTCACTGTAGTGTTTTTTTTCTCTCCATTTCTCAGCCCTCGATAAAATCATTGGTTAAGAAAGCTGTGTGTATGTTGGACTACTTTATAAATATTGTTGTCTACTACATGATTTTAGAGGGTAAATATTTGAAATAGGGCTGAATTTGCTGACTATTTGTTTAGTTTAAAATGGAGATTAAGTCTGTCTCAAACTGACCTGGCAACTCTGCTGTTACTTTATTGGAAACGAAAGTTAAAGTAATCTCTGTTCAGTCCAAGGTCGTAGAGCGTGTTTGTCTGTTTCATACCCTTTTTTTTTCTTTTCTTAAGACACAACTGTTTGTCAGGTGAGTTTTCCACACGGATTTTCCAAACTGAACCAGAAAGTGTGAGCTGCTGTAGGTGACAGTGTGTGAGTTTATTTTTCAGTAAAATGGCAGAAGCGAATATTTCAGTGGCTCAGGATCAGTTCAGCTGTCCAATCTGTCTGGATCTACTCCAGGATCCAGTGACTATTCTCTGTGGACACACTTTCTGTATGGTGTGTATTAATGACTGCTGGGATCAGAAGAATGAAAAGGGAGTCTATAGCTGTCCTCAGTGTAGACAAACCTTCACTCCAAGACCTGTTGTGAGTAAAAACACCATGCTGGCTGAAGTAGTGGAGACACTGAAGAAGACAGGACTCCAAGCTCCACGTCCTGCTCACTGTTCAGCTGGACCTGAAGATGTGGAGTGTGATTTCTGCACTGAGAGAAAATATAAAGCCGTCAAGTCCTGTCTGGTGTGTCTGGCCTCTTTCTGTGAAGCTCACCTCCAGCCTCACTATAAATCTCCTACCTTTAAGAAGCACAAGCTGGTCGAAGCCTCCAGACGACTCCAGGAGCAGATCTGCTCTCGGCATGACAAACTGCTGGAGGTTTACTGTCGCACTGACCAGCAGTGTATCTGCATGTTGTGCACCATGGATGAACATAAAGGACATGATACAGTATCAGCTGCAGAAGGAAGAGCTGAGAAACAGGTAACAATATCTCACAGCTTTCAACCACAACTGGTCAAGGAAAGGAATAATCCTTTTCTTATTAAAATGTTTATTTTTAAATCAATTTAGCTTGAGTAAAATCGCTTCTTTATGGTTCCAGTGAAATGTTATTGTGCCGTTTATAGAATTTCTCTCATCTAATACCTTTAACACACTGAGGGTGAATTATGTGCTGTGTTCCTGTGTAGAAGCAGTTGTTGGAGATGCAGGGAAAATCCAAGCAGAAAATCCAGGACATAGAGAAGGAGCTTCAAGAACTGAAGAAGACTGTGGAGACTCAGAAGGTGAGTTTGGAGCTGAAAGTAAGGCTGTGACTTGTGGAATCGGTGGAGGGCCACAACATTTGGTTTCCCAGCAAGATCAATTGTGGCAGCAGAACCCGACGTGAAATTGCAGAATTCGCCTGACTGGATTTTGCCGCGCTCAAACAAACCCGCGCCAAACTAATAGATAACACCATATAAGGCTTATGATTGTGATTACGTAATTTGTGTATTAACATAAAATCTCCACTATATGGTAGGCTATAAATACAAATTAATATTACAACTGTTGTTGTTATTATTATTATTATTATTATTATACTTGTATACAAAACATTGTACTTTGTTTTTGTCATAGTGCCCACTCAAGCAGAAACATTAACATGGCAAGTGATGTGACACTACCCCAGGTGGCACTTCACCACCATGGTGGCACACTACCACCACGGTGGTGCGGTTGTCATGGCCACCATCACAGCCCTAGATGAAAGAGCTGTTTCAGGTTCAGTTATGCTCCATTTGACTTACCTCGTAAGTGGAAATTCAGAGCTCCGAATGGTGTAATTTTGACCTCTGTGCATTCGAAAAAAGGTGGGACAAAAACATGGATGCTTCCATGTTCGTCTTTTCTTAGCAACAAACTACCCACCTAACCGTGATGAGTGATGTATATTTTCCACCTCAAACCGTGAACTGTATAATTAGTGTTATAGATTTAACAAGCAAATATGTTTGTATGTTGTTTTATCTAAAGTTAACACTTTTAAAGGTAAATGGTGTTACTTTGTTTACTTCTGATGCTGTGTACAGCCATGTTGATTTGGCGTAACTCCTTGAACTGGGAGGAACTGATAGTTGAATAGACTATACCCCAAATTCATGAGTAGGAATTTCAAGTTGAGGGGGCATTTTCTGGTTGCAGGTTGGGAATTACAGAACAAGTTCTGACCTCTAGTTGAACACAGCATTACACTCATGTCATGTATTCACTGTCTCCCTGAGTGGACATCCAGTAAAATAGCTAATTTTGAAACATCCTCTGTCTGTGTATCTCCTAACAGCGCTCTGCACAAACAGCAGTGCAGGAGAGTGAGAGGATCTTTACTGAGCTGATCAAATCAATTGAGAGAAGATGCTGTGAGGTGACACGGCTGATCAGAGCTCAGGAGAAAGCTGCAGTGAGTCGAGCTGAAGAAGTCATGAAGCAACTGGAGCAGGAGATTGCAGAGCTGAAGAGGAGAGACACTGAGATGAAGGAGCTTTCACACACAGAGGATCCCATCCAATACCTCCAGGTAACATCACTTTGAAAATCAGCAGAATATTCAGATCAATGCAGCTCTTCAGAATTTGGGCGTTAGTTTAATTTTACAACTAAATTTCACCTAAGACAATGTTTGGGGATTACAGCACTTATACATAGATCACTACAACCAGACCATGAGGGACCATATTCATATTTAACAACTTAAAGGGGTCATATCATGATTGATGTTTTCCTTCTGTTTGGGTATGTAATGTATCTGTTTGTGCATCCCAAAGCTATTTTTTTCTCCCAAAGGGATTTATTCTATCTAACAGAGAACACTGCTCCAGACCTGCCCGAAATGAGTCATTCAAAGTACCGAATTTACTTCCTCAAACGTCTACATCACAGCGTGATAATCCCGCCCAAATGCAGCCACGAGGAAAGAAGGTGTGGCTTCAGTGAATTCAAGTGCCATGTGGCGGAGACTCTGTGTGTTTCGGTGCAAAAGCAAAACCCCTTTGTTTAGCCTTCCGAAAACTGACAAAGTTAGGAATCAACTGTTTATTTATAACGCTGTTCCAGAGCAGTACAACCTGAACGTTTGCTTATGCACAGCACATTTTACAGAAGACAGTTTCCTGAACCTGGGCAAGTATAAGGCAGGCTAAACACAAAGGCTACTCCTGAAAAATGGGGCGATTCCCACTTTGCTCAGACAATGTTGTGCTTCTGAATCAGAACCTGTAAGTATGTTTGATTATTTTTTGAAGTATCTGCTATTGACTATTCAAATGCAGAGTTTTGTATTGTGGCTCAGTTGTAGACCTCTGCTAACATGCTAGCTGCCTCAGCTCTTTTAAAGCGTTTGTTTGTGGTCTGACAGAGACTTTGATTGTAGCTGCTGTTGTGATTGTATGTTGAAATGGGTTATATCAATCGAATTACAAGAATCTTGTAGCATTTCAGGCTGTCTGAAATGCTCCGATATCTCCAAAGCCCCTCGTTCCGAAAAGCCCAGAGTGCTTTGATTGGCCAGCTGACCTGCTGCGTTGTGATTGGCCAAAAGCCTCGTGTCGAGTCAGAAATGTAACACCCCTTGGGTTAGCGTTAGCCTCCAAGGCTTCTAAAGCAATTCTAAGCTCCAAAGCAACATGTCATCGGTTCTACTGTATCAGTTCGAGCTGGAGTCTGATTCAGAAAATGTGGATGATCAAGCGGAACCAACTTTGCAAGCACGACTTGAGCAGAACGTTTCACAGTGGTAAGATTGTTTATTTTGTAACTCTCTTACCTTTCAGATACGATGTAAATCCCGATGCCCCGCCTGCGGGATTAACTATGCTGTACACAGCTGCTGTGTGTACATAGGTACTCATCTGATATATCTTTGGAAAGCCAAGATTCTTGTGATTCAATTGATCTAAACCGTTTCAACATGCAATGACAACAGCAGCTACAATCAACATCTCTGTCAGACCACAAACATACAAACACTTACAAAACTGAGGCATCTTAGCAGACTTTAGCTAGCACGTTAGCAGAGGTCTACAATTGAGCCACAATACAAAACTATGCATTTGAACAGTCAAAAGCAGATACTTCCTAAAATAATCAAACACACTTACACGTTCTGATTCAGAAGCGCAAGCTTGTCTAAGCAAAGTGGGAATCGCCCCATTTTTCAGGAGTAGCCTTCGTATGTAGCCTTTGTGTATAGCCTGCCTACTCTCCCAGGTTCAGGAAGCTGTCTTCCATACAATGCGCTGTGCATAAGCAAACTGTTTAGTTGTACTGCTCAGGAACAGTGTTATAAATAAACAGTAACCACTGATTCCTAATTTTGTCTGTTTTCGGAAGGCTAAACAAAGGGGTTTGCTTTCACACCAAAACACACAGTGTCTCCACAACATAATGCCAAACAATTCACTGAAGCCTCGCCTTTGTCATGAAGGGAGGGTCCACAGAGGCGGATGCAAATGCAGAACTTCTTTATTGACACGGACACAGGGAAGCAAGCTCAGGAAAACAGGCACAAGGAAACAGGCTCAAGGAAATAAACACTAGGGAAACACACTAGGAACCAGCATATCCAGAAACTAAGAAAAACATGTGCTAAATAATCAGAACACTGTGCACAACAGAAGAAACAACAATTACAAAAGAACCAAACATGACCTGACTTGACATAATGCTCCAGCACAAGGAACTTGAATAGAGTGCTAATCAATCAGGGAAATGAAAAGACATGAGTATGATCAACCAGGAAATAAGGGGAAACAACAGAAGAAGAAGTTCTACACGGGGGACAAGGGTGCCCTCTAGTGGTCCATAGAGGAATGACCCCTGGGGGCCATGACAACCTTCTTTCTTCGTGGCTGCCTTTGGGCGGGATTATGCTGATATTTCACATAGTGACATAGACATTTGCGTAAGTAATATCTGGACTTCGATCGAGGTGTTTTGGGCAGGTCTGGAGCACTGCTCTCTGTTAGATAGAATAAATCCCTTTGGGGGAGACTATGAGTTTTGTAACTTTGCAGCTCTTACACATGCACAAACAGATACATTACACACCCAGACAAAAGAAAAACATTAAAAAGAAAAATATGACTCCTTTAATGTGGCCATGTGATGCTAAATCAAGGTCATGAAATTGTAACGTGTGCAAGGGATGTGTTATTTCATCATGCTTTTCATTTGATAATTTGATTTATCATATTAATAAAATAATTGAATAATTGTCAAAGGTTTGTTTCTCACCTAAAAACAGTGAGTTGTTATAATTTTATCCATCCAAAATTCAGTCCTGATGATAAGCTCTGTCTCCTCTGACCTTGTCTACAAAAAACTACAGACTATACGCTTAATTAAATGATATTAAATAAATTATTATGGTATTATATTGCAGTAGAATGCCATTCCATAGTTTCTGAGTGTGTTTATGGTACAATTCATGAATCTAAGGGGAAAGTATTGTGGTTACATCAGACCGTCAGACAGTGGTGCTGGACTTTATACTGTTCCTCCATTGAGCCAATATTCAGCAAGAAAAGTTCATGGTCAGAATCACACGCCCTGTTTTTGCCAAAGTCCACTCTCTACCAAACAGACAAATCGTGTACAACTGTCTGAGTACTATATAAGGTCAAAGGTACATCTCAGGAGAACTCTGGATTCGACTGGCTGGTGGCTGGTGGTGGCAGAAATTAATGTTGCAATGAAGTTTTTTTTTTCAGTTCGGTCTAGGGTAGTGGTAGGATAGGGTAGGGTAGGGTAGATCTATGTAGTGGCATGCTATTTATTATATATTTTTATTTTAATACAGAACTACAAACTCTCTATATCACATTTTAGAACCAGTAGTCTGTGCGAAGCATCTGCTATGTTATCTAAATTCACACAGTTTCTGGTTCCATTTTTTACATATTGTAATGTTTTCAGTCTGTCTCAACCCTGACTGGACCTTCAAACTTGCCCACCATCACGTTCAACTCCATCCTAACTTTTGAGGCTGTAATAAAGTCTGCATCTCAGCTGAGAGAGAAACTAGAAGTGTACTGTAAAGCCGAGTTTGAGGAGATATCAAGTGGAGGTAAGCTGTGATGTTATATTGTCTTAAAATACATTTAGCAGTGGGTTTTTTAGCCACTTGTGAAAGTACAAATGTGACAAATCCATCAATATTTAATAAACATTTAAACACATCACAATGGCACTTGCACAAAATATAACTCCTAGGTCAGTTTATTTCTGAACTGTGTCTCTGAATAAATTTACTGTAAAGTTTGTGAAATGTTGGGAAAGTTTGTGCTGTTTCACTAAATTGTCATGTGGGCATGGGACCACAATGGCCACAGCTGATACAGAATAGGAGTTATAATCACTGTAGCGACTACGCCACCATGAGAAAACTAGGGAATCTATTGGTTTGACCCTATGAAATATAGAACAAATATTAGCTGTGTTGCTCCCCAGTCACAAGCCTTTGAACTAAATGAAAGAAGACAGAGATGTGAATACCCAAACATTTATTGCAAAGAAAAGAGTAGAAACATCTAAAAATCCAATGCAACAAAGAAATAACATTAACAATAATTAAAAACTCACTATAGTTTTACTATTATCTATAACAATTTCATCAGCTGCTCAGGTAGCTCCCAGCAGTTCTCCCAACCTACATTGCAATTTAGCAATTCATACCTAATCAGTTTTGTGAGATACACACCAATACCAAATTCCACTCCACATTGATCACACCATGTACTGACCACAGCAACACATGAAATCACACAATACTGTCGTCCCAGGCACTGCAGAATGGATTCCTCCACGTTGGCTGGGGCACCGACTGGGTGATGTTCCTGGAACAATCAAATATAATTACAGATTTGACCATTCCAACTGGCAAGACAATATATGAAAACAACTGGCCTTTCTCCTATTGGGAAAAGTCAAACAGCCAGTCAAAAAGGAACTAAAGAAAGAGTATAAAAAGAGGGATTAAGAATTAAGTATTGAGGCGGCTGTGGCTCAGGTGGTACAGCAGGTTGATCCCCGGACCACATGCCGAAGTGTCCATGGGCAAGACACTGAACCCCAAGTTGCTCCTGATGGCAAGCTAGTGCCTTGCATGGTAGCTCTGCTGCCACTGGTGTGCGAGTGTGTGTGTGTGAATGGGTGAATGAGAAACAGTGTAAAGCGCTTTGTAGAACCGCTAAGGTTAAAAGGTGCTATATTTAAGTGCTGACCATTTACCATTAAATTTTTTTTTTAAAATAAAGAGAACAACTACATTAGACTGAGCAAAAGAAAGATGCTGCTACACTAAACACTAAACCCATATACGGTGTAGGACAGTGGTTCTCAAACTTTTTTAGCGTGAGGCCCCCCTTGGGTAGCGTGCATCCCTTTGTGGCCCCCTAGAGCTGTAAAATTTTCGCAATTTTGTTTTTTTCACACTAGGCTCTTCTGTATTAACTTTTTGAGTCAAGAGACTACATCCTTTATTTAAAAACGTATGCATTTTAAATAGTCTTTAGGGTTTATCAGCGTGTGGCTAACAGTACTGTACACTAGTATATCAGTGGATGCCCCTGTTTGGTGATGTTTCAGCTTAGTGTGCTTTGTATAACTGATTTAATTTATTAATAGTTCTATTTTTTATGTATATCATAGTTCAAAGGTTCACAATCCCAACTTACATATAGAAATATAGAAATGAATAAAAATAAATAAATTCTATATGGCCCCCCGGCTCCATCTGGCCCCTAGTTTGAGAACCACTGGTGTAGGACATTCAGGACGAATTATTTCATTTATGTGATAGTGTGTGATAGCTCACTTACGTGAGAGACAAGACCCAATCCCCATCCGACTGTATTTACTGTGCCTGTTCTGGCTCCAGGGTTTCTACTGCGCAGGTTCTGGCTCCAATTTTTGTAAGATGGCGATTCCAATTTCGACCCAAAAAAAGGGTTCTTTACTGGACTGCCAGTTGATTATGCAGCGCAGATAGGTGGACTGTTTACTGAAGGCCTAACACATCGTCAACATGCTGTTGGTGCTAGGTTAATTGTGTTGCAGCACCTATTCACAGTAAACCTGTTCGAAATTTGATTATTAATATATTATTGTAAATAACCAAGTTCCATAAATATATACCAAGATCCACAAATAAACAGTAAGTGATCCACAAATAAGTATTTGATTCACAAATAATTTTCAGTGCACAACCGCACTCACCCAGTCATTTATTTCTGTTTTGTTCACTGTGTCTGCTCTAGCCAGTCAGGATAATAGTCAGAAAAAAAGTGGATAAAAAAAAAGGATAAAAAGGATTTTTTAAAAAAAGGATGAGAAAGTGACTCAGACAAATGTACAGGCAGTAGAAGAAGGTTCAGGAGATGATTTGGATGGACTATCTCAGTGTACTGATGACAGTATGAGAGATGATGAACAATGGTCAGAAGGGTCGGAGATGTCAAAAGTATTGAAGGGAGACTTTTATACTGTGGCTCAAATTAATGAATTTCTTGATGAAACTAAGGGTAAAAGCGTTGAAGTGAGTAAGTTTTTTTCAGACCTAGATAAATTTGTCGCATGTGTAATGTGGGCAAGGAGAGTTAACAGTTATGAGGAACTATCGCAGCAGAAACGCTTTCGATTAAAGAAGCACATAACTGCAATTCGACAGAGAACTAAAACCGGAAAAGGGAGGCCAAAGAGGAGAGAAACTAACTAAGCACTATGACTAACATGCTGTCTTTCTTCCTGACTTGTTTCTTTCTAATCTCTCTTCTCCTTTTGGAAACTTTACGGATGGGGTCCCTTAACTTTAATGGGATGACGGATAGGAGGAAGGCTGACACAATTCTAGAATTATTCAGGTTAAAAAATCTTGATGTGATTTTTTTTGCAAGAAACCCGCAGTGATGTTAATGAGGCTGACTGGTGACTGTGGTGGAGGAGTGAGTGTGTTCTAAGCCATGGGACTAACCTGAGTGCAGGAGTTGCAGTTCTTTTTTCCTCATCTCTTAAAGTAAAAATTTTGTCTGAAAGAGAAATTGAACCAGGGAGACTACAGGCAGTTAAAGTTGCGATTAATGGTCTTTTTTGTTGTTGTTTTTGTCAATATCTATGCACCTAACAGAGGATTTGATAGGATAAATATTTTTAACAAACTGAAGGTATTTCTAAGACAACAGCAGGAAGGTGATTTAATGATTCTTCTGATTCTTCTCTTGATAGAAATGGAGAGGAACCGCATTTTCAGTCACCTGCAGTTTTAGCCAATATTACTGAAACTTTTAACTTAACAGACATATGGAGAGAAAGTAATCCTTCAGTAAAACAATATACATGGGTAAAGGTCAATGAGGGGAGAATTTCAGCAGCATGGTTAGATAGAATGTACTTATCAGAAAATCTGAAAACTAGAGTTGTACATATAGCTATTCTGCATGTACTGTATATAGTCCCTACACCATATTCTGACCATAAGCTTATTACTGTGGACTGCACCTTGGCATCCAGAAGACATAAAAGTTCCTATTTAGGAAGATAAAAAAATTTGCAAAACTTGGAAAAGTGAAAAAAGTAGATATGAAAATATTTTTCTTTGGTGGGAAATCGGTAAAGTGCATATTAGAGAATTTTGTCAGCAGTATATGTCTCACTCAAGCTTGTGCTTTAAACAGACCCTTGAGTGGCTTGAGAAAGAAATCTTTGTTATTGAAAAGAATATGATGGGGAATCATTCTGTTAATCCACAAGAGTGGACTGAAAAGAAACAAAAGTTAAATTCGATGCTAAATGAGAAGGTTAAAGGAGCTCTTGAGAGGAGCAGGTTTTTATCAATGAAAGGCATGGATGGTCCAACCTCTTATTTTTTCAACTTGGAATATAAAAGTGTACAAGAAAAACAACTGTACAGTTTAGAATTCAGCAGTGGTCATGACATAAGTGATCCTGTAGAAATGCGCCTGGCAGTGGACTTTTATTCTCAGTTATATTCTGCTGAGAACACAGATGCTCAGAGTCAAAATGAACTCTTACAGAATCTCCCCTGTTTAACCTCTGAAGATAAACAAGCTTTGGAGACTGGACTTACTTTTGGGGAATTAAGTGCGGCAGTAACGGGACTATCTTCAGGTCGTACTACAGGTATAGATGGACTTCCTGGCGAGTTTAACAATCACTTCTGGACTATAATCGGAGCTGATCTCTTCGAAGTACTACAGGAATGTCTTCGTATAGGACTTCTGCCTACAAGTTGCCAACGGGCAATTTTAACATTACTCCCCAAAAAAGGTGATCTTACCTTATTGAAGAACTGGAGACCAGTCGCGATTCTATGTTCTGAATATAAACTAATATCAAAGTGTCTTGCTAACGGGGTAAACAAGATATTGCATAAAATCATACACAATGATCAATCTTATTGTATAAAAGAAAGATGAATTACTGATAACTTGCATCTAGTATGTGATGTCATTGATTATGCCATGAGTAATAATATCAATATAGGAATTTTATCATTAGATCAGAAAAAAGCTTTCAATCGAGTTGATCACCAGTTTCTTTTTAGAGTTTTAGAGGCTTTGGGTTTGGAGATAAATATTTTCTCAATGATAAAGTTGCTTTACAACAATACTACTTGTATGATAAAGATGGCGGGTGGTCTTAGTGTTCCTGTTAAGGTGCAGAGGGGCATAAGACAGGGCTGCCCACTTTCAGGTCAGTTTTTTAGTTTGGCCATTGAACCTTTCCTTTGTAAATTAAAAGAGAAATTAATGGACTTGCAGATAGATAGATAGATTACAGTGGGGAAGATCTGGGCTTAAGTATTTGGGGGTATTCTTAGGAAGAGAGGAGTACAGGAGACAGAATTGGGAGGGCCTTGCGGAAAAAGTGTGTGCTTGGTTGTCTCACTGGAAATGGTTGCTACGCCAGCTATGATATAGGGGAATAGTTTTGGTCTGTAACAATCTGGTAGCTTCATCTTTATGGCATAAAATGAATGTCTTAGAACCCCCTGAAGAACTGGTGGAATATATCAAAAAACATCTAATAGACTTCTTTTGGTCTGGCCAACATTGGCTAAAAGCAGCGGTGGTGTACTTGCCCAGACAAGAAGGAGGTCAAGGACTAGTGGACATCAAAAGCAGAATAATGACTTTCAGACTTCAGACAGCAAAAAGACTCTATGGAGAGGTTGTAAGCTGGGCTGGGGTTGCTTGTGCCCTCCTGAAGAGAGCGGGTAGGATGGGGCTTGGTTGACACCTTTTTCTGATGGACACTCAAAGTGTTGATCTGTCGGGATTGACATCCTTTTTATGACTCTATGTTTAATGACTCTATGTTGAAGACTCCTAAGTATCTCAAGGAACCTCAGGGATGTGAAAGGCCTTTGGCTCAGGGAAGAACCCCTGTTGCATAACCCTGTTGTGGACCTGGAGATATTAAAGTCAGAATCTGTAAGGAATGCTTTAAAGATGCAGGAGTTACAAAAATTGGACATTTAATAACAGCAGAAGGATGGATGTCCACTGAGAGGCTGTCTGCCAAGCTTGGTGTTAGGTCAGTTCATCTGACACAGAGACTGCTGAATGACTTTTTTGAATTTTTACCTATGGATTTTAAACTTGCTTTGGAATCACCCAAGGAAGATACGGATGTCCCTTTTCCAGAACTAAGAGTTGCGTTAGCTGTAGGTGCATTTGAAGAAGAGGAGGGGGCTTTGCTTACTTGCAGGATTCCCGAATTTGAGTTTTTTTAGTGACACTGGAAAAAAGACTATATACAATATGTGTTAAAGTTTCATTTATTAATTCTCTGGAGGGACGGATCAGGCACTTCCCCTAAAGGTTGCTGGAGGACCTTGTACAAACCTCCCATTGAGAAAAGGTCTGAAGACCTTCAGTGGAGAATTGTGCATGGTATAATAGCTACAAACAGATACAGAGCACACCTTGATCCACAGGTAGGTAAGGGGAGTTTTGTGGAATAACAGAAAATGTTCTGCATTTATTTCTTCACTGTGTGAGACTACAAGCTTTGTAGGACTTTAGGAGAAGTGTTTTCACCTATGCTCTTCATTTATGGGTCAAAGTATAACAAAAACAGAAAAGAGCTCCATATGTTCCTTAATTTTTTGTTTGGGCAGGCAAAAATGGCAATATCGCTTTCACGTAAAGGCAGACTTAATGGTGCGGGGTCAACTGATGCAGTGTCAATTTTAAAGGGTCTAATAAAATCAAGATTAAAGGTGGAATATGCTTATTACCACCTGGTCAAAGATTTAGAGTCCTTTAACTACATTTGGGGAATAAATCAGTGCTTGTGTGAAACCGATATTGATGGCTCTCTGCAAATCTATGTCTAATTGTGATTGCTAAAGAATGTTAAACTTTTAAGCAAATATTGAGATTCATTAGTCAGCCCTTATTTTTGTTTATTTATTTATTTATTTGTTATATATTTATGCATTTATTTATTTATTTGAATATAAAAAGTGATTATTCTGTCTGTTTAACGAAGGTTTTTTCCTAAATAATTGGTAAATAAAGAGTCTTTAAAGTAAGATGTCTGTGCTCTCTCTCTCTCTCAGTATATGCTGGTAGCAATTGGGTGTGTGTGATGGGTCTCACGAGGGCAGGGTGACTGTGTGAGTTTCCTGACTTTCTGGCTTCTTACACTTTCTTTGATGAGAGTTTTTCTTTGACTAAATAGAATAGAAAAAAATCTATTTTGGAATAAGAGTGGAGAAAGTGTTATTTAGTGGATAGTTTTGGTAAAGACAGGAGCGGGGCTGCTTTAATGTAAGTGAGAACAGGAATTAACTTGTCTCACAGATGATCTACAGCATTAAATGTAATAATAACTGGATAATAAGTATGGCAGTCATTGGGAAATCAGGAATAAAAATATTTCAGGAAGATTTCTTATTGGAAAATGATTAATTACATATTCAATGTAATTACATTTAATTGTGTTTCTGTTGTGGATTTAGTAGCTGTCCAGACCTCGCCACGTCCTGTCTCCACTGTGAAGGTGCCAAAATGTAGGTGTTAGGGTTTCCCCCTCTGCGCTGTTCGCTGAAGCGGGCGAGCAGCGCACTTCCGCTTTCACAGACTTTCATTTCGTTTACGTCGCCATGTGTATCTTTGTTTTGGTTTATGTCATGTCTCCGCCCCTGTATGTTTATTGGTTCTTTGTTTTGGTTCATGTCATGTCTCCACCCCTGTATGTTCATTGGTTCTCTGCTTTATGTGTCATTATTAGTTTCAGGTGTTTTGTGTTAAGTCTTGTTTCATTCATGTATTTAAGCTTTTTGTTTCTTCGCCTCGGGGCAAAGTATTTGTTTGTGCACCTCGTCTCGACTCTTACCAAGCGGATTATTACGGACTGTGATTTCTGGTTTTTGGAACTTTGCCTGCTTTTTTATTACGGATTTTTGCCTTGCCTAAGTATTTGCTCATCTGGTTTTTGAACTCTGTGCCCTCTTTATGGTTTACTCTTTCTCGCCTAACCCTGGATATATCTGTTTGCCTGTGTTTTGACTTTGCTTTCGTTTCACATTTTTCCCTGTTCCGTTATTTTTGGTTAAGTTCCTAATAAAGTGACTTTTCCCCTGCACATGCATCCAGCCCCCGTTTCTGTTATCTAACAGAATACTTCACCAAACATGGATGCAGCGGGGAAATGGAGGATACGTCGTGCCGAGTTTTTTGTTCCCACGTTAGATTAAGTTTCATTTCCCCAGTGGGCATTTATTTATCCCCCTTCCGCCTTCGATGGCTTTTCTGTTTACCCCCAGTGTTTTCTTTTGCAAGCCCAAATTAATTTTCTTAGTTTGGAGGACCCCAAGCCCGATGAGAAACAGTGGTTGGGGTTCCTCCTATCCCGTTTAGTCGGCTCAGCTCGCCAGTGGGCGGAGCTTCAGCTCGCCAGTGGATCCACGAAGCTAAGTACCGTTTCTGGCTTTGTAGAACTGTTAATTCATGTGTTTGGGAGTCCGGACTTTGCGCCCGACCTAGAAAAATTCTTGGGAAGGGATCGCCTGTCTGATCGGCCCAGCCAGCCGTTCACTGCGCACTATGGGAGGGAGCTGGCTGACGTTGCGGCCAACACCTCTCAGTCACAGACCCAGGAGTGCGCGACCGAGGGCTGCATCCGACAGGCCAAACTACGGTGCCCCACCTGTGTAAAACAAGGGAGAGAATGCTCCTATTTTTCTCACAGGAATGCTTTAAGGGCAGCTGGCATGCCCACAAGTGGCTCCACAAGCGAGCACCCCCAGAGCTCCAGCCGAAGATCCAGCCGACGGTCTCCTCAATGGAGCTCCAACTGGAGGTCAACCTGGCGACTTCCAGCCCCGAGCTCCAGCCGGAGATCCAGCAGATGGTCTCCTCAGCGGAGCTCAAACTGGAGGTCAACCTGGCGACCTCCAGCCCAGAGCTCCAGCCGATGGTCTCCTCAGCGGAGCTCCAACTGGAGGTCAACTGGGCGGCCTCCAGCCCCAAGCTCCAGCTGGAGACCCAGCAGATGGTCTCCTCAGCGGAGCTCCGACCGGGGTTCAATGTGGCGACCTCTGATCCAGCCCAGCTCCAGCCGGAGATCCAGCAGATGGTCTCCTCAGCGGAGCTCCGACCGGGGGTCAACTTGGCGACCTCTGCTCCAGCCCTGTTCCAGACAGGAACAGGCTCAAGCCACGTTCCTGCCGGAGGTCCATGGGATGACCTCCTCTCAAGCCACGTCCATGCCGGAGGTCCATGGGATGACCTCCTCCCAAGCCAAGTTCAGGCCGGAGGTCCACGGGATGACCTCCTCCCTAGCCAAGTTCCTGCCTGAGGTCCACGGGATGACCTCCGCTCAAGAGTCATGTCCATGTCCAGGTCCAGGTTCCTGCCCTAGTCCATGTCCAAGCTCATGCCCAAGTCCATGCCCATGTCCATGTCCAAGTCCATGTCCAGATTCCAGTTTGGATTCCAATCCAGGTCCCAGTCCAGGTCCCAGTCCAGGTTCCTGTCCTAGGCCCTGTTCAGATTCCAGTTCAGGTCCCAGTCCAAGTCCCTGTTCAGATTCCAGTTTGGATTCCAATCCAGGTCCCAGTCCAGGTTCCTGTCCTAGTCCATGTCCTAGTCCCTGTCCTAATCCCTGTTCAGATTCCAGTCCAGGTCCCAGTCCGGATTCCAATTCGGATTCCAGTCCAGGTCCCTGTTCAGGTTCAGGTTCCAGTCCAGGTCCCAGTTCAGATTCCAAACGAGGTCCCAGTCTGGGTCCAAGTCCAGGTCCCAGTTTGGATTCCAGTCCCAGTCCAGGTCCCCGTCCAAGTTCCAGTCCAAGTTCCAGTCCAAGTTCCAAGCCAAGCTCCAGCCCGAGGCCGACCAGGCGGCTTCCAAAGCCAAGTTCCAAGCCAAGTTCCAGCCGGAGGCCGACCAGGCCATGTTTGTAGGCCGCTGTTTATGCTGGGAAATGAGCAGTGGTAGCTCAGTGGTTAACTTGTTGGTCTACTAGTTCAAATCCCACTGTTGGGCCCTTGAGCAAGGCCCTTAACCCTCAACTGCTCAGTTGTATAAATGAGATAAATGTAAGTTGCTCTGGATAAGGGCATCTGCCAAATGCCATAAATGTAAATGTAATGTAATGTAAATGAAATGGAGTCTGAGTTGCAGTTTGACTTAACAAATGTAAGTGAGAACAGGAACTAACTTTTTTCACGGATGATCTACAACATTCAATGGAACAATAACTGGAAAATAAGTATGACAGTCATTGGCAAATCACTGTGGTCTTACAGGAATAAAAATACTTCAGGAAGTTTTCTTATTAGAAAATAATTAATTTCATATTCAATGTAATTACATTTGTGTTTCTGTAATGGATTCACTTCCTGTCCAGACCTGGCCAGGTCCTGTCTCCACTGTGACAGTGCCAAACAGTAAGTCTCACTCTCACTCTCTCTCTCTCTCTCTCTCTCTCTCTCTCTCTCTCTCTCTCACACGCACCCACACACACACACACACTATATATATATATATATATATATATATATATATATATATATATATATATATATATATATATATATATATATATACATACAGTGGGGGGGGGGGGGGGGGTAAGTATTTGATCCCCTGCTGATTTTGTACGTTTGCCCACTGACAAAGAAATGATCAGTCTATAATTTTAATGGTAGGTGTATTTTAACAGTGAGAGACAGAATAACAACAAAAAATGCAGAAAAATGCACTTCGAAAAAGTTATAAATTGATTTGCATTTTAATGAGTGAAATAAGTATTTGATCCCCTATCAATCAGCAAGATTTCTGGCTCGCAGGTGTCTTTTACACAGGCAACGAGCTGAGATTAGGAGCACTCTCTTAAAGGGAGTGTTCCTAATCTCAGTTTGTTACCTGTATAAAAGACACCTGTCCACAGAAGCAATCAATCAATCAGATTCCAAACTCTCCACCATGGCCAAGACCAAAGAGCTGTCCAAGGATGTCAGGAACAAGATTGTAGACCTACACAAGGCTGGAATGGTCAGTGTTGTCCCATGAAAAGATATAATAAAATATTTACAAAAGTGTGAGGGGTGTACTCATTTTTGTGAGCTACTGTGCATACATACATTGGGGGAAAAAAGTATTTGATCCCCTGCTGATTTTGTACGTTTGCCCACTGACTAACACAGAATAACAACAAAAAAAATCCAGAAAAACGCATTTCAAAAAAGTTATAAATTGATTTGATTTAATGAGGGAAATAAGTATTTGACCCCTTCGACTTAGTACTCGGTGGCAAAACCCTTGTTGGCAATCACAGAGGTCAGAGGTTTCTTATAGTTGGCCACCAGGTTTGCACACAACTCAGGAGGGATTTTGTCCCACTCCTCTTTGCAGATCCTCTCCAGGTCATTAAGGTCTCAAGGCTGACGTTTGGCAACTCGAACCTTCAGCACCCTCCACAGATTGAAGGCGCCACCCTCCACCCTGTGAAGGCGCCAAAAAGTAAGTCTCTCTCTCTCTCTCTCTCTCTCTCTCTCTCTCTCTCTCTCTCTCTCTCTCTCTCTCGCTCACAGACACACAACACACACACTATATATATATATATATATATATATATATATATATATATATATACACATTTCTCAGAATACTACACACATTTCCCATAACATAAAATGTGTGTGTGTGTATATATATATATATATATATATATATATATATATATATGTATATGTGTGTGTGTGTGTCTTGTCTCCACTATGACAGCGCCAAAAAGTAAGTCTCACTGTCTCTCTCATATATACACATTTCTCAGAATACTACACACATTTCCCATAACTACAAACACAAATCCAAGTTTCATTAGCAAATCACTGTGGTCTTACAGGAATAAAAATACTTCAGGAAGTTTTCTTAATATATATTATATATATATATAATATACACATTTCTAAGTATAAGTATGACAGTCATTGGGAAATCAGGAATAAAAATATTTCAGGAAGATTTCTTATTGGAAAATGATTAATTACATATTCAATGTAATTACGTTTAATTGTGTTTCTGTTGTGGATTTAGTAGCTGTCCAGACCTCGCCACGTCCTGTCTCCACTGTGAAGGTGCCAAAATGTAGGTGTTAGGGTTTCCCCCTCCGCGCTGTTCGCTGAAGCGGGCGAGCAGCGCACTTCTGCTTTCACAGACTTTCATTTCGTTTACGTCGCCATGTGTTTCTTTGTTTTGGTTTATGTCATGTCTCCGCCCCTGTATGTTTATTGGTTCTTTGTTTTGGTTCATGTCATGTCTCCACCCCTGTATGTTCATTGGTTCTCTGCTTTATGTGTCATTATTAGTTTCAGGTGTTTTGTGTTAAGTCTTGTTTCATTCATGTATTTAAGCTTTTTGTTTCTTCGCCTCGGGGCAAAGTATTTGTTTGTGCACCTCGTCTCGACTCTTACCAAGCGGATTATTACGGACTATGATTTCTGGTTTTTGGAACTTGGCCTGCTTTTTTATTACGGATTTTTGCCTTGTCTAAGTATTTGCTCATCTGGTTTTTGAACTCTGTGCCCTCTTTATGGGTTACTCTTTCTCGCCTAACCCTGGATATATCTGTTTGCCTGTGTTTTGACTTTGCTTTCGTTTCACATTTTTCCCTGTTCCGTTATTTTTGGTTAAGTTCCTAATAAAGTGACTTTTCCCCTGCACATGCATCCAGCCCCCGTTTCTGTTATCTAACAGAATACTTCACCAAACATGGATGCAGCGGGGAAATGGAGGGCACGTCGTGCCGAGTTTTTTGTTCCCACGTTAGATTAAGTTTCATTTCCCCAGTGGGCATTTATTTATCCCCCTTCCGCCTTCGATGGCTTTTCTGTTTACCCCCAGTATTTTCTGCTGCAAGCCCAAATTTATTTTCTTAGTTTGGAGGACCCCAAGCCCGATGAGAAACAGTGGTTGGGGTTCCTCCTATCCCGTTTAGTTGGCTCAGCTCGCCAGTGGGCGGAGCTTCACCTCGCCAGTGGATCCACGAAGCTAAGTACCGTTTCCGGCTTTGTAGAACTGTTAATTCATGTGTTTGGGAGTCCGGACTTTGCGCCCGACCTAGAAAAATTCTTGGGAAGGGATCGCCTGTCTGATCGGCCCAGCCAGCCGTTCACTGCGCACTATGGGAGGGAGCTGGCTGACGTTGCGGCCAACACCTCTCAGTCACAGATCCAGGAGTGCGCGACCGAGGGCTGCATCCGACAGGCCAAACTACGGTGCCCCACCTGTGTAAAACAAGGGAGAGAATGCTCCTATTTTTCTCACAGGAATGCTTTAAGGGCAGCTGGCATGCCTACAAGCGGCTCCACAAGCGAGCACCCCCAGAGCTCCAGCCGAAGATCCAGCCGACGGTCTCCTCAATGGAGCTCCAACTGGAGGTCAACCTGGCGACTTCCAGCCCCGAGCTCCAGCCGGAGATCCAGCAGATGGTCTCCTCAGCGGAGCTCAAACTGGAGGTCAACCTGGCGACCTCCAGCCCAGAGCTCCAGCCGATGGTCTCCTCAGCGGAGCTCCAACTGGAGGTCAACTGGGCGGCCTCCAGCCCCAAGCTCCAGCTGGAGACCCAGCAGATGGTCTCCTCAGCGGAGCTCCGACTGGAGGCCAACCTGGCGACCTCCAGCCCAGAACTCCAGCTGGAGACCCAGCAGATGGTCTCCTCAGTGGAGCTCCGACCGGGGTTCAATGTGGCGACCTCTGCTCCAGCCCTGTTCCAGACAGGAACAGACTCAAGCCACGTTCCTGCCGGAGGTCCATGGGATGACCTCCTCTCAAGCCACGTCCATGCCGGAGGTCCACGGGATGACCACCTCCCAAGCCAAGTTCATGCCGGAGGTCCACAGGATGACCTCCTCCCTAGCCAAGTTCCTGCCTGAGGTCCATGGAATGACCTCCGCTCAAGAGCCATGTCCAAGTCCATGTCCAAGTCCATTTCCAGGTCCAGGTTCCTGCCCTAGTCCATGTCCAAGCTCATGCCCAAGTCCATGCCCATGTCCATGTCCAAGTCCATATCCAGATTCCAGTTTGGTTTCCAATCCAGGTCCCAGTCCAGGTTCCTGTCCTAGTCCCTGTTCAGATTCCAGTTCAGGTCCCAGTCCAAGTCCCTGTTCAGATTCCAGTTTGGATTCCAATCCAGGTCCCAGTCCAGGTTCCTGTCCTAGTCCATGTCCTAGTCCCTGTCCTAGTCCCTGTTCAGATTCCAGTCCAGGTCCCAGTCCAGATTCCAATTCAGATTCCAATTCGGATTCCAGTCCAGGTCCCAGTCCAGGTCCCTGTCCAGGTTCCAGTTCAGGTTCAGGTTCCAGTCCAGGTTCCAGTTCAGATTCCAAACCAGGTCCCAGTCCATGTCCCAGTCCAGGTCCCAGTTTGGATTCCAGTCCCAGTCCAGGTCCCCGTCCAAGTTCCAGTCCAAGTTCCAGTCCAAGTTCCAAGCCAAGCTCCAGCCTGAGGCCGACCAGGTGGCTTCCAAAGCCAAGTTCCAGTCCAAGTTCCAGCCATAGGCTGACCAGGCGGCTTCCAAAGCCAAGTTCCAAGCCAAGTTCCAGCCGGAGGCCGACCAGGCCATGTTTGTAGGCCGCTGTTTATGCTGGGAAATGAGCAGTGGTAGCTCAGTGGTTAACTTGTTGGTCTACTAGTTGAAATCCCACTGTTGGGCCCTTGAGCAAGGCCCTTAACCCTCAACTGCTCAGTTGTATAAATGAGATAAATGTAAGTTGCTCTGGATAAGGGCATCTGCCAAATGCCATAAATGTAAATGTAATGTAATGTAAATGAAATGGAGTCTGAGTTGCAGTTTGACTTAACAAATGTAAGTGAGAACAGGAACTAACTTTTTTCACGGATGATCTACAACATTCAATGGAACAATAACTGGAAAATAAGTATGACAGTCATTGGCAAATCACTGTGGTCTTACAGGAATAAAAATACTTTGGGAAGTTTTCTTATTAGAAAATAATTAATTTCATATTCAATGTAATTACATTTGTGTTTCTGTAGTGGATTCACTACCTGTCCAGACCTGTCCAGGTCCTGTCCGCACTGTGAAGGCGCCAAAAAGTAAGTCTCTCTCTCTCTCTCTCTCTCTCTCTCTCTCTCTCTCTCTCTCTCACAGACACACAACACACACACACACACACACACACACACACACACACACACTATATATATATACCCGTGGCCAAAAGTTTTGAGAATGACACAAATATTAATTTTCACAAAGTCTACTGCTTCAGTGTTTTTAGATCTTTTTGTCAGATGTTACTAACTGTTACTGAAGTATAATCACAAGCATTTCATAAGTGTCAATGGCTTTTATTGACAATTACATTAAGTTTATTCAAAGAGTCAATATTTGCAGTGTTGACCCTTCTTTTTCAAGACCTCTGCAATTCGCCCTGGCATGCTGTCAATCAACTTCTGGGCCACATCCTGACTGATAGCAGCCCATTCTTGCATAATCAATGCTTGGAGTTTGTCAGAGTTTGTGGGTTTTTGTTTGTCCACCCGCCTCTTGAGGATTGACCACAAATTCTCAATGGGATTAAGGTCTGGAGAGTTTCCTGGCCATGGACCCAAAATGTCGATGTTTTGTTCCCCGAGCCACTTCGTTATCACTTTTGCCTTGTGGCAAGGTGCCCCATCATGCTGGAAAAGGCATTGTTCATCACCAAACTGTTCTTGGATGGTTGGGAGAAGTTGCTCTCTGAGGATGTTTTTGTACCATTCTTTATTCATGCCTGTGTTCTTAGGCAAAATTGTGAGTGAGCCCACTCCCTTGGCTGAGAAGCAACCCCACACATGAGTGTTCTCAGGATGTTTTACTGTTGGCATGATACAGGACTGATGGTAGCGCTCACCTTTTCTTCTCCAGACAAGCTTCTTTCCAGATGCCCCAAACAATCGGAAAGGGGATTCATCAGAGAAAATGACATTACCCCAGTCCTCAGCAGTCCAATCCCTGTACTTTTTGCAGAATAGCAGTCTGTCCCTGATGTTTTTCCTGGAGAGAAGTGGCTTCTTTGCTGCCCTTCCTGACACCAGGCCATCCTCCAAAAGTCTTCGCCTTACTGTGCGTGCAGACGCACTCACACCTGCCTGCTGCCATTCCTGAGCAAGCTCTGCACTGGTGGTACCCCGATCCCACAGCTGCATCAACTTTAGGAGATGGTCCTGGCGCTTGCTGGACTTTCTTGGGCGCCCTGAAGCCTTCTTCACAACAGTTGAACCTCTCTCCTTGAAGGTCTTGATGATCCGATAAATGGTTGATTTAGGTGTAATCTTACTAGCAGCAATATCCTTGCCTGTGAATCCCTTTTTGTGCAAAGCAATGATGGCTGCACGTGTTTCCTTGCAGGTAACCATAGTTAACAGAGGAAGAACAATAATTTCAAGCACCACCCTCCTTTTAAAGCTTCAAGTCTGTTTTTCTAACTCAATCAGCATGACAGAGTGATCTCCAGCCTTGTCCTCATTAACACTCTCACCTGTGTTAACGAGAGAATCACTGACATGATGTCAGCTGGTCCTTTTGTGGAAGGGCTGAAATGCAGTGGACATGTTTTTTTGGGATGAAGTTCATTTTCATGGCAAAGAGGGACTTTGAAATTAATTGCAATTCATCTGATCACTCTTCATAACATTCTGGAGTATATGCAAATTGCCATCATAAAAACGGAGGCAGCAGAGTTTGTAAAAATTAATATTTTAATATTTGTGTCATTCTCAAAACTTTTGGCCACGGCTGTATATATATATATATATATATATATATATATATATATATATATATATATATATATATATATATATATATATATATATATACAGTTGCAATTAAAATTATTCAACCCCCATTGCAAATCAGGTTTATTGTCAACAGTTAGATTTTCCGCTGTTTGCAATGAACAAATCAAACAAAAGCAATTGAATCAGTTCAACACAATGAATGCTTCAAGTGGTTTCCCCAAATTCAACTGAAAATGCAACTTATAATGATGCCTCCAGACTCAATATTATTCAACCCCCTGAATAGAACCCCTCACAACAGCACAAATATACAAAACAGGTGTTGTCTCAAGCACACTTGATGCAACTAATCAAGGGCTTCATTAGTTGCACTAGATGTGCTTGAGCTGGAGCACATGAAATACCTGAACTGGCTAGGGACAGAAAATACATGAAATACCTGGACGGGGCAGAAAAGGGAAGCTATCAACAGCTGCAACCCAATTTCTGAGAAGGCAGGTTGTGAAAAACCCTCGAGTGACTGGAAAAGACCTGCAGCAAGACTTGGTGGCAGCAGGCACTGAGGTTTCAGTGAGCACAGTATGGTGCGTACTAAACGCAGAAGGTTTCCATGCCAGAACTCTGATATGCACACCACTACTGACCCAAAAGCACAAGAAAAGTCGGCTCAAAATCATATAAATAAGCCACAGAAGTTTTGGGCTTCTGTTCTGTGGCACAAAAGGATGCTCTACTAAGTATTAAAGATGCTTGCCATGAAGGGGTTGAATAATTTTGAGACTGGAGAAGTTGCATTTTCAGTTGAATTTGGGGAAACCATGTGAAGCATTCATTGTGTTGAATTATTTCAATTGCTTTTGTTTGATTTGTTCATTGCAGACAGCTGAAAGTCTGTACGTTTTGACAATAAACGTGATTTGCAGTGGGGGTTGAATAATTTTGATTGCAACTGTATGTTCGTGTGTGTGTGTATGTATATATATATATATGTGTGTGTGTGTGTGTGTGTGTGTGGACTACTTAAACGTTTACAGTTTTTTTTACGGTTGGGTACACACATTTCTCAGAATACTACACACATTTCCCATAACTACAAACACAAATCCCAGTTTCTGTCAGGTGATGCTGGTGATGCAGGCGAAGACGGATGCAAATGCAGTATAAAGTCAGTTTATTAGGAACAGTCAGTATTTTAGGAACACTGGCAAACGATTCCAAAATGTAAAGCAGATATCGTGGTCGAGAACAGGCGTGGGTCAGGCGATCTACAAACGACATAAATGGGCGTGGCAAGAATCAAGAAACATGAGGCGGAAACAGGATCAAAACCAGAAAATAGGAAACAAGATCAAAAGGCTTGGTAAGAGACAGAACGCTAAGGAAACTGCACTAATACTTCGCGATCAGACAGAGAAACATGGGGGTTTAAATAACAAACACAATCAGTGGTTAGCACAAAACAGCTGAGATATATTAGCACACAACCAATGACAATACAGGGGCGGAGAAAAGACATGAACCAAAACAAAACACACATGGAGAAGTAAATAGTCACTGTCAATGAACCCGGAAGTGCGTGCTGCACAGATCGGCGATCAGCACGAGGGGGAATCGTAACAGTTTCATATAACTAATTCTCTAAACCTTACAATAACAGATAAATGCATACATGTGCACCAATACTGACCACCAAGTAACAATTATGATTTCAATTATGACGAAGTTCTTGTCAAACAACACCACAAAAAGACATTGAATATCCAGTTTCGAAATGATACTATTTGATCACAAAACAATTGTCGGTATGATGAGGTTTTCTGTACAGAGACATTTATTTAACATTTATGGAAGGAGTCTCCGGTGTCAGCACTTTGTAACAGTCAGAGGTAACTGTAACTTTAAATTTCCCAACACAGGACAGAGGAGTTTACGCTTTCTCTGTAATGTCACAAGCTATTCCCCTCAACAAAATTACTATAATTACAATTTATTATGAAAAAGAGAAGCTGGTGAGGGAACGACTGCTTCCAGCTGCTTTAATGTTGTTGGAACACAGACTCAGAGTTGGATGCAAGTGCAGGTAAAATGGCAGTTTATTAGCAAGGCAGACAAATCCAAATCGTAAGGCAAAAGCAGCGTAATAGACAGTCCAGGGTCGAGCGATCAGCAAACAGAGTAACAGAGGCAAAAACGGTAATCAAAAACGTGGACAAGGTAAAGATAAAAAAACAGGAAGCAAGAACAATAACAACGGCTTAGTAATGACAGAACACAAGGGAAACTGAGCAATTACTTCGCAGTGAGGCTGTGACAGACTCACACACAGATGTGTGCCATTAAAAGTCCGGTGACTGTGAGCGTGGGAGTGTATGTGTGTTGTGAGACGTGGAGTCTGGGGCGGCCATGTTTGGTTTGACTTAAGAAATGTAAGTGAGTACAGGAACTAATTTTTTTCACGGATGATCTACAACATTCAATGGAACAATAACTGGAAAATAAGTATGACAGTCATTGGCAAATCACTGTGGTCTTACAGGAATAAAAATACTTCAGGAAGTTTTCTTATTAGAAAATAATTAATTTCATATTCAATATAATTACATTTGTGTTTCTGTAGTGGATTCACTACCTGTCCAGACCTGGCCAGGTCCTGTCTCCACTATGACAGTGCCAAAAAGTAAGTCTCACTCTCTCTCTCTCTCTCTCTCTCTCTCACACGCACGCACACAATATATATATATCTATATATACACACATTTCTCAGAATACTACACACATTTCCCATAACTACAAACACGAATCCAAGTTTCATTGCCAAATCACTGTGGTCTTACAGGAATAAAAAAATTTGAGGAAGTCTCCACTGTGACAGTGCCAAAAAGTAAGTCTCACTCTCTCTCTCTCTCTCTCTCTCACACGCACACACTCACACACTCACACACACACACACACACACACACTATATATATATATATACAGGTGCATCTCAATAAATTAGAATGTCGTGGAAAAGTTCATTTATTTCAGTAATTCAACTCAAATTGTGAAACTCGTGTATTAAATAAATTCAATGACACAGACTGAAGTAGTTTAAGTCTTTGGTTCTTTTAATTGTGATGATTTTGGCTCACATTTAACAAAAACCCACCAATTCACTATCTCAACAAATTAGAATACTTCATAAGACCAATAAAAAAACATTTTTAGTGAATTGTTGGCCTTCTGGAAAGTATGTTCATTTACTGTACATGTACTCAATACTTGGTAGGGGCTCCTTTTGCTTTAATTGCTGCCTCAATTCGGCATGGCATGGAGGTGATCAGTTTGTGGCACTGCTGAGGTGGTATGGAAGCCCAGGTTTCTTTGACAGTGGCCTTCAGCTCATCTGCATTTTTGGTCTCCTGTTTCTCATTTTCCTCTTGACAATACCCCATAGATTCTCTATGGGGTTCAGGTGTGGTGAGTTTGCTGGCCAGTCAAGCACACCAACACCATGGTCATTTAACCAACTTTTGGTGCTTTTGGCAGTGTGGGCAGGTGCCAAATCCTGCTGGAAAATGAAATCAGCATCTTCAAAATGCTGGTCAGCTGAAGGAAGCATGAAGTGCTCCAAAATTTCTTGGTAAACGGGTGCAGTGACTCTGGTTTTCAAAAAACACAATGGGCCAACACCAGCAGATGACATTGCACCCCAAATCATCACAGACTGTGGAAACTGAACACTGGACTTCAAGCAACTTGGGCTATGAGCTTCTCCACCCTTCCTCCAGACTCTAGGACCTTGGTTTCCAAATGAAATACAAAACTTGCTCCCATCTGAAAAGAGGATGTTGGACCACTGGTCAACAGTCCAGTTCTTCTTCTCCTTAGCCCAGGTAAGATGCCTCTGACATTGTCTGTGGTTCAGGAGTGGCTTAACAAGAGGAATACGACAACTGTAGCCAAATTCCTTGGCACGTCTGTGTGTGGTGACTCTTGATGCCTTGACCCCAGCCTCAGTCCATTCCTTGTGAAGTTCACTCAAATTCTTGAATCGATTTTTCTTGACAATCCTCATAAGGCTGTGGTTCTCTCGGTTGGTTGTGCATCTTTTTCTTCCACAATTTTTCCTTCCTCTCAACTTTCTGTTAACATGCTTGGATACAGCACTCTGTGAACAGCCAGCTTCTTTGGCAATGAATGTTTGTGGCTTACCTAGTGAACCAAACTGAGAGACCATTTTGAAGGCTCAGGAAACCTTTGCAAGTGTTTTGAGTTGATTAGTTGATTGGCATGTCACCATATTCTAATTTGTTGAGATAGTGAATTGGTGGGTTTTTGTTAAATGTGAGCCAAAATCATCACAATTAAAAGAACCAAAGACTTAAACTACTTCAGTCTGTGTCATTGAATTTATTTAATACACGAGTTTCACAATTTCAGTTGAATTACTGAAATAAATGAACTTTTCCACGACATTCTAATTTATTGAGATGCACCTGTATATATATATATATATATATATATATATATATATATATATATATATATATATATATATATATATATATATTAGAGATGCACCGATCGACCGGCCAGGGACCGGAATCAGCCGATTTTCCGCATGCTCGGCCCAGACTGGTGACCGGCCGGTCAGTCTCTTCTTTCCTCAGTCTTTCCGATTCCGAGCCGGTCCGTGTTGTTGCCAGCGGCGCAGGCAATAACGTCACAGCCACGCTCACAGCCACATGTAAACATGTCGTAGGCAAAAACGCGAAAACCCATTGTAACAATTTAAAGGTCGGGCAAGGAGGAGGCGGGAACCGGCTGAACATAAAGGTAAAGTTTAATAGTAAATGAAACTTGCCATTAATGCTCAAGTATACATATGTTAGCAACAAAGAAAAGGTGCCTTGTGTAACGCTTTACACAGAGAGGCCGGATAGCCTGAATGGTTGTAGCCAGGTGTAAGCAAAACTCACGTATCTGATATTTCACAGTGGTTTATTATCAGCGTTGTCGATCCCCCGCACACATGGGGCAGTTTGCAAAACACTCCACTAACAACTGCGTTACTGAACATAAATAAAACAGAGCAAAGAGCAACAGAAATATAACCAGGCTTTACATACATACATGCGATCATCATAGCTCGCGCTCCGTCTACTGACTGCCCACTCATCAGTGAGGGAGTAAGAGAGAGCGTTCCGCCTTAAAGGAGCAGTGACTAATTCTACTTGTTACACTTATTTAATTATTAGCCACTGCACCTATTAATATTTGGAAGAGTATTGTACACTTCAGTTTTGTTCATAGGCTTGTAATCTTTGGACTTTTGTGAGACGAGTAAAAAAGAGAAAAAGGTAAATTTATATACATAGTGGAAAATGATATCTGTTTCATTATATAAAGCAACTCATTTTCAGTTAATTGTTATTTCTACCTCTTTCCAGTCACAGAGCACTTTATTTTGAGAGTTGTTTAAGTGAGAGAAGATCCTGTAGTTTGGGGGAAATTGTAATGTTTATGAAAATAAAATTTTGCATTGAAGAAAAGTAGATTTTTGTTTGTATATGCTGTCAATTATAGTTCTTAGAAAGAAAATCGAAATTGGCAAAAATCGGTATTGGCAGGTCATACTTACAAAAAAATCTGAAATCGGAATCGGCAAAAAAAATTGCAATCGGTGCACCCCTCACATTTTTGTAAATATTTGATTATATCTTTTCATGGGACAACACTGACATTTGCTGACATTAATGACACTTTGCTACAATGTAAAGCAGTGAGTGTACAGCTTGTATAACAGTGTAAATTTGATATCCCCTCAAAATAACTCAACACACAGCCATTAATATCTAAACCGCTGGCAACAAAAGTGAGTACACCCCTAAGTGAAAATGTCCAAATTGGGCCCAAATTGTCAATATTTTGTGTGGCCACCATTATTTTCCAGCACTACCTTAACCCTGTTGGGCATGGAGTTCACCAGAGCTAAACAGGTTGCCACTGGTGTCCTCTTCCACTCCCCCATGACGACATCACAGAGCTGTTGGATGTTAGAGACCTTGCGCTCCTCCACCTTCCGTTTGAGGATGCCCCACAGATGCTCAATAGGGTTTAGGTCAGGAGACATGCTTGGCCAGTCCATCATCTTTACCCTCAGCTTCTTTAGCAAGGCAGTGGTCATCTTAGAGGTGTGTTTGGGGTCGTTATCATGTTGGAATACTGCCCTGCGGCCCAGTTTCCGAAGGGAGGGGATCATGCTCTGCTTCAGTATGTCACAGTACATGTTGGCATTAGCTCCCCAGTGCCGGCAGCACTCATGCAGCCCCAGACCATGACACTCCCACCACCATGCTTGACTGTAGGCAAGACACACTTGTCTTTGTACTCCTCACCTGGTTGCCTCCACACACGCTTGACACCATCTGAACCAAATAAGTTTATCTTGGTCTCATCAGACCACAGGACATGGTTCCAGTAATACATGCCCTTAGTCTGCTTGTCTTCAGCAAACTGTTTGTGTATCATCTTTAGAAGAGGCTTCCTTCTGGGACGACGGCCACGCAGACCAATTTGATGCAGTGTGCGGTGTATGGTCTGAGCACTGACAGGCTGACCCCCCACCCCTTCAACCTCTGCAGCAATGCTGGCAGCACTCATACGTCTATTCTGCAAAGCCAACCTCTGGATATGATGCTGAGCACGTGCACTCAACTTCTTTGGTCGACCATGGCGAGGCCTGTTCTGAGTGGAACCTGTCCTGTTAAACCGCTGTATGGTCTTGGCCACCGTGCTGCAGCTCAGTTTCAGGGTGTTGGCAATCTTCTTATAGCCAAGGCCATCTTTATGTAGAGCAACAATTCTTTTTTTCAGATCCTCAGAGAGTTCTTTGCCATGAGGTGCCATGTTGAACTTCCAGTGACCAGTATGAGAGAGTGTGAGAGTGATAACACCAAACTTAACACACCTGCTCCCCATTCACATCTGAGACCTTGTAAAACTAACGAGTCACATGACACCGGGGAGGGAAAATGGCTAATTGGGCCCAGTTTGGACATTTTTCACTTAGGGGTGTACTCACTTTTCTTGCCAGCGGTTTAGACATTAACGGCTGTGTGCTGAGTTATTTTGAGGGGACAGCAAATTTACACTGTTATACAAGCTGTACACTCACTACTTTACATTGTAGCAAAGTGTCATTTCTTCAGTGTTGTCCCATGAAAAGATATAATAAAATATTTACAAAAATGTGAGGGGTGTACTCACTTTTGTGAGATACTATATATATATATATATATTACACATACAGTTGCAATCAGAATTATTCAGCCCCCATTGCAAATCAGATTTATTGTCAACATTTAGACTTTCAGCTGTTTGCAATGAACAAATCAAACAAAAGCAATTGAAACAGTTCAACACAACGAATGCATCAAGTGGTTTCCCCAATGTAACAGGAACATAATGAGATAAATGTAAGTTACTCTAGATAAGGGCATCTGCCAAATGCCATGAATGTAAATGAAATGGAGTCTGAGTTGCGGTTTAACCTAACAAATGAACAAACTAATTTTTTTCACGGATGATCTACAACATTCAATGGAACAATAACTGGAAAATAAGTATGACAGTCATTGGCAAATCACTGTGGTCTTACAGGAATAAAAATACTTCAGGAAGTTTTCTTATGTTTATCTTATTAAATGTAACATAAATGTAAGTCGCTCTGGAAAAGGGCGTCTGCCAAAAGCCATAAATGTACATGTAAATGTAAATGTCTTATTAGAAAATAATTAAATTCATATTCAATGTAATTACATTTGTGTTTCTGTAGTGCATTCACTACCCCTCCAGACCTGGCCAGGTCCTGTCTCCACTGTGACAGTGCCAAAAAGTAAGTCTCACTCTATCTCTCTCTCTCTCTCTTTCTGTCTCTCTCTCACACACGCACACACACACACACACAAACACACACACACACACTATATATATATACAGTGGGGGGGGGTATTTGAACCCCTGCTGATTTTGTACGTTTGCCCACTGACAAAGAAATGATCAGTCTATAATTTTAATGGTAGGTGTATTTTAACAGTGAGAGACAGAATAACAACAAAAAAATCCAGAAAAATGCATTTCAAAAAAGTTATAAATTGATTTGCATTTTAATGAGTGAAATAAGTATTTGATCCCCTATCAATCAGCAAGATTTCTCGCTCACAGGTATCTTTTACACAGGCAACGAGTTGAGATTAGGAGCACTCTCTTAAAGGGAGTGTTCCTAATCTCAGTTTGTTACCTGTATAAAAGACACCTGTCCACAGAAGCAATCAATCAATCAGATTCCAAACTCTCCACCATGGCCAAGACCAAAGAGCTGTCCAAGGATGTCAGGAACAAGATTGTAGACCTACACAAGGCTGGAATGGTCAGTGTTGTCCCATGAAAAGATATAATAAAATATTTACAAAAATGTGAGGGGTGTACTCATTTTTGTGAGCTACTGTACATACATACATTGGGGGGAAAAAAGTATTTGATCCCCTGCTGATTTTGTATGTTTGCCCACTGACTAACACAGAATAACAACAAAAAAAATCCAGAAAAACGCATTTCAAAAAAGTTATAAATTGATTTGCATTTTAATGAGGGAAATAAGTATTTGACCCCTTCGACTTAGTACTTGGTGGCAAAACCCTTGTTGGCAATCACAGAGGTCAGACGTTTCTTGTAGTTGGCCACCAGGTTTGCACACAACTCAGGAGGGATTTTGTCCCACTCCTCTTTGCAGATCCTCTCCAGGTCATTAAGGTCTCAAGGCTGACGTTTGGCAACTCGAACCTTCAGCACCCTCCACAGATTTTCTATGGGCTAGGCCACTCCAGGACCTTAATATGCTTCTTCTTGAGCCACTCCTTTGTTGCCTTGACTGTGTGTTTTGGGTCATTGTCATGCTAGAATACTCATCCACGACCCATTTTCAATGCCCTGGCTGAGGGAAGGAGGTTCTCACCCAAGATTTGACGGTGCATGGCCCCGTCCATTGTCCCTTTGATGTGGTGCAGTTGTCCTGTCCCATTAGCAGAAAAACACCCCCAAAGCATAATGTTTCCACCTCCATGATTGACGGTGGGGATGGTGTTCTTGGGGTCATAGGCAACATTCCTCCTACTCCAAACATGGTGAGTTGAGTTGATGCCAAAGAGATCGATTTTGGTCTCATCTGACCACAACACTTTCACCCAGTTCTCCTCTGAATCATTCAGGCAAACTTCAGACGGGCCTGTACATGTGCTTTCTTCAGCAGGGGGACCTTGCGGGCGCTGCAGGATTTCAGTCCTTCACGGCATAGTGTGTTACCAGTTGTTTTCTCGGTGACTATGGTCCCAGCTGCCTTGAGATCATTAACAAGTGTAGTTCTGGGCTGATTCCTCACCATTCTCATGATCATTGAAACTCCACGAGGTGAGATCTTGCATGGAGCCCCAGACCGACGGAGACTGACAGTTATTTTGTTTTTCTTCCATTTGCGAATAATCGTACCAACTGTTGTCACCTTCTCACCAAGCTGCTTGGTGATGGTCTTGTAGCCCATTCCAGCCTTGTGTAGGTCTACAATCTTGTCCCTGACATCCTTGGACAGCTCTTTGGTCTTGGCCATGGTGGAGAGTTTGGAATCTGATTGATTGATTGCTTCTGTGGACAGGTGTCTTTTATACAGGTAACAAACTGAGATTAGGAGCACTCCCTTTAAGAGAGTGCTCCTAATCTCAGCTCATTATGTGTGTAAAAGACACCTGGGAGCCAGAAATCTCGCTGATTGATAGGGGATCAAATACTTATTTAACTCAATAAAATGCAAATCAATTTATAACTTTTTTGAAATGCGTTTTTCTTTTTGTTGTTATTCTGTCTCTCACTGTTAAAATACACCTACCATTAAAATTATAGACTGATCATTTCTTTGTCAGTGGGCAAACGTACAAAATCAGCAGGGGATCAAATACTTTTTTCCCCCACTGTGTATATATATATATATATATATATGTGTGTGTGTGTGTGTGTGTGTGTGTGTGTGTGTGTGTGTGTGTGGACTACTTAAACGTTTACAGTTTTTTTTACAGTTGGGTACACACATTTCTCAGAATACTACACACATTTCCCATAACTACAAACACAAATCCCAGTTTCTGTCAGGTGATGCTGGTGATGCAGGCGAAGACGGATGCAAATGCAGTATAAAGTCAGTTTATTAGGAACAGTCAGTATTTTGGAAAATACGTATGACAGTCATTGGCAAATCACTGTGGTCTTACAGGAATGAAAATACTTCAGGAAGTTTTCTTATTAGAAAATAATAAATTTCATATTTAATGTAATTACATTTGTGTTTCTGTTGTGGATTTCATAGATGTCCAGACCTTGCCACGTCTTGTCTCCACTGTGAATGCGCCAAAATGTAAGTCTCTGTCTCTCTCTCGCGTGCACACACACACACACACACACACACACACACACACCTGTTTTGGCTGATCAGCTGTTTTTGATGTAAATGAGTTATATACTTTTTTCCTTTTAAAAATAAAAAAAAGTTCACTGCTTTGTTACATTGTTATTGCATTGTGTGTGTTTCTGTAGCACTATACAAACAGGTCCTTGAGGAATTCAAAAAGAGAGAAGATTTTCAATGTAAGTGTATCTCTCTCTCTCTCTCTCTCTCTCTCTCTCTCGGTGCATGCTGGGAGTGTTTGGGTGTGTGAGTGTTCACAGGAGGTGAGAGCTATCGTGCGCTTTTTTTCTGTTTTCCTTTCACTTTTCCTGATAGAGCTAGTCTCTTTCGGTTAAGTAAAGAGAACAGAGAGTTATTTGTAAGTTTTTGTATTGAAAGCGAGGTTTATTAGTTAGGTAAGTTAGTCAGGTGAGTAGTAGCAGGGCGGGAGCAGGATGGCGTCCCTCACACAGAGGGTGGCGTCACCTGTCTCCCTCCGCCATGGCGTCAGGTGTGTGCCGGCTAACGGTGTGAGTGTGGAGGAAGTGTTACGGGGAATAGGGAAGGAGATCGGTAATGAGAACATATCGTCTGCTTCCCGCATGAACAAAGCGGTGGTGGTCTTCGTGAAGGAGGAGGCTCAGGTGAGACACCTGACCAACACCGGCATTGTGGTAAGTGGTGATTTTGTTTTAGTTTCACCGCTGATTGCCCCGACTGTCCGGGTAACTGTAGCTAACGTGCCTCCGTTCATTCCTGACGAGGAGATAGCGCGAGGGCTAATGCGCTACGGAAAGGTAGCAAGCGCGATTAAAACAGTTCCCCTAGGCTGTAAGGACGGAGGATTAAAGCACGTCTTGTCTTTCAGGAGACACGTGTTCATGTTCTTAAACCAACAGGAACTGGACGTGTCTTTTAGAGTGGTGTATGAGGGCAGGTCGTACATGGTGTACGCTAGCACAGGACACATGAAGTGTTTTGAGTGTGGGGATGTTGGACATATGAGGGTAGCATGTCCACACAAGGCTCAGGCCTCTGAGGGGGGCAGCTGGGCAGGGTAACGTGGAGGCAGCAGGGCAGGGTAACGTGGAGGCAGCTGGGCAGGGTAACGTGGAGGCAGGTGGCCAGGGTAACGAGGGGCCAGCCGGGCAGGGTAACGTGGAGGCAGCCGGGCAGGGTAACCTGGGGGCAGCCAGACTGGGTAAAAAGGGGGCAGCAGAGCAGAGTAACGAGGGGGCAGCGGGGCAGAGTAACGAGGGGGCAGCTGGGCAGGGGATTGAGGCAGCGGGGCAGGGTAACAAGGGGGCAGCTGGGCAGGGGATTGAGGAGGCAGCGGGGCAGGGTGGTGAGGTTGAACAGATCACTGAGGAGGAAGCTAGACATAGCAGTGAGGAGTCCATGGTTATAGGTGCTGCAGTAAAGGAAGCTGAAGGTGTGCAGACTGCAGATACAGTTAAGAGTGAAGCTCAGGTTACTGAGAATATAAAGAAACCATGTGATAACAGGGAGGAGATCACTGTGAGCCTGAACACTGAAATGGTGGAATCAGAGGAAAACTGTGTTGTGAATGAAGAAGTTGAAGTCGGTGTTAGTGGTGGTATAACTGGTGCCAGAGAAGACAGGTCAAAAGGTGAGGACATGGTTGATGAAGAAATGAGGGACGAAGACACAATGTCTGAGTTTTCTGATGTTGGGTCACAGGAAATAGAAGACACGTATTCTCTCGAGGACATTAATGATTTTCTGGATGTAACATTCGGCAAAGTAGTTGAGGTGAAAGATTTTTTTCCAGATACAGAGAAATTTATAGCATCAGTAGCGCTGTTACAAAAGAAAGTGAGCCTTGAAGCTCTGAGTAAAAAGAAAAGGTTTAGACTGAAAAAAATGATCACGAAACTAAGGAAAAACAAAAGAGGAAAAGGGGAAAAAAAGAAAAAAAATATATAGGTAAATGGATAAATCACATCTGGTGTCTTTGTTACTTTACTGTCTCCTTTCTGTCTCTATCCTTTTTTTCCTTTTTCCCATGGAGATGTTTAAAATTGGAACATTAAACATTAATGGGGGTAGAGACAGGAATAAATTAACAACAATGGTAAAGTTTATAAGTATTAAAAAACTCAATGTTATTTTTTTACAAGAAACACACACTGATACTGATAATGAAGTAGAATGGGGAATGTGGTGGAAAGGGAATATTTCCATGAGTCATGGGACAAGAAACAGTGCCGGGGTGGCAATTTTATTTTCTGAACACGTAAACAACATTTTAGAGGTAAAGGAAATAGTTAAAGGACGATTGTTACTAGCAAAAGTAGAACATAAAGGTACTGTTTTTGTTTTTATAAATGTTTATGCTCCTAACAGCGGCCCAGAGCGAATGGTTTTCTTTTTAGAACTTAAAAATTTGGTTCAGAAATATGATGATAGTGTGTGTTATATTGGGGGGTGACTGGAACTGTACCACTGATTTTACTCTTGACAGAAATGGGGAAGAACCTCACAGCCAGTCAGGTATTTTTTTATCTAAAGTTATCAAAGAATCTCAAATGACTGATACTTGGAGAAATAGAAATGAAGGGGTACGACAGTATACATGGCTCAAAGTAAATGATAACAGGGTCAGTGGGGCAAGGTTAGACAGGTTTTATTTAAAAAAGACCTGGAATAACAGAGTGATGAATGTTTCTATTGCACCTAATGGGTTTTCAGATCATCACATGGTCTTATTAAATATAAATATAAAGAAAACTTTGAAAGCAAACTATTATTGGGTTTTTAATGTTAAACTATTACAAGATGTTTCTTTTTGTGAGATTTTTAAAACTTTCTGGGATAGCTGGAAAATGAAGAAGGGTTCTTTTGAAAACCTTAGCCAGTGGTGGGATGTGGGGAAGGTCAACATTAAAATGCTGTGTCAAAATTATACATCCTTCTCAACCACTATGCTGAAGGAAACAGTGCAGTCTCTACAAAGAGACATTCAACTCATTGAAAAACGCATCATGGACAGCAATGACACCACACAGGGAGATGGACTAAAGAAAAAGAGACAAGAACTCAGCTCCCTGTTACAGGAACAAGCTAAAGGGGCACTGATAAGAGCAAGATACTGCTCCATTAAAGACATGGACGCTCCCAGTACTTTCTTTTTTAATCTTGAAAAAAAAAGTGTTCAACAGAAGACGATGTGCCATCTTTGTCGTCCGGATGGATCCATCACATCCGACCCGGCAGAAATGAGGAGACTAGCGAGTAACTTCTACAGACAGTTATACAGTGCTGAGAGCTGTGATGCTGAATCTGCTGAGGACTTACTCAAAGAGCTGCCACAAATACAGCAAACACAAAAACAGGAATTAGACCGGACCATCACTCTTCAGGAACTTACAGAGGCAATGTCTCAGCTATCCAAGGGACGATCCCCTGGAATAGACGGATTACCCGTGGACTTTTATCAACATTTCTGGAGGTTAATGGGACAAGACCTACATGAGGTTTTATCAGAATGCATACAGGCTAAATCACTCCCTGTAAGTTGTCGGAGAGCAGTCCTCTCACTGCTCCCAAAAAAAGGAGACTTGGGACTTTTAAAGAACTGGAGGCCAGTCTCTCTTTTGTGTTCTGATTATAAAATCTTCTCCAAGTGCCTAGCCAATAGACTGAAACTTGTTCTAGATTCAGTCATAAAAAATGATCAAACTTATTGCATCCCAGAAAGGTCTATAATAGATAACCTTTTTTTATTAAGGGACATAATCGATTTTAATCAGCTAAATAAGAATAAACTGGGAATCCTGTCACTAGACCAGGAAAAAGCTTTTGATCGTGTAGACCATGGGTACCTTTTTAATGTGTTGAAGCACTTTGGCTTTGGAGAAGGTTTTATATCCTATGTAGAACTTCTGTACTCTGAGGTATGTGTGATGGTTAAAGCAGGGGGAGGTTTAAGTGCCCCAGTACCGGTGACTAGAGGTATTAGGCAGGGCTGTCCACTCTCCGGACAGTTATACAGTCTAGTCATCGAACCCCTACTATGTAGGCTCAGAGCAACACTGAAAGGGACGTTAATACCAAAAGTTAATGGTCATTTTAAGGTGGTCTTAGCAGCTTATGCAGACGACATTACTGTTTTTATCACTGAGAAAGATGACATCACACTTTTAAAAAAGATCATTGGGGCATATGAAAAAGCCTCTTCTGCACGGGTAAACTGGTCAAAAAGTGAAGGTTTTATGTTGGGCAACTGGGAGCACAGAGCAGTTCCACAACTTCCAGGAGGGCTACAGTGGAGAAGAGATGGACTAAAAATACTGGGGGTATTTTTAGGAAATGAACATTTCCAGAAAAAAAATTGGGAGGGGCTGCTGGAAAAGGTGTCTGCCCGATTGTCCAAGTGGAAATGGCTATTACCACATTTGTCTTACAGAGGAAGAGTTCTGGTAGTAAATAACCTGGCTGCCTCAACTCTATGGCACAGGACCATTGTTATGGAACCGCCTGAAGAGCTGGTCTCTAACATACAAAGAAGAATAGTGGACTTCTTTTGGAGTGGACAACACTGGCTGCGTGCTGCAGTACTCTACCTGCCGGTACAGGAAGGTGGGCAAGGGCTGGTAGACGTGAGGAGCAGAATCCGTGCCTTCCGGATACAAGCTGCGCAGAGACTCCTATACCACAAAGATGTGGTGTGGGAGAAAACTGCAAGTGCCCTCCTGAGGAGAGTAGGTGGCCTCAAGCTCGACAAACATCTGTTCTTAATGAAGCTGGAAGAGTTGAGCTTGTCCGAGCTGACCCCTTACTACAGATCCATGCTGCACACATGGAAAACAGTAACAAGAACAGAAAGAGTCATGGACAATCCACAGCAATGGACTCTAGAAGAACCACTCTTCTTCAACCCTTTCATAAAATCGAGACTGCTGTCCTCGGTGAGCATACGCAGGTGCCTACTGGACAACAACATCACAAAGCTGGGCCACCTACTAGACGAAGGAGGCTGGATACCAACGGAAGAGCTGAAAGCAGTGACGGGGCTGAGATCTTCGCGTCTAACAGCGAAACTGCAGGAAGAACTGTACAATGCACTACCAAGCAGCTACAAAATGTACATCGGACAGAGACATGGGACTACTCATGACAGGAGGAACGACATGGAGTTTCCAGGACTTCGATTTCTCCCTGCGGTTAGAGCGGAGGAAGAGGATGAAGCCATGGACTCCATCTTGTCTTTCAAGACTCCACAGTCTAACCTTTTCAAGGACATGTCTAAGAAAGCCATGTACCAAATAATGGTAAAAGTGCTGCACAAAGACTCCTTGAGGAGACAAAAAGTCTCAAGGTGGCCAGGGATGTTGAACCCAGACTTTCTTGTGCGAGACAGGTGGAGGACCCTGTATAAACCCCCTGTAGAGAAGCGTACTGCTGACCTGCAGTGGAGGATTATTCACGGGGCGATAGCTACAGACGGACATGTGGCACACCTCACTCCAGCGGTGAAGGGGGAGTGTAGGTTCTGTGGGGTAAAGGAAGACCTAGAACACCTGTTTTTAAGATGCCCGAGATTAAAAGGTCTTTTTAAGCTACTCAAGAGCTGGTTTCAAAAATCAGATGAAGCGTTCTCAGAGAAGGTTTTTATAGGAGGAGTAAAATACAGCTTCTCGAAAAGGAGAAAACTGGTTTTATTGAACTATCTGATGGGCACAGCTAAACTAGCAGTGTGGATAACTAGGAAAAACAAAGGGTTACAACGAGCTACTGTAGATCCAGAGGTTCTCTGCAAGCGGCTAGTAGCGGCTAGGCTGAAGATTGAATTTGCTTACTACAAGCTGACCAGCAATGCAATGGGTTTTTATGAAACATGGTGTGTGAATGAGGTTTTATGCTCAGTTCATGAGAACCAACTTGTTTTTAACTTCTGATTCTCTTTAATCTTTTAGTGTTTTTTTTTATCCATTGCCTATTTATTCATTGTTTTAATTTATTTTTTTTTATTTTTAATTTGTTTATCTTTTTTATCTATATACTAGGACAGACACATGATGAAAAATTGTGAAGCAAAAATGTATGTGTCTGGCAAATAATGAATAAAAGTATTGTTAAACCTCTCTCTCTCTCTCTCTCTCTCTCTCTCTCTCTCTCTCTCTCTCTCTCTCTCTCTCTCTCTCTCTCTCTCTCTCTCTCTCTCTGATTGAACTTCAGTATACATGACCAGCATTGTAATATGTTTATATTTAAATGTCTGTTTGTAACATTTTCCAGTTTGGCCTGGATAAAACATCTAAATGGGATACGTTTTATTAATTATATATGAATAACTGCGCAACCCAGACCGCAAGATACTGTAACCCACATTTTTCCACATTTGTAATACTATCCATCTGTGCATGTGTGTGTCTGGGTTTGTGCATTCTTTCTGCTAAAACCTGCTCTTGAGCTGCTTCCATTCCAGCTGATACTCCAGCTGATACTCCAGCTGTATCTCCATCAGCTCCATTTGACTGTAATTCTCTTGTTGAAAAGTCCTACTTTGTTTTTTTTTTTAAATTAATTTATTTATTTTATTACCAGGTGCTTAACAAGACAAACAGCCGTCTTTTTTAATAGAAATTATATAGAGATTTTAATAGAGATTATGTTTAGCACTAGATTTTATTACAACTCTCCCTCATACTCTTTACTATTTTCCCTTGTCCCTGATTCAGGACCTGGCAAATATGAGAAACCTGCAGATCATCAACTAGTGACACTCTGTGATAATCTACAGAACTCCTCAGTCTATAGTCTCTCTCTCTCTCTCTCTCTCTCTCTCTCTCTCTCTCTCTCTCTCTCTCTGTCATTTAAGCACAATTTCTCTTCTCACATTGGCATACTGTTGAATAATCAGTGTAATGTTTATAGGAATGAATAATAATTCAAGGATGTTTATCTTGATATATATTGATGAAACATTTACTTACAACAAATGTATAACTGCTTTGGTTTTGGTGTCTTTTACACAAAATATATTAATGTTGTATTTTTCAAACAGAACAGTTAAATAACTTGCTATTGCTGGTGTTCATCTGTTGATGAAAGGTTTAATAATTTTCATATTAAAAAAAAAAAAAAAGTCACAGTGGATCAGAGATGTTTAGTTAAAGTGTACTGTGCTTTCTGAAGACTTCAATTCAATTCAGTTTTATTCGTATCGCACTTTTAACAATGGTCATTGTCCCAAAGGAGCTTAACAGAAATATATAAATTCAGGATATAGATTTTAAATGTATGAATTTATCCCTAATGTGCAAGCCAGAGGCGACGATGGCGAGGAAAACCTCCCTGAGACGATATGAGGAAGAAACCTTGAGAGGAACCAGACTCAAAAGGGAACCCATCCTCATCTGGGTGACACCGGATAGTGCAATTATAAATAAATAAATCCCTTCTATAACTGTATACTACATGGTCAAAAAGTGTAATTGTGTAACCACAAAATTCATTACAGTTTTTACATGAAATTTGTTTTGTTGAACTTATCCACTGTTCACTGATGGAAATTTGAGTGCACAACTGTTGCAGTCCTAAAGCTATCATAGCAATTGTACTTCTAAGCCATCGTAATAATGACAATAAGTGCCTTATTGTCCCGTAATGGTTAAGGACAATGTACTTTGTGTGCAGAGTGAAAACAGGGACTCCGGCAAGACTAACTATGACAGCATAACAATAAGGGAGAGTCAGAAGGAACACAGACATGACCATCTCTTCACCTATATATTTTATTCCTCAAAATGTTAAAGATGTTCTTATAATAACTGTCCTGAAAAATTTAAACCATTTGTTTCACCAAAGTGTACTTTGTGTTATTCTGACCCAGAAGCTTTTATTAATGTATTTTGCCAAGATTAGAAAATGTTTCTTTGCTTATAACTTTTACATGACATAAATAAGGGCTTTGGTTGTATTGTGATGCAGTTTAGTCTGTAATCATTAGTGCTGTACAATTATTTTCTATTGATATAAATGTTCTATGAATCTACTAAAAACTATACAATAAAAAACAATTGCGATCTGTTAGCTTTTGAGGTTTTATTAAATTATGTGTTTATGTGACCTCCTTTAAATATTAACCTTCATAATTATTAAAATACATAAAACAAAAACAATAAAAAAAAATGATATTGGAGCTCCCACCAATGACCTCCAGGTCCCAGCACAGGGTTTTGCCCAGCCAGGGGCTTTTCTGCAGGGCTTTTATGAGGATACATTTGCAAGAGGTTTAATAAAGATACAAAAATAATTCAAATATCCACAAATAGTAAGGCAGTCTGAGGTCAAATCACAGATGAACAGGTTAGGAAGGCCCAAAGGGTTTTCCAAAGACAGGACTAATATCCAGACAGTGTTCAAGGCACATGAAGGCCTTGAGAACACGGCTCAGAACTGACATAAATACAGGTATTGACAAGAATAAATCAACATCCACGAAATGCTTAATACACTAAAATCTGACTGAATGGCAGAGGATGCTCTCCAATTCGAGGAGTGTGATCTCTGCTGTTGGGGAGGGGAAATAGTCCTCAGTAAACTGTTTGCTTCACTACTGAATTGTTCTCAGCCTTGTGCACAGCATCAGGTGGGTTACAGTCAGTAATTGTGTGAACTATTTGGCAGATTGAACTCCAGATTGAACTCCAGATTTAGCCTAAAGGTAGGCGTAACTAATTAAACAATAATTTATTGTACTGATGATGACTGTGATGCTCGTAAGCAGTCTGTAAATCTAAATACACAAACACACAATGGTTTGATGTTGTTTTGGTGCTGCTGAAATGTACTTTAACCAATAACCATAACCAATAAACTTTACTATAACAACAAGCTTGATGCCTTTCACTGACTCCTATTGAAACTGAGATTTGCTCCTGAATTTATTTCTTTGTGGTTGGTGTGACTGAAGAGAGAGCCTTCCCTGGGGTCCATTATATTAATAAATATTGTATTAATAACTAGCAGTTATGTTATATTGTTAAATAGTAGGTCTGGTTCTTGTTCATCTTTTTGTGCAGTGTACACGACTGGGTAGTCTCTTCTCTTTACTTTGTTGTTAGGTCGCGCCGCGACCGTGACTCCACTTGCCAGCATACACAGCGGTCGGCGAACATGGCCGCCGCGAACTCCACTTCCCACGAGACTCACAGACTCTCACATTCACGTTCACGCCACGACACTGACTTCACTTCCCACCATGCACGGCGGCCTACAAGCATGGCCGCCACAAACTACACTTCCCACGAAACCCCCACACTCCCACGCTCACAGTCACCTTCATTTTAAGCACACACCTGTTCCCAATTACACAGCGCACTCACAGCCACATTATAAAGGGACTTTGTTTTCACTCGCACTTTGCGAAGTATTTGTACACTCACGTAGTTCGTACACTTACCAAGCACTTACTCTATGGACTGTCTTTACTGGTTTTTGGATTATTGCTACGTCTCTGGATCTCGGATTATTGCCTTGCCCTTGTGGATATTGTGTTACCTAGTTTTTGCCATTGCTACGAACTTTGCCTGTGTTTCCTTGTTTTTGCCATTGCAACGAACTTTGCCTGTGTTACTTGGTTTTTTGGCTTCACGTGTTCAAACTGTTCCATTATTTTTGCATATACCTATTAAAGTGACTGTTTTCCCGCACTTGCATCCAGCTCACATTCTGTGTCGTAACATTTGTAAACAAGTTTCTGAAACGCTTGCCACTCATTAGGCAGCTTTACGCACAGACTTTTAAATCGAGGTGTTGAAACTCACCCCTAAAGCAGTGTATCATATTTTTCAGAATTTCATTGGCAATACGATGCGCCAGTCATCCACACAATTGATTGCAACAGGCTCTAGCTTTTCACGAAGGAAAGGGGGAAGCCATTTCTCTTTAGCAAGGACTCTCATTGGCTATTGAAGGCTATGGACAGGACATGGAAGCTCCTATTGGTTCAAATGAGGTGTCAAAAGGGCAGGATGCAGCAACCATTTCAAGACACCGGTAATGTTTACAAGTGAACAGAACGTCAAAGATTAGGCACATCTGCTGGTAATTTGAAATGACACAGCAACAGTCCGTGGGTATTTATTGATGTAATAATGTGTTTTGGACTAAATGTTTTTACTTGATTGGATTGTTTGGACCTCTGCCAGTGTAACAAGACTGTATTTGTTGGGATGTTATGGATCAGTGGACTACTATGAGGCTTCATAGGTGAGTAGCCTCCATTTCGTAAGTGTTTGTTTGTATGTTGGTGGTCTGACAGAGACGTTGATTGTAGCTGCTGCTGTGATTGTATCGGTGGGCCGTGGAACTTTTTAAAGCATTAAATGGCTAATAAGGACACTTGACCGTATTAGCATTACCCGCGCGTATGTTAACCAATAAGTAAGAAAAAATGATGTTTTTTGCAATCCTACACTTGAGTTAAACTATGCTACAACATTCATATTGCAACCGCTACCATAATTTGAAACTCACCTGCTTGAACTCCTTGAATAACTCGGGGTGTTGGTCTTTAAGGTGCTTTAATAAGTTTGATGTGTTTCCTCTTTTTGTCACAAAACTTCCATTACACCATTTGCAAATCGCTTGTTTGGTTATCAACGATGTGCCTTTTGTGATTTGCCTCAAATCCAAAGTATTTCCATACGTGGCTCTTTGCACCAATCTTGTCCACAAGCTTTTGTGGATTTGGAACCACCGCACCAGCAGCACTGCCGGTCGCCATGTCTTCTTGTTGCACGGTGTACCTATGAAAAGTTCCCGACTGACTACCTGTAAGACCGCACATCAGTAATGGGTTGACCCGGTACTCGGTACTACCAGTACTTATGAAAATTTGGTACCATCTACTTTTTTTTTTTTAGTACCGACTTGGTACCGAAGTACAGGTACTTTTGACAGCCCTAAACTGTGCTAATGGCACAACCCCAATAAGCTGTTTTTTCTTGTTACTACAGTGTGAAAATGTAAAGGATTTATGCTGATATTTTTTCAGAAACACCAAAAGCATAGTTTCTATAATTAATTAAGACAGTGTAAAGGGTTTACATCACAATGCCTTCTGCCACTGGTTAACACAAAACAAATATAAAAATAAGATCTGTCTGCAGATCAGCAATAATGCTCGTCGGCTGATTTTCTAAGTCCCTATATTTGATACCTCTCCCAAGCCTTCGGAACAGCAGAACTAGTGTTCAATCATGTTTAGGTACTTTGACATCCCTGAAGACATAGTGAGTGACCAGGGAGCCCAATTCACATCTCAAGTCAACAACCAATGCATCAACAACCAATACGACTGGGCACAATTCCTCTCATGGGCAGAGTATGCACAAAATTCCCTCCGGCATTCAGCGACCAAGCTCACACCAGTTTGACCTTGAGTACCACCCACCCCTGTTTCCATGGAACGCCAACCCCATGGACTTACCAACTGTGGACAGCTGGTTCCAATGGAGTGAGAGACCAAGCTCACCAACACCCAGCATGATACTTGCGATACCTGAGGTCCATTGTATTGTAATATACTGTATCGCAATATTGATATATCATTATATTGCCCACTCCTAAATGAAATCAAAAACAATCATGCAGGAACCAGAAGCTGAGCTACAGCACTGACAAAAATGAATGAGAAATAGAACGCAAATTAGTTCATATACAGTACCAAAGCACAATAATACAACGTGCATATGCTGAAGAGACTGAGATGAGGATTGAGAAAAAACAACAACAAAATATGCTACCAAGCAGACAGCAGTGAAAATGATTTTAGCTTCATATAATGTATATAATGTGAGAAAAAAGCCTGGTTCTTGAATCAGGTAGATTACACACACACACACACACACACACACACACACACACACACACACACACACACACAAAATACTAACCTGATTTCCGGCAGAACTCGTCTTGTTTGCTTGGCTGCTCCGTTGTTGTGCACTTCGAATAAAAGAAATCAAATGAAAGGAAAGAATATTATTTTACATGAAAATCCAGACTGAACTCATTTCAGGCTTTTATTTTCTTCTTCAGGCACTGTGTGAATCATCACCGCTATCAGGCGCAAACTAGAAAGGTTGACCATACTGTCCATTTAGCATGATCTGATCCACCAGCTGAATTTTAAAGACCTGATTTTGAAGGATTTTGCTTCAGAGAAAAGCAGGAAAACGCCATTTTAATCATCATCAGTAGCAAAATTTCCAGCCCAAAAACCACACAAAATACCCGAAACTAACCTAAACATTTGGGCGTCGGAAAATGAACACATTCCTTCTTATTCTCAACGTTTGCATGGGAAACATGTGTTGCATGTATTGTCATTAACTGTCCTGTCAACTCGTCCTCCTCCACTGAAAATGTTCATAGAGTGATCACGGGGCAGGAACGATCTTTCCCCTATCAATGTCTATTCACGCTTGATGCAGTTCTCTGATTCACTGATTTAAAGTTCTGTTGCTTATGTATTATGATGATAAGAAGAACACAGTATGTCCATTATTAGTGTGTACTAACAGATCGTTATTTTATACATTTGACCATTCATTTTTAAAAAGATCATTCACCTAAAAACGCTCTTTAAATGATTTGATTGGCTCTCCCATTTTACCACTAATACACTGGTCCACTTTGAAAATGTGAAACAGTGACACAGAAGGAAATATGCAATGAAATTATGAATTATTATTAAAAAATATGAATTTTTTTTTAAATTGAAAATGAATTTTCTGCTGCAGTTTTACATTTCACTTTCACTCTCCCAGAAGTGACAACACAGACATACTGTAGCACTTAATTCATTTAACTGTTTACTTCCCAAGGATGACATTAGTAAGGAATTTAGATCAGTGAAATATATACACATTACCATACAGAGGTTCAAGCTTAAATGTAACACTATACCAACTGCCTCACAAGAAGATGGGACTGATTGCCCCAATAGTGGCGCTATAGTGCAAATGTTTATCTTTTGGTCCATATCTCATGAACCCTGAGTCCTACAAACAAAATTCTCTTTTCCCACCACTGATTCCTTGGGTTCTCCCAAACAAAAAAAAGCTTCAAGAACCATTTAACTCAGCCAAGTCTGATTATTTTCTAATGTGCATAATATGTAAAACCTACTTTTGTGAATTAGTCCTAGCTTTTTTTTTAGCCTATTTTCACAAATTTGGTGTGAATCTACTCGAGTGTGAACCCCAATAATTATTATTTTTTTTAAATGTTGACATTTAATTATCGAGGCAGAGCCTTATTTACTCAAATAGTTGTAACTCATGAGTGCTTACATGGATTCACACAAAACCTGAAAGGCAGGAAGTGATTGCAAAGCTTGGGGTGTGGTCATACATAGAAGACAGAGCTAAGGTCTGATAACTGTTTCTCAGGATCCATAAGTCCGATCAAAGCTGATCAGGTCACTGCTTGCAGCTATATTTATTGTTGTTGTTGTTATTATTATTACTATTTTTATGTCTCACACTTAAGAAAAAAAAAAACAAAAACACAAAAAGTTTATGTATAAGAATTTTATTTATCATTTTTAACATAATGAATGCCTGTTGGTCTTTGTCTTGTTTGTGCTCTCTGTAGATTAAGCTGTATCTGTCACTGGGCTCTACATGTTGGCATGCCTCTCTTTTGTTTCATCTTCTTTGGCTTCTCGCTCTCCGTCTCCAGGCTCTCTAACGTTTTCTGCAAGAGCTCTGTTTCTTCCTTCCAGAGGTCGACAGCTGACTCTGCTGTCTCTGCTTGGTCCGTAAAGTATTTGTTGGAAGCCTGGAGCTCAGTGATGTTTTGCAGAAGTGCAGCGTTTCTCTTCTCCTCCTCCTCCAGTTTGTCTTGATCAGTCACCTCTCCATTTCGCATCTCTGTGTCCTTCCTAGCCTCAGACTGGCTTTCCATCTCACTTTCACTGTCCTTCTTTTCCAAGCTCACAAACTCTTTTTCCAAGTTCTTCCACCATTTCTCCAAGCTCACCCACTCTTTCTTAAAGCTCTCTTTCTCTTTCTCCAAGCCCGCTCTATCATCCTTCAAGCTCTCTTCCTCGTTCTCTAAGCTGCCCCATTCTCGCCCCAAGCTCTCCCTCTCTTTCAAGAAGGCTTTTCTATATTTCTTCAAGCCCTCTTTCTCTTTCTCCAAGCTCTCTTTCTCTCTGTCCGAGCTCTCTTTCTCTTTTGCAAAGCTCTCATTTGCTTCCTCCAAGCCCGCTCTATCATCCTTCAAGCTCTCTTCCTCGTTCTCTAAGCTGTCCCATTCTCGCCCCAAGCTCTCCCTCTCTTTCCCCAAGGCTTTTCTATATTTCTTCAAGCTCTCTTTCTCTTTCTCCAAGCTCTCTTTCTCTCTGTCCAAGCTCTCTTTCTCTTTCTTCAAGCTCTCTTTCTCTTTCTCCAAGCCCGCTCTATCATCCTTCAAGCTCTCTTCCTCGTTCTCTAAGCTGTCCCATTCTCGCCCCAAGCTCTCCCTCTCTTTCCCCAAGGCTTTTCTATATTTCTTCAAGCCCTCTTTCTCTTTCTCCAAGCTCTCTTTCTCTCTGTCCAAGCTCTCTTTCTCTTTTGCAAAGCTCTCATTTGCTTCCTCCAAGCCCGCTCTATCATCCTTCAAGCTCTCTTCCTCGTTCTCTAAGCTGTCCCATTCTTGCCCCAAGCTCTCCCTCTCTTTCCCCAAGGCTTTTCTATATTTCTTCAAGCCCTCTTTCTCTTTCTCCAAGCTCTCTTTCTCTCTGTCCAAGCTCTCTTTCTCTCTGTCCAAGCTCTCTTTCTCTTTTGCAAAGCTCTCTTTCGCTTTCTCCAAGCCCGCTCTATCATTCTTCAAGCTCTCTTCCCCATTCTCTAAGCTGTCCCATTCTCGCCCCAAGCTCTCCCTGTCTTTCTCCAAGGCTTCTCTATCTTTCTTCAAGCCCTCTTTCTCTTTCTCCAAGCTCACTTTCTCTTTTGTAAAGCTCTCTTTCTCTTTCTCCAAGCCCGCTCTATCATTCTTCAAGCCCTCTTTCTCTTTGTCCAAGCTCTCTTTCTCTTTGTCCAAGCTCTCTTTCTCTTTGTCCAAGCTCTCTTTCTCTTTTGCAAAGCTCTCTTTCTCTTTTGCAAAGCTCTCATTCTCTTTGTCCAAGCTCTCTTTCTCTTTTGCAAAGCTCTCTTTCTCTTTTGCAAAGCTCTCTTTCTCTTTTTCAAAGCTCTCTTTCTCTTTTTCAAAGCTCTCTTTCTCTTTTGCAAAGCTCTTGTTCTCTTTGTCCAACCTCTCTTTCTCATTTGCAAAGCTCTCTTTCTCTTTTGCAAAGCTCTCTTTCTCTTTGTCCAAACTCCCTTTCTCTGTCTCCAAACTCTCTTTTTCTTTCCCCAAGCTCTCCGTCTCTTTCTCCAACCTATATCTCTCTTTCTCCAAGCTTTCTTTCTCTTTCTCCAAGCTGTCTTTCTCTTTCTCCAAGCTCTCTTTCTCTTCCTTACAGACATGTTTCACCACCTTTGCTATCTCTGCTTGTTCCTCAAAGTATCTGATGGAAGCCTGGAGCATACTGTTCTTTTGCAGAAGTGCAGCATTCACCTCTTGCACCATCAGCTTGTATTGGTCTCTCTCCTCTTTTATCTGAGCCTGGGCTTGATCCAGATTCTCTATCTGTTCCAGTAATTGCTCAGTGAGTGCCAGTTGAGTGCTTTTATTCTCCTCCAGAGCCTTCTTAAATTCTCTTGCATCTCTCTTCATTTCTTCTTGCAGATTATTCAGCTCCATCTGCCTGAGATCTTCTTCTTCTTCTTCTTCTTCTTCTTCCTCGAGAACTTGTACCTTCTTGGCCATCTCTTCTTTTTCCTTCAGCATTTTTGCCATCATGCTGTCTTTCTCTTGCAGCTTCTGCAGATAGATGTTGCACTGCTCTCTCCAGGAGGTCTCCATCTCTTGCTTTTCTCTCTCAAGTTCAGCACATTTCTTCTTCTCATTCTCCAGCTTGGCCTCCTCTCTATCCTGCTGCTCTCTGTCTACAATAGACACAGTTACTGGATGCCCCATCTTCACCACCGATTTGTTGCTGTCATACGTTCTCTTTCTATCTGTCATGTGTCTCTCCTCATTTATCTGAGACTGGGCTTGGTCCAGATTCTCAACTCTTCTCATTAAATCATCCAAGAGCATCAGATGAGCTCTATCTTTCTCCTCCTGTTCCTTCCTAAGTACGGTCATAGTTCTCTGCATTTCTTCATGGAGACTATTCTCCTGTACTGTCGCCATCCAACTGAACTCAAGTCTCTCTCTGTCCTTCTCAAGCTCTCTTATCTTTTTGGCCATCTCTTCCCTTTCCTCCTGCAGTTCTTTCAGCATGCTGTCTTTCTCCATCAGCTTCTGACTGATGCAGCAGGCCTCCACCTCTGTTTTTTCTCTCTCCGGTTCAGTGCATTTCTTCCCCTCGTTCTCCGACTCGACCTGCTGCTGCTCTCCCTCTGAATCCGACTGCCCTGCCTTCACCATCGACTCACACCTGACTTCCACTCTCTTTGGCTCTCCGGTGTGTCTCACTTTCTTACATTCCTCCCTCTCTCTTGCTACATCGTCCTCTGTGCTCACCTGCACACTCTGCACTTTACATTTCTTCCTGGAGTTCGTCAGCTTCCACACTCGAATGTTTTGCGGGAACCCTTTACTCAACTTTTTCTTTCCAAACTCTGACATTTCTGCACGCGAGTTATAGAAACACGTCTACACTGCTTCACTGCAAACTTTAGTCTGAACTGTCTATCGCCGCGCGCGCTCATATATATACAGTAGGTCTGTTCCATTGCGCCATCATTCTAGAATAGCTGCTCGTCGTGGAATTAGATCTTCCGTGAGCGCGTTGGTCACGTGGTCGCGATCTTCTTGTGGAGAACCTGTGCCTTTATTAAAACGGTGATTGTTTTGTACGATTGTAATCGAAGGCCGCGGATTTCGTGCATTTTAGCCGACTTTGGACCGATATTTCCGGCTAAATCCGAGCCGTGTTTCCTCCAGTGGGCTGCACGAGCTGCAGCTCCGGGTGTCAGCCACTAGGGGGCCTCAGAGACTTGCGGCTATTTAGGTTTCTTAACCCATCTCATGAGGCTGTGTGGCTGAAATCCACCAAACAAGGCGCTAACTTTAAAGAAAACACACAGCACAGGTTTACAGGATGTTTTCTAACATGAGTTTGTCTAGTTTATTAAATTATTTCACCATAATACGGGATTGTTTCTTACTGAACAATAAAATGCTGCATAAAACACAAAGTGGAATCGCTCCATTCATTTTACCTCAGACAGGTGTGTTGTTGTTGTTGTTGTTGTTGTTGTTTAATACATTTTCGTGTTATGAACTGTTCTTTGTAGATCCCTGATTGAATGATGAGAGTTTTACTGAATATCACTAACTGATTAAAAAAAAAAAAAAAACTTTTTTTAAGGCTCAAGCGTTACAGGGGCGCCGTCACGCTAATTAACGTCAGGCTAAACATATTGTGTAAACCAGTAGCCACGTTTGCTAACAAACTAGCTAACATTAGGCTAAATATTAGCCTGTATTAGGCTATTGTACTAGGACTAATCATTTTCAGACTAAAGTTTAAGAATACTTCATGGATTAATTCTATAATTCATAAATATTATCATTCACATTTTATAAATATGTCAATATACAATTTTAAAAGATTATAAATAACCATATCAATCTATTTACATTTATGGCATTTCACAGACACCCTTATCCAGAGTAATTTTTAACATTTGTTTAATTTATACATCTGAGCAATTGAGGGTTAAGGGCCTTGCTCAAGGGCCCAACAGTGGCAGCTTGGCAGTGCTGGGATTTGAACTAAAAAAAAAAATGGCTGTTTGACCTTCCGATCAGTAGCCCAAAATCTTAACCACTGAGCTACCGCTGCAATCTGGCCTATGCTCTATTATAATTCACAAATATGAGATATAAAAACCAGGGTGAGTCTATTGTTTTTATATTCAATAATCCACACAATGTCAAATTATCATTCATCTAAGAGTATAGATGTTGAAATATTGTTGAAATAATACAATAATAAATCCACAGAAGCAGGAAAATGGTTTAAAAGCAGCAACATTTTTAACATGTAGGGGAAGCCTTCACCACCAACACATCTAGTCCTTATTGTTACTAATCCCTGAAATTCCCTGTAAACAGACTTTAAACCGGGAGGAACCTATTGAAGAAATATTATTTCAGACATTTGTCCTTTGCTGTGACTCTGTTTGGATCCATTCCAAAATCGCTAGTTCTAATGCCACAGGAGAAAAGTAATTTTCCAAGTTGGTTATTATTAAGAACAGACTGAGGGCCTCCAGTGACGAAAAATAGACTGAGCACACTGAGCACAATCTGCTCCTCCAGATGAATTCTGAAGACTTGATTAAGGATTCAACAGTTTAAGTTTCTAACCTGGGTAACTTGCCTTTACCCTTTCATCATGCTGGAGCAAAAGACTGTTTCAGCAAATGAATGCTGCTAATTATTTCTCTTTATACCCCAGCACTGCTGAATTATGGATTCTGAAGGAGTCAGGAGTCAGAAGGTGATAATTAATTTTCTATAACAGCAGCTCTGATATGAGTGCAGCTGCAAATCACAGGTTTATAGTAATAAGCTAATTTTTATACAACCCCATTTCCATAAAAGTTGGGATTTTTTTCTTAAATGCAAAAAAAAAAAAAAACAGACAAAAATCTGTGATTTGTCAAGTCTCTTGAAACAATACTTAACTGACAAAGGTACAAAGAAAAGATATTCAATATTTTCAATGACCAACTTAATTGTATTTTGTAAATATAAACATCCACCAAAAGCTCAGTCTTTGCAAGCAAGGATGGGTCGTGGCTCACCACTTTGTGCCAAACTTCGTGAGAGAATTGTCAGTCAGTTCAAGTAGAACATTTCTCAACACAAGACTGCAAAGAATTTAGGTCTTTCACCATCTACAGTGCATAATATTGTGAAAAGTTTCAGGGAATCCGGAGAACTCTCATTGCATAAAGAGCAAGGCTGGAAACCACTGTTGAATGTGCTTGACCTTTGAGCCCTCAGACGGCATTGCCTGAGAAATCGTCATGCTACTGTGATAAATATAACCACATGGGCTCGGGAGTACTTTGGAAAAGCGTTGTCACCTAACACAGTCCAACGCTGCATCCAGAAATGAGACCCAAAACTCTATTACGCAAGGAGGAAGCCACACATCAACTCTATGCAGAAATGCCGCTGAGTTCTCTGGGCCCGAGCTCATCTCAGACGGACTGAAAGGCAGTGGAAACATCTGCTGTGGTCAGATGAATCCACGTTTCAGCTTGTTTTTGGGAAAAACGGATGTCGAGTTCTCCGTGCCAAAGATGAAAAAGACCAACCGGACTGTTATAAGCGAAAGGTGCAAAAGCCAGCATCTATGATGATATGGGGGTGCATCAGTGCCCACAGCATGGGTGACTTGCATATGTGTGAAGGTGATGACATGGAGGCGTGGCTTCATAGACACATAGTGCGTGTGTTTGACTGGCCTGCCAGCAGTCCAGATCTGTCTCCTATAGCGCATCATGAAGAGGAGAATCAGACAATGGTGACCAAGGACTGTTGAGCAGCTGAAGTCTTGTATCAAGCAAGAATGGGCAAAAATTCCACTTGTAAAACTGCAACAATTAGTCTCCTCAGTTCCAAAATGATTAAATAGTGTAATTAAAAGGAAGGGTGATGTAACACAGTGGTAAACATGCCTCTGTCCCAACTTTTTTATGTGTTGAAGGCATCAAATTCTAAACTTGTTTATATTTACAAAATACAGTTAAGTGAATTAAGGTCAGTGAAAACATTGAATATCTTTTCTTTGTACTTTTGTCAGTTAATTAAAGATTCAAGAGACTTGACAAATCACAGATTTTCGTTTTTATTGCATTTTAGAAAAAATCCCAACTTTTATGGAAATGGGGTTGTACATTATCATTTCTTTAGTTGACCTTGCACAGGGGGTCAACAAGATGGTGGACAGAGTGTACTTTCTTTTTTGATTGTGGACATTTTTAGGGGACTTTTTCCAAAATATTGGGAGGGAGAAGTTTATTTAATTTTTTTAATCTATTAACAGGTGAAAGACTTGTTTTATGGACGACCTGCATTTTACTATTGGTTGTTAACCGAACAAAAGTTATTTGAGGTGTTTCCCCCTCAATCTCATATGGATTTCCTTTTACAAAATGAAACCAAGTACAGTCAATAACTCTGGTGTGATCAAACAAAAAGAGAAGCCTGCTTCAAAAACATCTAAATCTGTGGATACACAGCAGAGCCAAAATGTAGAGATGAGTGACAACTTTGTGATGTCCTCTCTGCCAGAACACTCGTATGCCTTCGAGAAAGATCTTCAGCGTATGCCAGATATGGACAATAAGCAGTGACTAAATGAAAGAGAATGGACGAGGGGGAGAGAAGAGAAGAAAAAAAATTCCCTGGAAAAATGTGTGCTACTAGAAAATATTCACCCTTTGAGTTACATGCAACATACCTTAGCTTTTAAAAATTGTATTTGTGTGTGTGTGTGTGTGTGTGTGTGTGTTAAAAGTTTATGTCTTGATCACTTTGTTCCTTCAATGTCAAGGGTATTCGAAATTTGACTAAATGAAAGGCTGTTTGTTTTGTTTTTTTGTTTTTGTATTGCAAAAGATTTAATGTGGGTTTTTATTTATTTATTTATTTATTTATTTTTACAAGAAACTCATGACCATTCCTCAGATGTGAATTTTTGGAAGAATCAATGGGGCAGTGAAATTTTGCATTCTTTTGGAAGTAATCACTCAGCAGTGGTTGCAATATTAAAGGTTTGCAAGTTTTCACAAACAAGTATTACTTGCATGGATGCTTGCAGTGGTGCTTGAAAGTTTAAACCTTTTAGAATTTTCTATATTTTATAGCATTTTCTATATTTCTGCGTGACCTAAAACATCATCAGATTATCACACAAGTCCTAAAAGTAGACAAAGAGAACCCAATTAAACAAATGAGACAAAAATATTATACTTGGTCATTTATTTATTGAGGAAAATGATCCGATATTACATGTTTGTGAGAGTATGTGAACCTTTGCTTTCAGTATCTGGTGTGACCCCCTTGTGCAGCAATAACTGCAACTAAACGTTTCCAGTAACTGTTGATCCGTCCTGCACATCGGCTTGGAGGAATTTTAGCCCGTTCCTCAGTACAGAACAGCTTCAACTCTGGGATGTTGGTGGGTTTCCTCAATGAACAATGGTCGACCAAATTTAATTATTAAATCATTGCTACATTCATAAAGTTAAATGGAATGAAAAAGTGTCTATTTTTTTTAACAATTTAAAATGGACATTAAAACATATTTGGAAACGATATCTAAAAGTAAAAAATTGAAAGTAATATGAACTATGCAACTGTTTAATCTGTACAATCTATTTCTATAATGTATTATTTCCCCTATGCACCCCGTCATGCTTTATGGAAGCCCGTTTCAGCCACGAAGAGAAAAAAAAGGTAATTGCAACTTCATATCTCAGATTTGCACCTTTATTTCTCACAATTGTGACTTTACATCTCGCAATTCTGACTTTTTCTCACAATTTTGAATTAGCATCTCGCAATTATGACATTTTTTTCTCACAAATTCCAAGTTCATATCGCACAATTTTAACTTTATTTTCCGTAATCACGAGTTTACATCTCACAATTCTGACTTATCTTTCTTGCAATTTAGACACCCACTCTACACCGTACCTGAAATGTGAGTGAGTAACGAGTGTGCTCTAGCATCTGGTTTTATATAGCCTTTTTTATAGAAAATGATTGATGCTTTGTCAGTCCATTCTTTGTAACTCGCTAAATGTCAAGTGGATGTGTAAATTGTGAGACAAAAAGTCAGAACTATGAGATGTAAACTCGTACTTGCGAGAAATAAAGTCAAAATTGAGCAATATGAACACGCAATTGTGAGAAAAAAAATGTCTGAATTGTTAGATGTCATCTCAAAATTGCGAGATAAAAGTCAGAATTGCAGGATTTAAACTCAGAAATGAAGTCGCAATTAACTTTTTAGTTTTTCCCCCTCTCTGGCAGAAACAGGCTTCTACGCAACTGTTTAATATGTACAACTTTTTCCATGAGGCATTTTTTCCACTATATCCCCCTGTCATGCTTCATTATATGTTCTCGTTTTTGTACAATATGCATGGGTCTCAATTAAAAACAAACAAACAAACAAATAAATAAATGGCCATTTTGCAAAAATGGGACTTCTCGTCATCCCTGATTGCCCCTCAATCAACCACAACTTCACCGTACAGCTAGGCTCAACCACACTCAAACCAACCAGGACAGGTGACGTTGGGGTGACTTTCGCTGACAACTTGACCTTTACAGATCAAATTTCAACAACTGAACGATCCTGTAGGTTAATTCTGTAAAACATCAAGAAAATCAGACCCTATATCACTGAACAGGCTACACAGCTACTAGTCCAGGCTCTTGTCATCTCAAAACTGGACTACTGCAACGCACTGCTCCCGGGCCTCCCAGCCAGCTCAATCAAACCCCTTCAGATGATTCAGAATGCAGCAGCACGCCTTGTTTTCAACCAGCCCAAAAGAACCCAAGTCACACCCCTCTTCATCTCCCTCCACTGGATTCCTGTAGCTGCCCACATCAAATTCAAGGCCTTGATTCTCACGTACAAAACCTTGTCTGGAACAGCACCTCCATACCTCAACACTCTCCTTGAAGTTTATGTTCCTTCACGCAACCTGCGATCGGTTGACGATAGATGCCTGGTAGTGCCTACTCAGCGAGGCATGAGGTCCCTTTCCAGAACCTTCAAACTGACTGTCCCTCTGTGGTGAAATGAACCTCAATCCAGACAGCACAATCTGCCACTGACTGCATCCGAAATCACGTACTGTGACAGTACATATTGCATTGCATTCAATGCAGTACCTACTGCACGGCCGTTGAAACAGACCATACTAATCAGTATGTTTATGTGGTATGTCTACAATCCCGGACATACTACATCCACCATGTTGGCATTGTCATGTGACCTTCGATGCCATCATAAACACAAAAATCTTAAAGGACCACCAGATTAAAGCAACCGGCAAAATGCACATCAGGAAAGTGCATTTTGCAATTTGAAACTGAATTAGCAATTTAATATGGGCCTTGTTAACAGGCTGAGGTAAATTCATCGCCATTAGCTTGGCCAGCTAAGGCATGATGGAGATCACAAAAAAAGTTTCAAACACTGTGGCAGCTGTTTTCTTGCTTAAACCTTCAACAAGTTAACAATTTATTTGGGTATTGTTAAACAAGTCCTGTTTAACCAAGGTTTAATACTTAAAAAGAGCTGACTTCCGCCATTTTTTATTTTCCTGAGCTCATCCGCACCAGTCCCACTGCATTATCTGCACGGCAAATCTCGCCGGAAGAAGTACGCCATCCGGGTATTGCTCGCCTACTGTTTCTTGCCTACTGAAAATTCTGACATACTACCCCTCTGGCATACTGCTTTTCACCTACTGTGTAGTAGGGTAGTACGCGATTTCGGACGCAGCCACTATCTTCAAAAACTGGCTAAAGACCCACCTCCTCCGTCATCACTTAACTAACCCCTAACTTGTCCCCAACCAAAAAAAATGATTAAAAATAAATAAATTCTGCACTTACACTGGCTCTTACACCTCTACTCTGTACACTTTAGTTCTCTAGGATTCAATTAAAAAACTTGTATGGCAGCACTATTTGTATTGTTCTCCGCTTGATAGCTTTGCTTGTATTTCCTCATTTGTAAGTTGCTTTGGATAAAAGCATCTGCTAAATGAATAAATGTAAAAAAAAATAAATAAAATAACCTTAACCTTTAAAAATAAGTTAACCTTGCACTGAAATAAAAGGACTTTGACCTTTTGTCACTTGAACATCATTAAATCTCGCATGTTTGTTTCATTTAAATGTTTTTGGTTACTTCGTGTGAACTAGTCAACTAATCAGGCCTCTGGCGCTGGAGGTTCACACTGCGCATGCGCGAATCCAAAACCGACGCGAAGCGACCAAAGCGGCCATTTTCTCCACTTCACTTTACTGGTTCCCGGTGGATTTACCTGCTCCGCAATTTTACAGTTACACTGTAAGAATAAATGATAGTTTATAGTGGTATTTATTGCGTTACACGGTCACATTTAATGCAGCGTTAGATGTATGCACTTTAATACCAAGGCAAGGGAAAACTTAGCAAGCCTTATTATCGTTAGCCAGTTAGCTAGCTGAGCAGCTCAAACCCGAGTAGGTTAGACAGAACCGGTCAGTAAACTCAACAAAGTAGGCCACGCATTTCATTTCAACTCAAAAATGTTATTTTTCTATAATTGTGTTTACTTGTTCACATTAGTTAGGAAAAATTTAGTTTCAATTGAAATGAAACGCGTTGCTCGATAACTAAGTAGTGATATCGATGTCCCTGAACTTTAGCATCTCGTCATTTAACCGTTAACTGTCATCTAGTAAGTAGATCTTTCATCACACAGATCATAAAAGTCAGGCACCAACCCCAGAAAAGACTCGGCTGTCTTAAGCCTATAGTAAATGCAAGATACACACTCACCGTCCACTTTATTAGGAACACCTTTACATTCCTGCAGTTATCTAATCAGCCAATCATGTGGCAGCAGCACAGTGCATGAAATCATGCAGATACAGGTCAGATAATGTTCACATCAGACGTGTGTGAAAATCCCAGGAGATCAGCAGTTTCTGAAATACTCAGACCAGCCCATCTGGTACCAACAACCACGCCATGGTTAAAGTCACAGAGATCACACTTTTTCTTCATTGTGTGCTGATGATAGACTATTTAGAGATATTGTTGGTATGGTGATGGTTTTTTTTCTTTTCATTTTTAATAATTACAAGTTAAATGGCACTGAATGGTGTTGGCGTTTGGTGTCCGCTTCGGGGCGGAGTATTAATAATGATGATATTGAAAAGTAGCGACGAAGCAAAGATAAGGAATTGTATATTTATCTATGTTTTTGTTTTGCAGGCGTTCCCTGGATCTTGGATTATTACCTCGTGACTTCTTGTAAGATTCCTCCATGTCTTTGTTTTCCTCGCGTTTCCTAGCCTTTGGATTATTGTCTCGTGACTTCCTGGATTTTTGCCTTGTGAGTGTTTATTGGATTATTGCCTAGCCTTTTGGGAATTACTGCCCTGTCGTTTTTTTGGAGTAGTGCCTTGTTTTTTGTGGATTTTTGTTAGACTGTTCCTTTTTTGACCCTGCTGGTGCGTTTCCTTTTTCCCCTGATTAAGATATGTCCCATTACTTTTGAATGTTCTATTATTTTGGCCTGTTCCTAATAAACTGCCAATTTCCCCTGCGATCGCATCCTGCTTCCCTCCTTCCAATGGATGCCGTTGATTTGACAATTTTTTTTTTAACTTAATATTTTATTTGTCTTTGTGGGCATTAAAGAAGTGCATCGTCAAAGTATTTATCATGATACACATCATCTATCCTAGAAATGTTATCAAGTATCGTGATATGATGTTTTTGTCATAGTGTATGTATGTATGTATATTATTTTTATACACTTACATGATTTTTTTTTATTAACAGTTGTTACATTTAAGCAAGATCATGATTTTAATATTCATTTTAGGGCTTTTGAGTTGTGTCCTACAATTCAAGTCTCTCTTTTTCAGCTTGATGCCCTTGAAGACGTGTACCCATTGGCAGATTACAGCGTTGGAGGCCAGTGAATGGTGACTCAAAAGATTCACACACACACACAGAAGGTTAGATCAAGATATTTCATGCCATTCATGTAAGCTGGTAAACATTATTTATGCTTTCTGTGCACTTTTTAGGCACATTTACCCTCTTAGCACATACAGTCAGAGTTAGAGGCCATAGCGATTTTTGTCATGCACACAGGTTAATCCTCTATTTGCCTCACAGCATTAGCACTAAGGTGTTTAAAAATCCCAGCACTGCTACCTCATACCATTGCAACACACACTACCATGTTACTACCATGTAGTGGAATATCACTGCCGTGCTGAGAATGATCCACCACAACCCAAATAATAAACGGTCCTATGGTGGTCCCGTCCTATTAACGCTACAGTTAGTAGGGTAAGTGTACCCATTAAACCCATGTACCCTTTAAGCCAACTTTCAACTCTGAGGTCAAATTAAAAAAAAGAGAAAATCATATTTTATGCTGCACATTATTTTAACCAGTCCAGTGATTTGTTACTTCCCTGACATTTTTTTTTTTTTATTGCATACCAATCACATTTGGCAATGTTGAGTTAGCCCCACCCATGTGCATGCTGTCTCAGGGGACCGCACACAAAGTCACCCCAAAACTTTGGTGTTTCAGGACTCTTCAGAAATCAAGACATTTCTGCAATTTTCAGCCATTTCTTTGGTAAATACATTGATATTATGTCAAATAAGAGATAAATGTATTGTTTTTTGTGTATGAACAAATAGTACTTTATCATTTTATATAATTTTCCTTTAAATGGAAAGACGAGTTTTATTAGCTTGTGCACAAATTTAATCTCAAGGTCAAACCATTAGCCTTACAGAAAGATAGACTGTCAACGAATTAAGCATGTGAACTACAAACACTAAATGTTTTGTGATTCATTTTACATGAATTTACAAATATATACATCATAAATTGTTTTGTAGAGCAGATTATTTTCATAAATTAACTTTTTTTTTTTTTAAAGATGGGCTTAAATGGTACAGCGCCACAAAATGCATGCAAATTATAGCCAACACAAGCTAACCTTGAATGAAAAAAAAAACCTTAACATCTCTTAATGTGGTCACAATGAAAATTACTATGATGCTTAGTCAAGAGTATATTTAAGCTTCATGCATGCCTTTGTAAACATATCTTACATTTTTAAAGGAAAACATTGTGTTTTTTCACCATTACTCACTGTGGAACCATTTAAACCCACCTTATGTGTCTCAATGAGGAATCCCTCTAATTACAAACTTTGATCAATTTTCTGAGTGAAAGTGTTTAATGATAACATTGCTTTTAACTTACTAACCTTTTACCTTACCTTACTTACTACCTTAATTTACAACTATTTTTATACTTAATTTAAAACTATATATAGATGTCTGCTAATGTGCATCATTTGTTTTCAGTGAGAAAATGACAAAAAAGAGAAGAACCTGTCCAAAAATCATAGAGGCATGTCTCCTTTACCATGAGGGCACAGTAAAGTACAGGTGATGAGCGCTAGCAACCATTAGTAAAAAGGAATATTTTAAATACTGTCACTGAATAAATATATGTGTATATATATATTTCAGTGCATCTGGAAAGTATTCACAGCGCTTCACTTTTTCCACATTTTGTTATGTTACAGCCTTATTCCAAAATTGATTACATTCATTATTTTCCTCAAAATTCTACAAACACCCCATAATGACAACATGAAAGAAGATTGTTTGAAATATTTGTAAATTTATTAAAAATAAAAAACGAAAAAAAAAATCACGTACATAAGTATTCACAGCCTTTGCTCAATACTTTGTTGAAGCACCTTTGGCACCAATTACAGCCTCAAGTCTTTTTGAGTATGATGCTACAAGCTTGGCACACCTATTTTTGGGCAGTTTCTCCCATTCTTCTTTGCAGGACCTCTCAAGCTCCATCAGATTGGATGGGGAGCATCGGTGCACAGCCATTTTCAGATCTCTCCAGAGATGTTCAATTGGGTTCAAATCTGGGCTCTGGCTGGGCCGCTCAAGGACATTCACAGAGTTGTCCTGTAGCCACTCCTTTGTTATCTTGGCTGTGTGCTTAGGGTTGTTGTCCTGTTGGAAGATGAACCTTTGCCCCAGTCTGAGTTCCAGAGCACTCTGGAGCAGGTTTTCATCAAGGATGTCTCTGTACATTGCTGCATTCATCTTTCCCTCATTCCTGACTAGTCTCCCAGTTCCTGCCGCTGATAAACATCCCCACAGCACGATACTGCCACCACTCATGCTTCACTGTAGGGATGGTATTGGCCAGGTGATGAGCGGTGCCTGGTTTCCTCCAGACATGACGCTTGCTATTCAGGCCAAAGAGTTCAAGGGCTAAGGCCCTTCTCCCTCGACCGCTCAATTTGGCCGGGTGGCCCGCTCTAGGAAGAGTCCTGGTGGTTCCAAACTTCTTCCATTTACGGATGATGGAGGCCATTGTGTTGATTGGGACCTTCAGTGCTGCAGAAATTTTTCTGTACCCTTCCCCAGATCTGTGCCTCGACACAATCCTGTATCGGAGGTCTGCAGACAATTCCTTGGACTTCATGGCTTGGTTTGTGCTCTGACATGCACTGTTAACTGTGGGACCTTATATAGACAGGTGTGTGCCTTTCCAAATCATGTCCAATCAACTGAATTTACCACAGGTGGACTCCAATCAAGTTGTAGAAACATCTCAAGGATGATCAGTGGAAACAGGATGCACCTGAGCTCAATTTTGAGTGTCATGGCAAAGGCTGTGAATACTTATGTACATGTGATTTTTTTTTTGTTTGTTTTTTTATTTTTAATAAATTTGCAAAGATTTCAAACAAACTTCTTTCACGTTGTCATTATGGGGTATTGTTTGTAGAATTTTGAGGAAAATAATGAATTTAAGCCCTTTTGGAATAAGGCCCTTATATAACAAAATGTGGGAAAAGTGAAGCGCTGTGAATACTTTCCGGATGCACTGTATATATGTTTTATTTCTTTAAAAAGCAAAACATTTTTATATTTTGTGAATCATTCATGATTGTGGGCTTATTTGGAACACATGTGGGCTTAAATGGTGCCAAAGTACCAATTAAGCCCATGCCAGACTTCTGACTTTATTCATAAAATATCTTAATTTTATATTCTAAAATGTACATGAACTAATTAATACATTTTCAAATGAGAGATAAATCTTGCATTTTAACAAATGATTTTTCTTATAAACCATGTCAATATCTATGAAAACAACCTAGACTTAGATTTTGGTGGGCTTAATGGGTACACTTACCCTAATTGAACATCCACAAAGTGCATCTATTTGTATCTGATAAAAAGGTCAGTGAGTATATGTACATGGTATGTGCACTTAATGACGTATAATAGCTGGTCAGTATAATGTAGGTGTTTGTGAATTCTTAAAGACAAAAGAGTAAAAAAAAATCAACACTTAAGGTTGCTTTTTTTTTTTTTTGTAACTTCCCTTCTGAAATTCCTGGTGAATGACTAGCAACCATTATGTATGTTTTGTCTTAGATTGAAGAATGGCGTCTGTGAAGCTCTGAGTCATTGTAGAAGAGAATGACTTCAGAAGACTAGATCTCTCTTTGGGGATGCCAGGCACTTTGGAGGGGTTGTCACAGCATTCACTACGAACTTGGAATCCAAAGAGACTTTTGAATTCAGTACTTGGATGGTGACTTCAATAACAAATTCATGAATTTAATATCAACAGAAGCACTATCAAGTTGACCTACTTGCAGAATGACTCTCTTTCCCTGAGTTCTATCTCTGAACCACAGAATTCATCAAGCAATTCAGAGTTAGGAGCATCAGTTGATGGTTTCAACTCGTTTTCCTCTGCATCCTCTGCCAGAGAAGATTCGTATGGTGCTGAACTATGAACACAGCCAATGAGAATTTCCCATTTCCCAGTTTTTATATGATGTTAAAGTACAACTTCAATGTGGCAATGAGACCTTCAACAAGACAGGCAAGACCTTGTCTGACAAGATCTTGTCTGAAGATAAGTCCAGTTCCTCAGATTGTGAGTTGGAAGCCTGGAGCTCAGTGATGTTTTGCAGAAGTGCAGCGTTTCTCTTCTCCACCTCTTCCAGCTTGTCTTTATCTGTCACCTCTCCATTTCGTGTCTCTGTTTCCTTCCTAGCCTCAGACTGGCTTTCCATCTCAGTTTCACTGGCCTTCTTCTCCAAGCTCTCACAGCTCTCTGTCTCTTTTACCAAGCTCACAAACTCTTTTTCTAACTTCTCCAAACTCTCTCTCTCTCTTTTTCCAAGTTCTCCTTCTCCAAGCTCTTTTTCTTTCTCCAAGTTCTCTCTGTCTTTCTCCAAGTGCTCTTTCTTTTTCTCCAAGTGCTCTTTCTTTTTCTCCAAACCTCTTTTCCCTTTCTTCAAGCTGTTTTTCTTTCTCCAAGCCCGCTCTATCATTCTTCAAGCTCTCTTCCTCGTTCTCTAAGCTGTCCCATTCTCACGCCAAGCTCTCCCTCTCTTTCTCCAAGATCTTGTTCTCTTTGTCCAAGCTCTCTTTCTCTTTTGCAAAGCTCTCTTTCTCTTTCTCCAAATTCACTTTCTCTGTCTCCAAACTCTCTTTTTCTTTCTCCAAGCCCTTTCTTTCTCCAAGCCCATTAAACACGGCTTCCACATGCCCCACCTTCACCACCAACTTGCCCATGTTGTCTGATCTCTTTCTATCATTTGTGTCTCTCCTCTCATTTCTCTGGCCCTGAGCTTGTTCCAGATTCATAACCTTTCTCACTAAATCCTCCAAGAGCATCAGATGAGCTCTATCTTTCTCCTCCTGCTCCTTCTGAAAATCTGTTTCAGCTCTCTGCTCTTTCTTTCATCTGAACTCGAGTCTCTCTCTGTCCTTCTCAAGCTCTCTCATCTTTTTGGCCATCTCTTCCCTTTCCTCTTGCAGTTTTTTCAGCATGCTGTCTTTCTCCAGCAGCTTCTGACTGATGCAGCAGGCCTCCATCTCTGTTTTTTTCTCTCTCCGGTTCAGACAGTGTAAATCGCTTTGTAGAACCACAAAGATTAAAAGGTGCTATATAAGTGCAGACCATTTACCATTACATGGAAGAAATCATATTTATAACCAGTCATGTGAAAAAGTAAGTACACCCCATGGAAATTGTTGGCTTTTTTGACATATTTGGACAAGCAAACATTTGATCATCTTTGAAACAGTGCCTATTAATGAAGTTTATTAATCATTTATTCAACAGAAATATCAATAGATGTGATATTCTTCTGTGAAAAAAGCAAATACACCCTTGGCCTCAGAAGCTAGTATTGCCCCTTTAGCAGAAAGAACTCCTTGTAGGCATTTTGCATAATTGTCCACCAGTCTCTGACCTCGGCTTGCTGGAAATTTTGGCCACTCTTCCATACAATATTCTTACAGTTGCAAGATGTTTGAGGGTTTTCTTGCATGTACTGCCCTTTTCAAATTCCCCCACAACATTTCAATGGGATTCAAATTCGGACTTTGACTAGGCTATTCCATAACCTTCTATTTCTTCTTTTTGAGCCATTCCTTGGTGCATTTGCTAGTGTGCTTAGGATCATTATCCTGCTGAACGGTCTACTTTCGGTTCAGCTTTCAGATAGTTGGCCTAACATTATCTTCAAGCACTCTTTGACATGATCCAGAATTCATAGTTCAATCAATGAAATCTGTCTTTGGTCTGTGCCAAACATGTCTGCCGTTGCTGTGGCCAAACAACTTTATTTTTGTTTCGTCTGTCCAAAATTCTCTTTTCCCACCACTGATTCCTTGGGTTCTCCCAAACAAAAAAAAGCTTCAAGAACCATTTAACTCAGCCAAGTCTGATTATTTTCTAATGTGCATAATATGTAAAACCTACTTTTGCGAATTAGTCCTAGCTTTTTTTTTTTAGCCTACTTTCACAAATTTGGTGTGAATCTACTCGAGTGTGAACCCCAATAATTATTATTTTTTTAAAATGTTGACATTTAATTATCGAGGCAGAGCCTTATTTACTCAAATAGTTGTAACTCATGAGTGCTTACATGGATTCACACAAAACCTGAAAGGCAGGAAGTGATTGCAAAGCTTGGGGTGTGGTCATACATAGAAGACAGAGCTAAGGTCTGATAACTGTTTCTCAGGATCCATAAGTCCGATCAAAGCTGATCAGGTCACTGCTTGCAGCTATATTTATTGTTGTTGTTGTTATTATTATTACTATTTTTATGTCTCACACTTAAGAAAAAAAAAAAACAAAAACACAAAAAGTTTATGTATAAGAATTTTATTTATCATTTTTAACATAATGAATGCCTGTTGGTCTTTGTCTTGTTTGTGCTCTCTGTAGATTAAGCTGTATCTGTCACTGGGCTCTACATGTTGGCATGCCTCTCTTTTGTTTCATCTTCTTTGGCTTCTCGCTCTCCGTCTCCAGGCTCTCTAACGTTTTCTGCAAGAGCTCTGTTTCTTCCTTCCAGAGGTCGACAGCTGACTCTGCTGTCTCTGCTTGGTCCGTAAAGTACTTGTTGGAAGCCTGGAGCTCAGTGATGTTTTGCAGAAGTGCAGCGTTTCTCTTCTCCTCCTCCTCCAGTTTGTCTTGATCAGTCACCTCTCCATTTCGCGTCTCTGTGTCCTTCCTAGCCTCAGACTGGCTTTCCATCTCACTTTCACTGTCCTTCTTTTCCAAGCTCACAAACTCTTTTTCCAAGTTCTTCCACCATTTCTCCAAGCTCACCCACTCTTTCTTAAAGCTCTCTTTCTCTTTCTCCAAGCCCGCTCTATCATCCTTCAAGCTCTCTTCCTCGTTCTCTAAGCTGTCCCATTCTCGCCCCAAGCTCTCCCTCTCTTTCCCCAAGGCTTTTCTATATTTCTTCAAGCCCTCTTTCTCTTTCTCCAAGCTCTCTTTCTCTCTGTCCGAGCTCTCTTTCTCTTTTGCAAAGCTCTCATTTGCTTCCTCCAAGCCCGCTCTATCATCCTTCAAGCTCTCTTCCTCGTTCTCTAAGCTGTCCCATTCTCGCCCCAAGCTCTCCCTCTCTTTCCCCAAGGCTTTTCTATATTTCTTCAAGCTCTCTTTCTCTCTGTCCAAGCTCTCTTTCTCTCTGTCCAAGCTCTCTTTCTCTTTCTTCAAGCTCTCTTTCTCTTTCTCCAAGCCCGCTCTATCATCCTTCAAGCTCTCTTCCTCGTTCTCTAAGCTGTCCCATTCTCGCCCCAAGCTCTCCCTCTCTTTCCCCAAGGCTTTTCTATATTTCTTCAAGCCCTCTTTCTCTTTCTCCAAGCTCTCTTTCTCTCTGTCCAATCTCTCTTTCTCTTTTGCAAAGCTCTCATTTGCTTCCTCCAAGCCCGCTCTATCATCCTTCAAGCTCTCTTCCTCGTTCTCTAAGCTGTCCCATTCTCGCCCCAAGCTCTCCCTCTCTTTCCCCAAGGCTTTTCTATATTTCTTCAAGCCCTCTTTCTCTTTCTCCAAGCTCTCTTTCTCTCTGTCCAAGCTCTCTTTCTCTCTGTCCAAGCTCTCTTTCTCTTTTGCAAAGCTCTCTTTCGCTTTCTCCAAGCCCGCTCTATCATTCTTCAAGCTCTCTTCCCCATTCTCTAAGCTGTCCCATTCTCGCCCCAAGCTCTCCCTGTCTTTCTCCAAGGCTTCTCTATCTTTCTTCAAGCCCTCTTTCTCTTTCTCCAAGCTCACTTTCTCTTTTGTAAAGCTCTCTTTCTCTTTCTCCAAGCCCGCTCTATCATTCTTCAAGCCCTCTTTCTCTTTGTCCAAGCTCTCTTTCTCTTTGTCCAAGCTCTCTTTCTCTTTTGCAAAGCTCTCTTTCTCTTTTGCAAAGCTCTCATTCTCTTTGTCCAAGCTCTCTTTCTCTTTTGCAAAGCTCTCTTTCTCTTTTGCAAAGCTCTCTTTCTCTTTTGCAAAGCTCTTGTTCTCTTTGTCCAACCTCTCTTTCTCATTTGCAAAGCTCTCTTTCTCTTTTGCAAAGCTCTCTTTCTCTTTTGCAAAGCTCTCTTTCTCTTTGTCCAAACTCCCTTTCTCTGTCTCCAAACTCTCTTTTTCTTTCCCCAAGCTCTCCGTCTCTTTCTCCAACCTATATCTCTCTTTCTCCAAGCTTTCTTTCTCTTTCTCCAAGCTGTCTTTCTCTTTCTCCAAGCTCTCTTTCTCTTCCTTACAGACATGTTTCACCACCTTTGCTATCTCTGCTTGTTCCTCAAAGTATCTGATGGAAGCCTGGAGCATACTGTTCTTTTGCAGAAGTGCAGCATTCACCTCTTGCACCATCAGCTTGTATTGGTCTCTCTCCTCTTTTATCTGAGCCTGGGCTTGATCCAGATTCTCTATCTGTTCCAGTAATTGCTCAGTGAGTGCCAGTTGAGTGCTTTTATTCTCCTCCAGAGCCTTCTTAAATTCTCTTGCATCTCTCTTCATTTCTTCTTGCAGATTATTCAGCTCCATCTGCCTGAGATCTTCTTCTTCTTCTTCTTCTTCCTCGAGAACTTGTACCTTCTTGGCCATCTCTTCTTTTTCCTTCAGCATTTTTGCCATCATGCTGTCTTTCTCTTGCAGCTTCTGCAGATAGATGTTGCACTGCTCTCTCCAGGAGGTCTCCATCTCTTGCTTTTCTCTCTCAAGTTCAGCACATATCTTCTTCTCATTCTCCAGCTTGGCCTCCTCTCTATCCTGCTGCTCTCTGTCTACAATAGACACAGTTACTGGATGCCCCATCTTCACCACCGATTTGTTGCTGTCATACGTTCTCTTTCTATCTGTCATGTGTCTCTCCTCATTTATCTGAGACTGGGCTTGGTCCAGATTCTCAACTCTTCTCATTAAATCATCCAAGAGCATCAGATGAGCTCTATCTTTCTCCTCCTGTTCCTTCCTAAGTACGGTCATAGTTCTCTGCATTTCTTCATGGAGACTATTCTCCTGTACTGTCGCCATCCAACTGAACTCAAGTCTCTCTCTGTCCTTCTCAAGCTCTCTTATCTTTTTGGCCATCTCTTCCCTTTCCTCCTGCAGTTCTTTCAGCATGCTGTCTTTCTCCATCAGCTTCTGACTGATGCAGCAGGCCTCCACCTCTGTTTTTTCTCTCTCCGGTTCAGTGCATTTCTTCCCCTCGTTCTCCGACTCGACCTGCTGCTGCTCTCCCTCTGAATCCGACTGCCCTGCCTTCACCATCGACTCACACCTGACTTCCACTCTCTTTGGCTCTCCGGTGTGTCTCACTTTCTTACATTCCTCCCTCTCTCTTGCTACATCGTCCTCTGTGCTCACCTGCACACTCTGCACTTTACATTTCTTCCTGGAGTTCGTCAGCTTCCACACTCGAATGTTTTGCGGGAACCCTTTACTCAACTTTTTCTTTCCAAACTCTGACATTTCTGCACGCGAGTTATAGAAACACGTCTACACTGCTTCACTGCAAACTTTAGTCTGAACTGTCTATCGCCGCGCGCGCTCATATATATACAGTAGGTCTGTTCCATTGCGCCATCATTCTAGAATAGCTGCTCGTCGTGGAATTAGATCTTCCGTGAGCGCGTTGGTCACGTGGTCGCGATCTTTTTGTGGAGAACCTGTGCCTTTATTAAAACGGTGATTGTTTTGTACGATTGTAATCGAAGGCCGCGGATTTCGTGCATTTTAGCCGACTTTGGACCGATATTTCCGGCTAAATCCGAGCCGTGTTTCCTCCAGTGGGCTGCACGAGCTGCAGCTCCGGGTGTCAGCCACTAGGGGGCCTCAGAGACTTGCGGCTATTTAGGTTTCTTAACCCATCTCATGAGGCTGTGTGGCTGAAATCCACCAAACAAGTCGCTAACTTTAAAGAAAACACACAGCACAGGTTTACAGGATGTTTTCTAACATGAGTTTGTCTAGTTTATTAAATTATTTCACCATCATACGGGATTGTTTCTTACTGAACAATAAAATGCTGCATAAAACACAAAGTGGAATCGCTTCATTCATTTTACCTCAGACAGGTGTGTTGTTGTTGTTGTTGTTTAATACATTTTCGTGTTATGAACTGTTCTTTGTAGATCCCTGATTGAATGATGAGAGTTTTACTGAATATCATTAACTGATAAAAAAAAAACAAAACTTTTTTTAAGGCTCAAGCGTTACAGGGGCGCCGTCAAGCTAATTAACGTCAGGCTAAACATATTGTGTAAACCAGTAGCCACGTTTGCTAACAAACTAGCTAACATTAGGCTAAATATTAGCCTGTATTAGGCTATTGTACTAGGACTAATCATTTTCAGACTAAAGTTTAAGAATACTTCATGGATTAATTCTATAATTCATAAATATTATCATTCACATTTTATAAATATGTCAATATACAATTTTAAAAGATTATAAATAACCATATCTATCAATCTATTTACATTTATGGCATTTCACAGACACCCTTATCCAGAGTAATTTTTAACATTTGTTTAATTTATACATCTGAGCAATTGAGGGTTAAGGGCCTTGCTCAAGGGCCCCACAGTGGCAGCTTGGCAGTGCTGGGATTTGAACTAAAAAAAAAAATGGCTATTTGACCTTCCGATCAGTAGCCCAACATCTTAACCACTGAGCTACCGCTGCAATCTGGCCAATGCTCTATTATAATTCACAAATATGAGATATAAAAACCAGGGTGAGTCTATTGTTTTTATATTCAATAATCCACACGATGTCAAATTATCATTCATCTAAGAGTATAGATGTTGAAATATTGTTGAAATAATACAATAATAAATCCACAGAAGCAGGAAAATGGTTTAAAAGCAGCAACATTTTTAACATGTAGGGGAAGCCTTCACCACCAGCACATCTAGTCCTTATTGTTACTAATCCCTGAAATTCCCTGTAAACAGACTTTAAACAGGGAGGAACCTATTGAAGAAATATTATTTCAGACATTTGTCCTTTGCTGTGACTCTGTTTGGATCCATTCCAAAATCGCTAGTTCTAATGCCACAGGAGAAAAGTAATTTTCCAAGTTGGTTATTATTAAGAACAGACTGAGGGCCTCCAGTGATGAAAAATAGACTGAGCACACTGAGCACAATCTGCTCCTCCAGATGAATTCTGAAGACTTGATTAAGGATTCAACAGTTTAAGTTTCTAACCTGGGTAACTTGCCTTTACCCTTTCATCATGCTGGAGCAAAAGACTGTTTCAGCAAACGAATGCTGCTAATTATTTCTCTTTATACCCCAGCACTGCTGAATTATGGATTCTGAAGGAGTCAGGAGTCAGAAGGTGATAATTAATTTTCTATAACAGCAGCTCTGATATGAGTGCAGCTGCAAATCACAGGTTTATAGTAATAAGCTAATTTTTATACAACCCCATTTCCATAAAAGTTGGGATTTTTTTCTTAAATGCAAAAAAAAAAAAAACAGACAAAAATCTGTGATTTGTCAAGTCTCTTGAAACAATACTTAACTGACAAAGGTACAAAGAAAAGATATTCAATGTTTTCAATGACCAACTTAATTGTATTTTGTAAATATAAACATCCACCAAAAGCTCAGTCTTTGCAAGCAAGGATGGGTCGTGGCTCACCACTTTGTGCCAAACTTCGTGAGAGAATTGTCAGTCAGTTCAAGTAGAACATTTCTCAACGCAAGACTGCAAAGAATTTAGGTCTTTCACCATCTACAGTGCATAATATTGTGAAAAGATTCAGGGAATCCGGAGAACTCTCATTGCATAAAGAGCAAGGCTGGAAACCACTGTTGAATGTGCGTGACCTTTGAGCCCTCAGACGGCATTGCCTGAGAAATCGTCATGCTACTGTGATAAATATAACCACATGGGCTCGGGAGTACTTTGGAAAACCGTTGTCACCTAACACAGTCCAACGCTGCATCCAGAAATGCGACCCGAAACTCTGTTACGCAAGGAGGAAGCCACACATCAACTCTATGCAGAAATGCCGCTGAGTTCTCTGGGCCCGAGCTCATCTCAGATGGACTGAAAGGCAGTGGAAACATCTGCTGTGGTCAGATGAGTCCACGTTTCAGCTTGTTTTTGGGAAAAACAGACGTTAAGTTCTCTGAGCCAAAAATGAAAAAGACCAAACAGACTTTTATAAGCGAAAGGTGCAAAAGCCAGCATCTGTGATGATATGGGGGTGCATCAGTGCCCACAGCATGGGTGACTTGCATATGTGTGAAGGTGATGACATGGAGGCGTGGCTTCATAGACACATAGTGCGTGTGCTTGACTGGCGTGCCAGCAGTTCAGATCTGTCTACTATGGCGCATCATGAAGAGAAGAATCAGACAATGGCGACCAAGGACTGTTGAGCAGCTGAAGTCTTGTATCAAGCAAGAATGGGCAAAAATTCCACTTGTAAAACTGCAACAATTAGTCTCCTCAGTTCCAAAATGATTAAATAGTGTAATTAAAAGGAAGGGTGATGTAACACAGTGGTAAACATGCCTCTGTCCCAACTTTTTTATGTGTTGAAGGCATCAAATTCTAAACTTGTTTATATTTACAAAATACAGTTAAGTGAATTAAGGTCAGTGAAAACATTGAATATCTTTTCTTTGTACTTTTGTCAGTTAATTAAAGATTCAAGAGACTTGACAAATCACAGATTTTCGTTTTTATTGCATTTTAGAAAAAATCCCAACTTTTATGGAAATGGGGTTGTACATTATCATTTCTTTAGTTGACCTTGCACAGGGGGTCAACAAGATGGTGGACAGAGTGTACTTTCTTTTTTGATTGTGGACATTTTTAGGGGACTTTTTCCAAAATATTGGGAGGGAGAAGTTTATTTAATTTTTTTAATCTATTAACAGGTGAAAGACTTGTTTTATGGACGACCTGCATTTTACTATTGGTTGTTAACCGAACAAAAGTTATTTGAGGTGTTTCCCCCTCAATCTCATATGGATTTCCTTTTACAAAATGAAACCAAGTACAGTCAATAACTCTGGTGTGATCAAACAAAAAGAGAAGTCTGCTTCAAAAACATCTAAATCTGTGGATACACAGCAGAGCCAAAATGTAGAGATGAGTGACAACTTTGTGATGTCCTCTCTGTCAGAACACTCGTATGCCTTCGAGAAAGATCTTCAGCGTATGCCAGATATGGACAATAAGCAGTGACTAAATGAAAGAGAATGAACGAGGGGGAGAGAGGAGAAGAAAAAAAATTCCCTGGAAAAATGTGTGCTACTAGAAAATATTCACCCTTTGAGTTACATGCAACATACCTTAGCTTTTAAAAATTGTATTTGTGTGTGTGTGTGTGTGTGTGTTAAAAGTGTGTTAAATGTCTTTATCACTTTGTTCCTTCAATGTCAAGGGTATTCGAAATTTGACTAAATGAAAGGCTGTTTGTTTTGTTTTTTTGTTTTTGTATTGCAAAAGATTTAATGCGGGTTTTTATTTATTTATTTATTTTTACAAGAAACTCATGACCGTTCCTCAGATGTGAATTTTTGGAAGAATCAATGGGGCAGTGAAATTTGGCATTCTTTTGGAAGTAATCACTCAGCAGTGGTTGCAATATTAAAGGTTTGCAAGTTTTCACAAACAAGTATTACTTGCATGGATGCTTGCAGTGGTGCTTGAAAGTTTAAACCTTTTAGAATTTTCTATATTTTATAGCATTTTCTATATTTCTGCATGACCTAAAACATCATCAGATTATCACACAAGTCCTAAAAGTAGACAAAGAGAACCCAATTAAACAAATGAGACAAAAATATTATACTTGGTCATTTATTTATTGAGGAAAATGATCCGATATTACATGTTTGTGAGAGTATGTGATCCTTTGCTTTCAGTATCTGGTGTGACCCCCTTGTGCAGCAATAACTGCAACTAAACGTTTCCAGTAACTGTTGATCCGTCCTGCACATCGGCTTGGAGGAATTTTAGCCCGTTCCTCAGTACAGAACAGCTTCAACTCTGGGATGTTGGTGGGTTTCCTCAATGAACAATGGTCGACCAAATTTAATTATTAAATCATTGCTACATTCATAAAGTTAAATGGAATGAAAAAGTGTCTATTTTTTTTAACAATTTAAAATGGACATTAAAACATATTTGGAAACGATATCTAAAAGTAAAAAATTGAAAGTAATATGAACTATGCAACTGTTTAATCTGTACAATCTATTTCTATAATGTATTATTTCCCCTATGCACCCCGTCATGCTTTATGGAAGCCCGTTTCAGCCACGGAGAGAAAAAAAAGGTAATTGCAACTTCATATCTCAGATTTGCACCTTTATTTCTCACAATTGTGACTTTACATCTCGCAATTCTGACTTTTTCTCACAATTTTGAATTAGCATCTCGCAATTCTGACATTTTTTTCTCACAAATTCCAAGTTCATATCGCACAATTTTAACTTTATTTTCCGTAATCACGAGTTTACATCTCACAATTCTGACTTATCTTTCTTGCAATTTAGACACCCACTCTACACCGTACCTGAAATGTGAGTAAGTTCAGGTAACGAGTGTGCTCTAGCATCTGGTTTTATATAGCCTTTTTTATAGAAAATGATTGATGCTTTGTCAGTCCATTCTTTGTAACTCGCTAAATGTCAAGTGGATGTGTAAATTGTGAGACAAAAAGTCAGAACTATGAGATGTAAACTCGTACTTGCGAGAAATAAAGTCAAAATTGAGCAATATGAACACGCAATTGTGAGAAAAAAAATGTCTGAATTGTTAGATGTCATCTCAAAATTGCGAGATAAAAGTCAGAATTGCAGGATTTAAACTCAGAAATGAAGTCGCAATTAACTTTTTAGTTTTTTCCCCCTCTCTGGCAGAAACAGGCTTCTACGCAACTGTTTAATATGTACAACTTTTTCCATGAGGCATTTTTTCCACTATATCCCCCTGTCATGCTTCATTATATGTTCTCGTTTTTGTACAATATGCATGGGTCTCAATTAAAAACAAACAAACAAACAAATAAATGAATGGCAAATGGCCATTTTGCAAAAATGGGACTTCTCGTCATCCCTGATTGCCCCTCAATCAACCACAACTTCACCGTACAGCTAGGCTCAACCACACTCAAACCAACCAGGACAGGTGACGTTGGGGTGACTTTCGATGACAACTTGACCTTTACAGACCACATTTCAACAACTGAACGATCCTGTAGGTTAATTCTGTAAAACATCAAGAAAATCAGACCCTATATCACTGAACAGGCTACACAGCTACTAGTCCAGGCTCTTGTCATCTCAAAACTGGACTACTGCAACGCACTGCTCCCGGGCCTCCCAGCCAGCTCAATCAAACCCCTTCAGATGATTCAGAATGCAGCAGCACGCCTTGTTTTCAACCAGCCCAAAAGAACCCAAGTCACACCCCTCTTCATCTCCCTCCACTGGATTCCTGTAGCTGCCCACATCAAATTCAAGGCCTTGATGCTCACGTACAAAACCTTGTCTGGAACAGCACCTCTCTACCTCAACACTCTCCTTGAAGTTTATGTTCCTTCACGCAACCTGCGATCGGTTAACGATCGATGCCTGGTAGTGCCTACTCAGCGAGGCATGAGGTCCCTTTCCAGAACCTTCAAACTGACTGTCCCTCTGTGGTGAAATGAACCTCAATCCAGACAGCACAATCTGCCACTGACTGCATCCGAAATCACGTACTGTGACAGTACATATTGCATTGCATTCGATGCAGTATCTACTGCACGGCCGTTGAAACAGACCATACTAATCAGTATGTTTATGTGGTATGTCTACAATCCCGGACATACTACATCCACCATGTTGGCATTGTCATGTGACCTTCGATGCCATCATAAACACAAAAATCTTAAAGGACCACCAGATTAAAGCAACCGGCAAAATGCACATCAGGAAAGTGCATTTTGCAATTTGAAACTGAATTAGCAATTTAATATGGGCCTTGTTAACAGGCTGAGGTAAATTCATCGCCATTAGCTTGGCCAGCTAAGGCATGATGGAGATCACAAAAAAAGTTTCAAACACTGTGGCAGCTGTTTTCTTGCTTAAACCTTCAACAAGTTAACAATTTATTTGGGTATTGTTAAACAAGTCCTGTTTAACCAAGGTTTAATACTTAAAAAGAGCTGACTTCCGCCATTTTTTATTTTCCTGAGCTCATCCGCACCAGTCCCACTGCATTATCTGCACAGCAAATCTCGCCGGAAGAAGTACGCCATCCGGGTATTGCTCACCTACTGTTTCTTGCCTACTGAAAATTCTGACATACTACCCCTCTGGCATACTGCTTTTCACCTACTGTGTAGTAGGGTAGTACGCGATTTTGGACGCAGCCACTATCTTCAAAAACTGGCTAAAGACCCACCTCCTCCGTCATCACTTAACTAACCCCTAACTTGTCCCCAACCAAAAAAAATGATTAAAAATAAATAAATTCTGCACTTACACTGGCTCTTACACCTCTACTCTGTACACTTTAGTTCTCTAGGATTCAATTAAAAAACTTGTATGGCAGCACTATTTGTATTGTTCTCCGCTTGATAGCTTTGCTTGTATTTCCTCATTTGTAAGTTGCTTTGGATAAAAGCATCTGCTAAATGAATAAATGTAAAAAAATAAATAAATAAATAACCTTAACCTTTAAAAATAAGTTAACCTTGCACTGAAATAAAAAGACTTTGACCTTTTGTCACTTGAACATCATTAAATCTCGCATGTTTGTTTCATTTAAATGTTTTTGGTTACTTCGTGTGAACTAGTCAACTAATCAGGCCTCTGGCGCTGGAGGTTAACACTGCGCATGCGCGAATCCAAAACCGACGCGAAGCGACCAAAGCGGCCATTTTCTCCACTTCACTTTACTGGTTCCCGGTGGATTTACCTGCTCCGCAATTTTACAGTTACACTGTAAGAATAAATGATAGTTTATAGTGGTATTTATTGCGTTACACGGTCACATTTAATGCAGCGTTAGATGTATGCACTTTAATACCAAGGCAAGGGAAAACTTAGCAAGCCTTATTATCGTTAGCCAGTTAGCTAGCTGAGCAGCTCAAACCCGAGTAGGTTAGACAGAACCGGTCAATAAACTCAACAAAGTAGGCCACGCATTTCATTTCAACTCAAAAATGTTATTTTTCTATAATTGTGTTTACTTGTTCACATTAGTTAGGAAAAATTTAGTTTCAATTGAAATGAAACGCATTGCTCGATAACTAACTAGTGATATCGATGTCCCTGAACTTTAGCATCTCGTCATTTAACCGTTAACTGTCATCTAGTAAGTAGATCTTTCATCACACAGATCATAAAAGTCAGGCACCAACCCCAGAAAAGACTCGGCTGTCTTACGCCTATAGTAAATGCAAGATACACACTCACCGTCCACTTTATTAGGAACACCTTTACATTCGTGCAGTTATCTAATCAGCCAATCATGTGGCAGCAGCACAGTGCATGAAATCATGCAGATACAGGTCAGATAATGTTCACATCAGACGTGTGTGAAAATCCCAGGAGATCAGCAGTTTCTGAAATACTCAGACCAGCCCATCTGGTACCAACAACCATGCCATGGTTAAAGTCACAGAGATCACACTTTTTCTTCATTCTGTGCTGATGCCACATGATTGGCTGATTAGATAACTACATAAATGTACCTAATAAAGTGGACAGTGTGTGTGTGTATTAGGGCTGGGTGATATCGATATAATAACGATATCGTGATAAATGATTATGTGATAGACTATTTAGAGATATTGTTGGTATGGTGATGGTTTTTTTTCTTTTCATTTTTAATAATTACAAGTTAAATGGCACTGAATGGTGTTGGCGTTTGGTGTCCGCTTCAGGGCGGAGTATTAATAATGATGATATTGAAAAGTAGCGACGAAGCAAAGATAAGGAATTGTATATTTATCTATGTTTTTGTTTTGCAGGCGTTCCTTGGATCTTGGATTATTACCTCGTGACTTCTTGTAAGATTCCTCCATGTCTTTGTTTTCCTCGCGTTTCCTAGCCTTTGGATTACTGTCTCGTGACTTCCTGGATTTTTGCCTTGTGAGTGTTTATTGGATTATTGCCTAGCCTTTTGGGAATTACTGCCCTGTCGTTTTTTTGGAGTAGTGCCTTGTTTTTTGTGGATTTTTGTTAGACTGTTCCTTTTTTGACCCTGCTGGTGCGTTTCCTTTTTCCCCTGATTAAGATATGTCCCATTACTTTTGAATGTTGTATTATTTTGGCCTGTTCCTAATAAACTGCCAATTTCCCCTGCGATCGCATCCTGCTTCCCTCCTTCCAATGGATGCCGTTGATTTGACAATTTTTTTTTTTAACTTAATATTTTATTTGTCTTTGTGGGCATTAAAGAAGTGCATCGTCAAAGTATTTATCATGATACACATCATCTATCCTAGAAATGTTATCAAGTATCGTGATATGATGTTTTTGTCAGAGTGTATGTATGTATGTATATTATTTTTATACACTTACATGATTTTTTTTTATTAACAGTTGTTACATTTAAGCAAGATCATGATTTTAATATTCATTTTAGGGCTTTTGAGTTGTGTCCTACAATTCAAGTCTCTCTTTTTCAGCTTGATGCCCTTGAAGACGTGTACCCATTGGCAGATTACAGCGTTGGAGGCCAGTGAATGGTGACTCAAAAGATTCACACACACACACAGAAGGTTAGATCAAGATATTTCATGCCATTCATGTAAGCTGGTAAACATTATTTATGCTTTCTGTGCACTTTTTAGGCACATTTACCCTCTTAGCACATACAGTCAGAGTTAGAGGCCATAGCGATTTTTGTCATGCACACAGGTTAATCCTCTATTTGCCTCACAGCAAGGTGAGGAGTTTAAAAAAGGTAAGGTGTTTAAAAATCCCAGCACTGCTACCTCATACCATTGCAACACACACTACCATGTTACTACCATGTAGTGGAATATCACTGCCGTGCTGAGAATGATCCACCACAACCCAAATAATAAACGGTCCTATGGTGGTCCCGTCCTATTAACGCTACAGTTAGTAGGGTAAGTGTACCCATTAAACCCATGTACCCTTTAAGCCAACTTTCAACTCTGAGGTCAAATTAAAAAAAAGAGAAAATCATATTTTATGCTGCACATTATTTTAACCAATCCAGTGATTTGTTACTTCCCTGACATTTTTTTTTTTTTATTGCATACCAATCACATTTGGCAATGTTGAGTTAGCCCCACCCATGTGCATGCTGTCTCAGGGGACCTCACACAAAGTCACCCCAAAACTTTGATGTTTCAGGACTCTTCAGAAATCAAGACATTTCTGCAATTTTCAGCCATTTCTTTGGTAAATACATTGATATTATGTCAAATAAGAGATAAATGTATTGTTTTTTGTGTATGAACAAATAGTACTTTATCATTTTATATCATTTTCCTTTAAATGGAAAGATGAGTTTTATTAGCTTGTGCACAAATTTAATCTCAAGGTCAAACCATTAGCCTTACAGAAAGATAGACTGTCAACGAATTAAGCATGTGAACTACAAACACTAAATGTTTTGTGATTCATTTTACATGAATTTACAAATATATACATCATAAATTGTTTTGTAGAGCAGATTATTTTCATAAATTAACTTTTTTTTTTTTTTTAAAGATGGGCTTAAATGGTACAGCGCCACAAAATGCATGCAAATTATAGCCAACACAAGCTAACCTTGAATGAAAAAAAAAACTTAACATCTCTTAATGTGGTCACAATGAAAATTACTATGATGCTTAGTCAAGAGTATATTTAAGCTTCATGCATGCCTTTGTAAACATATCTTACATTTTTAAAGGAAAACATTGTGTTTTTTCACCATTACTCACTGTGGAACCATTTAAACCCACCTTATGTGTCTCAATGAGGAATCCCTCTAATTACAAACTTTGATCAATTTTCTGAGTGAAAGTGTTTAATGATAACATTGCTTTTAACTTACTAACCTTTTACCTTACCTTACTTACTACCTTAATTTACAACTATTTTTATACTTAATTTAAAACTATATATAGATGTCTGCTAATGTGTATCATTTGTTTTCAGTGAGAAAATGACAAAAAAGAGAAGAACCTGTCCAAAAATCAAAGAGGCATGTCTCCTTTACCATGAGGGCACAGTAAAGTACAGGTGATGAGCGCTAGCAACCATTAGTAAAAAGGAATATTTTAAATACTGTCACTGAATAAATATATGTGTATATATATATTTCAGTGCATCCGGAAAGTATTCACAGCGCTTCACTTTTTCCACATTTTGTTATGTTACAGCCTTATTCCAAAATTGATTACATTCATTATTTTCCTCAAAATTCTACAAACACCCCATAATGACAACATGAAAGAAGATTGTTTGAAATATTTGCAAATTTATTAAAAATAAAAAACGAAAAAAATCACGTACATAAGTATTCACAGCCTTTGCTCAATACTTTGTTGAAGCACCTTTGGCACCAATTACAGCCTCAAGTCTTTTTGAGTATGATGCTACAAGCTTGGCACACCTATTTTTGGGCAGTTTCTCCCATTCTTCTTTGCAGGACCTCTCAAGCTCCATCAGATTGGATGGGGAGCATCAGTGCACAGCCATTTTCAGATCTCTCTAGAGATGTTCAATTGGGTTCAAATCTGGGCTCTGGCTGGGCCGCTCAATGTGGGCTTAAATGGTGCCAAAGTACCAATTAAGCCCATGCCAGACTTCTGACTTTATTCATAAAATATCTTAATTTTATATTCTAAAATGTACATCAACTAATTAATACATTTTCAAATGAGAGATAAATCTTGCATTTTAACAAATGATTTTTCTTATAAACCATGTCAATATCTATGAAAAAAACCTAGACTTAGATTTTGGTGGGCTTAATGGGTACACTTACCCTAATTGAATATCCACAAAGTGCATCTATTTGTATCTGATAAAAAGGTCAGTGAGTATATGTACATGGTATGTGCACTTAATGACGTATAATAGCTGGTCAGTATAATGTAGGTGTTTGTGAATTCTTAAAGACAAAAGAGTAAAAAAAAATCAACACTTAAGGTTGCTTTTTTTTTTTTTGTAACTTCCCTTCTGAAATTCCTGGTGAATGACTAGCAACCATTATGTATGTTTTGTCTTAGATTGAAGAATGGCGTCTGTGAAGCTCTGAGTCATTGTAGAAGAGAATGACTTCAGAAGACTAGATCTCTCTTTGGGGATGCCAGGCACTTTGGAGGGGTTGTCACAGCATTCACTACGAACTTGGAATCCAAAGAGACTTTTGAATTCAGTACTTGGATCAAGTTGACCTACTTGCAGAATGACTCTCTTTCCCTGAGTTCTATCTCTGAACCACAGAATTCATCAAGCAATTCAGAGTTAGGAGCATCAGTTGATGGTTTCAACTCGTTTTCCTCTGCATCCTCTGCCAGAGAAGATTCGTATGGTGCTGAACTATGAACACAGCCAATGAGAATTTCCCATTTCCCAGTTTTTATATGATGTTAAAGTACAACTTCAATGTGGCAATGAGACCTTCAACAAGACAGGCAAGACCTTGTCTGACAAGATCTTGTCTGAAGATAAGTCCAGTTCCTCAGATTGTGAGTTGGAAGCCTGGAGCTCAGTGATGTTTTGCAGAAGTGCAGCGTTTCTCTTCTCCACCTCTTCCAGCTTGTCTTTATCTGTCACCTCTCCATTTCGTGTCTCTGTGTCCTTCCTAGCCTCAGACTGGCTTTCCATCTCAGTTTCACTGGCCTTCTTCTCCAAGCTCTCACAGCTCTCTGTCTCTTTTACCAAGCTCACAAACTCTTTTTCTAACTTCTCCAAACTCTCTCTCTCTCTCTTTTCCAAGTTCTCTTTCTCCAAGCTCTTGCTGTCTTTCTCAAAACTCTCTTACTCCTCCATGTTCTCTCTCTCCTTCTCCAAGTTCTCTCTTTCTTTCTCCAAGTGCTCTTTCATTTTCTCCAAGTGCTCTTTCTTTTTCTCCAAGCCTCTTTTCCCTTTCTTCAAATTGTGTTTCTTTCTCCAAGCCCACTCTATCATTCTTCAAGCTCTCTTCCTCGTTCTCTAAGCTGTCCCATTCTCACCCCAAGCTCTCCCTCTCTTTCTCCAAGGCTTCTCTATCTTTCTTCAAGCCCTCTTTCTCTTTGTCCAAGATCTCGTTCTCTTTCTCCAAGCTCTCTTTCTCTTTCTCCAAATTCACTTTCTCTGTCTCCAAACTCTCTTTTTCTTTCTCCAAGCCCATTAAACACGGCTTCCACATGCCCCACCTTCACCACCAACTTGCCCGTGTTGTCTGATCTCTTTCTATCTTTTGTGTCTCTCCTCTCATTTCTCTGGCCCTGAGCTTGTTCCAGATTCATAACCTTTCTCACTAAATCCTCCAAGAGCATCAGATGAGCTCTATCTTTCTCCTCCTGCTCCTTCTGAAAATCTGTTACAGCTCTCTGCTCTTTCTTTCATCTGAACTCGAGTCTCTCTCTGTCCTTCTCAAGCTCTCTCATCTTTTTGGCCATCTCTTCCCTTTCCTCTTGCAGTTTTTTCAGCATGCTGTCTTTCTCCAGCAGCTTCTGACTGATGCAGCAGGCCTCCATCTCTGTTTTTTTCTCTCTCCGGTTCAGACAGTGTAAATCGCTTTGTAGAACCACTGAAAGATTAAAAGGCGCTATATAAGTGCAGACCATTTACCATTACATGGAAGAAATCATATTTATAACCAGTCATGTGAAAAAGTAAGTACACCCCATGGAAATTGTTGGCTTTTTTGACATATTTGGACAAGCAAACATTTGATCATCTTTGAAACAGTGCCTATTAATGAAGTTGATATACTTGAATAAAACCACAAGGAAAATGATCTTTGTCAATCATTTATTCAACAGAAATATCAATAGATGTGATATTCTTCTGTGGAAAAAGCAAGTACACCCTTGGCCTCAGAAGCTAGTATTGCCCCTTTAGCAGAAAGAACTCCTTGTAGGCATTTTGCATAATTGTCCACCAGTCTCTGACCTCGGCTTGCTGGAAATTTTGGCCACTCTTCCATACAATATTCTTACAGTTGCAAGATGTTTCAGGGTTTTCTTGCATGTACTGCCCTTTTCAAATTCCCCCACAACATTTCAATGGGATTCAAATTCGGACTTTGACTAGGCTATTCCATAACCTTCTATTTCTTCTTTTTGAGCCATTCCTTGGTGGATTTGCTAGTGTGCTTAGGATCATTATCCTGCTGATCGGTCTACTTTCGGTTCAGCTTTCAGATAGTTGGCCTAACATTATCTTCAAGCACTCTTTGACATGATCCAGAATTCATAGTTGAATCAATGAAATCTATCTTTGGTCTGCACTAAACATGTCTGCTGTTGCTGTGGCCAAACAACTTTATTTTTGTTTCGTCTGTCCAGAGCACATTATTCCAAAAGGCCTGGTCTTTGCCTATATGCTCATTGGTAAACTGTAGTCTTACTCTAATTTTCTTTTTAGACAGCTTTAGAAAGGCTTTTTCCTGGCATGCCCCATGCAAGTCAGGTTTGTGCAATCTCTTTCTGATTGTCGTTTGAAATCTGCGCCATTTGCAGATGATTTTTCCTTACAGTGGAATGATGCACAATTCCATGTTACTTTTGCTTTAAGGAAACATCTCTGACCCACTGTAACACAATGAATTTTTTTTTTACACCTTTCATCAACAGATGAACACCACCAACAGAAAGTTCTTTATTTCTTCTGTTTGAAAAGTGTTATATACAGTGAACTACTAGAACAACATTAATATATTTTTTTGTAAGAGACACCAAAACCAAAGCAGTTATACATTTGTTGTAAGTAAATGTTTCATCAATATATATCAAGATAAACATCCTTGAATTATTATTCATTCCTATAAACATTACACTGATTATTCCACAATATGCACATGTGAGAAGAGAAATTGTGCTTAAGTGAGAGAGAGAGAGAGAGAGAGAGAGAGAGAGAGAGAGAGACTGTAGCCTGAGGAGTTCTGTAGAATATCACAGAGTGTCACTAGTTGGTGATCTACATGTTTCTCACAGTGTGAGGCACCCTCCCTATTGAAACACAATTGAACACGGTTAGAGCTACAATCACTTAGTTTTTCCACAATCGCTAAAACATATTTCATGAAGCTTCCCGTCCTTTTCTCAAAACTACAAGCACAATTTCAAATCCAAAATAAGCTCTTGGATCATAAACGCAGCCGTGTTTAAGCCATTGTGTTTAAATGATACCAGTTGTGTTGAAATTGTGTTTAACTTTTCTAGCTTGTGTTTATCATTTTGCATCACAAATGCATCTCTATGCAAAATTAGCTTGTGTCCAAGTGGGTCAATATGGTTTAAGGTTTTCCCCAAAGGAGTGTTTGATTTGACTGACTGGTTCAGAGAATGGGGTTTACTGTTTTAGCAATTCAGAAAAAAGTACAACAAGGTCAATGCAGTGAAACTGCACTGACTGCAAGACTACTAAAATAGTCTATCAGCCAAAAGAGAAAAGTGTGAGTGAGTCTGAGAGAGAGAGAGAGAGAGAGAGAGAGAGAGAGAGAGAGAGAGTTATGTGTTTGTCTGCTCTGGGCAACAGGAATGGGAAATGGAGGAGGTTGTGAGATCTGGACACTCCTCACTACAGAAATACAATTAAATACAATTACAGCTAAAATCCTTTTAATTACAGCACTGTCAATGAACATTTGTTTGCTTTGAAATAAAATAACTAACATGAAATTTACCTCTAAAATAATCAGTCATCTTATGTTTATGGTTAGCTTATTTCCTTGTGCAGTGCAGTTACAATAGTGTGCACAAATATTTAAAATCACTGGAGAATTTCCCAGTGTGTTTCCTGAAATTCCATACATTTCTGAATTTTTCAGACCTACACAAGAATCCTGCAACCAGTATCACTGAGCCAAGTAATGTGTTTGTAGACAAGTGTTTGATTTAGTGTTTCATGGAGTTTACATGATGCTAAACTTTCTAGCTAAAAGCTTCCCTTAGCCAATTATTTTATTAATTTGACAAATCAAAATAGCAAATGAAAAGCATGATACAAGAACATCCCGGGCACACATTACAATTTCATGACCATGATTCAGCATTCCATGGCCACATTAACTTATTCACACAAGTAAAATATTTGAACACAATATAAGAAAGAAATATTTTAGCCTTGCAGCTTCAGTACAAAACTAAAGAACAAACTTCAGACGAAACGTGGTTTGGCTGATAAACTGCATGTCAGCCACGACAACTCTCGGAGTGAGATTGTGAGGTTTTATAGATGGGGATGGAGTGTTTGGTGAATAGGTTTGGTCTGGTAGACTAGATCTGCTACACTGGTGCTGTGCAAGTACTAGGGGTGGGTGGTATGACCTAAAGTCTATTTCACGGAATGAGTAATTTTATTTCATGGTAACGATATATACAGGTGCATATCAATAAATTAGAATGTCATGGAAAAGTTCATTTATTTCAGTAATTCAATTCAAATTGTGAAACTCGTGTATTAAATAAATTCAGTGCACACAGACTGAAGTAGTTTAAGTCTTTGGTTCTTTTAATTGTGATGATTTTGGCTCACATTTAACAAAAACCCACCAATTCACTATCTCAACAAATTAGAATACTTCATAAGACCATAAAAAAAAAAACAACATTTTTAGTGAATTGTTGGCCTTCTGGAAAGTATGTTCATTTACTGTACATGTACTCAATACTTGGTAGGGGCTCCTTTTGCTTTAATTACTGCCTCAATTCGGCGTGGCATGGAGGTGATCAGTTTGTGGCACTGCTGAGGTGGTATGGAAGCCCAGGTTTCTTTGACAGTGGCCTTCAGCTCATCTGCATTTTTTGGTCTCTTGTTTCTCATTTTCCTCTTGACAATACCCCATAGATTCTCTATGGGGTTCAGGTGTGGTGAGTTTGCTGGCCAGTCAAGCACACCAACACCATGGTCATTTAACCAACTTTTGGTGCTTTTGGCAGTGTGGGCAGGTGCCAAATCCTGCTGGAAAATGAAATCAGCGTCTTCAAAAAGCTGGTCAGCAGAAGGAAGCAGGAAGTGCTCCAAAATTTCTTGGTAAACGGGTGCAGTGACTTTGGTTTTCAAAAACACAATGGACCAACACCAGCAGATGACATTGCACCCCAAATCATCACAGACTGTGGAAACTTAACACTGGACTTCAAGCAGCTTGGGCTATGAGCTTCTCCACCCTTCCTCCAGACTCTAGGACCTTGGTTTCCAAATGAAATACAAAACTTGCTCTCATCTGAAAAGAGGACTTTGGACCACTGGGCAACAGTCCAGTTCTTCTTCTCCTTAGCCCAGGTAAGACGCCTCTGACGTTGTCTGTGGTTCAGGAGTGGCTTAACAAGAGGAATAGGACAACTGTAGCCAAATTCCTTGACACGTCTGTGTGTGGTGGCTCTTGATGCCTTGACCCCAGCCCCAGTCCATTCCTTGTGAAGTTCACTCAAATTCTTGAATCGATTTTGCTTGACAATCCTCATAAGGCTGCGGTTCTCTCGGTTGGTTGTGCATCTTTTTCTTCCACACTTTTCCTTCCACTCAACTTTCTGTTAACATGCTTGGATACAGCACTCTGTGAACAGCCAGCTTCTTTGGCAATGAATGTTTGTGGCTTACCTAGTGAACCAAACTGAGAGACCATTTTGAAGGCTCAGGAAACCTTTGCAGGTGTTTTGAGTTGATTAGCTGATTGACATGTCACCATATTCTAATTTGTTGAGATAGTGAATTGGTGGGTTTTTGTTAAATGTGAGCCAAAATCATCACAATTAAAAGAACCAAAGACTTAAACTACTTCAGTCTGTGTGCATTGAATTTATTTAATACACGAGTTTCACAATTTGAGTTGAATTACTGAAATAAATGAACTTTTCCACAACATTCTAATTTATTGAGATGCACCTGTATATCATGTAAAAAAGATAGTCATTCCGGGAAATCAGTTGTATGCTTTGACATGCTTCATTTTAAGATGATAAAACAGGTTACTCGTGCTACTGCTGCTAGCGGGAACATTTGCGCGACACAGTTTGCAAATAACATTTTTCTGCTCTTTGTCAGATTTTGTAAACCCGAACCACGTCCATACCACCGATGTCGCGCCTCTTTTCATAACAAGTTCCTCCTCCTGCTCAGGATTGGTTTGTGGGACTTCTTCACCAGCGTGCTTATCTTTCTCCATGTTTTTCCAATCACAACTACTCTTATGTACAGCTTCTCGACCGTTCTCACGTGCAGGAGCGCTACGCACAAAGTTAACCACGCCCACTTATTCACATTTCGCATTATACACGGAATAGAAAAATCTGTAACGGGAGACATTTTATTCCGTGGTAACGGTATATACCGTCATACCGCCCAGCCCTAGCAAGTACAAATACTTGTTCTGATAGACATAGAAAAAAAATAAGCATGCTGCTACTGCAAAGGGTATGGAGGGAGGAGGCTTCCCCCCAAAAGCAAGCTGAATTACAGCCCACATCCCACCCCCCGACGATGCAAATGAATGGCAGGACATGTGCACTGCTGCGCTGAGTAGCCAGGATACCAGAGTGTGTACTAGCTGTGTGTGCCTGGGCCTGCTTTGCCGAATGACTTTACACTTCTGAACTAGTCCTATGCGTTGGTATTACGTCTAATGGCCTAGCTGGCTATGTGTGCCTGGACTGGGGAGTTAGTTTGTATTTGGGTTTATTGCCATACCAGCTTCAATGGCTATTTCATGGCAAATACAGGTATTTATCAGAAATAAATCAAACAAAATTCACAATATAATTCAATTTAAAAAAGTCAGACATTTCTGTACAACACGACCCTATAAAAGATTCTTTAAATTTGCTTGTGATAAAAATTCTAAACGTTTTCCTGGGTCCATCTTACTAAACAAGTCTTTCAAATTTGTCCTGATAAAATGCCTTGTGTCATGACATTATAAATAGGGCACCGAGACCAGGGAGCCAAGAACTTATTTAACTGTGACTTAGAGGCTATGTGTACCCAGCTGACGCCTGGGTTTAGACTAAATAAATGTTCGGATCATAGTGTGAGTGCAGGTGTTTTTTTGTTTTGTTTTTTTAAATATAGGTGGTAAAATGAATAATTGACTGGCGACTGCGGGATCGCTATGGGGCGATAGGTACTTGTGCTGCTTAGGCAAATAAGAAAGTGCGTGCTCCTAAAAACCCAGCACCAACTGCAAATGTTTTATTTGCATAATAGTATTTGCATTTTTTTTAATGTCAGTTGACTCGTTTATGAGAATTAATAAGCTATTGTCAGCTATTACCAGTGTTTGTCAGTGTTATCGTGTACATCAGCAATTGTCCGATGTCCGAAGGAGTGTTTGATTTGACTGACTGGTTCAGAGAATGGGGTTTACTGTTTTAGCAATTCAGAAAAAAAAAACACACACAACAAGGTCAATGCAGTGAAACTGCACTGACTGCAAGACTACTAAAGTAGTCAATCAGCCAAAAGAGAAAAGTGTGAGTGAGTCAGTGAGAGAGAGAGAGAGAGAGTGAGAGAGAGAGAGAGACTTACATGTTTGTCTGCTTTGGGCAACAGGAATGGGAAATGGAGGAGGTTGTAAGATCTGGACACTCCTCACTACAGAAATACAATTAAATACAATTACAGCTAAAATCCTTTTAATTACAGCACTGTCAATGAACATTTGTTTGCTTTGAAATAAAATAATTAACATATTAATATTTGTTAATTGGCAATCGTCGTCTGCAGTCACCGGCAGTCTCACATTTATCAGCAATTGCTATGTCAGCATTCATAGCAGCATTTATCGGAATTATGAGCAGTGTCTGCATTCGTCGGCATTGATCAGCATAGATAAGTATTTATCAGCGATGATCGGCAGTTATTGACAATTATCAGCATTTATCACAGAGATCAGCACTGGTCAGCATTTACCGGCAATTATAGGCAGTTATGAGTGTTTATCAACATTTGTCAGCAGTTATAGCATTTATCGGCAATTAACAGTATGGATCAGCATTTAACAGCGTTTACCAGGATTGCATAATTATCAACATTTGTCAGCAATTATCGGCATTGATCAGTATTTATGAGGATTGCGCATTTATAAGCAATTGTCAGCAATTATCTTTAGTTATCTGCAGTTGTAAACATTTATCAGCATTTGTCGGCAATTGCCAGCGATCATCAGCAATTATCAACCTTGGTAAGCAACCTTGGTGATCAGTGCTCATCAGCCATTGTAGACATTCATCAACACTTACCAGTGAAGATATGAATGTTATCAGCGTGTATCAGCACTTACCAGTGATGAATCAGAGTTTATAAGCCAGTATCGCATGTATCGGCGTTTGGCCGTTATGAGCGATTATGGGCATGATCAGCAGTTATAGCGTTATGAACCATTATTCTCATATGGGCATTTACTATCGATGATCGGTGTTTGTCGCCGTGATCGGCATTAACCAGACATAAATGATATATATCAGTGATAACTGGCAATTATCTATGTGGAGGCGGGGGCGTGCTTCAGCACCGGTTTGTAAATGGAGGATGGAGTCGGAGAAGGTGAGCAGTGAGGAATGCACACCTGTGGAGAAGTCAATTAATGAATGTTCTGTGACGCAGTGAGCAGGTGAGGAAAAACGAGCGCCGAGAGAGAGGGAGAGAGGGAGAGAGACAGAGAGATGGAGAGGAGCACACCACGTGCGATTAAATTGCACTGCTGAAAGGCTAGTAGAAAGTCAAAGTAAATAAACGAAACCCCTTTTTGTGGGCTTAAACCCAGCCTGCTTCCCGTCTCCTTATTTTGACGCGTAGGAATATTTAACCATCGTCTTCGACACCGTTTTCCAGACATTATCTGTGTTTTTAACCCATTGTATGCCGGGCGTTGTCGCGTGTATTAGTTTTTTTTATGGGTCATTAGCGTTGAAAGCCATTAGAAGCATTTCCCAGCTGTGATCAGTTTTTTAAATCAGCATTTATGGGGATTTAATCAGCCGTGGGATACAAAGCTCAGTAGCACACACAAGCCGTAAACAGCGAGTTGGTCGGGGTTAAAGGATCACGTGGGTGGAGAAGCGTGGCTGATAGGCTGTCGTGCGGCGTCGAGAGAGCCAATCAGTGCTCAGAGTTTCATGGCTGAACTGAAAATTTAGTTTGCAGGGAAAATTGGTTCATTTTCATTTTTGACCAAATTAGTCCTTTAAAAGAACAGTGCACTATTGTATCTACTTAAACTACTTCAATTTGTTAATAGTGTAAGAACGCTCTTTAAACTGCATAACTTTTTAAACTACATTACAATTCTTCCATTCTCATAACCTTGGATGGGAAGTCTGTAAATTGATTTACAGACAAACAAAAAATCAGTCCAAAAATTTCACATTTATAAGGATTTCACTTTCTAAGTCTAATCTTTTTTATTTATTGCATTTTTATAGGTTTATTGAAGCAGCACAGAAAACTCAAAAAGTCAAAATATAAAATGTACAAATTTTAAATATAAAAATGTAAATTTATGAAGAGACACGGGAGTTAAATTTTGTGCAAGTGTCATTGTGATGTGTTTAAATGTTAATAAATACCGATGGATTTTTCATTTTTGGCTTTCACAAATGGCCAACAAACCCAATGTGCTAAATGTATATTAAGAGTATAACATTATAGCTTACCTCCCCTTGATATCTTCTCAAACTTGGCTGTACAGCACACTTCTAGAGTCCTTCTCAGTTGAGACACAGACGTTGTTACATCCTCAAAAGTTAGAAGAGGGCTGAACGTGATGGTGGGCAAGTTTGAAGGTCCAATTGGGGTCGAGACAGACTGAAAACTCTACAATAAGTAAAAAAGGGAACCAGAAACTGGGTGAATTTATATAACATAGCAGACACGTGGCACAGACTGATGCTTCTACGAATGTGATTGAGAGTTTGTAGTTCTGTAATAAAATAAAAAGAGAGTCCTAGCATGCCATTGCATACTTGACCTTGAAAAAATTACTTCATTGCGACATTAATTTCCGCCACCAGCCATTTGAGTTCTTTTTGTGCCATATCTAAAGTTAAATCCAGAGCTCACCTCAGATGTAACCTTGCACAGGATTTTTACATTTGGAAAGGAGCTGACTTTGGCAAAAACAGAGACGTGTGACTCTGACTATGACCTTAAATAAAAAATTTCTTGCTGAATATTAGCTCAATGGAGGAACCATATGAAGTCCAGCACCACTGTCTGACAGTCTGATGTAACCACAATACCTTCCCCTTAGATTCATGATTTGGACCATAAACCCACTCAGAAACTATGGAATGACATTCTACAATTATTCAATTATTATATTACTATATCATTTAATTAAGCATATATGATGTACAGTGGGGGGAAAAAAGTATTTGTTCCCCTGCTGATTTTGTACGTTTGCCCACTGACAAAGAAATGATCAGTCTATAATTTTAATGGTAGGTGTATTTTAACATTGAGAGACAAAATAACAACAACAACAAAAAAAAAAAATCCAGAAAAACGCATTTCAAAAAAGTTAAAAATTGATTTGCATTTTAATGAGGGAAATAAGTATTTGACCCCTTCAACTTAGTACTTGGTAGCAAAACCCTTGTTGGCAATCACAGAGGTCAGACGTTTCTTGTAGTTGGCCACCAGGTTTGCACACATCTCAGGAGGGATTTTGTCCCACTCCTCTTTGCAGATCAGTCATTAAGTCATTAAGGTCATTTTCAATGCCCTGGCTGAGGGAAGGAGGTTCTCACCCAAGATTTGATGGTGCATGGCCCCGTCCATCGTCCCTTTGATGCGGTGCAGTTGTCCTGTCCCCTTAGCAGAAAAACACCCCCAAAGCATAATGTTCCCACCTCCATGTTTGACGGTGGGGATGGTGTTATGACTTGGGGTCATAGGCAGCATTCCTCCTCCTCCAAACACGGCGAGTTGAGTTGATGCCAAAGAGATCTGACCACACCTGACCACAACACTTTCACCCAGTTCTCCTCTGAATCATTCAGGCAAACTTCATACAGGCCTGTACATGTGCTTTCTTGAGCAGGGGGACCTTGCAGGCGCTGCAGGATTTCAATCCTTCATGGCATAGTGTGTTACCAATTGTTTTCTTGGTGACTATGGTCCCAGCTGCCTTGAGATCATTAACAAGATCCTCCCGTGTAGTTCTGGGCTGATTCCTCACCATTTTCATGATCACTGAAACTCCACGAGGTGAGATCTTGCATGGAGCCCCAGACCGAGGGAGACTGACAGTTTCTTCCATTTGCGAATAATCACACCAACTGTTGTCACCTTCTCACCAAGTTGCTTGGCGATGGTCTTGTAGCCCATTCCAGCCTTGTGTAGGTCTACAATCTTGTCCCTGACATCCTTGGACAGCTCTTTGGTCTTGGCCATGGTGGAGAGTTTGGAATCTGATTGATTGATTGCTTCTGTGGACAGGTGACTTTTATACAGGTAACAAACTGAGATTAGGAGCACTCCCTTTAAGACAGTGCTCCTAATCTCAGCTCATTACCTGTGTAAAAGACACCTGGGAGCCAGAAATCTTGCTGATTGTTAGGGGGTCAAATACTTATTTCCCTCATTAAAATGCAAATCAATTTATAACTTTTTTGAAATGTGTTTTTCTGGATTTTTTTGTTGTTATTCTGTCTCTCACTGTTAAAATACACCTACCATTAAAATTATACACTGATCATTTCTTTGTCAGTGGGCAAACGTACAAAATCATCAGGGGATCAAATACTTTTTCCCCCACTGTATATAGAGGATTTTTTTTTTTTTGTATGCATGTACAAGATTAGAGGAGACAGTGCTTATCATCAGGACTGAACTTTAGATAGATGAAATTATGAACAACTCTTACTGGGTATGTTTTTGGGAGAGAAAATAACAAATCTTTGCCAATTATTTTATTATTTGACAAATCAAAATCCTGTGCACACATTACAATTTCATGACCTTGATTTACTGTAGCATCACATGGCCACTTATTCACACAGGTAAAATTTCAGAACACAATATAAAAAATAAATATTTTTTGTGTCCCATCCAGTCACATGTTGCAACTCCCAACAGTGGACAGTGTTTTACACTCCTGACCAAACTTCGAGCCATCCAGAAAATCAACTTAAGGACCTGCATAATCTGACTCTCAATTAGCAAAATATTCCTAGTATAAAAATTGACATAACCTTTAAACATTAGTTGTTAAATATGAATTTGGCCCTTCATGGTCTGGTTGTAGTGATCTATTTATTACTTTCCGGAATCTCCCAACATTGTCCTAGGTGAAATTTAATCATAAAATTGGACACCAGACAGGACTTGAAGGCTTTGGATTTTCTCTAAGTGCAGAAATCACACTCCACATCTTCAGGTCCAGCTGAACAGTGAGCAGGACGTGGAGCTTGGAGTCCTGTCTTCTTCAGTGTCTCCACTACTTCAGCCAGCATGGTGTTTTTACTCACAACAGGTCTTGGAGTGAAGATTTGTTTACACTCAGGACAGCTATAGACTCCCTTCTGATCCTCCTGATCCCAGCAGTCATTAATACACACCATACAGAAAGTGTGTCCACATGAAATTGCTACTGGATCCTGGAGTAGATCCAGACAGATTGGACAGCTGAACTGATCCTGAAGTCCTAAAATATTTGCTTCTGCCATTTTACTGAAAAACGACCTCACACACTGTCACCTACAGCAGCTCACACTTCCTGGTTCAGTTTGTAAAAGCCGTGTGGAAAAAAGGTGTGTCTGAAGAAAAGAAAAAAGGTATGAAACAGATCCACACGCTGTGTGCCCTCGGACTGAACAGGGACAGATTAGTTTCACTTTCATTTCCGATAAAGTAAGAGTAGAGTTGCCAGGTCTGTGTGAGAGAACCGGCTTAATCTACATTTTAAATTAAACAAATAGTCAACAAATTCAGCCCTATTTTAAAACTTAAAATTTTACGCGGACAGATTAGACAGCTGATCTGATCCCGGGTGTTGGAAATATTCGCATCTGCCTTTTTACTGAAAAACTCACACACACAGGGCCAGCCCGAGGGGTTATGGGGCCCCAATGATGTAAAAACTGTCATAGCACTGCAATTTGGAGAGTGAAGAGCACATAAGTTATAATATATAAGTGATTGCCTGACTTTAGCTGAAACATCTGCAGCAGGTGGCTCAGTTGGAGTAGTCTCTGCTTGGGAGTCTGACTGATGGGGTTCTGAAGACTGAGGTTCTGCTTCAGGATCAGTAGATGGCCCTTTAATTTTAAATATGCATTAAAGAAATGAAATAAACAATTGCTTTATTTGTCTACAATGTTATGTTGTGTAATAAAATAATACAATACAATTAGTGTTTTATATCGAACTAAATAACATTATAATCCTCACCAGCAGCACTATGAGAAAATTGAGATGGAGCCTGGCCTGTCTCTGTAGCTGTGGGTCCACTGAGAAATTTCTGCATAGCCCCCAGTTAGTACATAAATAAAGTCAGAGAGCACATTTAAAAAATAAAGCAAATAATCAATGTAACTCTTAAGTGTATAACTTTCAAACATGCATAAACAACATGTAGAAATGTATGCTACATTTAATATTTCACCTAGTTTAATGGCCAGAGACCGGGAGGCATATCAGGTGACCTTGATACAGCAAAAACCTCCCAGGCCTACAAAATAGAGCTATAAAAGGGAGGATGGTCTACCAGCTCAGCCTCTTGTAACTCCAAATCGAGGCCCTGTCCACCTACTCTCCTTAAAAGGAGTGCAGTATCAATCCATACAAAATTACTACAGTATTATGTAGTAATTTTTGTGCAGCTTACAGATGGAAGGCTGTTATCCTGGACTTAATGTCCACCAAGCCCTGCCCCCCTTCTTGTATTGGAAGACGTAGAACAGCTGATCGGATTCAGTGCTGGCCAGACCAAAAGAAGGTCACCAACAACCTTTGGACTTCTTGTACTAAGCCTGCAGGTGGCTGTAACACATTGAACTTGTGCCAGAGTGTAGACGCCACCAAATTGTCACATGCCACAGGTCTCCAATTCTTTAAGAGACAGATCTCCCTTTTTAGGTAGCAAAGATAAAACAGCCTGTTGACAGGACACAGGTAAATATCCATGTCTGCTGCATTCACTGAAGACCTCATACAGATGCTTGTAGAATTCAAATGGCAAGCCATCAATGCCAGGAGAAAGGATATTTCAGGATCCAGAGCAGCTTTCGAGTCAGAGTCTAATTGAGGCAGTTCTTGAAGGAGCTTTGCAGCACAGTAAGCATCACAATGCTCAGCCGTATAGACACTAGCATAAAAGTCCACTTCATGGCGACACATCTCCGTGACATTGAGAGACAGGATATCTGTTTGTGCTGTGCTACTGTAGGTTCCAAGTTAAAAAATAAAAGCACTGGGAGCGTCCATGTCAGCAACAGAAGTAAACAGGACCTTACTAAAGCACCTTTCACCCTTTCATTCTAAAAAGACCCCAGTTCCTTTTTTTTGTTACAAATTGACAAGCAACACAGGATCTTGTCTGCCCAATAATTCTGACTCTAGGACAGATGTATTTTTCAAGACTTTTAATTAACCTCTTAGTAGATTTAGCAGTGTACTGCTGACAAAACAATCTTATACAATCATGAGAAAAAATAAGTACACCCCATGGAAATTGTACTATATAATGCATATTTAATTCATGTAATTCATGTGTTGTGAAACTGCAGCTTCATGTTAATGTGAAATAAATATGATCTGTGTTCTTCTGACTTCCATTTTTTCACACTTACACATATGGCACGTTTCCTTTTCTTCTGTTTGATTTGTTAAATACAGTGAACTGCTAGAACAACATTAATATATTTTGTGTAAAAGATACCAAAACCAAAGCAGCTATACATTTGTTGTAAGTATAATTTTCATCAACAAATCCAAGATAAACATCCTTAAATTATTAATTCCTATAAAGATTACACTGATTATTCCACAATATGCGAGAGAGAAATTGTGAGAAGAGAAATTGTGCTTAAATGACAAAGATAATATATTATTATATATTAGTTCTGTAGAGTATCTCTGAGTGTCAGTAGTTGGTGATCTGCAAGTTTCTCACATTTGCCAGGTCCTGAATCAGGGACAAGGGAAAAGAGTAAAGAGTATGAGGGAGCGTTATAATAAAATCTAGTCAAATTAAAATCTATTACAATCTCTATAAAATTCTATTAGAAAAAGACAGAGCTGTTTGTCGAGTTAAGCACCTGTCAGAAAAAAAAGCAAAAAAAAAATTAGGACTCCATCTCAATGTCTTGATCATCATCAGAATCATAAGTCATATTTAATAAACCAGTCAAAAAGAGAATTACAGTCAGATGAAACTGATGGAGACACAGCTGGAGTATCAGCTGGAATGGTAGCAGCTAAAGAGCAGGTTTTAGCAGAAAGCATGCACACACACACACACACACACACACACACACACACACACACACACATGCACAGATGGATAGTATTACAAATTTGGAAAAATGTGGCTTATCTCTTGGTGTGGGTAGTGCAGTTATTCCTGTTTAATTAACAAAACTTATCCCATTTAGATTTATTATTCAGGCCTAAATAATATTATTATTCAGCTGGAAAAGGTTACAATCACACATTTAAACATATTACAATACATGTCATGTATTCTTCAGACAGAGAGAGAGAGAGAGAGAGAGACTTACATTGAAAATCTTCTCCCTTTTAGGGTTTAGGGGTGGGAAGTTTAAGGAATGGTACTTCCTTAACTACAGACACACAAACAATACAATAACAATGCAGTTTAAAATAAAATTTAAAAGAAAAGAAAATGCAACTGACATTTACCTCAAAAGTTGATCAGCCAAAACAGGAGAGTGTGTGTGTGTGTGTGTGTGTGTGTGTGTGTGTGTGTGTGTGTGTGTGTGTGTGTGTGTGTAAGAGAGAGAGAGAGAGAGAGAGAGAGAGAGAGAGAGAGAGAGAGAGACAGACTTACATTGAAAATCTTCTCTCTTTTGGGGTTCTAAGGTGGGAGGTTTAAGGAATGGTAGTTCCTTAACTACAGACACACAAACAATGTAATAAAAATGTAACAGCAATGCAGTGAACCCTTTTTTAAACTTTAAGAGAAATTAAAATGTACATTTTTTTATTCCTGTTAGACCACTCTAATTTGCCAATGACTGTCATACTTCATACATTATCCAGTTATTACAAACACATCACAGCGCTAAAAACAATTGGAGCTCCATCAAAAACTGTAAAATATTAGAAAGAATCAGACTCATGTCGGAGGTGTGGCACTGTCTGTGTTGTTTTCAGTCTCTGTGTGCCTATTGTCATACACATTCGGTTTTTATGTGCCTTGCCTCCACCCCGTGTTCGACAACTCAGAGCTGTTGATTGGTTAAGTGGATATCTGCTGTGATTGGTTAGAGTAACTTGGGCATTAGCGAAAAGTTGCCTCGCTGTCTGATTGGCTCTGACACTGTGAACAAAACCCAAATAAACAACTGGGTGAGTGAGGTTGTGTGTTAAAAATTATTTGTGAACCAAACACTTATTTGTAGATCAGTCTCTTTTATTTGTGGCACTTGGTTATTTATTAATAATGTATTAATATTAATATTTATAATTAGTAATAATCAATAATTAATAATGATGTTAATATTAATTCCGAACAGGTTTACTGTGAATAGGAGCTGCAACACAAGTAATCTATGGTCAACATCATGCTGCTTGTACTGTGTTATGCCTTCAGTAAACAGTCCAGCAATTGGCGTTGTCTATTTTCCAGTAAGAGTATACCCTGGTGTATTTTTTATTCCTGTCTGCGAGACAAGTTAGTTTCTTTTATCACAACAGCTGGAAACATTCATTCACTCACCAGCTTCTTTTTTTCATAATAATATGTAATAGTAATTTTAAAAAACTCAGCTTGTCACATTAAAGAGCAAGGGTAAAATCCTCTCCCCTGAAGACTTTCCAGTGTTGGAAAATTTAAAGTTACAGCGTTACCGCTGACCATTACAAAGTGCTGACATTAGAGACTTCTTCCATAAATTTTAAATGAACGACTCTTTACAGAAAACCTCACCATATCGACAAATATTTTTTTGTGATCAAATAGTATAATTTCAAAATTGGTTATTGCCCCAGCATTGGCCCAGGAGAAATATGAGTAATAAAAGTAAGTAGATTAAATAAATAAATAAATAAATAAAATTTGAAAATGAGTAAATAAATAAATAAAATATTTAAAAATAAAGAAACTAATAAAAGCCTACCTTCTTTTTTAAACAAAAATCCCCCAGAATTCTTTGCCAAGTCTGCAAATGTAAATGTACCAGAATCAAATGTGAAAGCAAAAGGGGCATCTGTAGGAGGGGGAAAAGAGACATAAGAACAAAGATCAAAATCATAAACTGGCAAGTCAGAGAGATGACAAGCTATATTGGTGAAATTTCCACACACCTCAAACCCTAAATCTATATCTCCCTAAAATCTCTGTCATGGGAACATGTTTGTACCACAACATGGCATTTCTGAGTGAAACAGCATTTTGTGGTGAGTTTTATCTATTGAGATTTGATTTTTTTCTGAAAAGTGGGCCTTCCAAAACAAACATGGACATGGACACCATCCACACCTGTCCCTCTCAAGTTAGGCTGAATGTCTCAATTGTTTTGTGTGTGTGTGTTTGTGTGTGTGTGTGTGTGTGTGTGTGTGTGTGTGTGTGTGTGTGTGTGTGTGTGTGTGTGTGTGCGTGTGTGTGATAAAAACCAGTGTGTAAAAATCTAATGCAAATATTATAACATAACCTTACAGACTGCTAAGGTGTTAGTGAGAAAAAAAAAATCTTTTTGTAAAACTTAATGAAAATAATTGGTCAGTACAAAGTATACCTTGAGTGGTTTTTGAGTTAGCTGGTATTTCAACTTCATTGGTCTTTGTAATAAGGTCAATAGGAGAGCATTTATCAGTTGTTGCAGGCTGGTCAGAGCAGCTGTCACTTGTTTCCTTTTGCCTGTTTCTCTGTTCCTCTGCATCTCCACTGGCTTGAGCTGTGAGACATTAGACATTTCATATACTAATAAATCTAACTGTCTCAAAATATTCAGAATGTATACTGATCTCTTGAGCAGGGATAATTAGAAATAAGTAATAAATATGAAATGGTCAAATCTATGCATTCTGTGTTCAAGTCCAAATTAATTAATTGAAGAAACTACACACACACACACACACACACACACACACACACAGAGTTTTGATATTTCCTAAATATATGTATGCAAATCTACATGGTGTCAGGCGGCAGATATAGATGCAGGTGCAAGTACTGCTCAACTGGTCCCACTATCTCTCAGGGAGGCTCAATGTACAATAGAACTTTATTGAAGCTTGCAAACAAATCCAATATGCAATTCAAAAAACAGGCAATAGTCAGGAGATGTACAAACAACATTAGCTAGGACAATCAAGAGCAAGACAAGAAAAAACAGAAATGGGACCAGAACCAGAGAGACAATCAATAATCAAAAGGTTTAGTATAGACTGTGATTGGAACCAAGTGTGCCTGATCAGTAATCCGGTGAACAGGAACGTGAGAGAGTTTGTGAAAGCTGTGTGTTGTAGTTCTTGGCGGCTATGTTTGCAGGCCGCATTGTGTTCTGGGAACTGTTGTTTGATGCCGATTCCAGCGTTGTCATGACAGAACCTCCCTCCAAAGTGCTACCTCTGGGAGTGCGGTTCCTTCTAGGTCTCCCCCTTGGTCAAGGACCTGGGTTCAGGATTCAGGTGGTGTGCATGGAATTCCTGGCATAGTAGGGGGTCAAGCACATCATGATCTGGCACACAGCATCTCTCTTCATGTCTGTAGCCCTCCCATTTGATAAGGTACTGCAGCTTACCCTGACTCTGCAATGTGAGTGTAGGGTTTCCTTGATGGCATAAGCTGGCTCACCTTTGACGTCCAGGGGTGCTGGGGGGTGGAGGGGGGGATGGACTCTGCAAGGGGACCTGGAGTCACTGGTTTAAAGTGGGAGACATGAAATGAAGTGCTAGGCAGCTGTGGTGTGACAGGTCAAGCGTGTATGTGACGTCATTTATGCATTGGAGAATTTTGAAAGGGCCAATGTAGCAATGTGCCAGCTTTCTGCAATCTTCTGGGACTTAGAGGTCTCTGGTGGAGAGCCACATCCAATCTCCTGGTTCAACGTCTATATACAAACTTCTTGGTGACTTGGGCAGGGTGCGCTGGGTTTTGGTGAGTTTGTTCTCACACTTGCTCACTCCACTGGAGCCAGCTGTCACAGTTGGTGAGTCCATGGGGTTGGCGTTCCATGGAAACAGGGGTGGGTGGTACTCAAATCAAACTGGTGTGAGCTTGGTCTCTGAATGCCAGAGGGAATTTTGTGCATACTCTGCCCATGAGAGGAATTGTGCCCAGTCGTATTGGTTGTTGATGCAGAAGGTACACAGAAAGAACCCAATCTCCTGGTATGCTCTCTCTACTTGGCCATTCGCTTGGGAATGGTAGCCCAATGTCAGGCTCACCAAGACACCCAGATTTTCCATGAATCCCCCGCAAACTTGTGATGTGAATTGTGCTCCCTGGTCACTCACTATGTCTTCAGGGATGTCAAAGTACCTAAACATGATTGAACACTAGTTCTGCTGTTCCGAAGGCTTGGGAAAGGTATCAAATATAGGGACTTAGAAAATCAGCCGACGAGCATTATTGCTGATCTGCAGACAGATCTTATTTTTATATTTGTTTTGTGTTAACCAGTGGCAGAAGGCAGTGTGATTTAAACGCTTTACACTGTCTCAATTAATTATAGAAACTATGCTTTTGGTGTTTCTGAAAAAACTATCAGCATAAATCCTTTACATTTTCACACTGTAGTAACAAGAAAAAACAGCTTATTGGAGTTGTGCCATTAGCACAGTTTAGGGCTGCCAAAAGTACCTGTCCTTCGGTACCAAGTCGGTACTAAAAAAAAAAAAAAAAGTAGATGGTACCAGATTTTCATAAGTACCGGTAGTACCGAGTACCGGGTCAACCCATTACTGATGTGCGGTCTTACAGGTAGTCAGTCGGGAACTTTTCAGAGGTGCACCGTGCAACAAGAAGACATGGCGACCGGCAGTGCTGCTGGTGCGGTGGCTCCAAATCCACAAAAGCTTGTGGACAAGAATGGTGCAAAGAGCCATGTATGGAAATACTTTGGATTTGAGGCAAATCACAAAAGGCACATCGTTGATAACCAAACAAGCGATTTGCAAACGGTGTAATGGAAGTTTTGTGACAAAAAGAGGAGACACATCAAACTTATTAAAGCACCTTAAAGACCAACACCCCGAGTTATTCAAGGAGTTCAAGCAGGTGAGTTTCAAATTATGGTAGCGGTTGCAATATGAATGTTGTAGCATAGTTTAACTCAAGTGTAGGATTGCAAAAAACATCCTTATTGGTTAGCATACGCACGGGTAATGCTAATACGGTCAAGTGTCCTTATTAGCCATTTAATGCTTTAAAAAGTTCCACGGCCCGCCGATACAATCACAGCAGCAGCTACAATCAACGTCTCTGTCAGACCACCAACATACAAACAAACACTTATGAAACGGAGGCTACTCACCTATGAAGCCTCACAGTAGTCCACTGATCCATAACATCCCAACAAATACAGTCTTGTTACACTGGCAAAGGTCCAAACAATCCAATCAAGTAAAAACATTTAGTCCAAACCACATTATTACATCAATAAATACCCACGGATTGTTGCTGTGTCATTTCAAATTACCGGCAGATGTGCCTAATCTTTGATGTTCTGTTCACTTGTAAACATTACCGGTGTCTTGAAATGGCTGCTGCATTCTGCCCTTTCGATTGACACCTCTTTTGAACCAATAGGAGCTTCCATGTCCTGTCCATAGCCTTCAATAGCCAATGAGAGTCCTTGATAAAGAGAAATGGCTTCCTCCTTTCCTTCGTGAAAAGCTAGAGCCTATTGCAACCAATTGTGTGGATGACTGGCGCATCGTATTGCCAATGAAATTCTGAAAAATATGATACACTGCTTTAGGGGTGAGTTTCAACACTTCGATTTAAAAGTCTGTGCGTAAAGCTGCCTAATGAGTGGCAAGCGTTTCAGAAACTTGTTTACAAATGTTACGACAAAGAATGCGAGCTGGATGCAACTGCGGGAAAACAGTCACTTTAATAGGTATATGCAAAAATAACGGAACAGTTCAAACATGTGAAGCCAAAAAAGCAAGTAACACAGGCAAGGTTCGTAGCAATGGCAAAAACCAGGTAACACAGGCAAAGTTTGTAGCAATGGCAAAAACCAGGTAACACAGGCAAAGTTTGTAGCAATGGCAAAAACAAGGTAACACAGGTGAACAATATCCACAAGGGCAAGGCAATAATCCGAGATCCAGAGACGTAGCAATAATCCAAAAACCAGTAAAGACAGTCCATAGAATAAGTGCAGGAACTACATGAGTGTACAAATACTTCGCAAAGTGCGAGTGAAAACAAAGTCCCTTCATAATGTGGCTGTGAGTGCGCTGTGTAATTGGGAACAGGTGTGTGCTTAAAATGAAGGTGACTGTGAGCGTGGGAGTGTGGGGGTGTCGTGGGAAGTGTAGTTTGTGGCGGCCATGTTTGTAGGCCGCCGTGCATGGTGGGAAGTGGGGTCAGTGTCGTGGCGTGATTGTGAATGTGAGAGTCTGTGAGTCTCGTGGGAAGTGGAGTTCGCGGCGGCCATGTTCACCGACCGCTGTGCATGCTGGGAAGTGGAGTCGCGGTCGCGGCGTGACCTAACAACAAAGTTTGTATTTTTTTGCTTTTTCTGCTTTATTTAGTTATTGTTTACTTGAGGGGAAAAATCCTAAGGCCAAAACTTAAATCATTTTTCAGAAATACTTGAAATATACATGCCATTGTTTTGTTTTCATTTATTTTAATATTTAACTTTATAAATAAGAAGAATGTGTTGTTCAATTTTGGGATATTTTGATATTTATTTTTATATTTATACGTACACTTTTACTTGTGGGGGAAAAAACTTGAAACACGTTTTAAAATACATTTAATATTTTATACTGAACTCTATTAATAAAATAGTCTGTTGTTCAATTAGCGTGTTTTTTTGTTATGTTTTGGTATCGAAATTGGTACAGCGTATCGTGGAATTTTACTGGTATTGGTACTGACTGCTGAAATTTTGATACCATACTGAAATTTTTTGGCCATAGATGTGAGTACAGTAAGGCGATCTACATGAACTGAGAGCTTATTTGACTCGTGTTATTATACGCTATATTTATATATTTTATTTTACTGATTGACAGGCTCATTGTGCTAAATGTAATTTGAGACAATAAGGGACAATTAAGAAGTACAGTTTACCTCCAGTTGATACCTTACTAAACTCATCCCCGAAGAATGTTTCTAGCTTCTCTTTCAGTTGAGACACAGACTTCAGTACTTTCTGAAAATTGAGAGAAGAGCTGTATGTGATGGTCGGGAAATCTGCAGAGCCAGCAGCAGCCAAGACAGACTGAAAACTCTACATAGAGGTAGGAAACAAAAACTATGGATTAACTTCAATAACATAGAAGGCATGTGGAACAGGATAATCACTGGTCTTAGAGAAAACTGGCAACACACCAGTCTTATGAATTTCAATTACTTTCTCCTAAATCAATCAGTTAGGAGCTACTTTATCTGATTATGCCTCAGTGATGTTACCTGGAGGAAATAGACAGGATCCTCTGTGCATGAAAACTCCTTCAGCTGAGAGTCTCTCCTCCTCAGCTCTGCAATCTCCTGCTCCAACTGCTTCATGACTTCTTCAGCTCGACTCACTGCAGCTTTCTCCTGAGCTCTGATCAGCCGTGTCACCTTACAGCATCTTCTCTCAATGTCTTTTATAAGCTCAGTAAAGATCCTAGTACTTTCCCGTACTGCTGTTTGTGCAGAGTACTGTTAGGAGACACAAAAAGATGGGGTCTTCCTCACTCAGCTCTTTTTTTACTCTCAATGAGACAGTGACAAGATCACAAAAGGAGAGGCTGACTGATCCTGAAACAGCTCTTCCAGCTCCAAACTCACCTTGTGGGTCTCCACAGCCTTCCTCAGCTTCTGAAGCTCCTTCTCTCTGTCCTGGATTCTCTCCTTTGAATTTCCCTGCAGCTCCACCAACTGCTTCTACATAGAAATATAGCACATAATTCACACTCAGTGTGTTAAAGGTAAGATATACAGTATGATGATTTCATGGTAGATTGTCTGGAATTGTTATTTTAACCATGTCATAACCGCCCCTCTTCTGAGAAGGCTTTCCACTACATTTTAGAGAGTGGCTGGGAGAATTTCTGCCCATTCAGCCATAAAAGCATCAGTGAGGTCAGGCACTGATGTTGGGCGAGGAGTCCTGGGGTGCAGTCAGTGTTCCAGTTTCTACCAAAGATGTTCAGTGGGGTTGAGGTCAGGGCTCTGTGCAGGATACTCGAGTTCTTCCACTTCAACCATGGCAAACCTTGTCTTCATGGAGCTCGCTTTGTGCACAGGGGCATTCTCATGCTGGAACAGGTGTGGGGTGTGATGATCCACATATTTTTGGCCATATAGTGTATCAGTGTGTGCTTTTATGACAATCTGTGAAATGTGTCATTTACTTTTACTTTTCTTTTCATTTCATTTACAATTATCCAGAGTGACTTACATTTTATTTCCTTTATACAGTGGGGGAAAAGTATTTGATCCCCTGCTGATTTTGTACGTTTGCCCACTGACAAAGAAATGATCAGTCTATAATTTTAATGGTAGGTGTATTTTAACAGTGAGAGACAGAATAACAACAAAAAAATCCAGAAAAATGCACTTCGAAAAAGTTATAAATTGATTTGCATTTTAATGAGTGAAATAAGTATTTGATCCCCTATCAGTCAGCAAGATTTCTGGCTCCCAGGTGTCTTTTACACAGGTAATGAGATGAGATTAGGAGCACTCTCTTAAAGGGAGTGCTCCTAATCTCAGTTTGTTACCTGTAAAAAGACACCTGTCCACAGAAGCAATCAATCAATCAGATTCCAAACTCTCCACCATGGCCAAGACCAAAGAGCTGTCCAAGGATGTCAGGGACAAGATTGTAGACCTACACAAGGCTGGAATGGGCTACAAGACCATCGCCAAGCAGCTTGGTGAGAAGGTGACAACAGTTGGTGCGATTATTTGCAAATGGAAGAAACTGTCAGTCTCCCTCGGTCTGGGGATCCATGCAAGATCTCACCTCATGGAGTTTCAATGATCATGAGAACAGTGAGGAGTCAGCCCAGAACTACATGGGAGGATCTTGTTAATGATCTCAAGGCAGCTGGGACCATACTCACCAAGAAACCAATTGGTAACACACTACGCCGTGAAGGACTGAAATCCTGCAACGCCCGCAAGGTCCCCCTGCTCAAGAAAGCACATGTACAGGCCCATCTGAAGTTTGCCTGAATGATTCAGAGGAGAGCTGGGTGAAAGTGTTGTGGTCAGGTGTGGTCAGATCTCTCTGGCATCAGCTCAACTCGCCGTGTTTGGAGGAGGAGGAATGCTGCCTATGAACCCAAGTCATAACACCATCCCCACCGTCAAACATGGAGGTGGGAACATTATGCTTTGCCGGTGTTTTTCTGCTAAAGGGACAGGACAACTGCACCGCATCAAAGGGACAATGGACGGGGCCATGTACCGTCAAATCTTGGGTGAGAACCTCCTTCCCTCAGCCAGGGCATTGAAAATGACCTTAATGACTTGGAGAGGATCTGAAAAGAGGAGTGGGACAAAATCCCTCCTGAGATGTGTGCAAACCTGGTGGCCAACTACAAGAAACGTCTGACCTCTGTGACTGCCAACAAGGGTTTTGCCACCAAGTACTAAGTCGAAGGGGTCAAATACATATTTCCCTCATTAAAATGCAAATCAATTTATAACTTTTTTGAAATGCATTTTTCTGGATTTTTTTGTTTGTATTCTGTCTCTCACTGTTAAAATACACCTACCATTAAAATCATACACTGATCATTTCTTTGTCAGTGGGCAAACGTACAAAATCAGCAGAGGATCAAATACTTTTCCCCCACTGTACATCTCAGCATTCATTTACACATGCCCAACAGTAGCAGCTTGCCGGTGCTGGGGTTTGAACTCATGACCTTCCGATCAGCAAAAGACTGTGCTACCACTGTCTTTTCTTTATATGCAATTGAAAATGAACTGTACCAGCGACTCTTGTGGAAAAATCCCATACATTATAAATGTGATCATATGCTTACTCACATATGTGATTATGTGAGTAATATAAAACAAACAAACTAACAAAAAAAAAACATGAAGGTACATTTTACTGTGTTATGTCCTGAATTCAACATCATGAGAAAAATAAAACTTTATGCCCTCCATGTGAACAATTAGTGTAGTAATTAGTAATTATGTGATAATAAATTAATTACATCAGAAAATCATGTATATTAATAATAAATAAATAAAACAACTGAACAAAATGCGGAATAACAAAAACACATGCACTACATGTGAAAATTCCACCTGTGAAAAATGTGTGAAACATAACAGGAAAAATTTACATGTGAAGTTTCTGTTACTTTTCTGTAAAGACAATCATATTTTTCAACATTACTTTTCCTTGAGTAGTTGGGGACAAAAGCTGTAAGATTTTGTTACCTGTTTCTCAGCTCTTCCAGCTGCAGCTGATACTGTATCATGTCCTTTATGTTCATCTAACATACACAACATGCAGATACACTGCTGGTCAGTGCGACAGTAAACCTCCAGCAGTTTGTCATGCTGAGAGCAGATCTGCTCCTGGAGTCGTCTGGAGGCTTCGACCAGCTTGTGCTTCTTAAAGGCAGGAGATTCATAGTGAGGCTGGAGGTGAGTTTCACAGAAAGAGGCCAGACACACCAGACAGGACTTGACGGCTTTGGATTTTCTCCCAGTGCAGGAATCACACTCCACATCTTCAGGTCCAGCTGAACAGTGAGCAGGACATGTAGCTTGGAGTCCTGTCTTCTTCAGTGTCTCCACTACTTCAGCCAGAACAGTGTTTTTACTCACAACAGGTCTTGGAGTGAAGGTTTGTTTACACTGAGGACAGCTATAGACTCCCATACAATCCTCCTGATCCCAGCAGCCATTAATACACACCATACAGAAACTGTGTCCACATGAAATAGCTACTGGATCCTTGAGTAGAGCCAGACAGATTGAACATCTGAACTGATTGTGAAGTGCTAAAATATTTGCTTCTGCCATTTTACTGAAGGCTGTTACTGAAAAACAAACCCACACACAGTCATCTACAGCAGCTCACACTTCCTGGTTCAGTTTGTAAAAGCCGTGTGGAAAACAGGTGTGTCTGAAGAAAATTAAAAAAAAAAAAGGTATGAAACAGATCCGATTGCTGTACGCCCTCGGAGTGAACAGGGACAGATTAGTTTCACTTTCGTTTCTGCTAAAGTAAGAGCAGAGTTGCCAGATGTGTGACAGAACTGACTTTATCTTTAAAACTAAACCAGTAGTCAATAAAACCAGTCCATTAATAAATCTTCAAATGTGACCATCTAAAATCTTGAATAAACAGCAATATTAAAGCAAATGTGGCTTAAGAGAGAGAGAGAGAGAGAGAGAGAGAGAGAGAGAGTGAGTTTTAAAAACGCCTTTATTATAACAAATTATTCACATGATGTAACCAGGCACAAATTACAAAGGCTTACATATTTCTCAAGATCTTAAAAAGTCAAAACCAATTCATTGTTTTCATAAACTGTACATAATACTTTATTTATACCCCAAATGTCCATGAACTTTTCTAAACACCCCACCAACTTGTAATATACACTCCACCCTCAATCGAAAAGCCACAAGACTCAGGAACACAGGCACTACTCTTACTGCACCCTGCTCTGATCATTTGTTTTTCCTAGTTTTCCAGATGGTCAATTTTGCAGTATCAGATAAAAATAAATAAATAAATAATGCATTTTTCGTTTGAGCTGTAACGAATCAAAGGCATTATTATGCGTTATTCTTTTCCACCAGAATAATGAAATGGATCAACTTTAAACATGAAAAACGAAACAGAAGCGCACGCTTAGATTCAACGCACCTTTTTAAAGGAGACGAGTTTTAAAGCGTGCCCTCATTATCTACCAGAATGTGTAGTAACTCGGATGAATCTGCAACGTTTAAAATAATATTCTCCACCAGTTACAATTCATGTAACAAATTTAAAAATGTTTAACACGTTTAAATGTATTCTCCAATTTATGTGAGGAATTAGCTCGAATGGCGTGAAATATATCTATATATCTAATCAACGCATGTTGTGACCAGTTATAAATATACATCAGCCATGAAAGGGAATTCATGTAGGTGCACATATACATATAGATAATTAACTACAATGGATTATAATTAATTATGACTACGTATGTGGCCTAGATCAGCTTTATGAACTCTAAAGAGTGAGTTTATCCTTCTGGCCAGGAAGAATTAACTCACGAAGTTTATTATTAAAGATTAGAGCGGGTAAACGAAATCGCAGCGTTTAATTGTCTCATCACGTGACCAAAACAGAGAAAATCAAGCGTGGGATAATATATTTTAATAGCTAGATGTAACTATGGATACACACGACTAACTCTAAGCAAAAGATACATATATATACACATCTATATACAGGGAGAGAAAAGGGATAGAGAGAAAGTAATGAAAGAAAGGGCAGCAGACAAAAACACAACTAATTAGCCTTTTTCAGAACCAGCACGAACTTAATTCTCCTGTAACACAGGGGTCCAATCTTAAACGCAGATATAGATCATTAACTATACTTGCATAGCCTCGGGGTTGACAGTTTGTGCGAGGTCATGTAGAGTTCGCTGGTTCGTTGTGCCGTTTGAAAAAGCGTGAAGAGGTTGCATCCTTTGTCCGGGAGAGAGATCCTGGTTTCCTCTTCCCGGGGCACGTGGCCCCGGGGGAGAGAAACCGGAAGGAGTGTAGGAGTGAAGTTAAAGAGACTGAGAAGACTCTAACTTGAGTTGAAGTGGAGCGTGGTGTTGTTTTAAAGACAACACCAACGCACACGCCTCTTTGGGCTATGGGCCAATCAGGAAGTTGGGTTTGCATGTCCGGATGAACTCTCTTTGTCTGGTCTCGGACCCTAATTTAAATGTCCAGGGAGGAGCCAGTTTATACCGTGTTATAAATGAAATTAAGAGAAAACATGAAATGATGTATCCCATTGCAATATGATATGCATAATCAATCCGGGTATCTCGAGACGATTAACTACATACCAAATTCGATGGACTTGTAAAGAATATTACAAATAAAACCTGGTTACAGACATTTAAAATGATATGCTAAATTAAAACTATCTAAAGTCATTACGGTTAGTTACATAAACACACAATACATGTAAACAAGATAACATCACACTATTTAGACATCGAATAATTACATATAATTAGACATTACATTGAAGAGAGAGAGATTTCTCCATTGTGTGTGTAAGGTAAGCTTGTGTGTGTGTGTGTGTGTGCGTGCGCGTGTAGGTAGCTTGTGTGTGTGTGTGTGTGTGTGTGTGTGTGTGTGTGTGTACCAAGGGGGGAAGTTTGGTCGTTAGCATTCCAAAGGTATCTGGTCAAACTGGGGCCAGAGTGGTCATTAAACAGATAGGGCTTTACAGCTCAAAAGAAACAAAAGAAACTTCTGTGCTAAGCCCAGCTCGATTCAGAAATCAGTTTGATACCGTCAGACGTTACAACATAACGTCATAACACAACATAACATTTAATGTGATGCAGACAGTGTGCACAAATATTTAAAATCACTGGAGAATTTCCCAGTGTGTTTCCTGAAATTCCATACATTTCTGAATTTTTCAGACCTACACAAGAATCCTGCAACCAGTATCACTGAGCCAAGTAATGTGTTTGTAGACAAGTGTTTGATTTAGTGTTTGATTTCATGGAGTTTACATGATGCTAAACTTTCTAGCTAAAAGCTTCCCTTAGCCAACTATTTTATTAATTTGACAAATCAAAATAGCAAATGAAAAGCATGATACAAGAACATCCCGGGCACACATTACAATTTCATGACCATGATTCAGCATTCCATGGCCACATTAACTTATTCACACAAGTAAAATATTTGAACACAATATAAGAAAGAAATATTTTAGCCTTGCAGCTTCAGTACAAAACTAAAGAACAAACTTCAGACGAAACGTGGTTTGGCTGATCAACTGCATGTCAGCCACAACAACTCTCGGAGTGAGATTGTGAGGTTTTATAGATGGGGATGGAGGGTTTGGTGAATAGGTTTGGTCTGGTAGACTAGATCTGCTACACTGGTGCTGTGCAAGTACTAGGGGTGGGTGGTATGACCTAAAGTCTATTTCACACTATTTATTTTATTTCATGGTAACGATATATATATCATGTAAAAAAGATAGTCATTCCGGTAAATCAGTTGTATGCTTTGACATGCTTCATTTTAAGATGATAAAACAGGTTACTCGTGCTACCGCTGCTAGCGGGAACATTTGCGCGACACAGTTTGCAAATAACATTTTTCTGCTCTTTGTCAGATTTTGTAAACCCGAACCACGTCCATACCACCGATGTCGCGCCTCTTTTCATAACAAGTTCCTCCTCCTGCTCAGGATTGTTCTGTGGGACTTCTTCACCAGCGTGCTTATCTTTCTCCATGTTTTTCCAATCACAACTACTCTTATGTACAGCTTCTCGATCGTTCTCACGTGCAGGAGCGCTACGCACAAAGTTAACCACGCCCACTTATTCACATTTTGCATTATACACGGAATAGAAAAATCTGTAACGGGAGACATTTTATTCCGTGGTAACGGTATATACCGTCATACCGCCCAGCCCTAGCAAGTACAAATACTTGTTCTGATAGACATAGAAAGAAGATAAGCATGCTGCGGCTGCAAAGGGTATGGAAGGAGGAGGCTTCCCCCCAAAAGCAAGCTGAATTACAGCCCACATCCCACCCCCCGACGATGCAAATGAATGGCAGGACATGTGCACTGCTGCGCTGAGTAGCCAGGATACCAGAGTGTGTACTAGCTGTGTGTGCCTGGGCCTGCTTTGCCGAATGACTTTACACTACTGAACTAGTCCTATGCGTTGGTATTACGTCTAATGGCCTAGCTGGCTATGTGTGCCTGGACTGGGGAGTTAGTTTGTATTTGGGTTTATTGCCATACCAGCTTCAATGGCTATTTCATGGCCAATACAGGTTATTTATCAGAAATAAATCAAACAAAATTCACAATATAATTCAATTAAAAAAGTCAGACATTTCTGTACAACACGACCCTATAAAAGATTCTTTAAATTTGCTTGTGATAAAAATTCTAAACGTTTTCCTGGGTCCATCTTACTAAACAAGTCTTTCAAATTTGACCTGATAAAATGCCTTGTGTCATGACATTATAAATAGGGCACCGAGACCAGGGAGCCAAGAACTTATTTAACTGTGACTTAGAGGCTATGTGTACCCAGCTGACGCCTGGGTTTAGACTAAATAAATGTTTGGATCATAGTGTGAGTGCAGGTGTTTTTTTGTTTTGTTTTTTTAAATATAGGTGGTAAAATGAATAATCGACTGGCGACTGCGGGATCGCTATGGGGCGATAGGTACTTGTGCTGCTTAGGCAAATAAGAAAGTGCGTGCATCATCAACATCATCATTAATGATCTTATACAACAAGTTGATAATCTCACATCTAATACGTCATTTAAATAGATACTTTGTCAGACCTGCTGTGCACCACGTGTTCCCCATTTTCAGTATCACACACGGGTTGTATGCGGGATTCCCTTCCACCCGTCCACGGCGTCGTAGACACCGTTCGTTGCTGGTATCCACAATTTTCTCACGGACTTCACGAAGCTTCTCCACGATGTAAACTTCCTCCCGCAATTCGTTTAAAATACTGTCAACAGTACCTTGAATTCTCTCGGGGTGTCGCCTAAAACCACACCTGCTCAATGCTTGGGCTATGATGTGTTTAAGCCCCGGTTTAATCAGATCCCGTGACAGTTCCTCAAAGTAGCCGTCGAAAAAATAGGCGTCAGGCTCGAACAGACAGGAATGTCTAAGTTGGCTCGGACGATCCACTTCACACCCCAGACACAACTCCTTCTGCTTTCTGTTTACTAAATATTCGAGAAGCACCACAACTATTGCTTTTATGATTTTGAAGCCGTCAGAGCGAGTGCAGCCGTCTGTGTCGTCGAACCCCGCATAGGCCGCTGACCCGGCTGTGGCTCCAGCGTTACCATAAGGTGTTGAAAGAAACGACATATTATGATAACCCAAATTCATACAAAACTTATCCAGCCAACAGTTGCCGTAAGTCTGGGGGTGTGGTTCTAGTGATGTTGCGTTGTCGTCAGTTTCCGCCGGAGCGGTCTCAGGCGTATCGCTGTAACAACAGACAGACGTAGATTCTTGAGACATTGTGCATGTATGTAGTGAATGTGTCGATCCGCAGGCATTTTTAATCGTTGTTGTGATGCGGGGGCGGGCTTAAGAACCGATCTTCGGACATGGTAACGCCCTTCTCCGAACGAAACAATAACGCCTTTACACTATTCACATCATTATGACGAAACTTTGTTAAACTAACGTTTTGTTTTTTCCGTGGCGCATAAGTTATGTCCTTACTCAGCTCAATGCCAATTCTAGGTGTTGAGGCAGACGACGAACTTCTACCGCTTTTAGGAGTTCGTGGGGCAGACATCGTGTGAGCTTTTTTTTTTTTTGCAGTGCGTCTTCTGTGTTATAACAAGGACTATTTAAGTATCCTATTTAACCGCCCTGTTTCAACACACACACACGATCCACACATGATCCGACGACATACCGGCCACGGGGTATTTAACAGCATTTCTCAGAACACGCACACATAACGCGCCGTAAGAACTCATTAACATAAGCACACACACACACACACACACACACACACACACACACACAACCCGTTAGCACCTATCACTTCGTGAGACATTAAACATTGTAGCGAAAATCTCTACAAAAGGGGTATTATTATGCATTATTCTTTTAAGCCAGAATAATGAAATGGATCAACTTTAAACATGAAACGAGACAGAAGCGCACGCTTGGATTCAACGCACCTTTTTAAAGGAGACGAGTTTTAAAGCGTGCCCACATTATCTACAGGAATGTGTAGTAACTCGGATGAATCTGCAACATTTAAAATAATATTCTCCACCAGTTACAATTCATGTAACAAATAAAAAAAAGATGTTTAACACGTTTAAATGTATTCTCCAATTTATGTGAGGAATTGGCTCGAGTGGCGTGAAATATATCTATATATCTAATCAACGCGTGTTGTGACCAGTTATAAATATACATCAGCCATGAAAGGGAATTCATGTAGGTGCACATATACATATAGATAATTAACTACAAGGGATTATAATTAATTATTACTATGTATGTGGCCTAGATCAGCTTTATGAACTCTAAAGAGTGAGTTTATCCTTCTGGCCAGGAAGAATTAACTCACGAAGTGTGTTATTAAAGATAGAGCGGGTAACGAAGATCTTATGCAGTATTTAAGGGACTCATCACGTGACCAAAAACAGAGAAAATCAAGCGTGGGATAATAGATTTTAATAGCTATATGTGACTATGGATACACACGACTAATTCTAAGCAAAACATACATATATACACATCTATATACAGGGAGAGAAAAGGGATAGAGAGAAAGTGATGAAAGAAAGGGAAGCAGACAAAAACACAACTAATTAGCCTTTTTCAGAACCAGCATGAACTTAATTCTCCTGTAACACAGGGGTACAATCTTAAACGCAGATATAGATCATTAACTATACTTGCATGGCCTCAAGGTTGAGAATTTGCGCGAGGTCGGGTAGAGTTCGCTGGTTTGTTGTTGTTTGGAAAGGCGTGAGCCCGGAGGTAGTTGCATCTTGTGTCCGGAGAGAGAGAGATCCTGGCTTCCTCTTCCCGGGGCACGTGGCCCCGGGGGAGAGAAACCGGAAGAAGTGAAGTTGAGAAGTGAAGTCAAACTCTGAAGTCTAACTCTCAAATCCGAAAAAAAGAAGTGAGCGTGGTGTTGTTTTAAAACAACACCAGCGCACACGCCTCTTTGTGCTATGGGCCAATCAGGAAGTTGGGTTTGCATGTCCGGATGACTCTCTTTGTCTGGTCTCGGACCCTAATTTAAATGTCCAGGGAGGAGCTGGCTTATACCGTGTTATAAATGAAATTAAGTGAAAACATGAAATGATGTATCCCATTGCAATATGATATGCATAATCAATCCGGGTATCTCGAGACGATTAACTACATACCAAATTCGATGGATTTGTGAAGAATATTACAAATAAAACCTGGTTACAGACATTTAAAATGATATGCTAGATTAAAACTATTTAAAGTCATTAAGGTTAGTTAAACACACAATATATGTAAACAAAATAACATCACACTATTTAGACATGGAATAATTACATATAATTACACGTTACATTGAAGAGAGAGGGGTTTCTCCATTGTGTGTGTGTAAGGTAAGCGTGGGGGTGTGTGTGTGTGTGTGTGTGTCGTAAAGTAAGTGTGTGTGTGTGTGTGTGTGTGTGTTGGATCCCTGCTGACGAACTAATCATGAAGTTTCCCAGAAGTTCAGTCATCAAAGGTTTCTTTTATTGCAGGGGTAAGTCCTGTGTGGGTCCCAGAGAGATTTTTTGCATTCCAAAGGGGCATCTGGCCGCAGGAGGCCTCTCGGGGTTACTCTACGTTTAGTTTGGGTTAATGTAGAAATCAGTTTGAGAATAGATCATACGCTACAACATTAAACATACACACACCTGAGAGACGCAACTCCACACAGACAATGGACAGGAAAAATAATTATAAAAATGACCACACATGTTCATGCGACCTTCACGAGAGCTCGTATTTACACTTCTAGGGTCTTTAGGAGTTCACGTTGGGACAGTCGTTGTAACAGATAATTGCGCTAATAAAAAACAGATAAATATACAAGCCATAGCTCTTTAACTATTTGTTTGTTTTTTAAAACACTAGCTTCAGGTCACACACAGACAATGGATAGGAAAAATAGTCATAAAAATGACCACACGTTCATGGGACCTTCAAGAGGCCATAAATTATACGTGAGGGGGGTCATAAATCAATTTTTGACATAAAGTGCATGATATAACTACTGAGGAGGAATGCTACATATGACCCCAAGTCACCATAACACCATCCCCACCGTCAAACATGGAGGTGGGAACATTATGCTTTGGGGGTGTTTTTCTGCTAAGGGGACAGGACAACTGCACCGCATCAAAGGGACGATGGACGGGGCCATGTACCGTCAAATCTTGGGTGAGAACCTCCTTCCCTCATCCAGGGCATTGAAAATGACCTTAATGACTTGGAGAGGATCTGCAAAGAGGAGTGGGACAAAACCCCTCCTGAGATGTGTGCAAACCTGGTGGTCAACTACAAGAAACGTCTGACCTCTGTGATTGCCAACAAGGGTTTTGCCACCATGTACTAAGTCGAAGGGGTCAAATACTTATTTCCCTCATTAAAATGCAAATCAATTTATAACTTTTTTGAAATGCGTTTTTCTGGATTTTTTTGTTGTTATTCTGTCAATCACTGTTAAAATACACCTACCATTAAAATTATAGACTGATCATTTCTTTGTCAGTGGGCAAACGTACAAAATCAGCAGGGGAACAAATACTTTTTTCCCCCACTGTACATTATATATGCTTAATTAAATGATATAGTAATATAATAATTGAATAATTGTAGAATGTCATTCCATAGTTTCTGAGTGGGTTTATGGTCCAAATCATGAATCTAAGGGGAAGGTATTGTGGTTACATCGGACTGTCAGACAGTGGTGCTGGACTTCATATGGTTCCTCCATTGAGCTAATATTCAGCAAGAAATTTTTTATTTAAGGTCATAGTCAGAGTCACACGTCTCTGTTTTTGCCAAAGTCAGCTCCTTTCCAAATGGAAAAATCCTGTGCAAGGTTACATCTGAGGTGAGCTCTGGATTTAACTTTAGATATGGCACAAAAAGAACTCAAATGGCTGGTGGCGGAAATTAATGTCGCAATGAAGTAATTTTTTTCTTAATATACATTTAGCACAGTGGGTTTGTTGGCCATTTGTGAAAGCCAAAAATGAAAAATCCATCGGTATTTATTAACATTTAAACACATCACAATGACACTTGCCCAAAATTTAACTCCCGTGTCTCTTCATAAATTTACATTTTTCTATTTAAAATTTGTACATTTTATATTTTGACTTTTTGAGTTTTCTGTGCTGCTTCAATAAACCTATAAAAATGCAATAAATAATAAAGATTAGACTTAGAAAGTGAAATCCTTATAAATGTGAAATTTTTGGACTGATTTTTTGTTTGTCTGTAAATCAATTTACAGACTTCCCATCCAAGGTTATGAGAATGGGAGAATTGTAATGTAGTTTAAAAAGTTATGCAGTTTAAAGAGCGTTCTTACACTATTAACAAATTGAAGTAGTTTAAGTAGATACAATAGTGCAGTGTTCTTTTAAAGGACTAATTTGGTCAAAAATGAAAATGAACCAATTTTCCCTGCAAACTAAATTCTTAGTTCAGCCATGAAACTCTGAGCACTGATTGGCTCTCTCGACGCCGCACGACAGCCTATCAGCCACGCTTCTCCACCCACGTGATCCTTTAACCCCGACCAACTCGCTGTTTACGGCTTGTGTGTGCTACTGAGCTTTGTATCCCACGGCTGATTAAATCCCCATAAATGCTGATTTAAAAAACTGATCACAGCTGGGAAATGCTTCTAATGGCTTTCAACGCTAATGACCCATAAAAAAAACTAATACACGCGACAACGGCCGGCATACAATGGGTTAAAAACACAGATAATGGCTGGTAAACGGCGTCGAAGACGATGGTTAAATATTCCTACGCGTCAAAATAAGGAGACGGGAAGCAGTCTGGGTTTAAGCCCACGAAAAGGGGTTTCGTTTATTTACTTTGACTTTCTACTAGCCTTTCAGCAGTGCAATTTAATCGCACGTGGTGTGCTCCTCTCCATCTCTCTGTCCCTCTCTCTCTCTCTCGGCGCTCGTTTTTCCTCACCTGCTCACTGCGTCACAGAACATTCATTAATTGACTTCTCCACAGGTGTGCATTCCTCACCGCTCACCTTCTCCGACTCCATCCTCCATTTACAAACCGGTGCTGCAGCACGCCCCCGCCTCCACACAGATAATCGCCAGTTATCACTGATGTATATCATTTATGGCTGGTTAATGCCGATCACGGCGACAAACACCGATCATCGATAGTAAATGCCCATATGAGAATAATGGTTCATAACGCTATAACTGCTGATCATGCCCATAATCGCTCATAACGGCCAAACGCCGATACATGCGATACTGGCTTATAAACTCTGATTCATCACTGGTAAGTGCTGATATACGCTGATAACATTCATATCTTCACTGGTAAGTGTTGATGAATGTCTCCAATGGCTGATGAGCACTGATCACCAAGGTTGCTTACCAAGGTTGATAATTGCTGATGATCGCTGGCAATTGCCGACAAATGCTGATAAATGTTTACAACTGCAGATAACTAAAGATAATTGCTGACAATTGCTTATAAATGCGCAATCCTCATAAATACTGATCAATGCCGATAATTGCTGACAAATGTTGATAATTATGCAATCCTGGTAAACGCTGTTAAATGCTGATCCATACTGTTAATTGCCGATAAATGCTATAACTGCTGACAAATGTTGATAAACACTCATAACTGCCTATAATTGCCGGTAAATGCTGACCAGTGCTGATCTCTGTGATAAATGCTGATAATTGTCAATAACTGCCGATCATCGCTGATAAATACTTATCTATGCTGATCAATGCCGACGAATGCAGACACTGCTCATAATTCCGATAAATGCTGCTATGAATGCTGACATAGCAATTGCTGATAAATGTGAGACTGCCGGTGACTGCAGACGACGATTGCCAATTAACAAATATTAATATGTTAATTATTTTATTTCAAAGCAAACAAATGTTCATTGACAGTGCTGTAATTAAAAGGATTTTAGCTGTAATTGTATTTAATTGTATTTCTGTAGTGAGGAGTGTCCAGATCTTACAACCTCCTCCATTTCCCATTCCTGTTGCCCAAAGCAGACAAACATGTAAGTCTCTCTCTCTCTCTCACTGACTCACTCACACTTTTCTCTTTTGGCTGATAGACTACTTTAGTAGTCTTGCAGTCAGTGCAGTTTCACTGCATTGACCTTGTTGTGTGTGTTTTTTTTTCTGAATTGCTAAAACAGTAAACCCCATTCTCTGAACCTGTCAGTCAAATCAAACACTCCTTCGGACATCGGACAATTGCTGATGTACACGATAACACTGACAAACACTGGTAATAGCTGACAATAGCTTATTAATTCTCATAAACGAGTCAACTGACATTAAAAAAAATGCAAATACTATTATGCAAATAAAACATTTGCAGTTGGTGCTGGGTTTTTAGGAGCACGCACTTTCTTATTTGCCTAAGCAGCACAAGTACCTATCGCCCCATAGCGATCCCGCAGTCGCCAGTCAATTATTCATTTTACCACCTATATTTAAAAAAACAAAACAAAAAAACACCTGCACTCACACTATGATCCGAACATTTATTTAGTCTAAACCCAGGCGTCAGCTGGGTACACATAGCCTCTAAGTCACAGTTAAATAAGTTCTTGGCTCCCTGGTCTCGGTGCCCTATTTATAATGTCATGACACAAGGCATTTTATCAGGACAAATTTGAAAGACTTGTTTAGTAAGATGGACCCAGGAAAACGTTTAGAATTTTTAGCACAAGCAAATTTAAAGAATCTTTTATAGGGTCGTGTTGTACAGAAATGTCTGACTTTTTTAATTGAATTATATTGTGAATTTTGTTTGATTTATTTCTGATAAATAACCTGTATTGGCCATGAAATAGCCATTGAAGCTGGTATGGCAATAAACCCAAATACAAACTAACTCCCCAGTCCAGGCACACATAGCCAGCTAGGCCATTAGACGTAATACCAACGCATAGGACTAGTTCAGTAGTGTAAAGTCATTCGGCAAAGCAGGCCCAGGCACACACAACTAGTACACACTCTGGTATCCTGGCTACTCAGCGCAGCAGTGCACATGTCCTGCCATTCATTTGCGTCGTCAGGGGGTGGGATGTGGGCTGTAATTCAGTACAGACCATCTCCTTGCTTTTGGGGGGAAGCCTCCTCCTTCCATACCCTTTGCAGTAGCAGCATGCTTATCTTCTTTCTATGTCTATCAGAACAAGTATTTGTACTTGCTAGGGCTGGGCGGTATGACGGTATATACCGTTACCACGGAATAAAATGTCTCCCGTTACAGATTTTTCTATTCCGTGTATAATGCGAAATGTGAATAAGTGGGCGTGATTAACTTTGTGCGTAGCGCTCCTGCACGTGAGAACGATCGAGAAGCTGTACATAAGAGTAGTTGTGATTGGAAAAACATGGAGAAAGATAAGCACGCTGGTGAAGAAGTCCCACAAACCAATCCTGAGCAGGAGGAGGAACTTGTTATGAAAAGAGGCGCGACATCGGTGGTATGGACGTGGTTCGGGTTTACAAAATCTGACAAAGAGCAGAAAAATGTTATTTGCAAACTGTGTCGCGCGAATGTTCCCGCTAGCAGCGGTAGCACGAGTAACCTGTTTTATCATCTTAAAATGAAGCATGTCAAAGCATACAACTGATTTACAGTTGATTTCCCGGAATGACTATCTTTTTTACATGATATACAGGTGCATCTCAATAAATTAGAATGTTGTGGAAAAGTTCATTTATTTCAGTAATTCAACTCAAATTGTGAAACTCGTGTATTAAATAAATTCAATGCCACAGACTGAAGTACTTTAAGTCTTTGGTTCTTTTAATTGTGATGATTTTGGTTTACATTTAACAAAAACCCACCAATTCACTATCTCAACAAATTAGAATATGGTGACATGCCAATCAGCTAATCAACTCAAAACACCTGTAAAGTTTCCTGAGCCTTCAAAATGGTCTCTCAGTTTGGTTCACTAGGTAAGCTACAAACATTCATTGCCAAAGAAGCTGGCTGTTCACAGAGTGCTGTATCCAAGCATGTTAACAGAAAGTTGAGTGGAAGGAAAAGTGTGGAAGAAAAAGATGCACAACCAACCGAGAGAACCGCAGCCTTATGAGGATTGTCAAGCAAAATCGATTCAAGAATTTGAGTGAACTTCACAAGGAATGGACTGAGGCTGGGGTCAAGGCATCAAGAGCCACCACACACAGACGTGTCAAGGAATTTGGCTACAGTTGTCGTATTCCTCTTGTTAAGCAACTCCTGAACCACAGACAACGTCAGAGGCGTCTTACCTGGGCTAAGGAGAAGAAGAACTGGACTGTTGCCCAGTGGTCCAAAGTCCTCTTTTCAGATGAGAGCAAGTTTTGTATTTCATTTGGAAACCAAGGTCCTAGAGTCTGGAGGAAGGGTGGAGAAGCTCATAGCCCAAGTTGCTTGAAGTCCAGTGTTCAGTTTCCACAGTCTGTGATGATTTGGGGTGCAATGTCATCTGCTGGTGTTGGTCCATTGTGTTTTTTGAAAACCAAATTCACTGCACCTGTTTACCAAGAAATTTTGGAGCACTTCATGCTTCCTTCTGCTGACCAGCTTTTTGAAGACGCTGATTTCATTTACCAGCAGGATTTGGCACCTGCCCACTCTGCCAAAAGCACCAAAAGTTGGTTAAATGACCATGGTGTTGGTGTGCTTGACTGGCCAGCAAACTCACCACACCTGAACCCCATAGAGAATCTATGGGGTATTGTCAAGAGGAAAATGAGAAACAAGAGACCAAAAAATGCAGATGAGCTGAAGGCCACTGTCAAAGAAACCTGGGCTTCCATACCACCTCAGCAGTGCCACAAACTGATCATCTCCATGCCACGCCGAATTGAGGCAGTAATTAAAGTAAAAGGAGCCCCTACCAAGTATTGAGTACATGTACAGTAAATGAACATACTTTCCAGAAGGCCAACAATTCACTAAAATGTTTTTTTTTTTTTTTTAATGGTCTTATGAAGTATTCTAATTTGTTGAGATAGTGAATTGGTGGGTTTTTGTTAAATGTGAGCCAAAATCATCACAATTAAAAGAACAAAGACTTAAACTACTTCAGTCTGTGTGCATTGAATTTATTTAATACACGAGTTTCACAATTTGAATTGAATTACTGAAATAAATGAACTTTTCCATGACATTCCAATTTATTGAGATGCACCTGTATATATCGTTACCATGAAATAAAATTACTCATTCCGTGAAATAGACTTTAGGTCATACCACCCACCCCTAGTACTTGCACAGCACCAGTGTAGCAGATCTAGTCTACCAGACCAAACCTATTCACCAAACACTCCATCCCCATCTATAAAACCTCACAATCTCACTCCGAGAGTTGTTGTGGCTGACATGCAGTTTATCAGCCAAACCACGTTTCGTCTGAAGTTTGTTCTTTAGTTTTGTACTGAAGCTGCAAGGCTAAAATATTTCTTTCTTATATTGTGTTCAAATATTTTACTTGTGTGAATAAGTTAATGTGGCCATGGAATGCTGAATGATGGTCATGAAATTGTAATGTGTGCCCGGGATGTTCTTGTATCATGCTTTTCATTTGCTATTTTGATTTGTCAAATTAATAAAATAATTGGCTAAGGGAAGCTTTTAGCTAGAAAGTTTAGCATCATGTAAACTCCATGAAACACTAAATCAAACACTTGTCTACAAACACATTACTTGGCTCAGTGATACTGGTTGCAGGATTCTTGTGTAGGTCTGAAAAATTCAGAAATGTATGGAATTTCAGGAAACACACTGGGAAATTCTCCAGTGATTTTAAATATTTGTGCACACTATTGTAACTGCACTGCACAAGGAAATAAGCTAACCATAAACATAAGATGACTGATTATTTTAGAGGTAAATTTCATGTTAGTTATTTTATTTCAAAGCAAACAAATGTTCATTGACAGTGCTGTAATTAAAAGGATTTTAGCTGTAATTGTATTTAATTGTATTTCTGTAGTGAGGAGTGTCCAGATCTCACAACCTCCTCCATTTCCCATTCCTGTTGCCCAGAGCAGACAAACACATAAGTCTCTCACTCTCTCTCTCTCTCTCTCTCTCTCTCAGACTCACTCACACTTTTCTCTTTTGGCTGATAGACTATTTTAGTAGTCTTGCAGTCAGTGCAGTTTCACTGCATTGACCTTGTTGTACTTTTTTCTGAATTGCTAAAACAGTAAACCCCATTCTCTGAACCAGTCAGTCAAATCAAACACTCCTTTGGGGAAAACCTTAAACCATATTGACCCACTTGGACACAAGCTAATTTTGCATAGAGATGCATTTGTGATGCAAAATGATAAACACAAGCTACAAAAGTTAAACACAATTTCAACACAACTGGTATCATTTAAACACAATGGTTTAAACACGGCTGCGTTTATGATCCAAGAGCTTATTTTGGATTTGAAATTGTGCTTGTAGTTTTGAGAAAAGGACGGGAAGCTTCATGAAATATGTTTTAGCGATTGTGGAAAAACTAAGTGATTGTAGCTCTAACCGTGTTCAATTGTGTTTCAATAGGGAGGGTGCCTCACACTGTGAGAAACATGTAGATCACCAACTAGTGACACTCTGTGATATTCTACAGAACTCCTCAGGCTACAGTCTCTCTCTCTCTCTCTCTCTCTCTCTCTCTGTTTGTCACTTAAGCACAATTTCTCTTCTCACATGTGCATATTGTGGAATAATCAGTGTAATGTTTATAGGAATGAATAATAATTCAAGGATGTTTATCTTGATATATATTGATGAAACATTTACTTACAACAAATGTATAACTGCTTTGGTTTTGGTGTCTCTTACAAAAAAATATATTAATGTTGTTCTAGTAGTTCACTGTATATAACACTTTTCAAACAGAAGAAATAAAGAACTTTCTGTTGGTGGTGTTCATCTGTTGATGAAAGGTATAAAAAAAATTCATTGTGTTACAGTGGGTCAGAGATGTTTCCTTAAAGCAAAAGTAACATGGAATTGTGCATCATTCCACTGTAAGGAAAAATCATCTGCAAATGGCGCAGATTTCAAACGACAATCAGAAAGAGATTGCACAAACCTGACTTGCATGGGGCATGCCAGGAAAAAGCCTTTCTAAAGCTGTCTAAAAAGAAAATTAGAGTAAGACTAGTTTGCCAATGAGCATATAGGCAAAGACCAGGCCTTTTGGAATAATGTGCTCTGGACAGATGAAACAAAAATAAAGTTGTTTGGCCACAGCAACAGCAGACATGTTTAGTGCAGACCAAAGACAGATTTCATCAATTCAACTATGAATTCTGGATCATGTCAAAGAGTGCTTGAAGATAATGTTAGGCCAACTATCTGAAAGCTGAACCGAAAGTAGACCGTTCAGCAGGATAATGATCCTAAGCACACTAGCAAATCCACCAAGGAATGGCTCAAAAAGAAGAAATAGAAGGTTATGGAATAGCCTAGTCAAAGTCCGAATTTGAATCCCATTGAAATGTTGTGGGGGAATTTGAAAAGGGCAGTACATGCAAGAAAACCCTCAAACATCTTGCAACTGTAAGAATATTGTATGGAAGAGTGGCCAAAATTTCCAGCAAGCCGAGGTCAGAGACTGGTGGACAATTATGCAAAATGCCTACAAGGAGTTCTTTCTGCTAAAGGGGCAATACTAGCTTCTGAGGCCAAGGGTGTACTTGCTTTTTCCACAGAAGAATATCACATCTATTGATATTTCTGTTGAATAAATGATTGACAAAGATCATTTTCCTTGTGGTTTTATTCAAGTATATAAACTTCATTAATAGGCACTGTTTCAAAGATGACCAAATGTTTGCTTGTCCAAATATGTCAAAAAAGCCAACAATTTCCATGGGGTGTACTTACTTTTTCACATGACTGGTTATAAATATGATTTCTTCCATGTAATGGTAAATGGTCTGCACTTATATAGCGCCTTTTAATCTTTGTGGTTCTACAAAGCGATTTACACTGTCTGAACCGGAGAGAGAAAAAAACAGAGATGGAGGCCTGCTGCATCAGTCAGAAGCTGCTGGAGAAAGACAGCATGCTGAAAAAACTGCAAGAGGAAAGGGAAGAGATGGCCAAAAAGATGAGAGAGCTTGAGAAGGACAGAGAGAGACTCGAGTTCAGATGAAAGAAAGAGCAGAGAGCTGTAACAGATTTTCAGAAGGAGCAGGAGGAGAAAGATAGAGCTCATCTGATGCTCTTGGAGGATTTAGTGAGAAAGGTTATGAATCTGGAACAAGCTCAGGGCCAGAGAAATGAGAGGAGAGACACAAAAGATAGAAAGAGATCAGACAACACGGGCAAGTTGGTGGTGAAGGTGGGGCATGTGGAAGCCGTGTTTAATGGGCTTGGAGAAAGAAAGGGCTTGGAGAAAGAAAAAGAGAGTTTGGAGACAGAGAAAGTGAATTTGGAGAAAGAGAAAGAGAGCTTTGCAAAAGAGAAGGAGAGCTTGGACAAAGAGAATGAGATCTTGGAGAAAGAGAAAGGGGGCTTGAAGAAAGATAGAGAAGCCTTGGAGAAAGAGAGGGAGAGCTTGGGGTGAGAATGGGACAGCTTAGAGAACGAGGAAGAGAGCTTGAAGAATGATAGAGTGGGCTTGGAGAAAGAAAAACAGCTTGAAGAAAGGGAAAAGAGGCTTGGAGAAAAAGAAAGAGCACTTGGAGAAAAAGAAAGAGCGCTTGGAGAAAATGAAAGAGCACTTGGAGAAAGACAGAGAGAACTTGGTGAAAGAGAAAAAGAGCTTGGAGAAGGAGAGAGAGAACATGGAGGAGAAAGAGAGTTTTGAGAAAGACAGCAAGAGCTTGGAGAAAGAGAACTTGGAAAAAGAGAGAGAGAGAGAGTTTGGAGAAGTTAGAAAAAGAGTTTGTGAGCTTGGTAAAAGAGACAGAGAGCTGTGAGAGCTTGGAGAAGAAGGCCAGTGAAACTGAGATGGAAAGCCAGTCTGAGGCTAGGAAGGACACAGAGACACGAAATGGAGAGGTGACAGATAAAGACAAACTGGAGGAGGTGGAGAAGAGAAACGCTGCACTTCTGCAAAACATCACTGAGCTTCAGGCTTCCAACAAATACTTTACGGACCAAGCAGAGACAGCAGAGTCAGCTGTCGACCTCTGGAAGGAAGAAACAGAGCTCTTGCAGAAAACGTTAGAGAGCCTGGAGACGGAGAGCGAGAAGCCAAAGAAGATGAAACAAAAGAGAGGCATGCCAACATGTAGAGCCCAGTGACAGATACAGCTTAATCTACAGAGAGCACAAACAAGACAAAGACCAACAGGCATTCATTATGTTAAAAATGATAAATAAAATTCTTATACATAAACTTTTTGTGTTTTTTTTTTTTTCTTAAGTGTGAGACATAAAAATAGTAATAATAATAACAACAACAACAATAAATATAGCTGCAAGCAGTGACCTGATCAGCTTTGATCGGACTTATGGATCCTGAGAAACAGTTATCAGACCTTAGCTCTGTCTTCTATGTATGACCACACCCCAAGCTTTGCAATCACTTCCTGCCTTTCAGGTTTTGTGCGAATCCATGTAAGCAGTCATGAGTTACAACTATTTGAGTAAATAAGGCTCTGCCTCGATAATTAAATGTCAACATTTAAAAAAAAAAAAATTATTGGGGTTCACACTCGAGTAGATTCACACCAAATTTGTGAAAATAGGCTAAAAAAAAAAGCTAGGACTAATTCACAAAAGTAGGTTTTACATATTATGCACATTAGAAAATAATCAGACTTGGCTGAGTTAAATGGTTCTTGAAGCTTTTTTTTGTTTGGGAGAACCCAAGGAATCAGTGGTGGGAAAAGAGAATTTTGGACAGACGAAACAAAAATAAAGTTGTTTGGCCACAGCAACGGCAGACATGTTTGGCACAGACCAAAGACAGATTTCATTGATTGAACTATGAATTCTGGATCATGTCAAAGAGTGCTTGAAGATAATGTTAGGCCAACTATCTGAAAGCTGAACCGAAAGTAGACCGTTCAGCAGGATAATGATCCTAAGCACACTAGCAAATCCACCAAGGAATGGCTCAAAAAGAAGAAATAGAAGGTTATGGAATAGCCTAGTCAAAGTCCGAATTTGAATCCCATTGAAATGTTGTGGGGGAATTTGAAAAGGGCAGTACATGCAAGAAAACCCTCAAACATCTTGCAACTGTAAGAATATTGTATGGAAGAGTGGCCAAAATTTCCAGCAAGCCGAGGTCAGAGACTGGTGGACAATTATGCAAAATGCCTACAAGGAGTTCTTTCTGCTAAAGGGGCAATACTAGCTTCTGAGGCCAAGGGTGTATTTGCTTTTTCCACAGAAGAATATCACATCTATTGATATTTCTGTTGAATAAATGATTGACAAAGATCATTTTCCTTGTGGTTTTGTTCAAGTATATCAACTTCATTAATAGGCACTGTTTCAAAGATGATCAAATGTTTGCTTGTCCAAATATGTCAAAAAAGCCAACAATTTCCATGGGGTGTACTTACTTTTTCACATGACTGGTTATAAATATGATTTCTTCCATGTAATGGTAAATGGTCTGCACTTATATAGCACCTTTTAATCTTTGTGGTTCTACAAAGCGATTTACACTGTCTGAACCGGAGAGAGAAAAAAACAGATGGAGGCCTGCTGCATCAGTCAGAAGCTGCTGGAGAAAGACAGCATGCTGAAAAAACTGCAAGAGGAAAGGGAAGAGATGGCCAAAAAGATGAGAGAGCTTGAGAAGGACAGAGAGAGACTCGAGTTCAGATGAAAGAAAGAGCAGAGAGCTGAAACAGATTTTCAGAAGGAGCAGGAGGAGAAAGATAGAGCTCATCTGATGCTCTTGGAGGATTTAGTGAGAAAGGTTATGAATCTGGAACAAGCTCAGGGCCAGAGAAATGAGAGGAGAGACACAAATGATAGAAAGAGATCAGACAACACGGGCAAGTTGGTGGTGAAGGTGGGGCATGTGGAAGCCGTGTTTAATGGGCTTGGAGAAAGAAAGGGCTTGGAGAAAGAAAAAGAGAGTTTGGAGACAGAGAAAGTGAATTTGGAGAAAGAGAAAGAGAGCTTTGCAAAAGAGAAGGAGAGCTTGGACAAAGAGAACAAGATCTTGGAGAAAGAGAAAGAGGGCTTGAAGAAAGATAGAGAAGCCTTGGAGAAAGAGAGGGAGAGCTTGGGGTGAGAATGGGACAGCTTAGAGAACGAGGAAGAGAGCTTGAAGAATGATAGAGCGGGCTTGGAGAAAGAAAAACAGTTTGAAGAAAGGGAAAAGAGGTTTGGAGAAAAAGAAAGAGCACTTGGAGAAAAAGAAAGAGCACTTGGAGAAAGACAGAGAGAACTTGGAGAAAGAAAAAGAGCTTGGAGAAGGAGAGAGATAACATGGAGGAGAAAGAGAGTTGGGAGAAGTTAGAAAAAGAGTTTGTGAGCTTGGTAAAAGAGACAGAGAGCTGTGAGAGCTTGGAGAAGAAGGCCAGTGAAACTGAGATGGAAAGCCAGTCTGAGGCTAGGAAGGACACAGAGACACGAAATGGAGAGGTGACAGATAAAGACAAGCTGGAAGAGGTGGAGAAGAGAAACGCTGCACTTCTGCAAAACATCACTGAGCTCCAGGCTTCCAACTCACAATCTGAGGAACTGGACTTATCTTCAGACAAGATCTTGTCAGACAAGGTCTTGCCTGTCTTGTTGAAGGTCTCATTGCCACATTGAAGTTGTACTTTAACATCATATAAAAACTGGGAAATGGGAAATTCTCATTGGCTGTGTTCATAGTTCAGCACCATACGAATCTTCTCTGGCAGAGGATGCAGAGGAAAACGAGTTGAAACCATCAACTGATGCTCCTAACTCTGAATTGCTTGATGAATTCTGTGGTTCAGAGATAGAACTCAGGGAAAGAGAGTCATTCTGCAAGTAGGTCAACTTGATAGTGCTTCTGTTGATATTAAATTCATGAATTTGTTATTGAAGTCACCATCCAAGTACTGAATTCAAAAGTCTCTTTGGATTCCAAGTTCGTAGTGAATGCTGTGACAACCCCTCCAAAGTGCCTGGCATCCCCAAAGAGAGATCTAGTCTTCTGAAGTCATTCTCTTCTACAATGACTCAGAGCTTCACAGACGCCATTCTTCAATCTAAGACAAAACATACATAATGGTTGCTAGTCATTCACCAGGAATTTCAGAAGGGAAGTTACAAAAAAAAAAAAAAGCAACCTTAAGTGTTGATTTTTTTTTACTCTTTTGTCTTTAAGAATTCACAAACACCTACATTATACTGACCAGCTATTATACGTCATTAAGTGCACATACCATGTACATATACTCACTGACCTTTTTATCAGATACAAATAGATGCACTTTGTGGATGTTCAATTAGGGTAAGTGTACCCATTAAGCCCACCAAAATCTAAGTCTAGGTTGTTTTCATAGATATTGACATGGTTTATAAGAAAAATCATTTGTTAAAATGCAAGATTTATCTCTCATTTGAAAATGTATTAATTAGTTCATGTACATTTTAGAATATAAAATTAAGATATTTTATGAATAAAGTCAGAAGTCTGGCATGGGCTTAATTGGTACTTTGGCACCATTTAAGCCCACATGTGTTCCAAATAAGCCCACAATCATGAATGATTCACAAAATATAAAAATGTTTTGCTTTTTAAAGAAATAAAACATATATACAGTGCATCCGGAAAGTATTCACAGCGCTTCACTTTTCCCACATTTTGTTATATAAGGGCCTTATTCCAAAAGGGCTTAAATTCATTATTTTCCTCAAAATTCTACAAACAATACCCCATAATGACAACGTGAAAGAAGTTTGTTTGAAATCTTTGCAAATTTATTAAAAATAAAAAAACAAACAAAAAAAAAATCACATGTACATAAGTATTCACAGCCTTTGCCATGACACTCAAAATTGAGCTCAGGTGCATCCTGTTTCCACTGATCATCCTTGAGATGTTTCTACAACTTGATTGGAGTCCACCTGTGGTAAATTCAGTTGATTGGACATGATTTGGAAAGGCACACACCTGTCTATATAAGGTCCCACAGTTAATAGTGCATGTCAGAGCACAAACCAAGCCATGAAGTCCAAGGAATTGTCTGTAGACCTCCGATACAGGATTGTATCGAGGCACAGATCTGGGGAAGGGTACAGAAAAATTTCTGCAGCATTGAAGGTCCCAATGAACACAATGGCCTCCATCATCCGTAAATGGAAGAAGTTTGGAACCACCAGGACTATTCCTAGAGCGGGCCACCCGGTCAAACTGACCGACTGGGGGAGAAGCCAGGGAGGTGACCAAGAACCCGATGGTCACTCTGACAGAGCTCCAGCATTTCTCTGTGGAGAAAGGAGAACCTTCCAGAAGAACAACCATCTCCGCAGCACTCCACCAATCAGGCCTGTATGGTAGAGTGGCCAGACGGAAGCCACTCCTCAGTAAAAGGCACATGACAGCCCGCCTGGAGTTTGCCAAAAGGCACCTGAAGGACTCTCAGACCATGAGAAACAAAAATTGAACTCTTTGGCCTGAATAGCAAGCGTCATGTCTGGAGGAAACCAGGCACTGCTCATCACCTGGCCAATACCATCCCTACAGTGAAGCATGAGTGGTGGCAGTATCATGCTGTGGGGATGTTTTTCAGCGGCAGGAACTGGGAGACTAGTCAGGATTGAGGGAAAGATGAATGCAGCAATGTACAGAGACATCCTTGATGAAAACCTGCTCCAGAGTGCTCTGGACCTCAGACTGGGGCGAAGGTTCATCTTCCAACAGGACAACAACCCTAAGCACACAGCCAAGATAACAAAGGAGTGGCTACAGGACAACTCTGTGAATGTCCTTGAGCGGCCCAGCCAGAGCCCGGATTTGAACCCAATTGAACATCTCTAGAGAGATCTGAAAATGGCTGTGCACTGATGCTCCCCATCCAATCTGATGGAGCTTGAGAGGTCCTGCAAAGAAGAATGGGAGAAACTGCCCAAAAATAGGTGTGCCAAGCTTGTAGCATCATACTCAAAAAGACTTGAGGCTGTAATTGGTGCCAAAGGTGCTTCAACAAAGTATTGAGCAAATGCTGTGAATACTTATGTACGTGATTTTTTTCGTTTATTTTTAATAAATTTGAAAATATTTCAAACATTATGGGGTGTTTGTAGAATTTTGAGGAAAATAATGTATGTAATCAATTTTGGAATAACAAAATGTGGAAAAAGTGAAGCGCTGTGAATACTTTCCAGATGCACTGAAATATATATATACACATATATGTATTCAGTGACAGTATTTAAAATATTCCTTTTTACTAATGGTTGCTAGCGCTCATCGCCTGTACTTTACTGTGCCCTCATGGTAAAGGAGACATGCCTCTATGATTTTTGGACAGGTTCTTCTCTTTTTTGTCATTTTCTCACTGAAAACAAATGATACACATTAGCAGACATCTATATATAGTTTTAAATTAAGTATAAAAATAGTTGTAAATTAAGGTAGTAAGTAAGGTAAGGTAAAAGGTTAGTAAGTTAAAAGCAATGTTATCATTAAACACTTTCACTCAGAAAATTGATCAAAGTTTGTAATTAGAGGGATTCCTCATTGAGACACATAAGGTGGGTTTAAATGGTTCCACAGTGAGTAATGGTGAAAAAACACAATGTTTTCCTTTAAAAATGTAAGATATGTTTACAAAGGCATGCATGAAGCTTAAATATACTCTTGACTAAGCATCATAGTAATTTTCATTGTGACCACATTAAGAGATGTTAAGTTTTTTTTTTTCATTCAAGGTTAGCTTGTGTTGGCTATAATTTGCATGCATTTTGTGGCGCTGTACCATTTAAGCCCATCTTTAAAAAAAAAAAAAAAAAAGTTAATTTATGAAAATAATCTGCTCTGCAAAACAATTTATGATGTATATATTTGTAAATTCATGTAAAATGAATCACAAAACATTTAGTGTTTGTAGTTCACATGCTTAATTCGTTGACAGTCTATCTTTCTGTAAGGCTAATGGTTTGACCTTGAGATTAAATTTGTGCACAAGCTAATAAAACTCATCTTTCCATTTAAAGGAAAATGATATAAAATGATAAAGTACTATTTGTTCATACACAAAAAACAATACATTTATCTCTTATTTGACATAATATCAATGTATTTACCAAAGAAATGGCTGAAAATTGCAGAAATGTCTTGATTTCTGAAGAGTCCTGAAACACCAAAGTTTTGGGGTGACTTTGTGTGAGGTCCCCTGAGACAGCATGCACATGGGTGGGGCTAACTCAACATTGCCAAATGTGATTGGTATGCAATAAAAAAAAAAAAAAAATGTCAGGGAAGTAACAAATCACTGGACTGGTTAAAATAATGTGCAGCATAAAATATGATTTTCTCTTTTTTTAAATTTGACTTCAGAGTTGAAAGTTGGCTTAAAGGGTACATGGGTTTAATGGGTACACTTACCCTACTAACTGTAGCGTTAATAGGACGGGACCACCATAGGACCGTTTATTATTTGGGTTGTGGTGGATCATTCTCAGCACGGCAGTGATATTCCACTACATGGTAGTAACATGGTAGTGTGTGTTGCAATGGTATGAGGTAGCAGTGCTGGGATTTTTAAACACCTTACCTTTTTTAAACTCCTCACCTTGCTGTGAGGCAAATAGAGGATTAACCTGTGTGCATGACAAAAATCGCTATGGCCTCTAACTCTGACTGTATGTGCTAAGAGGGTAAATGTGCCTAAAAAGTGCACAGAAAGCATAAATAATGTTTACCACCTTACATGAATGGCATGAAATATCTTGATCTAACCTTCTGTGTGTGTGTGAATCTTTTGAGTCACCATTCACTGGCCTCCAACGCTGTAATCTGCCAATGGGTACACGTCTTCAAGGGCATCAAGCTGAAAAAGAGAGACTTGAATTGTAGGACACAACTCAAAAGCCCTAAAATGAATATTAAAATCATGATCTTGCTTAAATGTAACAACTGTTAATAAAAAAAAATCATGTAAGTGTATAAAAATAATATACATACATACATACACTATGACAAAAACATCATATCACGATACTTGATAACATTTCTAGGATAGATGATGTGTATCATGATAAATACTTTGACGATGCACTTCTTTAATGCCCACAAAGACAAATAAAATATTAAGTTAAAAAAAAAATTGTCAAATCAACGGCATCCATTGGAAGGAGGGAAGCAGGATGCGATCGCAGGGGAAATTGGCAGTTTATTAGGAACAGGCCAAAATAATAGAACATTCAAAAGTAATGGGACATATCTTAATCAGGGGAAAAAGGAAACGCACCAGCAGGGTCAAAAAAGGAACAGTCTAACAAAAATCCACAAAAAACAAGGCACTACTCCAAAAAAACGACAGGGCAGTAATTCCCAAAAGGCTAGGCAATAATCCAATAAACACTCACAAGGCAAAAATCCAGGAAGTCACGAGACAGTAATCCAAAGGCTAGGAAACGCGAGGAAAACAAAGACATGGAGGAATCTTACAAGAAGTCACGAGGTAATAATCCAAGATCCAGGGAACGCCTGCAAAACAAAAACATAGATAAATATACAATTCCTTATCTTTGCTTCGTCGCTACTTTTCAATATCATCATTATTAATACTCCGCCCTGAAGCGGACACCAAACGCCAACACCATTCAGTGCCATTTAACTTGTAATTATTAAAAATGAAAAGAAAAAAAACCATCACCATACCAACAATATCTCTAAATAGTCTATCACATAATCATTTATCACGATATCGTTATTATATCGATATCACCCAGCCCTAATACACACACACACTGTCCACTTTATTAGGTACATTTATGTAGTTATCTAATCAGCCAATCATGTGGCATCAGCACAGAATGAAGAAAAAGTGTGATCTCTGTGACTTTAACCATGGCATGGTTGTTGGTACCAGATGGGCTGGTCTGAGTATTTCAGAAACTGCTGATCTCCTGGGATTTTCACACACGTCTGATGTGAACATTATCTGACCTGTATCTGCATGATTTCATGCACTGTGCTGCTGCCACATGATTGGCTGATTAGATAACTGCACGAATGTAAAGGTGTTCCTAATAAAGTGGACGGTGAGTGTGTATCTTGCATTTACTATAGGCTTAAGACAGCTGAGTCTTTTCTGGGGTTGGTGCCTGACTTTTATGATCTGTGTGATGAAAGATCTACTTACTAGATGACAGTTAACGGTTAAATGACGAGATGCTAAAGTTCAGGGACATCGATATCACTAGTTAGTTATCGAGCAATGCGTTTCATTTCAATTGAAACTAAATTTTTCCTAACTAATGTGAACAAGTAAACACAATTATAGAAAAATAACATTTTTGAGTTGAAATGAAATGCGTGGCCTACTTTGTTGAGTTTATTGACCGGTTCTGTCTAACCTACTCGGGTTTGAGCTGCTCAGCTAGCTAACTGGCTAACGATAATAAGGCTTGCTAAGTTTTCCCTTGCCTTGGTATTAAAGTGCATACATCTAACGCTGCATTAAATGTGACCGTGTAACGCAATAAATACCACTATAAACTATCATTTATTCTTACAGTGTAACTGTAAAATTGCGGAGCAGGTAAATCCACCGGGAACCAGTAAAGTGAAGTGGAGAAAATGGCCGCTTTGGTCGCTTCGCGTCGGTTTTGGATTCGCGCATGCGCAGTGTGAACCTCCAGCGCCAGAGGCCTGATTAGTTGACTAGTTCACACGAAGTAACCAAAAACATTTAAATGAAACAAACATGCGAGATTTAATCATGTTCAAGTGACAAAAGGTCAAAGTCTTTTTATTTCAGTGCAAGGTTAACTTATTTTTAAAGGTTAAGGTTATTTTATTTATTTATTTTTTTACATTTATTCATTTAGCAGATGCTTTTATCCAAAGCAACTTACAAATGAGGAAATACAAGCAAAGCTATCAAGCGGAGAACAATACAAATAGTGCTGCCATACAAGTTTTTTAATTGAATCCTAGAGAACTAAAGTGTACAGAGTAGAGGTGTAAGAGCCAGTGTAAGTGCAGAATTTATTTATTTTTAATCATTTTTTTTGGTTGGGGACAAGTTAGGGGTTAGTTAAGTGATGACGGAGGAGGTGGGTCTTTAGCCAGTTTTTGAAGATAGTGGCTGCGTCCGAAATCGCGTACTACCCTACTACACAGCAGGCGAAAAGCAGTATGCCAGAGGGGTAGTATGTCAGAATTTTCAGTAGGCAAGAAACAGTAGGTGAGCAATACCCGGATGGCGTACTTCTTCCGGCGAGATTTGCTGTGCAGATAATGCAGTGGGACTGGTGCGGATGAGCTCAGGAAAATAAAAAATGGCGGAAGTCAGCTCTTTTTAAGTATTAAACCTTGGTTAAACAGGACTTGTTTAACAATACCCAAACAAATTGTTAACTTGTTGAAGGTTTAAGCAAGAAAACAGCTGCCACAGTGTTTGAAACTTTTTTTGTGATCTCCATCATGCCTTAGCTGGCCAAGCTAATGGTGATGAATTTACCTCAGCCTGTTAACAAGGCCCATATTAAATTGCTAATTCAGTTTCAAATTGCAAAATGCACTTTCCTGATGTGCATTTTGCCGGTTGCTTTAATCTGGTGGTCCTTTAAGATTTTTGTGTTTATGATGGCATCGAAGGTCACATGACAATGCCAACATGGTGGATGTAGTATGTCCGGGATTGTAGACATACCACATAAACATACTGATTAGTATGGTCTGTTTCAACGGCCGTGCAGTAGATACTGCATCGAATGCAATGCAATATGTACTGTCACAGTACGTGATTTCGGATGCAGTCAGTGGCAGATTGTGCTGTCTGGATTGAGGTTCATTTCACCACAGAGGGACAGTCAGTTTGAAGGTTCTGGAAAGGGACCTCATGCCTCGCTGAGTAGGCACTACCAGGCATCGATCGTTAACCGATCGCAGGTTGCGTGAAGGAACATAAACTTCAAGGAGAGTGTTGAGGTAGAGAGGTGCTGTTCCAGACAAGGTTTTGTACGTGAGCATCAAGGCCTTGAATTTGATGTGGGCAGCTACAGGAATCCAGTGGAGGGAGATGAAGAGGGGTGTGACTTGGGTTCTTTTGGGCTGGTTGAAAACAAGGCGTGCTGCTGCATTCTGAATCATCTGAAGGGGTTTGATTGAGCTGGCTGGGAGGCCCGGGAGCAGTGCGTTGCAGTAGTCCAGTTTTGAGATGACAAGAGCCTGGACTAGTAGCTGTGTAGCCTGTTCAGTGATATAGGGTCTGATTTTCTTGATGTTTTACAGAATTAACCTACAGGATCGTTCAGTTGTTGAAATGTGGTCTGTAAAGGTCAAGTTGTCATCGAAAGTCACCCCAACGTCACTTGTCCTGGTTGGTTTGAGTGTGGTTGAGCCTAGCTGTACGGTGAAGTTGTGGTTGATTGAGGGGCAATCAGGGATGACGAGAAGTCCCATTTTTGCAAAATGGCCATTTATTTATTTGTTTGTTTGTTTGTTTTTAATTGAGACCCATGCATATTGTACAAAAACGAGAACATATAATGAAGCATGACAGGGGGATATAGTGGAAAAAATGCCTCATGGAAAAAGTTGTACATATTAAACAGTTGCGTAGAAGCCTGTTTCTGCCAGAGAGGGGGAAAAAACTAAAAAGTTAATTGCGACTTCATTTCTGAGTTTAAATCCTGCAATTCTGACTTTTTTCTCGCAATTTTGAGATGACATCTAACAATTCAGACATTTTTTTTCTCACAATTGCGTGTTCATATTGCTCAATTTTGACTTTATTTCTCGCAAGTACGAGTTTACATCTCATAGTTCTGACTTTTTGTCTCACAATTTACACATCCACTTGACATTTAGCGAGTTACAAAGAATGGACTGACAAAGCAGCAATCATTTTCTATAAAAAAGGCTATATAAAACCAGATGCTAGAGCACACTCGTTACCTGAACTTACTCACATTTCAGGTACAGTGTAGAGTGGGTGTCTAAATTGCAAGAAAGATAAGTCAGAATTGTGAGATGTAAACTCGTGATTACGGAAAATAAAGTTAAAATTGTGCGATATGAACTTGGAATTTGTGAGAAAAAAATGTCAGAATTGCGAGATGTAAAGTCACAGTTGTGAGAAATAAAGGTGCAAATCTGAGATATGAAGTTGCAATTACCTTTTTTTTCTCTCCGTGGCTGAAACGGGCTTCCATAAAGCATGACGGGGTACATAGGGGAAATAATACATTATAGAAATAGATTGTACAGATTAAACAGTTGCATAGTTCATATTACTTTCAATTTTTGAAAAGTAAATTTTTGTCAAATTTCGAATACCCTTGACATTGAAGAAACAAAGTGATCAAGACATAAACTTTTAACACACACACACACACACACACACACACACACACACACACACACACACACACACACACACAAATACAATTTTTAAAAGCTAAGGTATGTTGCATGTAACTCAAAGGGTGAATATTTTCTAGTAGCACACATTTTTCCAGGGAATTTTTTTTCTTCTCTTCTCTCCCCCTCATCCATTCTCTTTCATTTAGTCACTGCTTATTGTCCATATCTGGCATACGCTGAAGATCTTTCTCGAAGGCATACGAGTGTTCTGGCAGAGAGGACATCACAAAGTTGTCACTCATCTCTACATTTTGGCTCTGCTGTGTATCCACAGATTTAGATGTTTTTGAAGCAGGCTTCTCTTTTTGTTTGATCACACCAGAGTTATTGACTGTACTTGGTTTCATTTTGTAAAAGGAAATCCATATGAGATTGGGGGGGAAACACCTCAAATAACTTTTGTTCGGTTAACAACCAATAGTAAAATGCAGGTCGTCCATAAAACAAGTCTTTCACCTGTTAATAGATTTAAAAAATTAAATAAACTTCTCCCTCCCAATATTTTGGAAAAAGTCCCCTAAAAATGTCCACAATCAAAAAAGAAAGTACACTCTGTCCACCATCTTGTTGACCCCCTGTGCAAGGTCAACTAAAGAAATGATAATGTACAACCCCATTTCCATAAAAGTTGGGATTTTTTCTAAAATGCAATGAAAACAAAAACCTGTGATTTGTCAAGTCTCTTGAATCTTTAATTAACTGACAAAAGTACAAAGAAAAGATATTCAATGTTTTCACTGACCTTAATTCACTTAACTGTATTTTGTAAATATAAACAAATTTAGAATTTGATGCCTTCAACACATAAAAAAGTTGGGACAGAGGCATGTTTACCACTGTGTTACATCACCCTTCCTTTTAATTACACTATTTAATCATTTTGGAACTGAGGATACTAATTGTTGCAGTTTTACAAGTGGAATTTTTGCCCATTCTTGCTTGATACAAGACTTCAGCTGCTCAACAGTCCTTGGTCGCCATTGTCTGATTCTTCTCTTCATGATGCGCCATAGTAGACAGATCTGAACTGCTGGCACGCCAGTCAAGCACACGCACTATGTGTCTATGAAGCCACGCCTCCATGTCATCACCTTCACACATATGCAAGTCACCCATGCTGTGGGCACTGATGCACCCCCATATCATCATAGATGCTGGCTTTTGCACCTTTCGCTTATAACAGTCCGGTTGGTCTTTTTCATCTTTGGCACGGAGAACTCGACATCCGTTTTTCCCAAAAACAAGCTGAAACGTGGACTCATCTGACCACAGCAGATGTTTCCACTGCCTTTCAGTCCATCTGAGATGAGCTCGGGCCCAGAGAACTCAGCGGCATTTCTGCATAGAGTTGATGTGTGGCTTCCTCCTTGCGTAACAGAGTTTCGGGTCGCATTTCTGGATGCAGCGTTGGACTGTGTTAGGTGACAACGGTTTTCCAAAGTACTAGAAAGACCTAAATTCTTTGCAGTCTTGCGTTAAGAAATGTTCTACTTGAACTGACTGACAATTCTCTCACGAAGTTTGGCACAAAGTGGTGAGCCACGACCCATCCTTGCTTGCAAAGACTGAGCTTTTGGTGGATGTTTATATTTACAAAATACAATTAAGTTGGTCATTGAAAACATTGAATATCTTTTCTTTGTACCTTTGTCAGTTAAGTATTGTTTCAAGAGACTTGACAAATCACAGATTTTTGTCTGTTTTTTTTTTTTTTTTTGCATTTAAGAAAAAAATCCCAACTTTTATGGAAATGGGGTTGTATAAAAATTAGCTTATTACTATAAACCTGTGATTTGCAGCTGCACTCATATCAGAGCTGCTGTTATAGAAAATTAATTATCACCTTCTGACTCCTGACTCCTTCAGAATCCATAATTCAGCAGTGCTGGGGTATAAAGAGAAATAATTAGCAGCATTCGTTTGCTGAAACAGTCTTTTGCTCCAGCATGATGAAAGGGTAAAGGCAAGTTACCCAGGTTAGAAACTTAAACTGTTGAATCCTTAATCAAGTCTTCAGAATTCAGCTGGAGGAGCAGATTGTGCTCAGTGTGCTCAGTCTATTTTTCGTCACTGGAGGCCCTCAGTCTGTTCTTAATAATAACCAACTTGGAAAATTACTTTTCTCCTGTGGCATTAGAACTAGCGATTTTGGAATGGATCCAAACAGAGTCACAGCAAAGGACAAATGTCTGAAATAATATTTCTTCAATAGGTTCCTCCCTGTTTAAAGTCTGTTTACAGGGAATTTCAGGGATTAGTAACAATAAGGACTAGATGTGTTGGTGGTGAAGGCTTCCCCTACATGTTAAAAATGTTGCTGCTTTTAAACCATTTTCCTGCTTCTGTGGATTTATTATTGTATTATTTCAACAATATTTCAACATCTATACTCTTAGATGAATGATAATTTGACATTGTGTGGATTATTGAATATAAAAACAACAGACTCACCCTGGTTTTTATATCTCATATTTGTGAATTATAATAGAGCATTGGCTAGATTGCAGCGGTAGCTCAGTGGTTAAGATTTTGGGCTACTGATCGGAAGGTCAAATAGCCATTTTTTTTTTTAGTTCAAATCCCAGCACTGCCAAGCTGCCACTGTTGGGCCCTTGAGCAAGGCCCTTAACCCTCAATTGCTCAGATGTATAAATTAAACAAATGTTAAAAATTACTCTGGATAAGGGTGTCTGTGAAATGCCATGAATGTAAATAGATTGATATGGTTATTTATAATCTTTTAAAATTGTATATTGACATATTTATAAAATGTGAATGATAATATTTATGAATTATAGAATTAATCCATGAAGTATTCTTAAACTTTAGTCTGAAAATGATTAGTCCTAGTACAATAGCCTAATACAGGCTAATATTTAGCCTAATGTTAGCTAGTTTGTTAGCAAACGTGGCTACTGGTTTACACAATATGTTTAGCCTGACGTTAATTAGCTTGACGGCGCCCCTGTAACGCTTGAGCCTTAAAAAAAGTTTTTTTTTTTTTTTTTTTTTTTATCAGTTAATGATATTCAGTAAAACTCTCATCATTCAATCAGGGATCTACAAAGAACAGTTCATAACACGAAAATGTATTAAACAACAACAACAACAACACCACACCTGTCTGAGGTAAAATGAATGGAGCGATTCCACTTTGTGTTTTATGCAGCATTTTATTGTTCAGTAAGAAACAATCCCGTATGATGGTGAAATAATTTAATAAACTAGACAAACTCATGTTAGAAAACATCCTGTAAACCTGTGCTGTGTGTTTTCTTTAAAGTTAGCGACTTGTTTGGTGGATTTCAGCCACACAGCCTCATGAGATGGGTTAAGAAACCTAAATAGCCGCAAGTCTCTGAGGCCCCCTAGTGGCTGACACCCGGAGCTGCAGCTCGTGCAGCCCACTGGAGGAAACACGGCTCGGATTTAGCCGGAAATATCGGTCCAAAGTCGGCTAAAATGCACGAAATCCGCGGCCTTCGATTACAATCGTACAAAACAATCACCGTTTTAATAAAGGCACAGGTTCTCCACAAGAAGATCGCGACCACGTGACCAACGCGCTCACGGAAGATCTAATTCCACGACGAGCAGCTATTCTAGAATGATGGCGCAATGGAACAGACCTACTGTATATATATGAGCGCGCGCGGCGATAGACAGTTCAGACTAAAGTTTGCAGTGAAGCAGTGTAGACGTGTTTCTATAACTCGCGTGCAGAAATGTCAGAGTTTGGAAAGAAAAAGTTGAGTAAAGGGTTCCCGCAAAACATTCGAGTGTGGAAGCTGACGAACTCCAGGAAGAAATGTAAAGTGCAGAGTGTGCAGGTGAGCACAGAGGACGATGTAGCAAGAGAGAGGGAGGAATGTAAGAAAGTGAGACACACCGGAGAGCCAAAGAGAGTGGAAGTCAGGTGTGAGTCGATGGTGAAGGCAGGGCAGTCGGATTCAGAGGGAGAGCAGCAGCAGGTCGAGTCAGAGAACGAGGGGAAGAAATGCACTGAACCGGAGAGAGAAAAAACAGAGGTGGAGGCCTGCTGCATCAGTCAGAAGCTGATGGAGAAAGACAGCATGCTGAAAGAACTGCAGGAGGAAAGGGAAGAGATGGCCAAAAAGATAAGAGAGCTTGAGAAGGACAGAGAGAGACTTGAGTTCAGTTGGATGGCGACAGTACAGGAGAATAGTCTCCATGAAGAAATGCAGAGAACTATGACCGTACTTAGGAAGGAACAGGAGGAGAAAGATAGAGCTCATCTGATGCTCTTGGATGATTTAATGAGAAGAGTTGAGAATCTGGACCAAGCCCCGTCTCAGATAAATGAGGAGAGACACATGACAGATAGAAAGAGAACGTATGACAGCAACAAATTGGTGGTGAAGATGGGGCATCCAGTAACTGTGTCTATTGTAGACAGAGAGCAGCAGGATAGAGAGGAGGCCAAGCTGGAGAATGAGAAGAAGAAATGTGCTGAACTTGAGAGAGAAAAGCAAGAGATGGAGACCTCCTGGAGAGAGCAGTGCAACATCTATCTGCAGAAGCTGCAAGAGAAAGACAGCATGATGGCAAAAATGCTGAAGGAAAAAGAAGAGATGGCCAAGAAGGTACAAGTTCTCGAGGAAGAAGAAGAAGAAGATCTCAGGCAGATGGAGCTGAATAATCTGCAAGAAGAAATGAAGAGAGATGCAAGAGAATTTAAGAAGGCTCTGGAGGAGAATAAAAGCACTCAACTGGCACTCACTGAGCAATTACTGGAACAGATAGAGAATCTGGATCAAGCCCAGGCTCAGATAAAAGAGGAGAGAGACCAATACAAGCTGATGGTGCAAGAGGTGAATGCTGCACTTCTGCAAAAGAACAGTATGCTCCAGGCTTCCATCAGATACTTTGAGGAACAAGCAGAGATAGCAAAGGTGGTGAAACATGTCTGTAAGGAAGAGAAAGAGAGCTTGGAGAAAGAGAAAGACAGCTTGGAGAAAGAGAAAGAAAGCTTGGAGAAAGAGAGATATAGGTTGGAGAAAGAGACGGAGAGCTTGGGGAAAGAAAAAGAGAGTTTGGAGACAGAGAAAGGGAGTTTGGACAAAGAGAAAGAGAGCTTTGCAAAAGAGAAAGAGAGCTTTGCAAAAGAGAAAGAGAGCTTTGCAAATGAGAAAGAGAGGTTGGACAAAGAGAACAAGAGCTTTGCAAAAGAGAAAGAGAGCTTTGAAAAAGAGAAAGAGAGGTTGGACAAAGAGAACAAGAGCTTTGCAAAAGAGAAAGAGAGCTTTGCAAAAGAGAAAGAGAGCTTGGAGAAAGAGAAAGCGGGCTTGAAGAATGATAGAGCGGGCTTGGAGAAAGAGAAAGAGAGCTTTGCAAAAGAGAAAGTGAGCTTGGACAAAGAGAAAGAGAGCTTGGACAAAGAGAACGAGAGCTTGGAGAAAGAGAAAGAGGGCTTGAAGAAAGATAGAGAAGCCTTGGAGAAAGAGAGGGAGAGCTTGGGGCGAGAATGGGACAGCTTAGAGAATGGGGAAGAGAGCTTGAAGAATGATAGAGCGGGCTTGGAGAAAGCGAAAGAGAGCTTTGCAAAAGAGAAAGAGAGCTTGGACAGAGAGAAAGAGAGCTTGGACAGAGAGAAAGAGAGCTTGGAGAAAGAGAAAGAGAGCTTGGAGAAAGAGAAAGAGGGCTTGAAGAAATATAGAAAAGCCTTGGGGAAAGAGAGGGAGAGCTTGGGGCGAGAATGGGACAGCTTAGAGAACGTGGAAGAGAGCTTGAAGAATGATAGAGCGGGCTTGGAGAAAGCAAATGAGAGCTTTGCAAAAGAGAAAGAGAGCTTGGACAGAGAGAAAGAGAGCTTGGAGAAAGAGAAATTGGGCTTGGAGAAAGAGAAAGAGGGCTTGATGAAATATAGAAAAGCCTTGGGGAAAGAGAGGGAGAGCTTGGGGCGAGAATGGGACAGCTTAGAGAACGAGGAAGAGAGCTTGAAGAATGATAGAGCGGGCTTGGAGAAAGCAAATGAGAGCTTTGCAAAAGAGAAAGAGAGCTTGGACAGAGAGAAAGAGAGCTTGGAGAAAGAGAAAGAGGGCTTGGAGAAAGAGAAAGAGGGCTTGATGAAATATAGAAAAGCCTTGGGGAAAGAGAGGGAGAGCTTGGGGCGAGAATGGGACAGCTTAGAGAACGAGGAAGAGAGCTTGAAGAATGATAGAGCGGGCTTGGAGAAAGCAAATGAGAGCTTTGCAAAAGAGAAAGAGAGCTTGGACAGAGAGAAAGAGAGCTTGGAGAAAGAGAAAGAGGGCTTGAAGAAATATAGAAAAGCCTTGGGGAAAGAGAGGGAGAGCTTGGGGCGAGAATGGGGCAGCTTAGAGAATGAGGAAGAGAGCTTGAAGGATGATAGAGCGGGCTTGGAGAAAGAGAAAGAGAGCTTGAAGAAAGAGTGGGTGAGCTTGGAGAAACGGTGGAAGAACTTGGAAAAAGAGTTTGTGAGCTTGGAAAAGAAGGACAGTGAAAGTGAGATGGAAAGCCAATCTGAGGCTAGGAAGGACACAGAGACGCGAAATGGAGAGGTGACTGATCAAGACAAGCTGGAGGAGGAGGAGAAGAGAAACGCTGCACTTCTGCAAAACATCACTGAGCTCCAGGCTTCCAACAAATACTTTACGGACCAAGCAGAGACAGCAGAGTCAGCTGTCGACCTCTGGAAGGAAGAAACAGAGCTCTTGCAGAAAACGTTAGAGAGCCTGGAGACGGAGAGCGAGAAGCCAAAGAAAATGAAACAAAAGAGAGGCATGCCAACATGTAGAGCCCAGTGACAGATACAGCTTAATCTACAGAGAGCACAAACAAGACAAAGACCAACAGGCATTCATTATGTTAAAAATGATAAATAAAATTCTTATACATAAACTTTTTGTGTTTTTGTTTTTTTTTTCTTAAGTGTGAGACATAAAAATAGTAATAATAATAACAACAACAACAATAAATATAGCTGCAAGCAGTGACCTGATCAGCTTTGATCGGATTTATGGATCCTGAGAAACAGTTATCAGACCTTAGCTCTGTCTTCTATGTATGACCACACCCCAAGCTTTGCAATCACTTCCTGCCTTTCAGGTTTTGTGTGAATCCATGTAAGCACTCGTGAGTTACAACTATTTGAGTAAATAAGGCTCTGCCTCGATAATTAAATGTCAACATTTAAAAAAAATAATAATTATTGGGGTTCACACTCGAGTAGATTCACACCAAATTTGTGAAAATAGGCTAAAAAAAAAGCTAGGACTAATTCACAAAAGTAGGTTTTACATATTATGCACATTAGAAAATAATCAGACTTGGCTGAGTTAAATGGTTCTTGAAGCTTTTTTTTGTTTGGGAGAACCCAAGGAATCAGTGGTGGGAAAAGAGAATTTTGTTTGTAGGACTCAGGGTTCATGAGATATGGACCAAAAGATAAACATTTGCACTATAGCGCCACTATTGGGGCAATCAGACCCATCTTCTTGTGAGGCAGTTGGTATAGTGTTACATTTAAGCTTGAACCTCTGTATGGTAATGTGTATATATTTCACTGATCTAAATTCCTTACTAATGTCATCCTTGGGAAGTAAACAGTTAAATGAATTAAGTGCTACAGTATGTCTGTGTTGTCACTTCTGGGAGAGTGAAAGTGAAATGTAAAACTGCAGCAGAAAATTCATTTTCAATTAAAAAAAAAATTCATATTTTTTAATAATAATTCATAATTTCTTTGCATATTTCCTTCTGTGTCACTGTTTCACATTTTCAAAGTGGACCAGTGTATTAGTGGTAAAATGGGACAGCCAATCAAGTCATTTAAGGAGCGTTTTTAGGTGAATGATCTTTTTAAAAATGAATGGTCAAATGTATAAAATAACGATCTGTTAGTACACACTAATAATGGACATACTGTGTTCTTCTTATCATCATAATACATAAGCAACAGAACTTTAAATCAGTGAATCAGAGAACTGCATCAAGCGTGAATAGACATTGATAGGGGAAAGATCGTTCCTGCCCCATGATCACTCTATGAACATTTTCAGTGGAGGAGGACGAGTGGACAGGACAGTTAATGACAATACATGCAACACATGTTTCCCATGCAAACGTTGAGAAAATGAAGGAATGTGTTCATTTTCCGACGCCCAAATGTTTAGGTTAGTTTCGGGTATTTTGTGTGGTTTTTGGGCTGGAAATTTTGCTACTGATGATGATTAAAATGGTGTTTTCCTGCTTTTCTCTGAAGCAAAATCCTTCAAAATCAGGTCTTTAAAATTCAGCTGGTGGATCAGATCATGCTAAATGGACAGTATGGTCAACCTTTTTAGTTTGCGCCTGATAGCGGTGATGATTCACACAGTGCCTGAAGAAGAAAAAAAAGCCTGAAATGAGTTCAGTCTGGATTTTCATGTAAAATAATATTCTTTCCTTTCATTTGATTTCTTTTATTCGAAGTGCACAACAACGGAGCAGCCAAGCAAACAAGACGAGTTCTGCTGGAAATCAGGTTGGTATTTTGTGTGTGTGTGTGTGTGTGTGTGTGTGTGTGTGTGTGTGTGTGTGTGTGTGTGTGTGTGTGTGTGTAATCTACCCGATTCAAGAACCAGGCTTTTTTCTCACATTATATACATTATATGAAGCTAAAATCATTTTCACTGCTGTCTGCTTGGTAGCATATTTTGTTGTTGTTTTTTCTCAATCCTCATCTCAGTCTCTCCAGCATATGCACGTTGTATTATTGTGCTTTGGTACTGTATATGAACTAATTTACGTTCTATTTCTCATTCATTTTTGTCAGTGCTGTAGCTCAGGTTCTGGTTCCTGCATGACTGTTTTTGATTTCATTTAGGAGTGGGCAATATAATGATATATCAATATTGTGATACAGTATATTACAATACAATGGACCTCAGGTATCACAGGTATTACTGTGATACATATCACAAGGCCAGGTACTTTAATACTGTCACTGAATGCCAAGCTCGAGAAGATGAAATAATCTTTCAGCACAATTCTTTACGCTGTCTATGGAAATGTCTGTACATTTTAGTAAATAAGCTTTTTAGAGATATTTGGTTTAATATGGAATGATTTAATAACTGGCTATTAAACTGGCGAAAAATAAAGAATACAAACACAGTAATATGGTTTGGATGAAAATCTAAAAAAAATGAAGTATATCAATTTATCATTTATTCATGTCAGTTTTATTGTTCCTTTCTTTCTACATGTCATGAAGGTAAAACTAAACTACAATTAAAAGCATTAATCACTATTTTTGGTTGTGCTGTCACCTTATAGATTGTAATATGATTAAAAACATTTTTTTTTGCCATATCTCCTACTCCTAAACTTCAGTTATGTTTCCATGAACTGTTTTATGTTATGATGGCCAGCATCTTGTTTTCCACCCCTACTCCCTCTCTCTGTGAGCGAGCCGTCCTCATGCATGTCCCTGTTTACGGAAATTTGCCATGTTTCCTGCTGTGACAGGACATCCAGGTAAGAAAGGAGCATTTCTCAGGCTCGGTTTCCAAAATTTAGTTTAAACCTTGTCCTAGAACTAAATGGGTCTCAAAGCAGAATCAATATGGACAGAGTGAAATAGATGGAGGTAGAGGAATTATGGCTGACACCCATATTAGGGGTGTAACTGAATACGAATACATTATTAAGATTGAACAGATGAGTCCTAACTGAATATAGATACAGATACAGATGTTGTGGAAATTGCGCAAGGAGACGGCGTCTCACGAAGAGACGCCGTCGTTGTCCTTGCGCTGTGGCTTCAGGTGTGTGCCAGAGGACGATGTCACAGTGGACGACGTGCTCATTTCGACTGGCGTGGAAGTAGGACATGAGAATATTGTGCCCACTTCTCGCATGAATGAAGCCGTAGTGGTGTTTTTGAAAGATCAAAACCTTGTTAATTGCTTAATCTTGTTATAAACGACAATTTTGTTCAGGTTACCCCATTACAGCATCTAGTAGACAAACAATATACATGGGTTAAAATTTCTGACAATAGAGTCAGTGCTGCTCGATTAGCCAGAATCTATGTTTCAAAATTTTTTAATAACAGGGTTATTGATTGTTGTATTTCTCCTATAGGTTTTTCTGATCACCATCTGGGATTTATTTCAGTAGATATGTCATGGTCTGGGCCCGAGCACCACATGTTTTCCCCGTCGTCCCCTTCTCCACATTTCCAGTGCTTTCTCTCTGTGTGTGTGTGTGTGTTTGTTTGTTCCTGGACGTGGCACTCCATGGTTGAATCAGTGGTCTCACCTGTTCCTCATTACTCACCTCATCTGCAGAGTATTTAAACCCCGGTCTTCCAGCTACTATCGCCATATTTTTCCGGCACTCAGTGCGGTAACTTCCGGCTCTGTTTGCGTTTAAGTTACTGATAGTTTTCTGTGTTGTTTCCTGCATGGTATTTCCCTGTGCTCACTCTGCTTTGTCTCTCCGTGTTTCCAGGTTCAAGCCCCGGCCTCGACAACACTCAAGCTTCTGCTCTCCCCTCCCCGTGGTGCACCTCTTGAACGCTCACTCCGCACGCTCGAGACCAGAGTTCAAATCTCGACTACACCGCTACTCACCTTTCCCCACACTTCACCTATTCCCTCAATCCTTGAATAAAACCTGTTAACCCTGTACTTCTGTGTTGGGTCCTCTTTATCTCTGTCACAACAAGATGGTACAGGTTACAAGAAAATCCTGTTGCAAGGTCCTTCTTTTCTGAAAATTTTGTGGCATTTTAGAATTACTGGAAGGGGAAAAACTACTTTGAAAATTTAAAACAATGGTGGGAGGTTGGAAAAACCCAAATAAAACTATGCTGTCAACAGTATACGGCATATTGTACTACCACTCAAAGAGATACCATTCAAGCCGTGGAAAGAGAGATAGAGTCATAAGAAGACATAATCCAGCCCTAATCACCAACTTACAACATAAAAAGAAACAGCTAACTTTTTATTTGAATGAGAGGGTGAAGGCAGCTTTGGTGAGGTCACGATTTACATCAGTCACAGATATGGATACCCCAAGTGCCTACTTTTTAAATTTGGAACATTCACTGGCACAATATAAGCAAATTACATGTTTACATCGTAGAAATGCATCACCATTTTGACTGTTATTCTTGTCTCTACATACAAAGCTGAGTACAACTCCTGCATGAACTTCCTCAAATTGACTCTATTTCTAGGACTGCTCTGGACACACAAATCACCTTTCATTTACAGCATTTGGCAGACACCCTTATCCAGAGCAACTTACATTTATTTAATTTATACATCTGAGCAGTTGAGGATTAAGGACCTTGCTCAAGGGCCCAACAGTGGCAGCTTGGCAGTGCTGGGATTTGAACTCATGACCTTCTGCCCAGTAATCCAACACATGAAGCACTGAGCTACCACTGCCACCTTTCAAGAGCTCACTGTTGCTGTTGGACAGTTAAAATCCGGCCGCTCTCCTGGCCTTGACGGGTTTTATAAACATTTTATAATTTTTTATAATTATAAAATTATATTAAATTATATTAAATTATATATTTTTTTTATAATTTTATAAACATTTTTGGAAATATATTGGAATGGATCTTTACGAAGTTTTTTGTGAAAGTTATAAAGATGGCATTCTACCTGTTACATGTCAGCGTGCTGTATTTCCCTACTACCTAAAAAGGGAGACTTCACTCTGTTAAAGAACTGGAGACCTGTTGCTTTATTAACAACAGGATACAAAATCTTATCCAAATGTCTTTCTAATAGACTTAAGAAGTTTTTACATTTGATAATTCATCAAGACCAAACCTATTGCATTCCAAAGAGATCTATAATGGATAATTTTTTTTTTTGGTGAGAGACACCTTGGATCATTATTAGATTAGATTAGATTAGATTCAACTTTATTGTCATTAAACATGTATAAATACAAGGTAACGAAATGCAGTTTAGTATCCAATCAGAAGTGCAAGAGCAGCAAGTGCAATATATACACAGTATGTTGCAGTTATGTACAGATAAGTTAAATGAGCAGTTATGTACAGATAAGGGCAATGTAACAGGTGGGAATAAATAAATTAGCAGTGTAAGAGGTGGGGATAAATTACCATTAATATACAGGTGCATCTCAATAAATTAGAATGTCGTGGAAAAGTTCATTTATTTCAGTAACTCAACTCAAATTGTGAAACTCGTGTATTAAATAAATTCAGTGCACACAGACTGAAGTAGTTTAAGTCTATGGTTCTTTTAACTGTGATGATTTTGGCTCACATTTAACAAAACCCACCAATTCACTATCTCAACAAATTAGAATACTTCATAAGACCAATAAAAAAAAAAACATTTTTAGTGAATTGTTGGCCTTCTGGAAAGTATGTTCATTTACTGTACATGTACTCAATACTTGGTAGGGGCTCCTTTTGCTTTAATTACTGCCTCAATTCGGCGTGGCATGGAGATGATCAGTTTGTGGCACTGCTGAGGTGGTATGGAAGCCCAGGTTTCTTTGACAGTGGCCTTCAGCTCATCTGCATTTTTTGGTCTCTTGTTTCTCATTTTCCTCTTGACAATACCCCATAGATTCTCTATGGGGTTCAGGTCTGGTGAGTTTGCTGGCCAGTCAAGCACACCAACACCATGGTCATTTAACCAACTTTTGGTGCTTTTGGCAGAGTGGGCAGGTGCCAAATCCTGCTGGAAAATGAAATCAGCATCTTCAAAAAGCTGGTCAGCAGAAGGAAGCATGAAGTGCTCCAATATTTCTTGGTAAACGGGTGCAGTGACTTTGGTTTTCAAAACACACAATGGACCAACACCAGCAGATGATATTGCACCCCAAATCATCACAGACTGTGGAAACTGAACACTGGACTTCAAGCAACTTGGGCTATGAGCTTCTCCACCCTTCCTCCAGACTCTAGGACCTTGGTTTCCAAATGAAATACAAAACTTGCTCTCATCTGAAAAGAGGACTTTGGACCACTGGTCAACAGTCCAGTTCTTCTTCTCCTTAGCCCAGGTAAGATGCCTCTGACGTTGTCTGTGGTTCAGGAGTGGCTTAACAAATGGAATATGACAACTGTAGCCAAATTCCTTGGCACGTCTGTGTGTGGTGGCTCTTGATGCCTTGACCCCAGTCTCAGTCCATTCCTTGTGAAGTTCACTCAAATTCTTGAATCGATTTTGCTTGCCAATCCTCATAAGGCTGCGGTTCTCTCGGTTGGTTGTGCATCTTTTTCTTCCACAGTTTTTCCTTCCACTCAACTTTCTGTTAACATGCTTGGATACAGCACTCTGTGAACAGCCAGCTTCTTTGGCAATGAATGTTTGTGGCTTACCTAGTGAACCAAACTGAGAGACCATTTTGAAGGCTCAGGAAACCTTTGCAGGTGTTTTGAGTTGATTAGCTGATTGGCATGTCACCATATTCTAATTTGTTGAGATAGTGAATTGGTGGGTTTTTGTTAAACGTGAGCCAAAATCATTACAATTAAAAGAACCAAAGACTTAAAGTACTTCAGTCTGTGGCATTGAATTTATTTAATACACGAGTTTCACAATTTGAGTTGAATTACTGAAATAAACGAACTTTTCCACGACATTCTAATTTATTGAGATGCACCTGTACAGTAAATATACAGATGAAGTATGGGCAAAATATACAGATGTTCTATATTAAAGGGCAAATATACAGGTGTAGTATGGACAAATATACAGATGTGTTTATATATATATATATATATATATATATATATATATATATATATATATATATATATATATATATATATATAGAGAGAGAGAGAGAGAGAGAGAGAGAGAGAGAGAGAGGGTTCAGCGAGGGACAGAGTTCAGTAGGGAAACAGCTGTGGGGAAGAAGCTGTTCCTAAACCTGCTGGTTTTGGTCTGAAGGCTCCTGAGGCGCCTTTTGGAGGGTAGCAGCTGGAAGAGACTGTGGGCAGGATGGGAGGGGTCCTTGAGAATGCTGCGTGCCTGGCGTAGACATCTCAGGGCAATTGTATAGTATTGCTATTGAACCACTACTTTTTAATACTTTTAAACTCTAAAACTTTAAAACTCTAACTGGTTTACCAATACCCACAATGCCTCAGCATTTAAAAACTATAATTACTGCTTACGCTGATGATGTTACAGTCTTTGTCAATGAAAAAATATAAAAGCTCTGTCTAGAGTACTTGATTTGTATGAAAGGGCATCATCTGCAAAAGTAAGCTGGGATAAGACTGAGGCTTTCTGGTCAGGTCAATCTCCCACAACTACCAGATAACTTAAACTGGAATAGAAAAGGGCTAAAAGTACTTGGTGTATTTTTGTGATCTGCTGAGTTTCAAAAGAAAAATTGGGATGGAGATTTGGAGAGAGTGTGTACTCGATTGTCTAGATGGAACTGGCTGCTACTCCAGTTATCCTACAGGGGGAGAGTTTTGGTTGCCAATAACTTGGTTGCTTCTGCTCTGTGGTATACATTTATTGTATTACAGCCCCCTGCTGGACTAGTTCAAGACATTCAAAGGATGCTGGTGAACTTTTTTTGGATCTACAGATGATCCAGAATGCAGCTGCACGACTTGTTTCTCTCACACCACCCCGTTGCTGCGCTCCCTTCACTGGCTTCCAGTAGCTGCACGCATCAGATTCAAAACATTGATGCTTGCCAACAAAGCCAAAAGTGGAACAGCACCCTCTTATCTTAGCTCTCATCACCCCACGCACCACACCATGCTCCCTCAGGTCAACAAGCACTGCTCGACTGGTCCCACCCTCTCTCAGGATATAAGGTAGATTTGCCTCACGACTTTTTTCTGTTCTGGCAACAAGGTGGTGGAATGAACTTCCCATCAATGTCAGAACAGCTGAGTCGCTGGCTATCTTCAAGAAACGCCTAAAGACATACCTCTTTCTTAAATACTTATACCTTGATAGTTAGTGTTTTCTTCAAAAAAAAAAAAAAAAAAAAAAAAAAACCCTACCAGTTGCTCTCTTTTCAACAGGTTTGTGTTCAGTGCACTTCGTTGTAATTGTACGAACCTTCTTTCTATAGATCTGTGATGGAAGACTGGAAAGTCTTTGTCTCAAGACCTGCTGGAATACATGCAGGCCTTTGGCTGATGGAAGAGCCATTGTTCCAGAACCCTTTTTTACCTTCTAGACACTTAGGCTCTGACAGTTTGTCATCATGGCTGATAGCTGCTGGATGTGTAAAACTTGGCCATATTCTAAGTACCAGTTTGGTTTCCCTGAGTGAGAGAACTGGGATAAAATCTATTCGATTTTTTGAAACAGCTTACTGATGAGGTGTGTGGAGAGCTGAATTTTGAGCAAAGACTTTTTATAAGCAACACTAACCATATTAAAGAATGGGTAGCTGGGTGTGACTGTGATTTTCCATCCTTGATGATATCTGATGATGTAAGGGAATGTCATGAGGAGGAAAGTTTCATATTGTCCTTTAAAATCCCTCAGCTGGATAGTTTTGAGTCCGCTGGTAAAAAAAAAAAAAAAAAAGCTCTGTATGTGACTCGTGTGAAAGTGACTTTCTATCTGGAGTAATGTCATCTAGATGGACTGAATTTTTTGGAGTGGACACCTCCCCCAAAGGTAGCTGGCGGTCACTGTATAAATGCACAGTTGATAAACGGACTGGTGACTTACAGTGGAAGATTATACATGGTGCAGTAACCACGAACAGACACATGGTGCACCTCAATCCAAATGTAGGGGTGGGTTGTCCATTTTGTTCTGAAAATGAAACCATTTTTCATCTTTTTGTGCATTGTGCATATTTGGGTAATTTGTTTTCTTTTTTATCTCAATGGGTATTATCTTTGGGTGAAGATTTCTCACATCAATTGTTTATTTTGGGGCCAAAATATTTTGTTAGTCATAAAAATGATTTGGTTTTACAAAATTTTGTGTTTGGATCTGCCAAACTTGCTATTTGGATAACAAGGAAAAATAAGATGCTTGGTAAAGATAAATTAGATCCTTTATTGATGTTCATCGTTTGGTAGCATCAAGGCTCAAGATAGAACATGCATATTACAAACTGGTAGGGTGCTTACCAATGTTTGTGAATACTTGGGCCATAAATAGAGTGTTATGTACAGTAAATGAAAATTATGATCTATTGTTGACTTTTTAAGTTACATTATTGTAATTTTTGTTGTTATTGTTATTGTAATTACTATTCATTTATTTTTCCTTTGTAAATGATATTGTGAAATGTAGATTTTCAGTGGTAACACAGACTGGTTTCACCTATATGTTGTAAATAAAAGATGATTTACTCTCTCTCTCTCTCTCTCTCTCTCTCTCTCTCTCTCTCTCTCTCTCTCTCTCTCTCTTTTTGTGTGTGAGTGTGTGTGTGTGTGTGTGTGTGTGTGTGTGTGTGTGTGTGTGTGTGTGTGTGTGTGTGTGTGTAAACCCCTACACTAGCTAATCAACAGAGATTCGCTATTAAAAATCTCTTCTGCTTATGCAAGGCTTTACAGTGGGGGGGAAAAAAGTATTTGATCCCCTGCTGATTTTGTACGTTTGCCCACTGACAAAGAAATGATCAGTGTATAATTTTAATGGTAGGTGTATTTTAACAGTGAGAGACAGAATAACAACAACAACAAAAAATCCAGAAAAACGCATTTCAAAAAAGTTATTAATTGATTTGCATTTTAATGAGGGAAATAAGTATTTGACCCCTTCGACTTAGTACTTGGTGGCAAAACCCTTGTTGGCAATCACAGAGGTCAGACGTTTCTTGTAGTTGGCCACCAGGTTTGCACACATCTCAGGAGGGATTTTGTCCCACTCCTCTTTGCAGATCCTCTCCAGGTCATTAAGGTCATTTTCAATGCCCTGGCTGAGGGAAGGAGGTTCTCACCCAATGTTTGACGGTACATGGCCCCGTCCATCGTCCCTTTGATGCGGTGCAGTTGTCCTGTCCCCTTAGCAGAAAAACATCCCCAAAGCATAATGTTTCCACCTCCATGTTTGACGGTGGGGATGGTGTTATGACTTGGGGTCATAGGCAGCATTCCTCCTCCTCCTCCAAACTCCAAACTCGAGTTGAGTTGATGCCAAAGAGATCTGACCACACCTGACCACAACACTTTCACCCAGCTCTCCTCTGAATCATTCAGGCAAACTTCAGACGGGCCTGTACATGTGCTTTCTTGAGCAGGGGGACCTTGAGGGCGCTGCAGGATTTCAGTCCTTCACGGCGTAGTGTGTTACCAATTGTTTTCTTGGTGACTATGGTCCCAGCTGCCTTGAGATCATTAACAAGATCCTCCGTGTAGTTCTGGGCTGATTCCTCACCGTTCCCATGATCATTGAAACTCCATGAGGTGAGATCTTGCATGGAGCCCCAGACCGAGGGAGACTGACAGTTTCTTCCATTTGCGAATAATCGCACCAACTGTTGTCACCTTCTCACCAAGCTGCTTGGCGATGGTCTTGTAGCCCATTCCAGCCTTGTGTAGGTCTACAATCTTGTCCCTGACATCCTTGGACAGCTCTTTGGTCTTGGCCATGGTGGAGAGTTTGGAATCTGATTGATTGATTGCTTCTGTGGACAGGTGACTTTTATACAGGTAACAAACTGAGATCAGGAGCACTCCCTTTAAGAGAGTGCTCCTAATCTCAGCTCATTACCTGTGTAAAAGACACCTGGGAGCCAGAAATCTTGCTAATTTATAGGGGGTCAAATACTTATTTCCCTCATTAAAATGCAAATCAATTTATAACTTTTTTGAAATGCGTTTTTCTGGATTTTTTTTGTTGTTATTCTGTCTCTCACTGTTAAAATACACCTACCATTAAAATTATAGACTGATCATTTCTTTGTCAGTGGGCAAACGTACAAAATCAGCAGGGGATCAAATACTTTTTTCCCTCACTGAATCTTTTTTCCATGAAACCGTCCCACAATGCCTTTGGTCAGTAAACATCTCATTTAGAAGTGAATACTTCTAAGTCAGGCAGCTGTAGGGATAAAGAACAATGGAAACACTGGTGGTTTCTCCTCTGCAAATACAGCACTGCATTCTGGCAACATTCCATAACTTCAGACAAACAAACACTCGTAGGACAAAAAAAAGTTCCATCTACCACTCCGAAAGGTTACTTGGTTTGTCATTTCTGAGGAAGCATTTAAAGGTTCCATGTACTGTAGAACCTTACAATGGCTGGATGGAAAAGACAAGAGCAAGAGCCTCTTTTCTCACTCATTTTTCAGCAACATCATATTAATGAGAAATCCGGCACAGAAGTAGTGGAGATGTTGATGCAAACGCTGAACTCAAAGTCCCACAATGCAGTGCAGCAATACACAGCTGATTTACGGCAGAGATTTGGCTCGGGTAGTTAATAATCTATAGGTGCATCCCAATTTGCGTACTTATGCACTATTCTATGCCGTTTTTATAGTATAAATAGTGTGAGTAGTGTGTTCACACTGAAAATTCCACATAAAAAAGTACACTTTAAATATCTGGATGATGCACTTAATTAGCTGAAAAAACAGAGTGTGGAATGTTGGCCACTTCATGCACTCAACTGTCGCAGCTTTAATTATGTAGCGGAGGGGGAGGGTCTATCAGACTCTGATGTTGAATGAAAAAAATAACCTTATAAAATTCATACACTACACGGTTGAGTGCATAGTGTATAAGTGCATAGTGTATAGTGCGTAATTTGGGACACAACTTATGATTTGACCACCGATTAATGGCATGAAAACTGATCTGTTTGAGCAGAGTGTACAGATGATGAAGTGAGAGAGCTGGACAGACTAAAGGACTAAAGCGCACCACTATCAGCAGATAATTGAACAGCAAAGTGAAAACAGAGCATGTGTTAATGTTAATAGATCACATGTTTATTATAAAGATTAATATGTAGGTCATTCAGGGTGGATCTTCCCTTTAAAAAATAAATACTTGAACTTGTTCTCTTCTTATTCTCTCTCTTTCTCTCTCTTTCGTTTCCTCTAGCGATATTGTTAGACCACGTCCTGGGTCGAATAGTGAAACGTACTAGAGTTATTCTCACACGGAGTGGTTTGCCGCTAGAGTCTAAAATTGAATTATTTGGCCTCAACACCAAACGATATGTCTGGCGGAAATCCAATACAGCTCACCATCCAAATAACACCATTCCTACAGTAAAGCATGGCGGTGGTAATATCCTGTTATGGGGGTGTTTCTCTGCAGCAGGGATTGGAACACTTGTCAGGATAGAAGGAAAATGGATGGGGCAAAATGCCATCAAATTCTTGAGGAAAATCTGCTGCCCTCTGCCAGAAAGTTGTCAATGGGAAGAAGGTTTACCTTCCAACATGACAATGACCCAAAGCACACAGCAAAACTGATCACACAGTGGTTGAAGGAGAAAACTTGAATGTCCTTGCATGGCCTAGTCAGAGCCCAGACTTAAACCCCATTGAAAATCTGTGGAATGACTTGAAGACTTCTTTGCGAGGCAAATTAAAGCAAGGGGGTGATCCTTTTTCCAACTCAGTGATTCTGGTTTTTAATTTTTAATTATTTTTCTGACATGTTGGTGTCATATCTTTCACTTGGATGTTATAAGTTGCACTGAGTAAATACAGCTGGATAAAACAAAAACTGTGTCCGTCTTCATTGCAGGCTGAAAAGCAACAAAATGTGATTATTGTAAAGGGGAGTGATTCTTTTCTATACCCACCAAGCATATCTTGGCGTGCACAAATGAAACTAACAACTAGTCTATTTTCAATAACACTGATTTTCATCCTAGTCTTGTGTGTATGTTGAAATACCAATAAGTCGTACATTTCCAAGCATGTTCCCAGCAGAGGTGATTTACCACGCCCACACAATTCCATAAAAAGCAAAGCTCACAATCAGCAGAAAATGACAACTAAATGGTGAAAGAGCGTCTCTTAAGCATGGTGTGTGCTAAACCTTCCAGTAATGCAGCTCATCCACTGCAGCGCATCAGGCCTGGTTTTAGACAGTGCAACTGCATCAGACTTTTAAGATTATTACTTGTTGCAATGTACGAAACCTCAATAAAAGCGTGTCCTTATTCTGTAATAGATTGTGTGATCGAGTGTGTTCTCCGTGTCGGATTATACAATTCAAATCCTCTAACGATAGAGAGACCTGAGATTAAAGTAAATGACTATGTTCTGCTTACGTCATCGATCAGTGTGATGAAAACTGACTCGCGTAAACAACCGTTCTTGTGAGCTTGAGGTAATAAGGATAGGTTTTCTGTCTATGAGCATGTTTTATTTACATCGTCACTAGCATATGTGAAGCTGTCCTGTGAGTTGTGCGTCACGCAATGTGGTCCTCCTATTAGCAGTGAAGTGTAATTGATATAATTAAATGATTCAAATTCGACAGAGATAATTGTATATAAAATCACAGTAACTCATGATCAGTGTTCTGATTTGAAGCCGATGGGTCGAGGTTCACATCAGTGAGTCTCCTTATATGTAATTTTTTTTACGCAAACTCAAAATAACGTAAAATATAAATATTTCTCCCAACTAACTGGATTTTCACAAAAACGTTTTTGTCCATCTTCATAATCGAGGCTCATCGTCACTGTGTACGAACACAACTTTAAGTATGCTTTATTGTTTATATGCAAACATGTCACGTAGTCGCCTATTTGCGTAAACACATCACATCTAATCATTTATGCATTTTTCCGAATATAAAAAGATTGCTTTCAGGTCACGTGATTTCCAGGACAGAGTGGTTATGATGGTAATTTAACTTGATGATGTGTGACAGAGTCGCCGTATAGATCTCCCAGCTGTTACACAAACTGACAGGAGACCAAGTGGAAAAAAATTAAAAATTCTAAAAATACTAAAAAAATGTGCTAACTCATCTCAACAATATCAATATCTCATTTTTTTACAAGGTTTCTTTGCTGCAGTTTGCTTTTGTGTAAATGTAAATGACGTTAACTAGCATTTTAAAATAAAATCATTTGTTGCCATTAGGCAACAAAGTAATGATGTGTACTCCAGTATTAAAAACACATATTTATACGAAAATATATGTTAAAAATATTTACAAAGAGTTTCATATTCATGAAATATATATTTTGTATGGAAAAAATGTAGAGTTTATACGTTTTAAGTATTCAAATATAGTAAAATAAGTTTTTTTTTACTCATACAGGGTAAGAATGCATCCTGCCAACAAAAGAACTATAATTTTTTTTTCATCCTCCAGTGATTTGTATCCGTTCAATTTTTATAGCAATGTTATTAATTTACTTTAATGTATACACTGTTCTGAAATAATATTCAGTCCATACAGGATAAAGGAGTTTTTCTTGTGATTGTTGTGGCCAAAAAAGCTTGATTTTACTACTGCTTTAAAAAAATAAAAAATTATTCGCTGAAAACTAGCTGAATTAATAAAATTGCAGCTGCACAAAATAGTGTTTCATGGTTTTTCGCAGTGATGTTTGTTGGTAAATAAGACCATTTAGCTGTATTCATGATTGACGCACACACAAGGGGGCTTTGGCTGAATGCGCGTTGTGATGATGTTACTCGACGTGTCTTGGCCCAAATCTTTGGAAAATCTGCGGTCATTTTGAAAAATTGCAAGTTCAGAATATTGCGGTGTTTCCTTGATTTTGCATTAATTTCTGCGATTGCAAAATCACAAAATTCTAGAGGGACTGAATATTTAGCCTCATACATTTTTAAAAGGTGCATATAAAAAAATATATATTTAAATTATTTTCTAGAACTATAATAATCACCGTGGCAGATAATTATTTGCTTCATTTTATAAATAAATGTTTGAAATAATTAAAATGATCTTCCAGTAGAATAAGGTATCCTATAATATTAAGGTATCCTTAACCATATAATAAGGTTAAGGATACCTTAATATTACAAAAACATTAAAACAATATTGCTGATTTTTATATTATATATATTTTTTAATTTAAGGCTGCTGTTAATATTTTTATGGCCCAGAAATGAGCTCCGCCCCCAGCTGGAACACCCCTTCTTCCCTAAAAGGCAACGCACAAGGCATATGTAGATATTATACCAGAAGTGGGTGGAGGCTGTTGTCAGGAAGGTAAAGACTTTTCAGTTCTTTAACTGCACCACCTCGCTTCTCAGCTCCTCCGTCCGAGGACACAGAGAACGGATGCAAGGACAGGAAAAAGCAAGAACAAAAGTATTTCACTGAAGCATTGCTTTAACGTGACTTTAGTGAATTTGCTCATTGATGATTGTTGATATTTTGTAGTGGAATCCGCTGTATAACTGATATACATATTAACTGTTTATCAGCAGTTAATTGAAATGATCCTTAATTATCATAAGTTATCCTTAGTGCACATATACATCACACGCTTAAGTGTTGTTTTACCTAAACAAGATTCTCCTCATCATTTGACTTCTCTGTTTTTAAAGCCATGTTACATAAATAATTAACATAAAGACATGTTAATTGACGTTCCCGCAAGGATTTTATTATTTTAATTTGTAAATTTAAAATGTTTATTTATTATAAAATATTATTTATTCATAGATGATTCATTTTGTATTTGTGTGTTTTTTTATTTTTATTATTGTATCATTTATTGTCATTTCTTTTTTTGGGAGAGGTGCAGCATTTACTCCGTGTGTTAACATCACGTGCTACAACAAGACATACTTACATGCGTCCATGCTTTCTCCAAAAGCCACCTCATTGATTCATCTAAACACGTTTAGAGCACAAATTGTTAATGCTAATTAAAATGGAGGAATCAATGAGGCATCAATTAACATTTTGGGAAGCACTCCATGTTATCACTGAATTCGCAGTTGAGCTTATAGCCAGAAGATGGCAGTAAGTTAAAAACTGTTACAAAAGTTTGGATATTTTCCCTGCTGAAGGACAAAACTTTGACGTTCGGGTGTGATAAACATGTATCACTCCTTCTTGTATCTAGAATCAGTCTCTATTATTATGAGCTGCTGGCCCTTTCGAGCTTCACGTCGTAGGTGACCATGTGGAAGTTGTCCCAGGAGTACAGCTTCCTTCTCGCCGCGTTGTAGTCGATCATGCTGTTGTAGCCATAACGGTCGTGGAACGGCACGTCGACCGCTTTGCTCTGGCTGCTGGCCGTGTCAAACTTAAGTTGATGGTGATAGTGTTAGCTCTTTAGCTCGCCATCGTGTACAGCCTGCTGCACACCATGAATGTGTTTGCCACTTTGTTCTTCTGGATGTTGGTCTCCCAGCTCATGGTCAGTTTCAGGTTCTCAGGATCCAGGAGATGACGATAGCTCCACGAGCCTTTTCCGTGCTGTAGATGACCCACAGTCCCTTCTCGTCCATGGCCAGGTTGATGTCAGTGTAGCCACCCCAGGAGTAAGGGTACTGGCCGTGGAATCCGGGGTGTGGCAGGTCTCTTCGGGCCACAATGTTCTCAGCGGTGAGGTCATAGCGCAACAGCATGGGGCTCTGTTTTCGCTGGTAATAAAGTGAACCGCGGTACACGGTGGCCCCAGTACTCTCCATCGACTCTGATATAAGCAGGACCGTCATGGGGTATCCTCCAGATTTTCGTAGGTGTAAAGTTCTCGTACATCATTGCTCACGGTGTCAATGCGCCACACTGTGTCCGGCCCGTACGGAGCTCCTGGAGACTCGGGGTCTTGGAACCACATCCCGTATTTCCCTGTGATGGTGTTTGCCTTGTGATGGGTCTCAGGCTCACCAACAGAAACAAGTTCCCCACAGCCTTTTATACATAGAATAAAACTTTTTAAAAAGTTTATAATCACAAAAACAAGCTATTAGTACGCACAGCACATTTCAAATTCCATGTTTATAGATTTTTTTTCCTTTTGCCATTGCATGCCATTGTACTGGTTGCTAATCTATAGAGTTGAAGCTATGCTTTAGATCATTTAACAGTGGTATAAAGCTGAAGCTGTCAGACCTGCATTGTCCTGGACGTTCTCCTGGACTTTGGGAGGAGCTGGAACCTCAGAAACCTCAGCCTTCATCTCTTGAAATCCACCACTCACAGCAGGACCTACAGGAGAAATGGTGATTAAACCAGATCTACTATATGACAGGAAATGTTCTTACTTAATAGCAGTCCCAGGAGTAAAAAAACACATAAATTAAACGAACTTAAACTATGCATGACAGATTCTAAAGATCATGACTCAAAGTGTTTTGTTTCTTTTTCCAACTCCCTTCTGTGAGTTTTAAATCAATTTTTCAATGAATGTGAGTTTTTATCAATTTGTATGGATACCAACCAATCATCTCTCCATATTAAGTATTTGCCGATTAATCTCACTTGCACAAAATAAATTCACTCTTATCTCCAGCTTCATAGAGCTCTCTCAGCACGCTTTTGAATTCATAATAACAGATTTAATCCTCACTACTGCCTCTATTAATGCTGATGCTGATTTTCTGCCTCCATGGTGCTGGGACAGCTGGATTACACTTGGCTGTCCACAGCTAAGGTGTACTGGCAGTGGCCGTAACGGTCATTGGACCTGCGGAACGAGGCTCGTTCCTGACCCTGGACATCTACAACCAACCAGAACACGAACACAGCAAACCTCATCTACATGGTTAGGAGCAAAGAGTCAGGTTTTAAGTAAAGATTGTCTATGTATTCACTTCTATGTTTATGTTTTTCCAAAGTGTTTCTTCTAAAATCTGACTTTTTCTGTTTCTTCGGTTGTTGGATGTTGTCTAAGCTTTGAGATGGTGGAAGGTGGAGATTTATACGATCAGCTCCTAAACGTGGGAGGAGAAAGAATGCTAAAATGGATCTCAGAAAGAGAGAGAGAGAGAGAGAGAGAGAGAGAGAGAGAGAGAGAGAGAGAGAGAGAGAGAGAGAGTGAATAGGAAATGGGAAAATGCTTCACATTCTCGATTCTGGTCAGATGTTTCTGATTCATTTTCTATAACAGCAGCTCAGACAGTAGTGCATCTAGAAAAATCACAGGTTTATCACTTGTTCCAATATATTATCGTTTCTATAGTAACCACCCATTCACAGGGACGCTCCACAAAAAATGATTTAAAAACAACAGCAACATGTATTTGTTGATATGGTGAAGCTTTATGTAAGAAGATATTTATTTAACATTTGTGGAAGGAGTCTCACTGTGTCACAGTGTCACTGCTTTGGAACAGTCAGAGGTAATGTTTTAAGTTTTCCAGGATGGGAAAGTCTTCAAGACAGAGGAGTTTTTTCTGTAACATGACACGTTGCATTTTTAAAAAAAATCTTATAAACTTTAAGAGAGAGAGAAAAAAGAATGGCTAGTGAAACATAACTTTATAACACACAACTGATACATAAATGAACTAACAAACACGTGCAAAACTGATGTTTTGTGATTGTAGTCTTCAAGGACATGTTTTTTATCAGTTTTGCACGTCCTGATACTGAGAGTTTTGCACATTATTCTTGGCAAACGTTACTCAGGCTCTGTCAGATTGGAGCTCTTGTCACAGTTGGATCGCAGTCTGGCCATTCTAACACATTCAAGTTTCTGGTTTTCAACCACTCCAGTGGAATTTTGGCCATATACCTAGGGTCATTGTCCTGTTGGGAGGTTAAACTTCTCCACAGTTTCAAGTCTCTTGTAGGCTGGAATAGGTTTTCTTCTAGGGTTACCTTGTATTTGTTGTCCTCCATCTTGCTCTCAACCCTGACCAGTCTTCCATTCCATGGTGATGAAAAGCAGGGCCACAATGTGATGCTCCCACCACCATGCTTCACTGTAGGAATGGTGTTCTCAGGATGAATGAGCAGTGTTGCTGTTCTGCTAAACATTTGTGGCTCATCAGACCAAAGAATCCTTTTCTATATTGACCAAGTCTCCAACCAAGTGTCCAATCTATAGTTGTCCTGTGAACAGCTTCTAGGATCTGAGCTGTGGATCTCTCCAGCTACTTCACAGTTACCCTTGGCCTCTTGGTTGCTTTCTCTAACTAATCCCCTCTTTACCCACTCACTGATTTTTCCTGAGGGGCCTCCTCTAGGAAGAGCTATGGTTGTACCATATTCTTTAACTTTTTAATAATGGATTTCACTGTGCTTAGTGAACTGGTCAAAATTTGGGATTGTTTTATAACCAAACCCTGATTTATACTTCACCAGAACTTTGTCCCTGACTTATTTTGATAGCTCTTTGGATTTCATGATGATGCTTATTTAGGTATACAAACTCTGAGCTCTACCATGAAGTGTAGTTATACTGAGATCATGTGACACTTTTAATTGTACAGAAAATGGACTCCATTCAGCTAATTATGTCACTTCTGATGGCAACTGGTTACACTGGGACTAATTTAGAGGTTTCACAGCTGGGTCATTTCATGTCAAGTGGTCCAATACAGGTTACTTGGCCATTTTTTCTTTTCTGATTCCTCTATGTATTGGCTTTTTTTTTAATTTGGTTTAACCACAATGGCCATCTCTGTGTGATGGCACACGACAAATTTTGGTTATGTATCTCGGCTCAGGATGGTCCTAGCTCCTTGGGACAAAAAATGATCTCTAGAGCACATCACGAGATACATGTACATACAATATAAAAACATTTTACAGGTTCTTGTTTTGCACAGACTTAGAACTTAAATCCAAATGTAATGCTCAAGATTGCTCACAGTTCCACTTTTAGGGTAAATTTATAATGGGAAGGGTTCAAGTCTTAGTCTTAATTTTTTTAGAGGGTACCTAGGGAAGTATAGTGTACATGCAGAACATTTCAGGTTTGAGACTTCTCAAACTGTGAGAAAATGCAATTTTTGAAAATTCCCCTCACAATCGGGTTGAATATCTCTGGTGGGGGACAAGAAACAAACCTGAAATAAGCCCTCTATAGTTTGAGATCCCACTGGTAACAGACCTTGGGCTAGTAGAAGTCTGGGGAAATACCTACTTAATACATGCATTTTGAGAAATGAACAGGTGTAATATAAGCATAACAAATAATAAAAATGAACTTTTACAGTAAAAACTTTCAGTAATTATGTTTATGATTGACATGCAATAGGTTATGCTTGTCAGTGAGGTCTAAAATTTTACTAAATTACATACACTACTATTAAAGCACAATACAGTATTGTTAGTACCTCTGTAAAGTAATGTCTGTAGTGTGTATACAGTATACCTAGTATCATGGAGTAAGCTTGTAAGTTACAGTAAAAGTATTTTACTTCTAGCTTTTCAGAATCACTGAAAAAGCACACACACACACACACACACACACACACACACACACACACACACACACACACACACACACACACACACACACACACACACAGACAATGTTTACTACAGCAAAATCAGCATTAAATTTTGCTATAACGGCTTGAAGTATGGATTTGAGGTAAGGATTCAGTGTGCAACTGCAAAACACAAGAAGGGGAAATTATTTACCTAAGCCACATAAGACACACATTATTCTCACAGGAGACCAATGTAATATGATCCACAGAACACAGAGGTTATAAAGTGACCAGACTTTTGCCACCAGTCACTAAGGCATAATCATATGCGGACACCCATAAAGATGCCTGCCATTACTTTAAATATAGTATTGTGTGTTAATTTTCACTACACTCAGGTTTTATATGAAGTTTCCAATTCCCTGCAGAACACTGGAACACTGCACACTGACAAAAAGGTTGTGACCGTAAAGCTTTAACCTTTAGCACTGTCTCATCTCTGACCGTTTTACAGTGGACAGGAGGGGATGGAGGGCGCGTGTGCCTCTTTTCAAACATTTTGACTAGTCTTAAAGTGATGATCAGTTCTGCACGTGCCCTTTTGGCTTTTTTTTAAATGTTATTTCTCTTTCTTTCTGGCTTATAACCTCACAGCATAGGTGACTGTATTCGGTACATCAATTTCAAATACAAATGACAACAAAGTCTCCAAATAAAATACACAAAAGACTTGGTTTGAATTTCTTGAATTCAAGCTATAAAATATATAAGGTGATCAGACCAGTATTTCCAGGACCTCACTTTAACCCTTTCATGCATAGTGTACACGATTATCTATAGTCAGTTGAAGGCTCTTTTTTAAAATATATTTTAGTGAAATATAAGACGTAAATCACTTCCAAATCATTTGATTTGTAAACCTTCGTAGACTATTTGGCGTTCTCAATCTTTATTAGCTTTCTATATAAAATAAATAAATGAACAACAAAACATGAAATAGAATGAATAAAAAAGTTAAATGGTCCTAAATTTTATAACCTTTGTATGTTTGTATAATTTTGGTCATGAACATTATGAATTTTAGACTTGAATGTTAAAAATGTTGGACTTGGGAAGTTTTTTCTTTCTTTCTTTCTTTCTTTCTTTCTTTCTTTCTTTCAGGCATACTGTTTTAATTTTTATTTTTTTTATTTTTTATTTTTTTAAACTCACGGACAATCCATTTACTTTTTAATACGTATGTGATAGTTAGAATCCAAATTCATATATCATGCATTTGTTAAGTAAAGATCTAAAGAATGATATGGATATGCATATAAATAATTTGCGCATGAAAGGGTTAAGGATGTTTCAGCTTTGTTTTGTAGTGTTAATAGATATGGTGTCCCATAAGGCTCTGATTTAGGCCCTCTGTTGTTTTCCTTTTATATACAGCACCATTAACTACAAAATCCTGCTAATGATGTTTAAAGTTTTAAATTGTTTAGCTTTGGCATATCTTACTGGCTTCCTGAAGCAGTAAAGCACACCCTTACTACTACTTTACTTAATTGTGGCACATCCATCACAGCTCAGTCAGTGAAGGTGTTTTCCTTACACCACCACCAAACTCACTAAAATAGTTTTTATCTTGTTAATGATACTTTCCCTGATGTCTATTTAGTTAATCTATTTAGCCAATTCATTAATGATTGTTCCCCCCCAGATATATTTTATGGGTGGGTAGTATTGCCGCCTCACAGCTCCAAGGTCCTCGGTTCAATCCTGAGCTCAGGTTACTATCTGTGTGGACTTTCTGTGCATGTTCTCCCTGGTTCTCTGGTTTCCTCCCACTTCTGAGAAATAAGCCAGTAGGCAGATTGGCTACCCAAAATTGCCATTAGGTGTGAATAAGTGTGTGAATGTGTGTGCATAATGCTCTTCAATTAACCGGCATCCCATGCTGGGTGTATTCCTGGGATTTATTAACCACAATATAATATATTGAGGCCACAAGATAATATTTCAAGGCCACAAACTAAGTATCTTGTGGTCATGACCACAAGATACCAAAGTCACACTTGTCACGTGTCTGTTACACTGTATGAAATGATCCCAATAAAATCTTGGCCAAATTCTATATACGACTATGTGATAATATGTTCACCATATCAGATTCCAATAAACAGAAACATTCTTCTAAGAGAACTTGAGGTAATAAAGATATTTTTTCTGTTGATTAGCATGTTTCATTTACATATTATTATTATTATTATTATTATTATTATTATTATTATTATTATTTTAAATATAATAGTTCCCACAAGTTAGGTAGATCTCAAGAAGCTTAACTCATGACCTTACTTGTTTATAACCTCAACCTTAACCTCATATGGCCATGTCATCTCACTTACCATTGATTCTGACGATCCTAGTTTTGAAATTCATTTCAAACCATTCCTCTAAAACTGACATCACATAGCATAGCACTCGATTAATTTAACCCTTTACTTCACAAAGATGAAGTCGACATATTAAGATATAGAGGTTCAAGTTTAAGTGTCCCACATTACAAATATTTGGTGCATTATAATGCATTTAACTTACTGTGAAAAAATGTTACTCAATATCAAATTGCACCATAACAATGCTCTATAATGAGGTTCATAAAAGGTCAAAGGATCCAAGTCTTCATTACCAAAGATACCGAATACCATATAATAAACCGTCTATAAGTATTGATTAATTTTGTACGTAAATCCACCTGAATAAATATTTCAGCTTGTAAAAAGCTATAAAAAGCGAAGAAGAACAATTAACAATGATTCAAAATGACATCTTTCAAATGAACAAACGAAAGAATTAATTATTATTATTACATTATGGTTATGGCATCATTGGGATTTGAACTCGCAATATCCGGACGATAGGGCATTGCATATTTAAAAAAAAAAAACACACACAAAATACCAGAACTGATGCATAAGAATTTTATTTACATTTATTGAACATGGAAACATCTGTGTTAAACCTGTTATGGTCTTTGTTTGATCTTTGCTTCATTTATACTATATGATAAATCTGTATCTCTATTTCTTTCTCCTGCTGCCACTGCTCTCTTTCTAATACAAAACAGGCATGTACGTGAACATGTTTCTCGCCGCATCTCTCTCGCTCAGCAACTTCTGTCTCTCTCTCTTCCAGATATCTTTCGATCTCTCCCAGTTCTCTTTCTCTTTCTTCCATCTCTCTCTCTCTTTCTTTAAGCTCTCTCTCTCTTCCTCCCATCTTTCTGATGCTTCATTCCAGAACACGCTCTGTTTCTTCCAGATCTCTCTGTCTTTACCCCAGCTCTCTTTATCTTTCTCCAAGACCTCTCTAATCACCTCTGCTATTTTTACTCGTTCCTCAAATTGTGAGTTGTAAGCCCGGAGCTGACTGATGTGTTGCAGAAGCACAGCGTTCCCCTCCACCTCTCCAGTCTGCGTTTCTGCATCCATCTTAGCATCAGACAGACTTTCCATCTCAGCTTTTCTAGCCTGTGTCTCGCTCTGCTGCAGCTCTTTCTGGAGCTGCTCTCTCTCCTCTTTTATCTGAGCCTGGCTTTGATTCAGATTCTCTATCTTGGCCAGTAACTGCTCAGTGACTGCCAGTCGAGCTCTTTCTTTCTCCTCCAGCTCCTTCTTAAACTCTCTTCTATCTTTCTCCATTTCTTCTCGCAGACTCTTCAGCTCCATCTGCCTGAGATCTTGTTGTCTCTTCTTTTTCTCCTCAAGCTCTTGTATCTTCTTGGCCACTTCTTTATTTTCCTCTTGTATTCTTTCCATTGCGTTGTCTTTCTCTTGCAGCTGCTGAAGCCACGTCCTGCACTGCTCTCTCCGGGAGATCTCCATCTCTCGTTTTTCTCTCTCTATTTCAGCACATTTCTTCCTCACATTCTCCAGCTCGGCCTCCTCTCTATCTTGCTGCTCTCCGTCTACAGTAAACACGGCTTCCACACGCCCCACCTTCACCACCAACTTGTCCGTGTTGTCTGTTCTCTTTCTCTCTTTTGTGTCTCTCTCCTCATTTCTCTGGCCCTGAGCTTGTTCCAGATTCATAACCTTATTCACTAAATCCTTCAAGAGCATCAGATGAGCTCTATCTTTCTCCTCCTGTTCCTTCTTAAAATCTGTTACAGCTCTCTGTTCATTCTTCCATCTGAACTCGAGTCTCTCTCTGTCCTTCTCAAGCTCTCTTATCTTTTTGGCCATCTCTTCCCTTTCCTCCTGCAGTTTTTTCAGCATGCTGTCTTTCTCCATCAGCTTCTGACTGATGCAGCAGGCCTCCATCTCTGTTTTTTCTCTCTCCGGTTCAGTGCATTTCTTCCCCTCGTTCTCCGACTCGACCTGCTGCTGCTCTCCCTCTGAATCCGACTGCCCTGCCTTCACCATCGACTCACACCTGACTTCCACTCTCTTTGGCTCTCCGGTGTCTCTCACTTTCTTACATTCCTCCCTCTCTCTTGCTACATCGTCCTCTGCGCTTTCCTGCACACTCTGCACTTTACATTTCTTCCTGGAGTTCTTCTGCTTCCACACTCGAATTCTGCCTCGAATGTTTTGCGGGAACCCTTTACTCGCCTTTCCCTTTCCAAACTCTGACATTTCTGCACGCGAGTTATAGAAACACGTCTACACTGTTCTGCTTCTCTGGAAACTGTAGTCTGAGCGCCGCGCGCTCTTGTATATATACGGTAGGTCTGTTCCATTACGTCATCGTAGCTTCTCGTTCTGGAATTAGAAGGCGGGGGGCGGGGGAGGGGGAGGGGGCGGGGGAGGTGGGGCAGCACTGGTCACGTCAACGCGCGTGAACCGCTATAGTAGACCAACATGCCTGTGCCGTTGTGACCCGCGTCCGCATTGGTCACGTGATCGCGTTCTTCTTGTGGAGAACCTGTGCCCTTATTAAAACGGGGATGGTTCTGTACGATTGAAACCGGATGCCGCTGATTTCGTGCATTTTAGCCGACTTTGGACCGCTATTTCCGGCTAAATCCGAGCCGTGTTTCCTCCAATGGGCTGTAAGAGCTGCAGCTCCGGGTTTCAGCCACTAGGGGGCCTCAGAGACTTGCACTATAACTATCTAGGACTGAAAAATCAGTTTCACGGGCAACTTAAACTCTGCAGTGAATGAACTGAGAGATAATGCTCGCGTGGCATTTTATGTCCTTTAGAGATTCCGGTTAGAATTTGGCTGAAAATATTAGAATCAGTAATTGAGCCGATTGCCCTCTATGGCAGTGAGGTGTGGGGTCCACTAACTAATCAAGAATTCGCCCTGCATGCAGAATTCTGTAAAAATATCCTACAAGCACATCGGCACAAAACAAACAACACATGCATGGCAGAATTAGGCAAATATCCAATAATTATTAAAATACAGAATGGGCAATCAAATTCTGGAAACACCTAAAACCCAGTGACCCCCCAATCATATCATTACAAAGCCCCGAAATACCAAGAGCCGAGCAAAGCAAACAGTCCCCTCTCTCAGCTGGTCCGAAGTTTCAGCCCTGAAGGACCACGATCACCCACTAACCCCCACCACACTGACACTTCAGACCAGAACAACAAAGTCATACACGTCAGATTAGACCAAATTACAATACAAATGAAACAAAATTACGTCACATATTGGGAAACCCAAACCCAACAACAGAGTAAAATGCAATGCTATTTGGCCCTGAAAAGACAGAACACCATGGTAGACTATCTGTACACAGTGACAGATAAAAAACTGAGAAGCACCTTGACCAGGTACAGACTCAGTGGCCACGCCCTAGCAATAGAAACAGGCAGACACAGGAAAATATGGCTCCCACAGGAAGAAAGGTTGTGCCTAAACTGCAAGCAAAACACAACTGAGACAGAGCTGCACTTCCTAACAGATCGCACAAAATACACACGCATCCGAGAAAAATTGTTCCCCAAAATTGTTCCACACCAAACCTTCGACAATCTATCTGACCGTGAAAAGCTCCACCTCCTGCTAGGAGAAGATAAAGACTGCTGTATATTAGCAGCACAATATGTCTCAGCCTGCCACAATATTAGAGACAGTGAGTGATCTGCCTTGGGTTTCCTGTAATTATTGCGATTGCTCTTCTTTATTATTATTGTTTTATTTTTTTTTCTTACCTTTATTAGTAAATTCACTTTAATCCTATAATTTTACACATTGTATCCTTATTTTTTCAATTATTCTGTATATAGTAAATTTATCTTGTCTTTAATTTGTACATTTATGTACATTGTTTGCACTATTGCTTATTTTATTTTATTTATTTTTATTTCTCTTGTGTTTACATTGCCCTTCCCTTGTACTTGCTTTGGCAATACAAATGTACAATTGTTTATCATGCCAATAAAGCACATGAAAACCGAAACTGAAAACTGACTTGCGGCTATTTTGGTTTCTTAACCCATCTCATGAGGCTGTGTGGCTGAAATCCACCAAACAAGTCGTTAAAGAAAACACACAGCACAGGTTTACAGGATGTTTCCTAACATTCTTGTCCAGTTTATTAAATTCTGTCACCGTAACACTTGATTGTTTCTTACTGAACAATAAAATGCTGCATAAAACACAAAGTGGAATCGCTCCATTCATTTTACCTCAGACGGGTGTGGTGTTGTTGTTGTTGTTGTTGTTGTTGTTTAATACATTTTCGTGTTATGAACTGTTCTTTTTAGATCCCTGTTTGAATGATGGGAGTTTTACTGAATATCATTAACTGATTAAAACAAACTAGCCATAAAATACTCATTCCCTTAGGCTAAAGTAACAGTGGCACTGTCGAACTAGCTAACATTAGGCTAAATATTATGTTGTGTGAACCAGTTGGTATGTTTGCTAACAAGCTAGCTAACATTATGCTAACTCTTAGCCTGTATTAGGCTATTGTACTTGGCCTTATCATGCTGATAATATTACATCCATCCTCAGAGATATGGATTAAAGTAAGAATATTTGAGGGATTTATTCTATAATTCTTAAATATTATCATTTGCATTTCATAAATATGCCAATATACAACTTAAAAAGCTGAATAAATAACAATATCAGTCAATCCTATAGCATATCATATTCACAAATATGACATATTAAAAAATGTGTTGTTTTTTTAATGAAAAACCAGGTCAGCCTATTGTTTTTCTATTCGATAATCCAGACAATGTCAAATCATCATTCTTCTAAGAGTACATGTTGTCGAAATAATCCACAGAAGCAGGAAAATGGTGACACATGACATACTTTACCTTTGTTTGTTTGTTTGTTTGTTTGTTTTACAATTACTTACACACATTTTTCAATACTATGTTAAGGTCACATCCAAAATGAACTAAAACTAACATGCCTGAAACCAACTCATTCTCCCGGACCACTAGCAAAGGTTCTCTATCCACAAGAATACTTTATTATTCACAACACAATCACCTGAAAAACACAAACATCAGGAAACATTACCAGATTTCTACCAACTTTAAACCAACATTCAATAAAAAAATATATAATAATAATAATAATAATAATAAAAAAAAACAAGAACACAGTTCCTCTTTGTTGAAAACAATGTGCTGAAATGTTCCTATATACTTCAGTATGGCCTGTTTATTTATTTATTTATTTATTCATTTATTTATTTGTTTGTTTATTTATTTATTTATTTATATTTACAGTATTTTTGCATTACAAAATACAAAAAATTAAACCATGGGAAATGAAAAAAAAAAAAGGCTTTGTATAGACACACATATACAGTGTATATAAGATATTTACTAAGTGCTCAAGGCAACCATTAAATATACACAGTGAAAGATCTGATGCACTGAATTTACTTGATTTTTCTTTGTCATTCCCACATAAACAATTTTTCTCTTTCATTTTATTTGCAGTAATTTTGCAAATTTGCAAAAGTGTTGATGTAAATGATGTACTCATTTGAATCAAGTAAATTTACTGCATCACTCTAAAGTACAGTGCTGGTCAACCCGGTGTTCTGCATTTGTCCACAAGTTTTCATGCACATCACTCCTTATGTCCACTCAAACAAAACAATAATTTTCCCATGTCTGATCCACCCCTGGTAATCCTCAATGGATTCAGTCCCCTCCAAAACTACTGGAACTGCAAGACCAATTCATTTGTTTTTGCTGTAGACTGAAGACATTTGGGTTTGAGATCAAAAGATAAATATGAGAAGAGAGTTTAGAATTTCTGCTTTTATTTTCCAGTAAAGCCTTTGAATTTTTTTTTTTGTATCCATTTCCTGACTTGTGCCTGTCCAAAACTTTATCCCAGAGATCTTTTGACAGTGCCTTGCCACCCATATTTGATTGTTTGCTTCAGTTGCACTACAAAATGCTCCAGGAAGGCTCTTTTCATGCTGAGCTAATGAGAGCGACCACAGCTGATCACAGTTGAAAGTCAAATGGCTTTGTGTGCCATTGAGAAGGTGATTAGCTACACCTGACTGAGTTTGCAAGTCATTCTTGGAGGGGGGTGATCCTTTTTCCATCTCAGTGATTCTGTTTTTTTATTTTTTCCTGACATGTTGGTGTTATATCTTTCACTTGGATGTTATAAGTTGCACTGAGTAAATACAGCTGGATAAAACAAAAACTGTGTCCATCTTCATTCCAGGCTTTAAAGCAACAAAATGTGATTATTTTAAAGAGGGTTGATTCTTTTCTATACCCATTGTATATGTAGATGTGTTACACGACATATACACGACAACCACATTTTATCTACAGTAGGAGCACCCTAGTGGGCACTTTCATTACTGTGAGGTCACCCTAAAGGGCAGTTTATCATATTTGATCTATTAGGATAGCTCTAGAGGGTACTTTATCACATTTTCTTCACTTTAAGGGCACCCTAGAGGGCACTTTTGTCATATTTTATCTACAGTAGGGCACCCTATAGTGCACTTTGTTATATTGTATCTACAGTAGGGGCACCCTAGAGGGCACTTTATTATATTGTACCTACAGTAGGGGCACCCTAGAGGGCACAAAAGTAAGGGAAGTGGCAATTGGCCTTTTTATTATAGACCAATAATTCTTAAACAGAAATATGATTTATTATTGTTTATGTTTCATTCTTCACATCCAAAATACTACAGCTATCAGCATGTATATCATAAACTAAAAATGTATTAATTATTCTGTCCTCACACAGGCCTATAATTGCGCCTCCTGTGCGACCCCCGCGATGCGCATGACGCGATGCTCACTGAGACGAAGGCGGCGGAAGAAGGGGGTGGATTTGTTTTCCCTCACGTTCACCCTATAGGATCGCTCAGAAAGGCTCGTGTGCTCTGTCATTGGTCAGACTGCGTGTCGGTCACGGTACAGCGTCATGCGTCATCAGTGCGGCTGCGTTACAGGGGCGATTAATCTGTCATTGGAGAATTACATAGTCTCAGGTTTGGGACGAGATGTCCCTCTGACGCGCAGATGCGCCCGTGGTTTAACCCGTTACAAACAAACCCAGGGACAGGCCTTGAGAAAATAACCCTGTAGCTGTGCATCTGCATTCTGCCTCAGTTTGGAAACAGGATTAGTCTTTGTGAATTAAAGGTCTGCGGTGTTGTTTTGAAGCTGGAATAACGGTAAGGTTTTTTTTTGTTTTCTTGGATGTGGGATTATCTGTCGATCTGTGTGCGCTCGGGCATCCTTTTGCAATCAAACCGTTAATGATATCTGTTTAAATTCTAACATATTTTCAGTGCTAAGCAATTAAACCGTTATTGTTATTGGAAAGTATCGCATAATGCACCCATTTCCTGATCCTGATTTCCCTTCAATGCCCTTGAAAAAGGACCAGTGTGAACCGACTGCGCAGTTACATCCTTCTGCGTCTTTCTGCTTCTCAGCGGAATCGACGCTCATTGGCCTCTTGATGCGCAAAGGACAGCATCAGCATCCTCGCTAGCTCATCCCTGCATCCCCAAATCTCTCTCTCTCTCTCTCTCTCTCTCTCTCTCTCTCTCTCTCTCTCTCGTGGGTGCCATGGGGAACCGAGGCATGGAGGAGTTGATCCCGTTGGTGAACCGTTTGCAGGACGCCTTCAGCAGCATCGGGCAGAGCTGTAACCTCGACCTGCCACAGATCGCCGTGGTGGGAGGCCAGAGTGCCGGGAAGAGCTCCGTGCTGGAGAACTTTGTGGGAAAGTAAGCTGTATTCTGTATTTATTGCTGAGATGTCCTGTCTTGTCCAGTCTATAAATAATCCTTTGAAAAATGTTGCAAGAACATCCTGTGAAACTCATAGAAACTCTTTACACTCACAAAAATATATTATTAAGCTCTATCTTTGCTGGTTGCTGGGATGGGTTGGGATTTTAGGTGTTTATGTTTTACCTTTTAAAAACAATTAAACGTACTTCGTGTATTTAATCCTTAATTACACCTTTTTTTTTCTTAGAGAGTGTAGGTCAGTCTATATTTACATTTCTGTTTGGCCGATGCATTTATCCAGAGCGATGCACAAAACCGCTGAAGGTTAAAGGAGAAACATTAGTTACAGAATGTAATCAGGGCGTTTGAATCCACCGAGTTTGCATGCTCTCCCCGTGCTTCGGGGGTTTCCTCCCCCAGTCCAAAGACATGTGTTGCAGGCTGATTGGCATTTTCAAATTGTTTGTAGTGTGTGAATGTGTGTGTGTGTGTTTGTGCCCTGTGATGGGTTGGCACCCCGTCCCAGGTGTCCCCTGCCTTGTGCACCGAGTTCCCTGGAATGGGCTCCAGGCTCCCCACAACCCTGTGTAGGATAAGCAGTACAGAAAATGGATGGATGGAAAATGTAACCAGCAAAGGTGCCATTTAGCACCTTTTTACTTCAGTTTGTCACACTGGTTTCCATCTAGAAGGTTCTGCGTAGAGCTAGAGCTATCCAAAACAGGCTTCTCTTCCCTTACAGAAAAGGTACAATAACTTTAAAGATGTGTTTTTTTGATAGACTACTTCACTTTTTTCACAAGTCCTTGTGTGAGTTTTTAATACAGAAATGATAACATATTAGAATGAGCACATTAATAGCCTATAAACCTGTGATTTGCAGCTGCACTGCTATCTGAGTTGTTGTTATAGAAAATGAATAATTCAAGAATTTAAAAACAGCGCTGTGATAGAATAAATTTGATTCAGAATTCAGTGCTGCTAACTTCCTGATTCTGATTGGTCAGAAGGTGCTCTGACAGTAGTGCAGCTCAAAAATCACAGGTTTATATCAATGTGCTAGTTCTAATATAGTATACTATATATACAGACACTCTACAGTTAAAAAAAAACAACAACAACAAAAAACATATAATTGTTAAATCGATATGGTAAAGTTTTTGTAAGGAGATTTACATTCACATCACATAACATTTGTGGAAGGAGTCTCCAGTGTCAGTACTTTGTAACAGTGTAAGAGTTAAAGCTATAAATTTAAGTCTTCTAAGTTTTCCAACAAAGATAACGTAACTATAAAGAGATTAAGAAAAAATTGTAATAATTGGTATAGTGCTGTTGTATAAGAGGAATAAAACACTGCGGGAATGCTCTTATAGAAAAATAATCGGCTTCTGGGTGGTAAAAGTGACTCTGCGTCATCACCACCTCCTCGATGATTATATCCCTGTAACAGCATGACATGGAGTGTTTAATTCCTTACCCAAAAGCCTAAGGACTGTAGAATTACCTGGTTGTATAGAAACAAGTGGACAGTCCAATCACAGTATCGGGCCTTAAAATATTTGATAATTTGGTTTGTGTCAGTGGTGAGAAACCCTGCAGCTTCTGCTGTGATAAAATCTCACTTCATATTACACAGAATAGACCTCCTACTCATCACCACTCTCAATGCTTAACACACACACACACACACACACACACACACACACACACACACACACACACACACACACACTGAATAGTCTAATAGCACACTCTCAAATCATACATTAGCCTGTGTGTGTGTGACAAGCCTTATTTCTTTTCTCAATAGTATATTATGTAAGGAAGAAAACACTTGGGGGCGTTTTGAAGAATTTCAAGTAGGACATGTCATACATTTTATGTTGGTTCATCTGCAAAACAAGTTCGTTTCTGTTCTCACTTACGTTTTAGCAGCTATAAACTCATTTTCTCTCTCTTGAAGTTAATAAGATAAAAAAAAAAATCGCATGTCATGTTACTGAGAACCTGCAAATCATAAACTTATACAGACATCTCCTTACAGAAACGATCTTGATTATATGTCTTTGTTAACAGTGGTGGATGAAGTACCTGAAAGCCACACTTGAGTAAAAGTACACATATCTTACCAGAAAATGACTTCAGTAGAAGTTCAATTCACCTTTTAGAATATTAGTCTTAAAGTATCTAATATTTATTGTACTTAAGTATGAAAAGTATTTTTTTGATGTTAAATGTATTTAAGTATTGAAATTAAAAGTACAAGTAAATGCTGTTAATACAAAAAGTTTATTCTTTTTAAGCATGTACACCACCTTAAAAATGGAGCCTACAAAACAAAGTCTTCAAGCTGAAGCTCTCGAAAGGAACAAAGAGCTCAGTCTCTAGCAGCTTTGTCAGTGGCAGCATGTCATTCAGTTTCCCAAATTGCAAAACTTTCAGAGTAAACAACTCACCATATGGCTGACCGTCTGCCTTCTGCAGTATGGCAGAACTTTAATGTTGTACTATACATAGTTTGAGCAACAAGATTGTGTTAAGTTTTCATTTTAACTAATACAGACATCCGAACCTGCAGAAACATGTACTTACACTGTTTTGTATTATATTATACTATATTATTCTACTTATGGAGTCATTGTTTTATTCAATAACTACTTTACACATGTCTAGTTTGGCCTCATCACCTAGACATCAATACAGTAGCTCCTTATCTTCAAGGAGAGTTGGGATGTCTGCTAATGACTAACATTGTCATTATTGTCGAGTGGAACTCCTAGGCTTGAGTGGAACTTAACTGCGGCTTTGAGAGCACTTGTTTGCACTTGCATAAAGGTGATTTACCCAGTGATCTAACTTGCAAGCACCGGACCACTGATTCGTCAAATCTGCTTTCTAGCGGTCTGTGTTCTTCCGATTTTATTTTGTAGTAACGAAGATGCTTAGGGTAAATGTATCGGAGTAAAAGTATACATTTTATATAGGAAATGTAGTGAAGTAAAAGTGAAATATAAAAACCCGAGTAAAGTACAGATTCTCCCAAAAAATACTTAAGTACTGTAATGAAGTATTATTACTTCGTTACATCACTGTTTGTTAAATAATAACACATAAAAAAAATCTGTTAGTTATAAATCAACGTCTGACCAATCAGAATTGAGAATTTAACAGGGATGTGGTATAAAATTCTATAAAATCTAAATGCTATGCTGAGTGACAGAGCTGCTTCGGTTGTCTGATATCAAAAGAGCATCTAAAATTGACCTCACCTCAGGAAGCTCCTTCACAGCGATGGTCCTCGCTCGGCTATCTCTAGCACACAGCCTAATGCCTTTCAAGTTCCTTTTTCATCACTATGTAGCCGATCAGTACCCAGGGTCAGATAAAAGATACTTCTAGTGTGAGAGTTCATGTAGAATAAACGCTGTCTAATCATTTATCACCTGTTTGCCCACTCACTTTCTCTACTGTTGAATTAATTCTAAATTGATGTCAATTTCTTTCTTTTCTTTTCTTTCTTTTTTTAAATTTTATTTTAGGGATTTTCTTCCCAGAGGCTCTGGCATCGTCACCCGCAGGCCACTGGTGCTGCAGCTCATCACCTCTAACACAGGTGAGCAGCCTGACCTACATAAACACACACTCATATTTCTGTAAACACACAACATTTAGCTTTCTGTTCAGATTTCTCCGATATATTAGTAACTTTAGGTAATATATTTCCTTAACCTGGACTTTTAAGGATACCTATCTGTTTTTAGTTTTCTAGTCCTGGATAAAACATTTAATATTTGGCTATAAGTCTTAGTCTTAGGGTCTTGGGCTATAAGATTAGGCTAGCATGTTATAGCTAGCTAGTTTGCAGTGCGCTAGTGCCGCATGGACAGATGAAAGCTACACATGAACCAGTGTGTAACACTGCAGACAGATATTTGTGAGGTGGTGTAAGAAAACACGTTGAACCTTGGAAATTCTGGTAAACAACCAAATAAAGATGACAAATCAGGTTTTGGCATCTTTTAAAATTGCACTGCTAATTTTATTCAGGCCGATACTTAAAACATGGGTGAAAAAAAGATTGTATTTGGGATACTTTGTAAAAGATCATGTTGCAAAAGGAGCTAGTTTAACAAATGCACTCAGTCTGCCTAAAGACGTCTAACACCTAGCTAGCTAGCTAAGTGTGATTTCCTCACACAGTGAATGCCATACTTTAATGAAGCTGTTGTTTAGCTACGTGCCGTAGTGAAACAGACATAATCCTAACCAGTTCAGTTTGTAATCAGATATTTGTAATTGATATACAGTCCCTTCTGAAAGTATTTGAATGGCAAGGCCCATTCTTTTGTTTCTGCTATGCACTGAAGACATTTGGGTTTGACATAAAAAGATGAATATGAGGTGGAGGTGAAATGCTGCTCAACTGGGTTAAGGTCTGGTGGATTGTGATACCTTCACGTGTGGAGGTTGTTGGTGATGCCACTGACTGTTGTTTTGGGGTTTTTCTTCACAGCTCTCACAATGTATCTGTCATCAACTGCTGTTGTTTTCCTTTGCTGATCTGTTCCATGTCTGGTTGTTAGTACACCAGTGGTTTCTTTCTTTTTCAGGACATTCCAGATTGTTGTATTGGCTATGCCCAATGCTTGCGTAATGGCTCTGATAGATTTTTCCTCTTTTCTCAGCTTCATAATAGCTTGCTTTTCTCCTGTAGACAGCTCTCTGGTCTGCGTGTTGGTTTATGCTTCCATCCATCCATCCATCCATTTTGTATGCCGCTTAACCTTACTATGTCGCGGGGAACCTGGAGCCTACACACTATGGACACTTTTGAACATGCCAATAAGCCTAGAATGCATGTTTTTGGACTGGTGGAGGAAACCGGAGTACCCGGAGGAATCCCCCAAAGCACAGGGAGATCATGCAAACTCCGCACACACATGGCTGCGATTCACGGCTGTGATTAGCTCTTGCCCATGTGGTATTGCCTAAGTGTTGCTTATGAGTTGTGTTATAGTGTTAGCAACATTGTTTTCTTGCCAGCTAGCTTGGGATGTTTCATTCAATCTCAACTCAAAGAGAAAGAGAAATGTAAAATTACAACCACAATTCCAAAAAAGTTGGGACACTGTGTAAAATGTAAATAAAAACAGAATGCAATGATTTGCAAATCTCATAAACCCATATTTTATTCACAATAGAACATAGAAAACATTTTGAATTTGATGGCAGCAACACATCTCAAAAAAGTTGGGACAGGGCCATGTTTACCACTGTGTAGCATCCCCTCTTCTTTTAACAACAGTCCGTATACATCTGGGAACTGAGGAGACCAGTTGCTAGAGTTTTGGGAGTGGAATGTTGTCCCATTCGTGTCTGATACAGGATTCTAGCTGCTCAACAGTCCTCGGTCTTCTTTGTCGTATTTTTCATTTCATGATGCGCCAAATGTTTTCAATTGGTGAAAGGTCTGGACTGCAGGCAGGCCAGTTCAGCACCCGGACTCTTCTACTACGAAGCCATGCTGTTGTAATAGATGCAGTAAGTGGTTTAGCATTGTCTTGCTGAAATATGCAAGGCCTTCCCATACATTGTATGGATGGAAGCATATGTTGCTCTAAAACCTGTATATACCTTTCAGCATTGATGGTGCCTATCCAGATGTGCAAGCTGCCCATTCCATAGGCACTAATGCACCCCCATACCATCGGAGGTGCAGGCTATTGAACTGAGTGCTGATAACAAGCCGGATGTTCCCTCTCCTCTTTAGTCCAGAGGACGCGGCGTCCATGGCTTCCAAAAAGAATTTCAAATTTCGATTCGTCTGACCACAGAACAGTTTCCCACTTTGCCTCAGTCCATTTTAAATGAGCTTTGGCCCAGAGAAGATGGCATTTCTGGATCATGTTCACATATGGCTTCTTCTTTGCAGGATGGAGCTTTAACCCGCATTTGTGGATGGCATGGCAAACTGTGTTCACAGACAATGAGTTCTGGAGATGTTTCTGAGCCCATGCAGTGATTTCAATTAAAGAATCATGCCTGTTTTTAATGTAGTGCCGCCTGAGGGCCCGAAGATCACGGGCATGCAACATTGATTTTCGCCCTTGTCCCTTGCACACAGAGATTTCTCCAGATTCTCAGAATCTTTTGATGATATTACTGCATGTACTGTAGATGATGAAATATTCAAAGTCTTCACAATTTTACATTGAGGAACATTATTCTGAAATTGTTCCACAATTTGTAGATGCAGTTTTTTGCAGATTGGTGAACTTCTGCCCATCTTTACTTCTGAGAGACTCTTCCTCTCTAAGATACTCTTTTTAAACCCAATCATGTTACTGACCTGTTGCAAATTAACCTAATTAGTTGCAAAATGTTCCAACAGCTGTTTCTTTTTAGTAACACTTACTTTTCCAGTCTTTCGTTGCCCCTGTCCCAACTTTTTTGAGACTTATTGCGGCCATAAAATTCAAAATTACCTTATTCTTTTCTTAAAATGGTACACTTCCTCAGTTTAAACATTTGATGTTCTGTTGTGAATAACATATGGGTTTATGAGATTTGCAAATCATTGCATTCTGTTTTTATTTACATTTTACCCAGCATCCCAACTATTTTGGAATTGTGGTTGTAGAAATACATGGAAGTAGGTACATCGATGTAGGCCACTAGATGAAAGTCATTCTAAAATGACCTTCACTGACAGCTGTCATGGAAAATGTTCTGGGAAAGTCTTTGAACATGAAGCTGAGACTGTGTTTGTGCAGTTACTTTACAGTCGTACAGTCCATGTTGCCTTTATTATGACATGACATGACAAGCCCTGTGTCCCAGTACTATTTTTAATGTTCCCATGTCGAGTTCCTCTCATGACTTTGGAAGCGGTTCAGATGAGTAGCCACTTGAAGGATAATGAGAGGAAATTCCTGCTGATTTGTGTGCCATATAGAGTACATGGTAGTGAATTCCTTTCAGCTATTATGTTTGAACAGAATAGGTTCCTGCATGATTTGTGCATTATGGGCTGTACCACCGTCTTTAAACCCAAGCACTTGCCTTGAAAGATGAAACATCAGGGATAGAAAATGCAGACTGAAGAGCCAGTTCATTTTTTTGTCTTTGCTGTCAAATAAAATAGGATGTAACATAAAAGAAAGACTCAATTTGAAAATGAAAAAGAAAATAAATGCTGCCTTTATAGTCCTTGTTGTAATTATCACATTAATCACTGCAAATTTGGTTTGATTTAACAATATGGCCTCCACACTCACTATGCAGCAGGTTCTAAAGTAAAATAGCACTTGATCCAGCACTCGATCCAGAACTTAATGAAGCCATGAGACATTAAACTGAGGTCATAAATGTAACAAATTATTATTATTATTATTATTATTATTATTATTATTATTGTAATGTGTGCAAAGGATGCAAGCTGTTTTATCATGCTAATTTGAGTTGTTGAATTAATAAAATAATGCTGATGTTAAGCTGACCAAGCACTCCTTTGCTACACTTACACCTCACATTCAGGTTGTTAATAATTTCATCCATAATATGTTCAGTTCTCAAGTTAAGCAATGTCTCTGATTAAGATGTTGGCCCTTCCAGTGGCCTCCATGCAAAGAAAAGGTTTTTGTGGACTTTAGAGGGAAAATAATATTAATTAATTAACTGATAGTGTTATATTAATTTAATATTGACCTAAAAAAACGCCCTATAGTTTTCTGAGCGTATTTACAGCTCAATACATGAGTTTCAGAATATTGTGGCTACATCAAACTGTTTCACAGTCATGAATAATAATGTTGTGCAAGAAAAAAAGTCCAAGTTCAGAATTGCAAATTCCACCTCACACTGTCTGAATAGTGTGTAACATCTGTGGTCTGAATATGGTCCTGTTTTATATAATACCATTTAAATACCATTTAAAGGATCAAGGTATGCAATATACATGTATAATGAACATTTTTTCACTATGTTGAAAAAGAAATGCAAGCTTTACAGTCTGTGTTAACTCTCGGGCAAAATTCCCTTGAACTGATGAATAAAGGAGGCCATAAAATAGCAATTAAAACAAATTTCCCTGAGGGCTAATGACAAATGACAAGACAAGGACGTTTCTGTTGAAGGCAGAATTGCAGAGCAATGCAGGGATTTGTATTTAAAAGTTCATTTGTGCATAGTTCCACAAGGTAAAGTAAGCGCAAATATCCGGTTAATGCAGCTTGTAAAACCTGTGTATTTGGTTTTGTGTGGATTTGCAGAATGGGCCGAGTTTCTTCACTGCAAAGGGAAAAAGTTCACAGATTTTGATGAAGTGCGTCAGGAGATCGAGGCTGAGACGGACCGCGTCACTGGAGCCAATAAGGGCATCTCCCCAATTCCTATCAACTTGAGAGTGTCTTCTCCACATGGTACATTCCGTTCTTTACAGCCATTACAGCCATCACTGCGAATAAATAATAAATATAGGCTAGAGACCATTATGATCATTCATTATTAGCTATGTTTGTGCATTGTATAGTTATACAGGGTGCATCTCTGTCTATTTTAATCGTGTAAACCTGTTGGGTAAATAATAAATAAATAAAGGTATAAAAAGATCTGAGAGTTGAAAGGAAAGAATCATCACAGGGTAGTATTCGGAAAGTGTCGTGCCAGTTTGAAGAGTACAGCTCTTGGCACTCAGCCTACACTGCACCGGCTAAAATATAAATGCAGTCAGTACACTTCCTCCCATGTCCCGATGAACAAAACACAAAATAACAGGATTTATTTTAGGCAACGGAAGGCAATTTCTTAAAGGTTATTCAATATCATGTGCCTCAGTGGAGGCGTCATACTGTGTGGTGGGCAATATGGCCAAAATATATCATATCAAGATACTTTTCACACATGCAGCATATCATAATATTACAAAAAAGATACACTTACAAAGCAAACATTGCAAAAATAAAAATCTAGATTTTTAAATAATGAAATAAATTAATTATTATTTTCACTTGTATATGCTAACAACCTAAAAATGAATGAACATTTACATTATGCCATTTATACAATGCCATTATGTTACCTGTCATGTTACAACTAGCAATTTGTTTCTTTTTTTAAATTTTTTTTGGAAGTCCTCAAATCCAGTTCAGGTTGTTTAACTTTACCGGTGTTTGTTTTACTCATCAGGTGTCTGGACCCTAGATTTCTGGTGTTACACCGCGGATTCAGAAAGCCGGTAAAATAAATGTAATTGGGTTATAAATTGAATTGAGGATCTTCTTTCATCTGTGCAGTGTTGAATCTGACTCTGATCGATCTGCCGGGGATCACCAAGGTGCCCGTGGGAGACCAGCCTCCAGACATCGAGCAGCAGATCCGCGACATGATCATGCAGTTCATCAGCCGAGAGAGCTGCCTCATCCTCGCCGTCACACCCGCCAACACCGACCTGGCCAACTCCGACGCCCTCAAACTGGCTAAAGACGTGGATCCTCAGGGTGAGACAACTACGACTGGAGACATACATTATTAATGATTTCAGTCTTATGAGTTTGCACCTGTGACCTGTTGATAACATGTAAATATCTCATGATCTGCTTTGAATCAGGATGTCTAGCAGCACTGTCTGACAGTTTGATGTAACCAAATTGTTACACTGTGTAGTGACGGTTTTCATAAGGTTTTAAACTGTCACTGAGGCTACGTCCACATTAATCTAGATACATTCGAAAACACATCTTTTTCTCTACGTTGTCCACACTGAGACAGCGTTTTTGTCCAGTGAAAAGGGAGCTTTTTGAAAACGCTCTCCCAAGTGGATAAATTTGAAAGTGTGGACTGAGGAAACAGATATTAAAAAAATAATGACGTATTTTTGGTCATGTGACAGTCATGTGACCCATTCAACTCAAAACAAACAAGATGGTGGACGATGTTGTACTGCAGTTGTTGTGCCTGCTATCCAGTTTGATAGCTTTGTTAAAGATTAATGTCACTTTGTACAACCTTCAGATTGCATTTTTAAATAAACGCCTGATGGAAATGACGCAGGCCAGAGCTTCTTACGTCTTTACGCATGCGCAGTATAGGAATGTAAGCGTTTTCAGACGTTTCATTGTGAACGAGCAATTTTTGGAAAACGTTTGAAAACTCCAGCGTAGAGGAAGAGCATTTTAACAGAAAAACGCAGTAATCTGATTGATTACAGTGAACTCCAGCATAATTTTATATATTCCTCTTATTTTATACAAACATAATTTTAACAAAAATGGCTCCAACACAGTAAAATCCTTTTTAGACTGTAAATACACTCAAAAACACTATGGAATGCCATTTGAGGCCAATATTAAAACCATAAATATTACACTATGTGAATCACTGATGGATGTGAGGGAATTGAGGAGGCAGGTATGCATTCAGTATTTAATTGGAATTTTTCTCTCTTTTCAGCACAGTACTCACTGCAAAAATCGAAGCAAAAGAAAAACTAAATAACGCAGACATTACTCATGGAGACACTGATCATCTCAAGGATTGAATTTTTATGAACTATAAAATTATTAATTAAATTGAAGTTAGCTTATCATTGGCATTATCACTGGAAATATTTTATTAATTCGACAACTCAAAATAGCGCATTAAAAATAATAAATAATAACGAAATGATAAAATCGATTACATCCAACACACACATTCCATTTTCACATTGATTTTCTATCTCATTTCTACATTAAAGTGAGCACGAGTAACTGTCAGAGTGTGATATATACAAATAAAATGCAAAATAATAAGATGTGCTGGATCAAGTGCTATTTTATAAGCTTTCCGAGAGTGGATTCAGACTAATGACAGTGGGAGCCATGTTGTTCAATTAAACCAAATTTAGAGTGATTCATGTGATAATTATAAGCAGGACTGTAAGATTATTTTTCATTTTTAAATTGTCTCTTGATTTTGTGTTACATCATATTACATTAGACAGCAAAGAAATACAAAGCTATTGCCTTCTTCAGTCTGAATTTCTATCCCTGATTTTTTGGGGTTTAAAGGCGATGGGCTAGACACTATTCATTGTCCCCCAAATTTCCCCTTGGGGACCAATACAGTACATCTATCCAGCCATCCAGCCATCCATCCTTCCATCCATCCATCCATCCATCCATCTATCCATCTATCTATCTATCTATCCATGCATCCATCCATCTATATATCAATCTATCTAAAAACCTGGCACTCTTATAGGCATGCACTATGCGCAAGTGATTTTAATATTCTGAAATCCAGAAAATCAACTTAAGCAGCTGCGTAATCCAACTCTCAATATGCATAACTTTCATGTAAGTGTTGCTGTAACGGCCCAAAGTGACTATAGAGGTTATTTCCTGTTTGCATATCTGAGACAAACCACGTTAACAAACCATCTAACCATTAGTATTTGACTTAAAACCATGTCACCTATAGTACCTGTAAGATATTGTGACACTGTTCCTAACCTGTGACTTTTCCTGCTGTAGGTCTGAGGACGATTGGCGTGATCACTAAACTGGACCTGATGGATGAGGGCACTGATGCTCGAGAGGTTTTGGAGAACAAGCTGCTTCCTCTGCGGAGGGGTGAGACCAAGATCATTCTTCAGTTTTATGCGTGATTCCATAATTGGGTTTTAAAAATGAGCATATTTCCAAAGTGAGCTGGGATAGGCAAAATGTTGTTTTGTAAGTGCTGTAGATTTTATTAATGTAGGTTTTTTAAAAAAAATGTTCTTGTGTGACGCAAACGACATCCCGATTGTGGAATCGCCCTTATGTACCTCCTACTATAATTTTCTGTATTGTGTATTGTTTTTTCTTGCCCGTGTTTTTGCGCTTGAATGATTATGGGATTTTGGGCATCTATACAGAAAATACAAGGCAGAGTCAATGCCAGTTCATTAATTACAGCTTTCAGATCACTTGGGGATGTGCTGTTAATTATAAATAATAAGATAATAATATGAAAAAAATAATAAAACAAAAGATGTTACGGAGAAGCCACGAACGTCAAAAGTCCACAAAAGTCCCGATGATTCAGTTTCAGCAAATACAGAGCAGAGTGTATGCAAATGAATTAATTCAGCACCTGTTATGTGATTTACTGCGGCCTGAAAATCACTTTGGGTGATATTTTGCGTGTGCATATTAATAAAGCTTGATCAGTTGAAGTCAAATGATACCATTTACTAATCCTTAATAATGAGTCATTTTATCTAAAATGATGCCTTCCTGTCTCTAAATGGTTTCATATTAGACATTCAGTGCACTTTCACACCTCTGACTGCGACAGCATTTACACTTCACAAAATTGCACTTTGACCTTGTTAGTAAAATGTTCATTTATGTCTACATGCTTTTATTGTTAGTGTGTTTTAAAAGTTTCACCACATTTAATTGCCGTGATATTTGAGTGGCAGTTTCGTGAACAATGTTTTCTACCGCTATTCTATGCCATTCATGCAATTATTCTTTGCGATTCATCCTCAACACGCCACTCGAATTAGAGCTTGTTATGAGGGATCTATTCAAATTAAACTCCTGCTCTTTCTCTTGCTTTTTGTCTACATCTCACAACACACACACACACACACACACACACACACACACACTGATCTCTCACGCTGTTCTCTTTCTTGCCCTCTGTCTCAGGTTATATCGGGGTGGTGAACCGCAGTCAGAAGGACATTGAAGGAAGGAAGGACATTAAAGCGGCTCTGGCTGCAGAGAGGAAGTTCTTCCTGTCTCATCCCGCATACAGACACCTGGCTGACAGCATGGGTACACCTCATCTGCAGAAAACCCTCAACCAGGTAGCATCTAAAACTCCCTACACAACATGGTTGAGAAACCGCAAAGCGTAAACTCCTCTGTCTGTCCTGAAGACTTTGGTGTTGGAAAACTTAAAGTTACAGCTTTACCTCTTATTGTTACAAAGCTCTAACACTGGAGACTCCTTCCATAAATGTTACATAACTGTTTCCTCAAAGAAAACATCGCCATGTCAACGATTACAGGCTTATATCAAGCGTCTGCCATACAAGCCCCTGTGAAGGAGCTGTTACTATAGAAACGATAACGTATTAGAATGAGTGCATTAATATATTCCTGTTATTGGCAGCTGCGCTACTGTCAGAGCACACGAGTCATGTTTTTTTAAATTTTTATCTCTACAGCAATTGACCAATCACATCCGGGACACTCTGCCTGCTTTTCGGAGTAAACTTCAATCTCAGCTTCTCGCTCTGGACAAGGAGGCCGAGGAATATCGTCACTTCAGGCCCGACGATCCGTCACGCAAGACCAAAGCCCTGCTGCAGTCAGTTCCTCGCACACAACACAACACAACCCCACATCACACCACCATTCACTTACATTCACCATGTGCTGTATACTATACTATCTATACTATAGATACATATGCTGTATATAGATAGGATTGTGGTAGTAGTTGCTATTCAAGGGGGCACGGTGGCTTATTAGGCTGATTGGTATCTCTAAATTGTCCATAGTGTGTGAATGAGTGTGCAATTGTGCCCCCCGTCCAAGGTGTCCCCTGAGTTCCCTGGGATAGGCTCCAGGCTCCCCGCAAGACCGTGTAGGATAAGCGGTACAGAAAATGGATGGACGGATAGTTACTATCCACTGAGACTCCCATGATTCTTTTGTGTCTGCTGAATCCTGTATATAGTTATAAATAATAAGATATTGTTACAGTATAAGGTTAATATTGTTGTTATAACATTGTTAGGTTTAGAAATGTGGTCTTAAGGTTTGCTAGAGAAAATAGTGTGGGGGTTTTGTGTGTTATTAGCAGGTTACCGTTTGCGTGTTGAAGGTATTTAAGACGAATTAACTCAGAAGTAGTGATGGGAATTTCAGCTGTTTTGGCTGAGCCAGAGCACTCAGCTCATGTTTCCAATAATAGCCGATTATTCGGTTCTTAAATGGCCATTTCTTCCACAAAACCAGCCAAACTTGTTGGTCTTTGCCCTTCAACCTTTGAAATAGTTTAATGAAATCGCCTTGTTATCTAAATAGTTTTACACTTTAAATTGTGTTTGTAATAAAATCTATTCAGATACTTGCAAAGTGATGCATATTTACTAACGTAATACAGCAGTCATTCCTGCATTAATATTATTGTCCAAGATCTTGATGTTGTCTCAGTAAAACAGGGAAGAGAGTCATGTGGATTACCCTTGCTATAACTACTTCAGCATCTTCCTCAGGATGTTATTCAATTACAAATGCACTGTATGTGATTAAAGGCGTCAGAGAATCATGAATACAGAAGACGGATGAATTTTCATGGATGGATCTATTTGTTTACTCGTTTACATAAAGAGTTCTTCAGTAATGTGAATCGCCACTCAACGTTCCCATACTGTAAAAGAGCCGAGTCAAAGAGTCGACTCCTGTACTACATAGAGGAGAGGAAAAAACATCCTGCTGAAAAAAAAAACAATAGAAACCATCACAGAAATAAAAGATATTATATTGCAATTAAACTTAACTTAAAGGAAGTAGGCGAGAGTTAGAATCCCAAACCTATATTTATTCTTTATAACCAACACGAGTCAGTTACAAGCGCACGTTTATTATACAAATTTATTGGAACGTGTCTAAGGTGTGTGTGTGTTTATTACAGAATGGTGCAGCAGTTTGCGGTGGACTTTGAGAAGCGGATTGAGGGATCAGGTGATCAGGTGGACACTGTCGAGCTGTCAGGAGGAGCCAAAATCAACCGCATCTTCCACGAACGCTTCCCTTTTGAACTGGTCAAGGCAAGTCTGAAGTGTTTCATGTCCATGTGATCAAAGCCTTCAGGAAGGGAAATGTGAGAAATCTCCAGCTGCGAGCTCTGGCTCTGAGAAATAAATCTGTGAGAATGCACAATGACGTATTCTGGTACCAGTGCATAACAGACAAGGTGGAAAGAACATCCCAATATGAAGCATCAAGAATCAAAATCAGTAAATAATAATAATTTAAAAAAAAAAACAAAAAAAAACTCCTGGTCATTTACTCTGAGATGATCTCCTGCTGTTGAATTAGACCTGTTTTTTTCCTGTGATTCTTCTGGACTGTAATCTTGTCTGTGTATCCACACTCGACCCACAGATGGAGTGTGATGACAAGGAGATGCGCCGGGAGATCAGCTACGCTATCAAAAACATTCATGGCATCAGGTGAAGTTATTTTGAAATGATCAGGTATCAACTCAACCCTGTTAATAGTGACAGTTTATTAATCACCTTTAAATATTTTTGTTCTTTTTCAGGACATTCCAAATGGTCGTATTGGCTATGCCCAGTGCAGTGTTGTGCAATGTTTCTGATCGACTTTCTGTCTTTTCTCAGCTTCGAAATTGCTTGCGTTTCTCCCGTAGACAGCTCTCTGATCTTCATGTTGGTTTATCCTTTTTAACAACAAATGCAGTCTTCACAGGCGAAACCCAGGGCTCAAACCAAGACTAAACATTCAGAGCTATTAATTGATTACACAATCAATCTAAATGGGTACACCTGGGCAGCAAGAAACACCTGTCAGTCAATATTTCTGATCACTGTTGTTTAACAAATCTAGATGTAAATATGAGGAAATGAAAGCTGAAATTCTGATCTGCCGTCTCATATCCATCTTTTGATCTCGAACCCGAATGTCTTCAGTGCATAGCAAAAACAAAAGAATTGGCCTTGCCGTTCCAATACTTTAGGAGGGGACCGTACATCATAAAATAGTCATTTCTATACCTATGTGTTCACGCTGGCACTGATTTACATAACCTGAACTGCTATAAACTGCTTGCTAGTGGGTGTGGTTTTACTCGTAGTGCTTCGCTAGTGTAATGGCCATGTAAAGTCTTTCTTTCTGTGCATATGTTTATTTACTGACACTCAATAAACCAGTCTTGATCCCTATACGAACAAATGACTGAAATTTACACACAGTATACCCATTATAAAATATAACTTCTTTGTCTAAACCAATCAGAATGCAGATATCATCAGTCAAACTGTTTAACCCCACCTCTTTACCATCATTTCAACCAATCAGAATGTAGTTTTAGCAGTAGTTCCACATTCCAAGATGAATTAGTTGTCCCTGTGGATTAGTTGTTGCTATGGAAACAATATAATAGTTAAATAGTATAATAGCTGAACGTATACACTTTTGGCAAGCCCATATACTGATGCTGACAGATTGACAGATATGATCAATGCATAGTGCTGTTTTGTCTTGATGTTTTCTGCTTTTTTTTTTTTCCCTCTGTTCGTGTCTCCAGGACGGGCCTGTTCACTCCAGACATGGCGTTCGAGGCGATAGTGAAGAAACAGGTAGTGAAGCTGAAGGAACCCTGCATTAAATGTATTGACCTGGTCATTCAGGAGCTCATCAACACAGTGCGTCAGTGTGCTGATAAGGTACAGTCCTTCTTATTTCTGTAAAGTTATATAAACCCAGACACAGATATAGACTCTGGCATTCAGTTTATTCTCTGCCTAACTATTTACAAATCTGTTTGCTGCCACAGTTTGTTTATTAAAAATAGCCACAGACCGTAAGGCCTGTCATCAAGGATTAATGTGACAGTTGTATAACAAGGAGTAATGTGACATTAATAACCTCGAATAACAGCTACCACTGTGTAGTCACATTGTAAATTAATTACGTAAACAATCAAGGGTCATTGTGTAATAGTATTACGGTGATGTTTATTGGTTGTGATTTTGAATTCGACATCACTGTAGTGTAACTTACAGTAACTTCCTAAGTCACACTGTGTGACATCACTGAAGAACTGGATGTGGTTAATGGCAGATATTTCTACAGAAAAACTGGTCGAGTTATTTTTTTGTAGATGGATTTCATTTTCTTGACCAAACTATGCACTCATTCTTTGTTTGAAACAGAACTGGTGAAGCAGCTCTTGGTGTCTTATGTTTTAAAAAAAAAAAAAAAAAAAAAGTTTTCAGTGTGATATTGTACTCATGGGTGTTTTATGTCTCTGTAGCTGGGTACGTTCCCCATGCTGAGGGAGGAGACGGAGCGAATCGTCACTTCACACATCCGCGAGCGTGAGAGCCGGGCCAAAGAGCAGGTAATGACCGCTTTCACACAGATCTCAACAGCACGTGAATGAACAGCACACGTCTCTGCAAAGCAAAGATGAAAAAAAAAAACACAGAAAACGTTTCGATTGTTTTTATGTTTCCACAGATTCTGTTGCTCATCGATGTACAGCTCGCGTACATCAACACCAACCATGAGGATTTCATTGGATTTGCCAAGTAGGTATTCACTATAACGATAGTGTTAATGGCATATTATGCTGCCTTCACGTGCTTTCCAGATTGTTCCTAATTGTGACGTTGGACTAATGCTAATGTTGGCTAGCCTGATCTATTTATGTATTTTCCAAATCCCTGCCCCTGTTTTAAAAATGTACACAATACAAAGGTTAAAAGAATTACGCCAGTGTCTAAGGCGTGATCAGTGACTGCTAAATGTATGTTGTGATGTGGCCCCATGGAATAATTTGCCAACAGTTTCAGTTGTAATGTATGAAAGAATGATAATTCATACTTGTTGTCCATTTAAAGTTAGATTTAATGTTGTTGAACATCCGAAAAACAAGGTAGTTGGTCTTATCTTTTTTAAAAATCTTTTTTTGTTTCTTTTGGGCCCACCACCACCCCCCTACTTTGGGGGACCATTTAGACTTTATTTATTTTACTTTTTTTGGGTTTTCAGATGTGGGTGAGTGGTGGGTGTAGGATATAGAGAGGATAGATAGTGGACAAGACAAGATAAGACAAGATAAGACAGAACAAGACAAGACAGTAGGTGTGATTGGGGTGTGGTTATCAAAGTGATGGGTTGGGGGGTATGGGGGTGAAGTATGGGGAGGGTGTGCAAAGGAGTAAATATTTGAGATGTTTAAACTGAGTTAAATATGTGTAGCACCAACTCTGAATACTGTGAATGTTATACGCACGTGTGTGTAGTTTAGTTACATGTATTTGTTTGAGAGGTGTGGTGTGGCTTTGGTTATGAGGTTAGTCTGTAGAAGCTGTATTGTTTGTTATTGCAAGGTGGTATCCTGGTGTATGTAGGTGATCAGTGGTGTAAGTTAGTTGTTGTTATCACTGATATCATAGCAGCTATAAACTGTTTTCGTCTTTCCCGTCTTTTTTCTCTCCCTCAAAGTTAAAAGACTAAAATCAAAGCCTGTCATGTTACTTAGAAACCGCAAAGTGTAAATTCCTCTATCCTGAAAACTTTCCTATGATGGAAAACTTAAAGTTACAGCTTTACCTCTGACTGCTACGAAGTGCTGACACTGGAGACTCCTTCCATAAATGTTAAATAAACGTCTCCTAATAGAAATGATAATGTATTAAAATGAGTTTATTAATATAAACCTGTGATTTGCAGCTGCACTAATATCAGATCATCACCTTCTGACTCCTTACTCTTTTAGAATATATAATTCAGCAGTGCTGGGGTATGAAGACATATAATTATAATTAGCAGCATTCATCTGTTGAAACCGTCTTTTGCTCCACCATGATGTAAGGGTAAAGGCTTTTATTACCCAGATTAGCAACTTGAGCTGCATATGAAAGAAAACATATTCAGACTCACCAGTGATGACATTTAAAAGCGCTTTTTCCTGCTTTTATTTGATGCAAAATCCTCAATCAAGTCCTCAAAGCAGATCGTGATCAGTGGACAATATGGCCGACTCTTTCAGTCTATAAATAGTTTTCATTCGCTGTGTTTACATTCGGGTCACGGGGCTGTCCATCGTTCTGTGGATCAATATATTTTGAGTCGTCATCCATAAATGATGATGATCCCTTTTTTTGTAGCACAAAGGTGAATGTTATAATCAAATAAGAATAAACATTACTAAAAAAAAAAAAAAAACCCTAAAGTATAAAATATAACACTAAATAAATTACAAGCACTGACCTGTTAGAAAGTGATCTGAAGAAAAAGGCTCTAGGAGTGCGAAGACAAAACGTGAGCACAATAATAGTGCTTCTTTAAGAATTTATTTGGCATGCCATCCTCAAATGGTTGTTAAGAACAGCAAAAATAAAGCACAAATAGCTACATTTATTTTCAGTAAGTGCATCTCCTATTGTTTAACCCACAAAATGGCAATCGTGCTATGAATCACTGAGTATTTTCCTCAGTGGAGGCCCTCCAGTGACCTTTCTCCTGTGCCATTTGAAAAGGGGAGAGTGTGATCAATTCTAAGTGCAGTGGAAAACACTCTGGAGTTGTTTCTCTCTCAGCAACATCATCAGGTTCCTTAGTGACTAGAGTTGCTACCTTGATGTCTCAAGAACCGGTGGAATTGAATGTTTGTAGGACTCACAGTCCATGCAGGATTTCGCTGAGTTTTTTTTTTTTTTTTAATTGTGCTACGGCTTGAGTTTTTTTTATTTTCTTTGCAGAAAACTACTTGTATTGGTTAAATTGCAGTTGCATGAAATTGTTTTGCACGCTCTTTCACAGTGATGTTTGTTGGTAAATGAGACCTTTTAGCTGTGCTCAAGTTTGACACGTGAATCGAAGAGGGCTTTGGCTGAACGTGCGTTTGTATGACCACCCAAATCTGTGGAAAATCTTTTGGAAAATGGGAAGCTCCTCCGAATATTGCAGAGTTTGCTTGATTTTGTGTTAATTTGTGCAATCGCAAAATAGCTAAATCCTGGAGGGACTGAATTTATGTGGAATTTGTAACATGGTCATAGTAAAGTCCAACGTCTGAAATAATATTTCTTCAATAGCTTCCTCCCTGTTTGAAGTCTATTTAAAGGGAATTTCAGGAATTAGTAACAATTAGGACTAGATGTGTTGGTGGTGAAGGCTTCCCCTACGCGTTACAAAATGTTGCTGTTTTAAAACGTTTTTCTGCTTCTGTGGATTTTTTATTATATTATTTCAACAACATCTATATTCTTAGAAGATAATTTGACATTGTATAGATTATTGAATAGAAAAACGATAGGCTGACCCTGTTCCCCCCCCCCCGTAAAAAAACGTTTTTAATGATCTCATATTTATGAATTATAATATATAGGATAGACTGATGTGGTTATTTATTTAGAGTTTATAACTTGTAAATTGGCATATTTATAGAATGTAAATTATAATATTTATGAATTCAAGATTCAAGAGTTTATTGTCATATGTCAGGAAACAGTTTGTTACACAGTACAATGAAATTCTTACTCTGAAAATCCTCCCAGCAATCTCTGACATCATTTAAATAGGATATAAGGGGGGAAAAAACAAATACATTTTCAAGAAAAATTGTATATGTGCAACGTAAACATGGAAGACGTTCATGTGCAAAGGCCTGCAGAGGTAGGCTCAGTAGTGGTCCATGGTGTCATTTGTAAATGTTTGTGTATAAGCAGGGTGAGGTATCAGAGGGCAGAAGGTGTGGGGAGATGGGCAGTGAGAGCTTGTGATGGCCTGTGGGTAAAAACTGTGTTTCAGCCTTACTGTTTTGCTTTTGCACTCCTGTAGTGTCTGCCTGTTGGTAGAATATGAATAGGCTGTGGTGGGGGTGGATATTGTCCTTAATGATGTTGTGGACTCTCTTGATGACCCTGGCCTTGTAGAGGCTCTCCAGTGTTGGTAAGGCTGTTCCAGAGATGTATGAGCTGTAGAGGTCCTGAGCTTTGCAGCTTCCAAAGCAGACTGTGATGGAGCTGGTGAGGATGGTCTCGATTGTACACCAGTAGAAGCTGCTGAGGATTCTGCTTGGCATGCTGAATTATTATAGAATAAATCCCTCAAATAATCTTAAACTTTAGTCCGAAACTCTGAGAATAGATCAGCATGATTATGCCTAGTGCAATAGCCTAATACAGACTAATATTTAGCCTTATGTTAGCTAGTTTGACAGCGCCCCTGTTACTAGTTCGCTTTGGAGCATGAGTATTTTATGGGTAGTTTGTTTTAATCAGTTAATGATATTTAGTAAAACTCTCATCATTCAGTCAGGGATCTAAAAAGAACAGTTCATAACACGGAAATGTATTAAACCAGGGTTGCCAACTCTCACGCATTTGGCGTGAGACACATGCTTTCAGGCTCTGTCTTGCACTTTCACGCTGCCCAAGTAAATCTCATGCCAAATTAAATATCAAGCCAACGTAAAAATACAGCAGTCACAATTCTGCTCATATGATTTTTGAAGCCCCGCAACTTTTTGATTGGACCAGTCTGAATCGTCTGGGTCCTGCACCAATCACATTTCCTCGCGTTGGTAATACGCGACTTTTGGGCTTAATTTTTTCTGAAGTCGCTTGAAAAATCAGGGTTCGTGGGTTTTTTGGGCTTGTTTTAAAAAATATGGTTGCTTGTTGACAATCTGACAAACAACTTTGTGTTTTTTTTTTTTTACATTAATGGTCGCTATTTTCCCCAATGCATTGACACTGTCTGCTCACAGCCTCACAACAATATCAGTACTGTAGTGTATTTCGTCTTCCCACAATTATTATAGGTAATAACAAAAAGCCTGCGCCAGCCAGTTTTATTGAAGTAAAAACAAAAAACAAAAGTAAAAACAACAACAGCAATAGAAAAGAACATATTAATGTTTGGGCAGTTACATGAGTTTGAAAAGCTTTAGAATTGTTTTTACAATTTTCATAAGTTTCTCGTTTTTCCAAGATGGTGGCCCGGCAGTAGCACGCAGCGGCCTCTCCGGGTCCAAAATGGTGCTATTTTTGTTCTTAGCCCATCTTTTTACAATACATGGACATCGGAGCAACCGGTGTTTATGTCTACCATCGCCAGACACTGCTAAAATACAGAAATCATGCAACTACCAACCAGAATGAATGTCTGCCGGAGAAGCTACGCGATATCGGCTTGCTGCGGGAACCAGGCCCCCAGTTCCTCGGCGTCACCTGATGCCGGTGGCCAGTGGAGGGGGCGTCGTAAGCAGTGTGTGAGGAAGTGGAAGTGTGGCAAAAGGGCAGGGGTCCATGCTAGGCTAAAAACAAACTCTAGCCGGCCGGCTCTCCCGTCCATTCTGCTCTCCAATGTCTGCTCCCTGGACAATAAACTGGACTACATCCGACTACAGCAGGCAACGTGGCGTGAATTTAGAGACTGCTGCGTCTTTGTTTTCACAGAGACGTGGCTCAGCGACAGCCCAGATAGCAAAATTGCTGTGGCCCAGATCTGGCCCACACCTGACACTTTCATCATCACTTTTTGGTTTATACCCAGATTAGCCTTTGTCGACTGTGCCACATTTTTGCCAAAGGTGGCCCACATTTGTTTTGTGATATTTGGGCCATATTCACTATTTACCACATGGGCTACTTTAGTGTCACATCCAGATTACACATTGCCGTGAGCACCGCATCTTTGCCTAAAAAGGCCCACATGTGAGTTCGGATATTTGGGCCATATTTGCTATTTTACATGTGGGCCACTTCAGGATCATATCAGTTTTGTCCGGGCCAAAAGAAGGCCAGCAGAGCCGCATCACTGCCTGAAGTGGCCCACATCCGGATGCAATCTGGGAGAGTTCCGGTCGCCGCCATTGAGCTAGACGGGCTCGCCTTGTTAACAGAAATGCAGCTCTGTGCAGTAAGGCTCGCGGTGGTGGCTTGTGTGTTTACATCAACACTGAATGGTGCAAGAACTAGTTACTTAAGTTACTTAAGAAGTGCCAGTTCCTAGTTACTGCTCATCACTGGTGTAGTTTGACTGTTAGATGCAGACCATTTTATTTACCACGGGAATTCACCACTGTCCTTATAATCGGAGTATACATTCCCCCTAGCGCTAATGCTAAGGAGGCGCTCTGTGAACTGTATGAGGCTATTAGCGAACTGCAGAACACACACCCTGATGGACTGTTTATCGTTGCCGGAGATTTTAACCATGCGAATCTCAAATCGGTGCTCCCTAAATTCTACTAACATATGAACTTTGCAGCGAGAGGGGCTACTCAGATCACATCTCTGTTATGCTAATCCCAGCATACAGACCGCTCGTCAGCAAAAAAAGCTAGGACTAATTCGCAAAAGTAGGTTTTGCATATTATGCACATTAGAAAGTAATCAGACTTGGCTGAGTTAAATGGTTCTTGAAGCTTTTTTTGTTTGGGAGAACCCAAGGAATCAGTGGTGGGAGAAAAGAATTTAAAAAATAATAATAACATTTGTTTTTCTTGGGAGCATATTTCCTTCTGTGTCACTGTTTCACATTTCCAAAGTGGTAAAATGGGACAGTCAATCAAGTCATTTAAAGAGCATTTTTAGTTGAATGATCTTTTTAAAAATGAATGGTCAAATGTATAAAATAACGATCTGTTAGTACACACTAATAATGGACATACTGTGTTCTTCTTATCATCATAATACATAAGCAACAGAACTTTAAATCAGTGAATCAGAGAACTGCATCAAGCGTGAATAGACATTGATAGGGGAAAGATCGTTCCTGCCCCGTGATCACTCTATGAACATTTTCAGTGGAGGAGGACGAGTGGACAGGACAGTTAATGACAATACATGCAACACATGTTTCCCATGCAAACGTTGAGAAAATGAAGGAATGTGTTCATTTTCCGACGCCCAAATGTTTAGGTTCTGAAACTAAGGAAAGCGCCAAACAAGAGTCACGCCCCGAGAAGATTCGACACCCAGAAACTGCAAGATCCACGCACAAAGCACAGCTTCGTCACACAGGTGAAAAACAGATTCCAAGCTCTGCAAGATCTGGATACAGAAGACAGCGCCAATAGCATGGAGAAAGCCTATGACAACATGAAGAAAGCCTATCAGCAAAGTGCAGAGGAATGTCTGGGCTACAGGGAAAAGAAAAAGGCAAAAGAATGGATTACACAAGAAACCTGGAAAGCAATTGAAGAAAGAAGAAAACTTAAAAACAAGGTGTCATGCACCCGATCACAAAGACTGCAAGAAAGATTCAAGCAGCAGTACAGCGAAGCAAACAGGACAGTGAAGAGGATGGTGCGCGCTGACCGCCGAGCGTTTGCTGATGCGTTGGCAGAGGAGGCGGAAGGTGCTGCAGCCCGAGGAGAGCAAAGCCAGCTGTACAGAATCACGTGGCAGGTGTGTGGCAAGTACCACTCTACTACAGTTCCACCCATCAAGGACAAACAAGGCAAACTACTTACCATAGAAGCAGAACAAGATTCACGGTGGGCTGAACATTTTCAGGAAGTTCTGAACAGACCACCGCCCGAAGAAGAAGCAAATATTCCCGAAAGGGAAACAGATCTGGACATAAACACAGAACCACCAAGTAAAGAGGAAATTGTTGTAGCCATCAAAGCACTCAAGAACAACAAAGCTCCAGGACAAGACAACTTGAACGCAGAACTTTTCAAAGCAGGTCCAAAAGTAGCAGCAGAAATATTGGAACCACTCTTCAGGACAGTCTGGACCACAACCAATGTACCAGAGGACTGGACCAAGGGAGTAATCATCAAGATTCCGAAGAAGGGAGCACTCAGCGACTGTAACAGCTGGCGCGGCATTACCCTTCTTTCAATCCCCAGTGAGATCCTTGCCAAAGTGATCATCCAGCGACTTTCGAGAGCAGTTGATGAGACACTCAGGAAAGAACAGGCAGGTTTCAGACAAGGCAGAAGGTGCACAGAACAGATCTTTGCACTTCGAAACATCATTGAGCAGAGTTCAGAATGGCAAAGACAACTCCTCGTCAACTTGAGAGACTTTGAAAAAGCCTTTGACAGTGTGCATAGAGACAGCTTGTGGAGAATCTTGAGGGCCTATGGGATTCCAGCACACATGGTTCAGCTGATCAAGGGATTCTACAACAACTACAGCTGCTGTGTGGGAGGAAGCGACATCTGGTTTGAGGTGAAAACCGGAGTGAGACAAGGCTGTGTGATGTCCGTGCTGCTCTTCAATCTGGCAATAGACTGGGTGATGCGGCGCACGACAGAAGCAGGATCTACCGGCATCAGATGGACGCTTTTCTCCACCCTCGAAGATCTCGACTTTGCTGACGATCTGGCGCTCCTGTCTCATACACAGCGACACATGCAAGAAAAGACAGACAAACTGAGTCGATTTGGATCTCAGATCGGCCTCAAAATCAGCCAAAGGAAATCGGAAGTCATGGCACTGAACACCTCTACACCAACCTCTATCAAGGTCAACAACGAGGATCTCCCCCTTACAGACAACTTCACTTACCTAGGAAGCATCATCACTCCAGACGGAGGCAGCAAGAAGGACATCCAGAACAGACTGAACAAAGCCTTCATGAGCATGAACAACGTCTGGAAGTCCACACAGTACAACACAAGAACCAAACTCAGACTGTACAACAGCTGTGTTCTATCAGTACTTCTCTATGGAGCCGAGTGCCGGCGAATGACCCAACAGGACCTCACAAAACTTTCTACCTTCCATACCAAAAACCTCCGCCGAATATTGAAGATATTTTGGCCCAACAAAATCTCCAACGAAGAACTGTTCAGAAGATGCAATTCAGAAGACATGCAAGCAATCGTCACCAAAAGAAGGTGGCAATGGATAGGGCATGTGCTCAGACGAGAAGACGGCACCATCATCTAGACAGCGCTACACTGGACCCCTGATGGAAAGAGGAAGAGGGGAAGGCCGAAGACAACCTGGAGGCAGACAGTTGAAGCAGAGATGTAGGCCTGCAACCACTCCTGGGGAACGATCGGCGCCCTGGCTCGTGACCGCTGCAAGTGGAGAGACTTCGTTGGTGCCCTATGCGCCACTGGGCATTTAGGATGAAAAAAAAAAAATAAATGTTTAGGTTAGTTTCGGGTATTTTGTGTGGTTTTTGGGCTGGAAATTTTGCTACTGATGATGATTAAAATGGCGTTTTCCTGCTTTTCTCTGAGGCAAAATCCTTCAAAATCGGGTCTTTAAAATTCAGCTGGTGGATCAGATCATGCTAAATGGACAGTATGGTCAACCTTTTTAGTTTGCGCCTGATAGCGGTGATGATTCACACAGTGCCTGAAGAAGAAAAAAAAAAGCCTGAAATGAGTTCAGTCTGGATTTTCATGTAAAATAATATTCTTTCCTTTCATTTGATTTCTTTTATTCGAAGTGCACAACAACGGAGCAGCCAAGCAAACAAGACGAGTTCTGCCGGAAATCAGGTTAGTATTTTGTGTGTGTGTGTGTGTGTGTGTGTGTGTGTGTGTGTGTGTGTGTGTGTGTGTGTGTGTGTAATCTACCCGATTCAAGAACCAGGCTTTTTTCTCACATTATATACATTATATGAAGCTAAAATCATTTTCACTGCTGTCTGCTTGGTAGCATATTTTGTTGTTGTTTTTTCTCAATCCTCATCTCAGTCTCTCCAGCATATGCACGTTGTATTATTGTGCTTTGGTACTGTATACGAACTAATTTGCGTTCTATTTCTCGTTCATTTTTGTCAGTGCTGTAGCTCAGCTTCAGGTTCCTGCATGATTGTTTTTGATTTCATTTAGGAGTGGGCAATATAATGATATATCAATATTATGATACAGTATATTACAATACAATGGACCTCAGGTATCGCAGGTATTACTGTGATACATATCACAAGGCCAGGTACTTTAATACTGTCACTGAATGCCAAGCTCGAGAAGATGAAATAATCTTTCAGCACAATTCTTTACGCTGTCTATGGAAATGTCTGTACATTTTAGTAAATAAGCTTTTTAGAGATATTTTGTTTAATATGGAATGATTTAATAACTGGCTATTAAACTGGCTAAAAATAAAGAATACAAACACAGTAATATGGTTTGGATGAAAATGAAGTATATCAATTTATCATTTATTCATGTCAGTTTTATTGTTCCTTTCTTTCTACATGTCATGAAGGTAAAACTAAACTACAATTAAAAGCATTAATCACTATTTTTGGTTGTGCTGTCACCTTATAGATTGTAATATGATTAAAAACATTATTTTTTGCCATATCTCCTACTCCTAAACTTCAGTTATGTTTTCATGAACTGTTTTATGTTATCATGGCCAGCATCTTGTTTTCCACCCCTACTCCCTCTCTCTGTGAGCGAGCCGTCCTCATGCATGTCCCTGTTTACGGAGATTTGCCATGTTTCCTGCTGTGACAGGACATCCAGGTAAGAAAGGAGCATTTCTCAGGCTCGGTTTCCAAAACTTAGTTTAAACCTTGTCCTAGAACTAAATGGGTCTCAAAGCAGAATCAATATGGACAGAGTGAAATAGATGGAGGTAGAGGAATTATGGCTGACACCCATATTAGGGGTGTAACTGAATACGAATACATTATTAAGATTGAACAGATAATGCGTCCTAAATGAATATAGATACATGAACTGTAACTGTATGAACTGTAACTAGAGTATTGTTTTGGGTTTTTGTTTGTTTGTTTGTTTGTTTGTTTTAAAGCTTCCTGAATCTTACAGGATGAAACAAAAAAGGATTTTACTTAAATGCGTAGTTTTAAAGAACAAATAAACACTTCCAGTATAGACCACACCCACTTCTGGTCTAAATCCGAATATGAAATCAGACACAAATATTCTGATAACTAAACAGGTACAGATACAAATACGGATAATGTGTTACATTATGTTACACCCCCGAGTCCATATATCTAGAAATTCCTCTTGGAGCTCAAAGCTGATTGATTCAGATTCAGTTAGTTAAAAAAGGGAAGTGTAGCTTTAGATTTTGAGTTCATTTTTTTTGTCTAAGCTCATCTAACATCGTGTGGTTTGCATCGTCTTCACCCAAAGGAGCACTATAAAAAGATATTATATGATATTATACGGATTTATTATTTAAAGTCAGTCTACTGAAGCTGAATTAACTATTCTATATTTGTGTTAAACTCCTGTGTGATGATCATTAGCTCATCAGCAGCTGGTGATTTCAGGGTTACGAGCAGTGTTTACATGTGCTTGTGTTGTCGTTCTGTTCTGGTGAGTTGGGTTTAAAGAGGAGACGCTGCTTTGTGCCAGATGTCCTCATTTCCAAATGCTGTCACATTTATGCTATTTCAGGCCACATCTCCAACAGCCCCGGGTATAATCGTAAGCAACGAGTCTATTTCTGTATAGTTCTGTTGTTGGAAAAGCCATTTCCATGAACACTTGTAGAGCCTCTCACTATACATTAAGGATATAGTCAGGTGTAGTGCATGGAGCCTGGATCACTGACCGTAGCGCACCACACACACACTCACACTCACACACTTTCTGTCATTCTGACTTTAAGCTAGTATTCAGTTTGTTCCTATGGTTCTTTGGAGACCACGAGCACTGCTTTATGATGTCTGTTTTCTGCTTTGGTCTGTGTGGCTTCTGCAAAATGACCACAATTCACCACTTAGGCATCTCTGTATTATGTGTGAACGATCAAATTGGGAATAACTGTTCCACAAACACCACCCTTGCTGCAGCCTTGAGCTGTTAAAACACCTTATTAAACCACTCTATTGTCACACAAATGGCTTGCGTTTTAAGGAACTGCCTGCCATGCGTTAAATGTTGATTTTCAACCAGTCAGTATTTGACCTTTGACCTTTCACCCTTCATCAGGTCATTCGCAAAGGATGGTTGACCATCAACAACATCAGCATCATGAAGGGAGGAGCTAAGGAGTACTGGTTCGTGCTGACGGCTGAGAGCTTGTCCTGGTTCAAGGACGATGAGGTGAGAGCAGTCTTCAGTCCTGAAATAAAACTACAACGTGCAGTTTTTTTTTTTTTAGCGCCCTCTGGTGCCTGCAAGATGAAATGCAACTGTAACGAAAACACTGATATGCAGCTCCCTTTTCCCAGTCAATCCCACCCCATCTGGTGAATATACAGTACATATGCTTCACTGGTTCCCTTTTAAGGAAACAAAAAATGCAGAGCTAAGTGGCTGTATTCAGTCAGGGGGTGGAGCTAATTTCAGGGTCAGAAAAATAAACCAAAGTTCGAATTAAAGAAACTCGCCAGATCCAATTCATAGCAGGATTGCGAAAGACAGCTTTTCTAAGGTATACTTGAAATGATATGATTATTACCAGTTCACAAATTACAAACTGCACCTTTAAGGTTTTTTTTTTTTTTTTTCCAGAAACACCTGAAAAATGAATTAAAAATATATCTAGAAAACTTGGAGTTAGTTAATGATTTCTAGCATTTTTTCGAGTTTCACAGGGAGTCAGGAGCACACTGTTGCTGCTTTCCATTCTAATCAAAAGTCAGATATTCCGACTTCCAGCCGTGGAATTGTGACTTGGGATTTGAATCATGGGCGTGAGGTTACAGGAAATTATTCAACAACAGGGTGGTGTGATGAAGTTGAGTGAATGCTTAAGTTAATTATTTTGTTTCAACTGCACATCCCAAAGTGTTTTATTCCTCTCAGTTGCCAATCATTACACATTTTATTCATTAAAGAACGTCACATAGTACTTTTTAACCATTTATAGTTACACGTAATGTTGTGAAACATAATGTCAGCGAAACAAGCCTCACTTTTTTCTCGTTTCTTTACCAGCCTCACTTTTTGTTTCTATCTCTCTCTCTCTCTCCCTCAAAGACAAACTATTACAGCTTGTCATGTTATTTGGAAACCATAAAGTGTAAATTCCTTTGTTACAAGTGACATAAATTACAGCTTTACCTCTGACTGTTACAAAGCGCTGACACTGGAGACTCCTTCCTTAAAATGTTAAATAGACATCTCCTTATAGAAAACGTCACCATGACATTTAATTACGCATGAATTTGTGTTCAGATTTTGTTTTGTTTTTTGCTTGTGTGTGTGTGTGTGTGTGTGTGTGTGTGTGATAGTCAGGGAGATGTGAATTAGATGAGGGTAAGTCTGTGATTGACAGGGAGATGTTTATGAGGGTAAGTCAATTCAGAGCCTTTAAAGTCAGACATAAACAAAATTGATACACTCGTTAAGCTCTGGAATATTTACATTGAACAAAATGGAGATTGTGTGCAAAAAATTATCCACTTTAATGACACCTGTTTGCAATAAACAATGCAAAATTGGAAAAAGAAAAAAAAAATGTCTTTAATTTGACTCAGCCGTGTAAATGATACATCAGCATTCAAACATCACCAGTGCTGGGTTTTTATTTGATTTCGAGTGAACATGCTGGTGTATTGGTGAACCCAAGGCCAGTGTATTTGTCCGTCTGTCCTTCCTGGCAGGTCGCCGTCTGTCTGCCTGTCTGTGCCTGCTGTACAGGCTCCCTGATGTTCTGCACAGCAAGTGTAGACAGGCAGACACACCACAACTCAGCTTTCACACAGCTTTCCTCAGCTTCATCACTTCTGCTCTTTATAACACTCCTCACACATATACACACACACACACACACACACACACACACACAGTGCTAACTGTACCCGGATACACAAACCGTTCCCTAAGAGTCGGATCTGATGACCCACACACTTCAAATACGACTCTGTAATATTTTTTGCAAATGACATTCTCACAGCATACACTGAAAAAAATTAACGAATAAACAAACAAACAAATAAATAAATAATAAGTGAAAGAATCTTGAATATAATTGAATTCATGTACAGTACTGTGCAAAAGTTTTAGGCACATGCAAAGAAATTCTGTAGAGCAAAGATGCCTTCAATATAGTGAAATTAAATGTTTCTACATTTAAAGAAAATACCATAAAGAGCAGTAAACAGTAGTAAATAAAACAAAGTCGATATTTGGTGTGACAAAAAATTAAAATAAACATAAAAATAGTCGTCTCTGTTACAATCAGTGCAGTTTTATAAGGAAATGAGCTGGTAAGTTTTATTGAGCATCTTGCAGAACCAGACACAGTTCTTCTGGACACTTTGACTTTCGCACTCGCTTCTTATTTTTGCAGCGAAACCCAGCAGCCTTCATTGTGTTTACTGTCTGAAAAGTGTCTCTTACTCTTCTCATTATTCTGCTTTCTTTAATGACATACAAACATTTTTCTGTAACATTTAATTTTGTGCTAGAAAACTAATGTTTGGGAATCTAAAATGTTTTCTGTACCGACTTGTTAATGTAGACGTCATAAAATAAAAAATCTATAACAATAAACTTATAACAATAGGATTGTACTAATAAAAATAGGTTGCCTAAAACCCTTGCACAGTACTGTATGTTTATGAGTCAGTGTTATACAACAAGTGCTAAATACAAGTGAGTGATGAATACATTACTTCAGTGGCACCAGATAAATCTTAAACATAGCTGAACATGTGTCATGTTTCTCATTGTGAGATTACAAGACAACAAATGTGTAAGGAATAAAACACCCTGTGTTGTGCTGTTATAGGAAAATAATCACTGACAGAAAGCAGAGTTACTTTTTCCACTCTGAAGTTGATTATATTCCAATAACAGCATGTCCTGAAGTGTTTTATTCCTCTTATACTGTATCACAGCAATTTGCCAGAGATGACATTTTTACTAAAGACTGAAATGTCCTAATTTATATCCATTATCTTTCTTTCTTTCTTTCTCTCTATTGAAATTAATCAATTTTAAAAAAAGAAAAAAAAAGCAGCATTACGTATTACTAATGAACTCCTCTGTCCTGAAGACTTTCCCATATCCTGTGCTACAGAAAGCGCTGACACTGGAGACTCCTTCCATAAATGTTAATGAAACATTGCCTCAAAGAAAACTTCATCATATCAACAATTATAAGTTTATCTTTGTTAAATAACAATAACGATGTTAGTCCTAGGTAATGCGGAGCATACAGCCCCTGTACAAGTCCCTGTGTGAGTTGTTACTATAGAAACTTGAACGTATTAGAAGGAACGCGTTAATATAAACCTGTCTTTCAGCTCTTTATAAACATGACGTAAGCAACATGATCTGCCAATAGGGTTTAAATGTAATCTCATAAAGAGAAACGTAAGATACGGTTGAGCATTTTTAAGGTATGGTCACTTGATAAGATTTAAAAAAATTTTTTTTTTTTTTTTTGCAGTGTGGCTACAGTTTCACTTACAGGAATGCACTTTTCAGGAATCTGTTTTCCTCTTATTAAATCTTTCTCTGTGCCTCTGAGTCCATTTGGGAGTTGAAGCATTTGGTTTGGGTCTTTAACACAGCTGGAGCCTCTCCAAGTCAAACTAGCAGTGTCACACACACACACACACATACACACACACACACACACACACACACACACACACACACACACACACACACACAGAAGAGCACTTTTGCATCCAACGTTAATCATCGAATTAGTTATGATTATTCTCTTCATCTAATTCCTTTAAAGTGACATTCATCAAATTATGGGCACATTTATTTATTTATTTATTTATTTTAAAGCCCCCCTCTGCCAAACCCTTACGCACATTCTTGGCCGGAAAAGCAAGTTTTTTGTGTGTGTGTGTGTGTGTGTGTGTGTGTGTCAAAACGCATGCAGCCAATCAGATCGCTTCGAGCAAATCCTACACAGCTTCAGAACACAGCCCCTCAGAGCTCTGAAACCCTCTCTCTTACACTCCTGTACACACTCTCGACACACACTCTGAAATCGGTCCACCCAGGCGCATAAAATAAAATAATCCATCTATAACCGAGTAAGGGATTTAGCGAGGCAGACACCGAAGCTTTAACTGCAACCCACTGCTGAATGCGTTGTGACGACAGAATCCTTCGTCCTGAATGCTGGAAACCCATTAGCACGAGCTCACTAGCTTTCATTAGAGGTTGTATTCATTCTAAGAAATGTTAGTATTTAAAGCGTTTCTTTAAAAAAACATCCTACAGAACTCCATTTGAGTCAAGTAAGATCATCTCATCTTTAAGCGATATAGCTATTCATCGGACCAAATCGGTGGTATATTTGTACGCGGTAATACAACAGACAGTTAAAAAGAACCGCTTTCCATGGCTTTCTCTTGAGAGTCCTATTGCACTGAACAAAACTACAACAAATGTTTGTTTTTTTTCATCAGATAATCCAACAAACTAGCTTCTAAACCTGCACAGATAGAGACGATGGCGCATCGTAACCTCTTGTTTACACTGTTAGAAAGAAATACTGATATACACACCTTCACACACATTATACAGGCCAAATACCACAAGGACTTTTCACTGACTGTTAATAAAACGCAGCATAACTGCGTCCGAGGATCCTGGCTGATAAACGCAGAGTGGATTTACTGTCCACAGAGAGTGGGAGTAAATACAATGAACTTGGAATGAGGATTATATTATAACCGAAAATCTCAGAGTTATCGGTGTGTTTGTTGTGAATAAAGCATTACACAGATCCTAAGAAGACACTTTTAAGGCAGTTAGGGAAAAATGTAGGAATCGTAGCGAAGCCACTTTGCTTTCATCTTCTCATTTGTGTATGTATTCGTATATTTTCGATTATTCGTATCAATCTAATCTTGTTCAGCACTTTATTTCTACGCCACAATAAATAGCTACAACAATAACTGAGGGATCTTTGATGCAAGTGGCTTTGCATAGAATTATTATTCCTAACTGTGGTTTAAGACTCAGTTGGTTGCTCTTTGGTAGCAATAAAATTTTCCTGTGTTTGAGTTGGCTCGGAAATGGGCTACGCTCGCTGACATTTGTGAAACCGCAGCATTCCGAGGCTTTTTTTGAACCGACGATCGACGACGAAGGGCAAACCGGTGCGTACGTCAAGCCCGAGTACGGCAAGCTTGTGTGCTTTTAGACTCAATTTGATTCTTTAAAAAAGAGTGATAGACTCAGCTTTAAATCCATGCATCGTTTAAGAAATTAGTAGCGTTATTATTTTAGATGTTAATCTCTGTTCAGTGTTGACAGTTAAGTGCAAAATAAAACTTTTTGGCAGGTAACAAAGCAGAACTACAAAAGACTGACGTACAGTTTGGACTCAGTGAAGAGCCTGAATGAACGCAGGACTTGTTGATTAGGGCTTAGGATTAGCGACGTGCATCCTCGCCCAGTCTAACCAATGTGCAGACTACTGTACACTCACATATCCATGAACAGGTAGTCTGAACACTGGGCAGACGGAGGAGAGCAATAAAGCGCTGCCCTTTCGGTTGGGAGAGATACGTCTCCTTCGTCCTCCCTCCTCCTCCTCCTCCTCTGGCTAGGGAGCTAGAAAAATCCCGTTAGTAGTCCGTTATTTTCAGATGGAGCTGCGTTCTTTTTTTTTTTTTTCCTTTTCTTTTTTTTCGTTCCTGGCCTCTGAAAGGCATATTTGTTTTTGTTTGTTTGTTTGTTTGGTCTGCAGCAACAGAATACTTGTTTTTTTGTCCCGGTCCTAACAGCGTCCCATGTTGCAAGAGCCGTATCCAGCCTTGACGTGGCACATTCGTTCAGTCGACCGCCGGGAATTTGGGGCGTGCTTTCGTGGAAGAGATATTAGTGAGGAAAAAAAAGTAAAGTCCAAGAGGCAGTGAGGGAAAAGGAAAAGAGAGGAGAGCAGAGGAAAGGGAGGGACCCTGGGCTCCATATATGGGACCGACATTTCAGGGTCCTCCTAGGTGCTGGATGCTTTTTTTTTTTTTTTTTGCAGAGAGTTAGAATCGCGCGCTTGCTGGTGTGAGTCAGTCCGAGAGGTCGAATCCCAGATCACTATCGTCTCTGAGGTCTGGATTCCTTCAGCCTGAGTTTAGAGGAGTTTCTAGTGGCTTCTCTGGTGTTCTTCTCTCAAACCTCAGCACTCGTCCTCTTGCCCGCACTCTTTCTCCTCCTCTTTCTCGTTCCTCCTGCTGTTAAGTACTACCAGATGTTTAGACTTAATGCCAGGCTGTCATATAATCTCTCTCCCTTTCTCTCGCTATCCTCAAGAAAAACTTGAGGCAGGAAGTGGGGCCCTCTGGAATGGGGGGGAAATATGTGAGAAATAAATAAAGAGGGTGGAGGAGAATATTTCTAAACTGTACAGCATCATTAATATTTTCATATGGACCTCAAATGCTTTCTTTTTAACGTCGATCTGTGCAGTCCAGTCCCCCCAAAAACCCTCACTTTTTTTTTTTCTTTTTTTTTTTTGCTGCGTTTGCCGCATTCTTTACCTCCATTCTCATAAGCACAGTAAAATCAGAGTCTTAACCTGAGCCTTCAAATACATGGAGGGGAAATAATGGTGTTCCTCAACCACAGCATGTTTTAATGCCTTCCATATGTGCTGCTTCTCTTAGTCTATTCTCTGCTCCTTATCTCACTGCCATAGCTCACCCTTTGTTTCCCTTGTTTTCATTTCATGCTTCTTGTACAACTCTATATTTATTACTCTCAGACTCTCCCTATGCCTGGCTGCATACCTCTGTATACACTATATGGCCAAAAGTATGTGGACTCCTGACCAACACACCCGTATGGTTGCCACAAAGTTTGACGTACACAATTGTATGGAATGTCTTTGTACGCTGTAGCGTTATAATTTCCCTTCACTGGAACCAAGAGGACCAAATCTGTTCCAGAATGACGATGCCCCTGTACACAAAGCGAGCTCCATGAAGACATGGTGTGTTAAGGTTGGAGTGGAAGAACTTGAGTGTCCTGCACAGAGCCCTGACCTCAACCCCACTGAACACCTTTGGGATGAACTGGAACGCTGATTGTGTGCCAGACCTCACTAATGCTCTTGTGGCTGAATGGCCATAATACACAATCTGGCGGAAAGCCTTCCCAGAAGAGCGGAGTTTATTATAACAGCAAACGGAGTGTGATCGGTCCGGTGTCTACATACCTTTGGCTATATAGTGTATCATTTTTATTTACATTCCAAAAACAGCATTCAACAAATCATGCTCATTTTTACTCAAATCATTTCACAGTGTTTGACTGAAAAAAAAAAAAAAAAGCATGATTTTCTGCTGAGGTTGACAACGGGCAGACTGAACTGAAGAAAAAAAAATCCTGTTTCCTTGTATGAAAAAAAAAAAAAAAAACCTTACAGGCCCTAGTTCAGGGATGCTAGATTTCTAAACACGAGCTAATCATGGATTCTGTAGCAGATCCTCTATCACAGCAAATCACATAAGTTTATGTAAATTATTTAGTTGAATGGAGCTCATAAAGAGAAGGGAAGAGTTCAAGATCACAGAGCTTTCTAGATTTTTCGTTTGATTTTCCCTCTCTAGTCAGATCAGTAACAGAAAAGCAGAATGTTTAAGGGCGAGTGAGAGCTTTTCAAATTGAAAACTGAAGCTCCACTATGAAACAAAACGTAATCACTTACAGTTAAGCGTTTAAAGGTAAACGTTGTCACCATTCGCTCACGTTAGTTGCATTTCCAGGTAATTTTATGCATCTGGACCTTCACGTGTTCTAGAGTACGGACAAGGTACTGTTCTGATTGCATTTCAGTGTGGTACGATTGCAACACACTGATGAGAGTGAAATGCAATGCAGCGTGGAATTACAATCACATAACTTCTGGTGCAAAATCAGTATTTAATTTTTAAAAAGCAATCTCTCGCTGGTTTTTTTTTTTTGTTGTTGTTGTTTTACTAGAGAGATCAAGGAATGTAAGAGCAATGCAATAAAGATGTTGCTATTAGACATCCTCATGTGACAGACGAAAAGTAATACCATCTGTGCGTTTCACAATTTTCCCCTGTGTGATTCTGGCACAGAATCTTCTCCATATTAGAGCAATCATGTCTTCAGCTTTTCATTCCAGACAGATACTACAGGAGAAACACCTGGTAGTCATTTGAAGACCAAGATCAATTGATTAAATGAGTGAAATCAGGTGTGACTCCTGAAATGGAATGAAAATCTGCAGTTATGCAGACTCTGTGGAAAAACCAGAGACGTCTGTTTGAGACTTTTAATTTAGATCAGAAGCTTGTCCTTTTTTTTTTTTTGCTGTCAAAGTCCCTTTCCAAGACATAAAAAAGTAGATTTGCAGATTCCCTTATGATTTCAGCACATTTCTTTTGTCCATTTATATATATATATATATATATATATATATATATATATATATATGCAATGTTATATTTATCCATTGAAGCCATTAAAACCTTTTTTTTATTTGTGAACTTTTCTCCATAGTAAAAGAATTGGGGGCAAATGTGTTGGATCATATTAAAAATAAATAAATAAATAAATAAATTGTTACATTTCAGGTGACATTATTTAAACCTGTTTTAAGCTATTAAGCTTTAGATTAGGAAACGAACAAATGTACTACAAACATCATTAAAAACTGATAGTTTTAAGTGAAAGTCAGTTAAGCTTATAATAGTTACTAAATAAAATAGTTACTCTCCACCATGGAAATCCTTCCACCTGGCTCTAGAGGGTGCAATTTGTCACAGAAACTCAAACTGAGATCTAAGTATAATTTATATGTAAATAATTTATTTATTTATTTATTTATTTTACTGCATTTTACAAATCAGACTCAAATCATAGTCTATAGCAAAGTTTAGAGCTGTCTGTAAGATAACATTTTTGTGTTTTCCTTCTCAAAACATCTGCGTTCAGTAGGCTGTAATCACGTGCTCAGTAAAGTGTACAAACTGTGCAACAGGGTTCTTCTGCACAACTGTAAATGGCAGATTGTATCAATGCAATTCACTGAAGGGGAAAGGAAAGGACGCCTGGTAGTGGTTACCTTCGCTTTACACCATCTTTAACTGAGAAACTTTGACTTATGACGTCACAAGTCTTGTGAACCAATAGAAAAGCAAGAAGCCTGGACTACGGGTTGTTTGGTTGGTAAAAAGTAGCGGTTAAACCAAACTTTTGCCTCACTGTGTTCTTACTGTTGCTTGGCAAAAAATAGTCGTCTCATCCACTGACATACACTGGGGTTTCTGTGGTAAATTCCTGTTTTTTTTCTCTATAGGCATTTTTTCTCTGTAGGCTTTTCTGAAATGGCTAATGTCTGGGTCACGCTAAAGGATAATTGGGCCAGTTTGAGGCCAATTTCCCATAATTACACAAGGTGTCCTTTTTCTAAGCTGGTCTTAAATGATCTTCTTCCCAAATTATACTGTGTGACATCCCTATCCTAACACCTCTAATCAACTCACAACCCAGAGCGGTCTCGTCACAACCCAGAGCAGTAAACATTGAGCATGTTTGATATTAATGACTCAACATCCTGTAATATGGAGAGGACACGCAAAAGTTTCATGTAAAAACACAATCTTGACGTCATGTCCGATTAACCAGTGACATTTCTTCATGAGAAATTCTGTAATATTCCAGGTTCTGAGAGTCAGGATTACTGCTCAGGGCTATGATTCTTGAACATAATCTGGTTATTTTATTCTGTGTATGGGAGGTTTGCTGGCTGAAGAATGTGTAAAATCTGTCATTGTCAATGTCTGGGGTCTGTTACTTTTTCAACGACACTCAGGATTTTATAAATCTTATCCTGTGGCCCAGGTATAATAGATCATTCTGAAAGGTTATCACTGTGGTTCCTGATGAGGTTCCTGGTTTTTAATCTGCAGGAGAAAGAGAAGAAGTACATGCTGCCCCTGGACAACCTGAAGGTCAGAGATGTGGAAAAAGGCTTTATGTCCAGCAAGCACATGTTCGCCATCTTCAATACAGAGCAACGGTAAGACTACAGAGCGGGTTCTGATATCTGATGACGTAGAGTAGCGCGATGTTGTTTGGGCCATATACCTTTATTTGATTATTTATTTATTTTTAATAACAAATGTCTGGAAGTGGGTGAGTTTATTCCTTTTGTTTTCATGTTTTTGTAGAGAAAGGTTCATTTTTAAATGAAACACTACTGTTTTGCTGGGAGGTTGTTAGCAAGACTATATATCGTGATATATACAGTACCATGTATCATAGAAATATTAAATGTCATGATTCTCTTTTTCACATTGCTGACCCGTAATGACACTGAAATTGTTTACCTTAATGCAGAATTCTGGCAAGGATTCAGTGCTGTATTACATTTTAGACTGTAGTAATTTGCAAATATTAAATGTTTTCTCACTGAATATCGCACATGTGCAGACACAAGGTTATTAGTTCCTGTTACCCAAGTCATTCTAAATTTCTTGTTTTCTGTACATACATGCAAGAATTTTTTTTTTTTTATGGTCTTCATGTTTTGGGTCACTTTAGAGATAATTATTAGTGTTGAGTAATCTCTGTTTTTCAGAAACGTCTTTAAGGACAACCGCTTCCTAGAGCTGGCATGCAACACGCAGGAAGAGGTGGAAAGCTGGAGAGCATCCCTGCTCCGCGCTGGTGTTTACCCCGAGAAATCTTCGGTCAGTGACCACTAGTGATGCGCAGTTCTAGAAGCTGACGAGCCGATGAGATAGTGTATTAAGTCTGAAAGGCATAATATTCGAGATTGCATCACCTACTTTCAGTTAGTTCCCCACTTTTTAATGAGCACATTTGGAGCTGGTGCTGTGTGGGGTTATAAATTCCTGAGGACAGTTGTTGGCAAGGTTCCAGTTAACCTCCTTTCCTAAAAGCACTCTATCCTCTCTTGTTTCACATGTCAAACATTCTTGTTATTATTAGGTGGAGAGTGAGAGCTCTGGTGCCGCAGAGAACTTCTCCATGGATCCTCAGCTGGAGAGAAAGGTGGAGACCATCCGGAACCTGGTGGACTCCTACATGGCCATCGTCAACAAGTGCATCCGGGACCTCATGCCCAAGACAATCATGCACCTTATGATCAATAATGTAAGGCCCTTTTGCTATAGTCTGTAAAGCAGTAATGGGGAAGTTCTTTTCATTTTAAAATAGACCCTGTCTGCATTATGGAATAATAAGAAGAGATGGGTTTTCAGTCAGGACTTAAATTACAAGAGTAAAATCTGAGTCACTGATGAGCTGGTGAAGTGAAGTAAACTCCAAAATCTTGGTGCTAAGCTAAATGCTCCATCATGTATGGAGGTCAGTCTGAAAATAGGGACCTTGAGAAGCTCAATGCTACAAGGAGACTTGTTCAGAGCCTTGTAAGCAAGAAGTAGAATTATATATTGTACAAAGTAAGAAATGGGGAAATGGGTAACTGTCGTAGTCTATTAAGTAATTTGCCAGCGAGTCCAAATTATAGCTAAAGGTTATTCTTCATGAATAAATAACAATGCTACTGGAACCTGGAGGACTCCCACATCATTAGCAAGGACGTCCAGGACCTCATGTCCAAGATTATCATGCACCTTATGATCAAGGTTCTTTCGAAACTAGTGTGTATAGCAGCAGTAGGAAAGTTTGTAATATTTAATAGTGTTTCTAGAACTGTAATAATCCTAGATTTATATATATATATATATATATATATATATATATATATATATATATATATATATATATATATATATATATATACATGTATATAAACGGTAGTGGAAAAAAAAAATTCAGAGAATTATTGTGAGCCATTTGCACTAGGGGTGGTGAGGAGTTTTTCTTCTGTAATGACCCTGAATAAATTAGGTCTTCTAGGAAAGCACTCCTCATAGGATTCCTCATAATGGCATGCCGTATCAGCGTAATGTATTTTTAATACCTGGAGTTAATGTCTGGACCAGAAAAATGCAAACAGACGCTTGAAATGAAGAAACCAGTGGGAACAATTACATTTCAATATTGCAAGTCAAATACTTTGAGAGATTCCTCTGAGAAAACCTCTGGCAATATAAAGAGTTTAAAAACTATACTAAATCTTTGGCAGGTGAAGGACTTCATCAATGCAGAGCTGCTGGCTCAGCTGTACTCGGCTGGGGACCAGAACGCACTGATGGACGAGTCTCAGGAGCAGGTGCAGCGGAGGGATGAGGTGTTGCGGACCCACCACGCACTGAAGGAGGCACTAGCCATCATTGGAGACATCTCCACCACTACCATCACCACCCCTCTGCCTCCTCCTGTGGACAGCTCCTGGCTTCAGGCTGGTTCTGGCGGCTCTCGCAGGTGACCTCACTGCTCCATCAGTCATAGGTTTTGCAAAAATTAGGTGTTTGTTGATGTTAGTTTACTTTTATGGGATTAACCTTCCAACAACCCTATATCTGATTTTTCTCTGTTTCACCTGATGAACAGTTATTGACCTGCTTTAATAAAGCAGTTTTGATTAGATGCGAAGATAATGTTAAGTGAAAATTGGCTCAATGATTCATGGTTCTGTTAAAATAAGTAGACAAATGTAACAATAAAATTCTTACTATTACAATTGTTAATAAATAAATAAACAAATAAATAAAAATTGACAGCCCCATTGCAGTACCAGCATGGCACACTAGGGGCCACAATTCATAGAGCATATATTTTACAATAATAGTTATACAGTTGAGAAAACTGAATTCTGAATCTATCTTAGAGGAATACGCATTATATTGATGGTACTTTAAGGTTATTTATAGTTACACCTGATTTGGGTTACTTCCAATGCTAGCACTGTGTACAGGATAATAGAGAACCGTGACAGTGACCGAAATCGGATTGATTTTTTCCCCCATATTTATGAAGACCAATTGTTTTTAGCCCTTTAATTTCACCTTGTTACTCAGGATGACATGTAGTGCAAGTTATTAACCATATTTTTAAGGAATATAACATTTCATGTTGTTCCATGAAATGATCCATTTGAACAGAACATAGAGGTAAAACGCTGCCTTTAGCCCAAATTTCCTGTTTTTTTGTTTTTTTTTTGAAGTACATTACTCATGGTTCATCATGGCTTCCGTTAAATGTGTGACAGTAAAGCTGCTTCTTCAATTCTATCATGCGCTGTCCACATTCATTTAGGTCTCACCCTCACTGATGGCCCTTTTGCCCCCTCAGGTCTCCCCCTCCAAGCCCCACTGCCCCACGCAGAATGTCCGCAGGTCAGAGGCCAGCAGGCCGGGGTGCTCCTCCTCCTCCATCACGCCCAGGGCCTCTTGGGCCCTTTAACAACAGTGGTGATAGTCCACAGGTGCCCAACCGCCCAAATCGCGCTCCTCCCAGCATTCCCAGGTGAGATCTTACCTGAGTCACAGGCGTGGCTTGATGTCTGCGTCACATTTCCCCTGAAAGGAGTACTATCATTGTAAGATGGCTGAGGGTTAGGGAATCATCTGATTATTCTATCATTTTAAACATGGTTGTTTAGCTAAATATAAAATTGTCACATTTGTTCTCCATATTTAGTCAATCAGCCATGACATGTTTGTTACCAAGACCGTTTGATTTGTTTGACTGGATCTACTAACAAGCGGTCTCAAACAAACCTGCTTATATGGTTTCTGACACTGAATAACACCATGTTCTTGATAAAAAATTGACACTAGAGAGCTTGAAAGAGTATGGATCACTATACACCAGCCTCAGAAGGTGTGGACCAAAGGCTGAAGGAGTAAGTGTATGTTAGAAGTTCTCAAGATGATAACATATTTTGATTTGTATATACATTTTAATACAGAATTACTTTGGCAGACACCCTTATCCAGAGCAGCTTGCATTTATTTCATTTATACATCGGAGCAGTTGAGGGCCTTGCTCAAGGGCCCAACAGTGGTGGCTTGGCATGCTGGGATTTGAACTCACGACCTTCTGATCAGTAGCCCAACATCTTAACCACCGAGCTACTGCTGCCGCTGCAGTTATTCAGGTATTTATCTGGCTTGAGCCCAATGATGCCTTTGGAAGCAAGTGTTCACTAAAGACATGAACTTTAGCGCCAAACATGTCCTGGCTGACTGTTTACATTTGGGAACACTGTGGAAATTAATGACATTTTTGGTCAAACTGTATATTCAAAAGAATAATGTGGCAAACACACTAGCAAATGCAAGGTAATGATGACCTCTGATCTTTTTTTTCTGCGTATCAGTATTCCACATTAGCATTTCTTGAACGTTTCTTCTAAGCTGATGTTACAGCTGTAACCCGTTTGTGGAAACTTATCCCTGTACAACAGAAATGACGTTTTACAATTATTTATCAACAGTCAGAGATGAACTGAGATGAAGTAAGTATTGAAGAAAAAGCAGAATGAAACAGTGTGTCGACTGAACGGACGTATTGAATATCTGAGCTGTATAACTTAAACTGTGATGAAGCTGAGACATGGCATTGGGGGAAAAACAATTAAAGTCCATGTGTTTCAAGTTGAGTGAAGCAATGAAATGACAACTTTGGTGACATGTTTGGCTTTTTAAAAGTGGCACTTTCAGAAGATTCAGGGGACAGCCGGCTTGTTCTCCAGGCCATATAAGTGCCCCGGGCCCAAACATCACCATCAGAGGGCCCTCTTGTGACATTTTTGTGCAATCAATTTTAGTAATTACGTTTTTTCCCCCCACAAATGTTATGCTCATATTCAACAAAGATGCACGATTTTTTTTTTTTTTTTTACGTAAATCTGTTGGCTTGTCCATGATGACTGTTAATGCTACATTTTTAAAACATTACCCCTCCAGGTCGGAAAAAAGAAAGGAAAAAAAAGATGAATGGCAAACTTATACAGCTTTGTAGGAGCATGTTGGAGGGAGGGGAAACATTTAGAAAACCTTGTCGAGTCCCAGCACTGGACATGTTTAATTGTTAGTTATTGAAATGAGAAAAGAATTAGCAAAGGTGAAATTAAGCGTGTCCTCCCCACCTAGTGCTCTTCTCATACGTAAGTGCATGCATAGCCTATAGATTGCATAGAAACTTTGACACATTGGAAACTGTAGCCCATAAAATCTGTTCCCACATGTGCATCGAACAGTAAAGACAACACGTACATTTTTAAAGAATTGACATTCATTTACCTAATGTTTTCTTTTTTTTTTCAGTATTTCACAGACGATTCACATTTACACCTGCTTTCTCTGGATTTTTCCCCCAAAAACACTGGTTAGGTAGATTAACACTTGCTGGTTTTTGCAAAACAATCTGACTTTGCAAAGTAAAACTGAAAGTTATTGTGCTAACAGCCAGTAGCTAGCAAATTATTGTTATTAGTAGTAGTAGTAGTAGTAGTAGTAGTAGTAGTAGTCGTCTTCCCCCTAGTGGTGAATGTACAATATGCCTGGGTAGGCAGGTGTGTGTGTGTGTGTGTGTGTGTGTGTGTGCATTTGGCTCAGATTTGCATATTCGCCCGGGCAATCTCTCAGTAAGTAATGCAAAGCTAATCTGACTAAATGAGTCCTGAGTTCTGAGCACCACGAGTTCCTCAGTAATTTAACGCCCTCAGCAAGCCGCTTAATTCAGATAACACTTTTAAATCTTCCTCAATCTCCCTTTTAGAAAAAAACAGATCATATCTGTAATCTTCTCCAGGTTAAATTCCTGGCTCATAGCCTGGCTTTCACCACATTAGTTTAATATGAAAGTCTTAAAACCATGTAAATAACAAACTGAATGTCAAAAGAAATAAACAGTTCATGCATATAAAGTGTAGAATGGTTTAGTATTCAATATTTCGTCCAAATGACTGCATTTAAGCAGAACATTGCCTGTACCTGCAGATCTGTGAGTAGAACCGCTGTCGAAATCATTGACTTATTTTGAGACGTGTTGCTGAAGTTTATTATAAGAGCAATCCAAATCCAAATCCAAAAAGTACTGTTTCTATGGTGATCTAATATTACGGCCTCCGCTTAGTAAAAGCACGTTAGATCAAATCTTACAAGGACTAAGTCAAGTATAACCCTCTTGAAACAAGCCATTGTTCACAAGAAGAAAGCCTTTATGCCACACATACATTACAGTACAGTGAAACTGTTTTCTTCACGTATCACAGCTTGGAACGGAAAGGGTTAAAGACCTTGCTCAAGTTCCCAACAGTGGCAGCTTGGTGGTGCTGCCGCTGGATCCCCTGACCTTCTGATTAGTAACCCAGAACCTTCAGAACCTTTAATGAGCCACCAGTGAAACATATCATATCTGTATATGTTTTAAAAAAAACAACAACGATATCTTATTACTAGCATAAGCGTTATGATTGTGAGCAGATTGATAGGGAGAGGGGAAATTGTGATTCTGGTTGTCCAAGTTTTGTTCATTTACTGTCTGTGACTTGAGGCAAATATATACACAAGAGGTTTTGGGTGAGCATATGTTCCATTACTTCTTAGCTACATTGGGCAACGAATGTCTCATGCCTGATTACGGTTAAGGGAACAAATATGTAAAAAATCAAATCAAATAAAATAAAATAAAAAATATTCTCTTGCCAGAAACTGAGCATTTGAAGTGAGGGTCTTGCCATAATGCTATAAAAATGCATTTTGCTGTGTTTCAGGTTGCAATGAATGAAGAAATTATATTTATCCTATTTATAAACTTTGACTAATTTACTCACTAACATACTGTATGTGTGAACTGAAAATAATCTCACTGTAAATCTTTACTGCTTCAGCTGACTATTTTCCAGCCTACACTCACTAATTCTCTCCTCTTTTTTTTCTTTTCCCCCCATCTCACACTTTCTCACTATATTCTATCCTCATTCATCCTCGTTTACCTTTCAGCCGCCGACCCCCACCTTCCCCTACCAGACAGGTCCCGTAAGCTGCCCAGCGGGATCCCCTCATCCTGGACCAAGCACTCACACACACCTCAGCTCTCACATCTCATAACCCTCTGATCTCTGAGCTTCAGCTCCTGCATGCCCCAGTCTTTATCTTCACTGCTCCCAAATCATTCCTAGACTCGCCTCGTGTGTGCGCATTCCCCTGCAGTGCTAGTGTCCGTATTAGCCATGCTTGTTCTGTGCTGTGTCTCTGTGCCTGCGATCTGGATTGGCCAAGCAGGACTCAGAGCGAGTCCTACCCACAATGATCCACACATGCTTTTTAGCGTCACTTCCCTAGTCTGTGAAATCCATAGTGACCATCGTGCACTCCCTGATCTCTGATCAGAGCAGCGAGGCTCCTCGTAGTGCATGTTTTGTTTTTAAGAGTATATTTTTATGCGTGTGTGCCCGCTCAGGTGTGTGCAGGTCTTGCTACCTTGCTACGTGAATAATATTTTTAGCGAGAGTATGTGTGTATGTGTGCTTACATCACAGTCTCCCCCGAATGAAAAGTCAAAGAGTAAAATAGTGTGTGTGTGTGTGTGTGTCTGAGTTGGAGTTAAGACCAGTCTTGTGAATACACAGTCCAGGACCACGTTGTCTAAAGACAAATGTCTTTCATTAACCCGAAAGAATGTCTAACTGACAGGTCAACTTGCAGTATTCTTTATTTGATGTTACTAATCAACAATTTCTGCAGTAATGCCTATTAAAAATAATTGGCAAAATGTTTTTATAAAATGGTAGCTTGCTGTAGTTCTCCATCTTGCAGCTACAGTGCTATGAAAAAGATTTCATGTCTCTTTGTGTATATCTCATACTAAATAGTTTTAGATCTAGAAACGAAATAGAACATAAAACAAAGGCAACCTGAGTAAACAAACGATATTTTTTATTTATTTATTTATTTTTTAAAAATATTTTTTTATTGAAGCAAAAAACGTTATCCACCACCCATGTGAAAAACTAGTTGCTCCCTTAAACTTAAAATCTGGTTGTTCCACCTTTAGCAGCAAAAGGTTTGAGTATCATCAAGGTGTGTTTTGGTAAAATTCAGACGAGCCTTAATGTTCTTCCGGGTTAGCAGTGGTTTTCACCTCACCACTCTCGCCATGCCATTTTTGCCCAGTGTCTTTCTGATAGTGGAGACATGAACAGTGACCTTTATTGATGCAAGAGAGTCCTTGGCTCCTTTGTGACTTCCTGGATGAGTAGTCGCTGTGCTCTTGGAGGAATTTTGGAAGGTCGGCCACATCTGGGAAGGTTAACTACTGTGCCGAGTTTTTCCATTTGGAGACAATGGCTCTCACTGTGGTACTTTGGAGTCCCAGAGCCTTTGAAATAGTTTGTAACCCTTCCCAGACTGATGTATTTCAGTCATCTTCTTCCTCATCATTTCTAGAATTTCTTTCAGTTTTGGCATAGTGTGTTACTGGGTAAGACCTTTTAACCAACTTCATGCTGTTGAAAAAGTTCTATTTAAGTGTTGATTTGATTGAACAGGGTTTGCAGTAATCAGGCCTGGTTGTGTCTAGTCCAGCCGAACCCCATTATGAATGCAGTTTCATGGATTTGGGGAATGGGTAACTACGGGGGCAAATACATTTTCACACAAGCCCAGTTGGCATTGGATAACTTTTTTGCTTCAATAAATAACAGTATCATTTAAAAACTGTATTTTGTGTTTACTCAGGTTGCCTTTGTTTTATCTTAGATTTTGTTTTAATTTCTTAAACAATTTAGTATGAGATAGACAAAAACTTCCTACCATGCACTGTGGCATGTATAAAAATGCAGAATATGCCCATTTTATTTTATTTTTGGATCAAGAGGAGTCAAGAGGAAAAGTCACTTTGAAAGAAGGCATAACACACTGTGGAACAGCAATGCCAAGTGACTGTAGGGACCAATCCACAGTAGGGACCTTTACAATAACCACATCTCAACCCAAATGAACACCTATGAGAGATTTGAGGGAAGTGTTCAATAGAGCTCTCCACGACCATCATTGTCCCTCCACTACAATTCTACAGACTTGTAGAACCAATACCATGGTGCATTGAAGCTTCTGGCAGCTCGTGGTGGCCTAACACTTTACTAAGACACTCTATGTTGATTTTTCCTTTCATTTGCCTTCCTTCTGTATATGTTCGGTTACACTGTAATTCATGTAGTTAGTTGGATGTAGTGGGACTGTTTGATAAATAGTGAGCTCAATATCTAGGCCAAAATTTGGAGTATAGAGGCCAAGATCCAGGCCTAGACTCTGAGTGATGATACTGATAAGTATCAAGAATATAAGTAATGTCTCCTGTCCAGACAGAGGTGCAGGTCAAAATTCTGAGTAGTAAGACTGAGGCCGGGGGGTATGGTGGCTTAGTGGTTAACGTTTGCCTCGCACCTCTGGGGTTGGGGGCTCGAATCCTGCCCTGTGTGCCTGGAGCTTGCATGTACTCCCTATGCTTTGGGGTTTTCCCTGGGTACTCCGACTTCCTCCCTCAGTCTAAAGACATGCTTTGTAGGCTGATTGGCCTTTCCAAATTGTCTATGGTGTTTGATTGTGCGCCTTGTGTCCCCCTATCCCTGTGACCCTGTGTAGGGTAAGGATAAGGATGGATGGATGGAGATTGAGGCCCAAACCAATATTCGATATAATGAGACGGGAATCCAGATCAAGATTCAAAACTAATGAAACAGAGATCCAAATGAAAATTGAGATGTGAGAAGACCAAGATACGGACCAAAATTCAGAGTAATGAGACCAAAATCAAGACCAACACTCTGTGTAAGGAGACAGAGATCCAAACCAGTACTCTGACCTGTGAATCAAAATTCAGAGTCATAAGACTGAGATCCACATAAAGATTTGGTGTGATGAGACCAAGATCTAGACCAAAACTGAGTAAAGACACTGAGATCCAGACAAGGATTCTGAGTAATAAGACTGAGACCCAGACAAAACTCTGAGCAAAGATCCCAAGGTCCCAAAAAAATCAGGCCAAGACTTTATCTCAACTCCAGCTCTGGTGTGTACGTGTTCTGCATATCGATTCATGGTGTGCATGTTTTGTTTGATGGTATGTCAGTTTTGGCAGTGTGTTTGTTCATGTGTTTTTGCTGTCAATAATCGGCACTACCGCTGATGTTGAAACAAAGCCCTTACCTCATCTAGTCCTTATTCTGTCTATGTGCCTCTGTTTATTCTGTCTAAGAGCCCTGTCTACGGGCAGGCTGATTAGCAAATCCTGGGACATACTTAACCTTCCAACTGAACACACAAACTTAGAATTCTCATGCATACACTTCATAGCTCCAGAAAACATTTAATGGTGAGCTTGATAAAATACACTATCCTCTCTGCTATACAGTAACTGTGCAATGTGGCAATGTGTGTTTGTTACTTAAAGTTTAAAAAGTAATAATAGTGATTTTTTTTAATTATTATTAGATGCTGGATAGGTCATTAATTCTGAACAGACTGCCATAAAGTCTTCAGGATGGATATACGGGAAGTGAGCGAATGTTATTTATGTTCTGACGTTCTTTAACAAAGATGTTTGAATGTCGTCAGTGAAATTCTTAACATCGTGTAAAATATCCACCTGTTTTTCCGCACCCTGTCTGCTCAAATTCTGCATTCATTCCACAGTGGCACCCCAGACTTTCATTATGTAAGCTGAAAAAAAAAAAGGGTTCGATAAAACGTGTACTAGAACTTACATTAGATTTGTACCCATTTCAGTGGGCAGTTGATGTGTTGTTTCTGTGGGTCTCTGTCCATTTAGTGTACTGCCGAGTCAAGCAGGTTTGTACTTGAAATCTGTTTTGTTCTTATCGTCTCTTACTGTATCTCAGAATTCTGATTCATACTACTATAATGGCATGAATAAATCTGACTGCCAAAGCTAGTCATAGAATCAATCTATATATAATATGCAACAGAACGTACACATACACACATGCATATATATATATATAAATAAGAAATAATATTGTTCACTGGAGGAAATCAAGACACTTCCCTCCGTTTTGTAAATGTGGTTCTTTTGAGGGATATGTAAACTGTATTAGTGATTATATTCCTTATGTAATTCAATAAAACATGTGTTGAAGACCGTTACCATTGTGTTTTCTTCACTTTGTGCATTTTTTAAGTTTAGACACGAGGAGAACACAACGGCTCACAGCCGAGATGTCCGCCAAAGACTTGGCGACTTTTTGTTGCAGGTGCAAATTTGGCGTGCTACATCCAAAACTTTATCAAGAGAGGATAAGGAGTCTGGCTACACAGTCGACCCGCCCTCCTCGGGATTTCGTATACTCACTTGTTTCCCTTATCTTGATCTGTGACACTCAAACATTTCAGTGATTTCAGCGGCAAGTGACAATTGAATTGAGATGTTCTGATATGGACTGAGATATTCTCAATTCTATGTAAATTAAGTATGATGTGGTAAAAGCATCAAATCCAAACGACTGGCTCACGTGATTCCTTGGACCAATTCTATGGCGCGTGTGGTCTGACATTTTTCTTGTTCAGCATTTTTCCGACAAGTGAATACGACATAACATTAACGTAAGTTAATTACCTATAAAATACAACTTTGCACAAGAACTTTTAGGATTTTCACAAATGTGTATAGTATTTGTATATGAATTTTGTATATGTGAATTAATTATATATATATATATATATATATACACACACACACACACACATACACACACATATATACATGTCCTATTAAATCAAATACTCTTTTGCCTGTGGTGTATTTAATAAATGTACATTTGTATTGAATTTTTTTATTTTGTTTTCATTTAGCTTTTAACTTGCTTGGGGTAAGATTTTGGATTTTAAACAATCAGAACCCTAAATACAAATCCAATTATTCAAATAATAAAAATACAAGTTTTAAATAAATTAGATCAAAGTTCAATTATCGAAGGTTCCCAGGAAAATTAGACACTTTCAGAGTGGTTGAACTCTATAGAGCAGTATGTTGAGCACTATAGCCAGTCACAGTCATCTGCCACACTCACGCCATGACTGCAAATTGAAATGAAGGGAAGTCAAGAGCTGTGGAGTAAAATAAATAAATAAATAAATAAAAAATAAAAATGAACTGCAATGAGGTAAGTACATCTAAAGCATTTATGTTCTATATCAAATAGCTTGTTTTCTACAGTAATGTTAAGCACTTGAGGCTTAGTATTTGCCCATTCTAACTATTTATGTAATGTTCTAGTTAATTTGGCTATACTAACATCAGATGCTGGGAATTTAGAGCATTTAAAAGCTTTTTTGTTTAACTGTATTTTTACATCAAAATTTATGTTAGAGTGATCTATGTAATGGACATTTAGTAAGTAAAGTTAGTGAAGTAAATTTTATTTATAAACATTAAAACAACCCAGGACTGAACCAGTGACCTGGTGCTATGAGGCACAACACTACCCACTGCACCACTAACATTAACATTAACAAACGTTAATTAGGGAGTGTTTCGTGCTAATTAGATGTACTGTATGAGAGGATAATTGGGGCGTCATCTCCATAAGGCATGTAAATAAGTGACTAGTAGACAGGAGCTTGTTGTCACGCAGCTGAAGCTGTTTTATCATTTGTGCCCAAATTACTGCTTGTTTTGTGTTTTATGACTTTAATGTGTGGGGTCATATTGACCTCAAATATTTTAATATATAATAAATATCAAATTTATTACTCAAATTCAAAATTTTATTTTTGTTTCTTGTTTACTCACACTGTCCTTTCTGATTAATATTTAAAATAAAATATTAGGAAAACACATGAGCGGCAAATCTATAAAAGAGCGCGCACACACACACACACGCACACACACACACGCACACACACACACACACGCACACACACACACGATATTCTTTTAAAAACAACAACAATTCACATCATTCAAGCTCTAGTTCCAGGAGGCAAGGCAAAAGAATATGAATACTAACTTTGTTTGTAAATGTACATTTATTATCTATGAAAGCAATGCTTTTTGATTCTATGCATTCATGCAAATGTGTGCACTGTGTTTGTAAACACATTTTATTATACTGTCTTCACAAATACTAGTTTTCTTCCTTAGTAAAAAATAAATAAATAAAGTTTTCAGATATATGAAACACTGAAAAGGACAAAAATTGGCCTTCATATAATAGTGAAATAAAGAAAAAACTCAGGTTAGGCCAATGGATAATGTATAAATGATATTTACTTAATAAGTTGGCAATATCATGAGAGAAAATCAACCGGAAAAGGTAAAACAGAATAGAAAATTAATCTGCATATAAAGTTTTATCTTTTTTTTTTTTCCACAAGAAAGAGGTTGGGGTCAAAATGAAGTCATTTCGAAAACTCTAACACGAGACGTGCATGCTTATGAATTCAACGAATAAATTCAGCAAAAGTCAGAAAGATTCAAGGTTTAAAAATATGATTAACATTTCAGAGATGTCGAAGTTGCTTTCGGGTCAATTTGACCCCAGACATCACAGCAGGGTTAAAGGCTACTAAAACGGAGACCGCACACATATGATCACGTCAAGGATATGAAACGTTACGCACGCTCTTATTCTTAAGACTGATTATTTATGGAGCCAAAAGTAACAGGATTTCTGGTGGCTGTTATAATTTATCCTCTCCATCCCCATAGCAAAACTGAACTCACGCTGAACATCATGATATACTGTACTGAGGGACAGGACAAGAACATGTAACAGTCAGAACTCAAATTGATCAGAGCGCATCTTGTGTTACAGAGTTTTCGAAATGCCTGTGCACATTTTGACCCGATCGGTGATGTTGAGTTTGTCAATTAGTTCTCTAATAGCAGTTCTAACAGCAGTGCAGTAGTCCAGACTAATCCACAGGAACTCGCACATAACCTAAGATGATGATATTATTATTATTATTATTATTATTATTATTATTAAGTGCGCTGATATTTAACAAAGAAAATGTAATCATTGAAATTTCCTTTTATTTCGTTTATTTAACATTTATGTAAGGAGTCTTCAGTGTCAGCACTTTGTAACAGTCAGACATAAAGCTCTAACTTTAACTTAAAGAGACAAAAAAAGAAAGATAACAGGAACTAGTTTGTTTTGAGGACGTTCCACACCTTGAAATGCAAGTAGAAACAGATCGAATGTTATAACACATTGTTCTTTAATTAATAATAACAGTTTTTTTATTAGCATTGGCAGTTTGCTGGTGTATTGGGAATAAATAAAACTTCAGGATGTGCTGTTACAGGAAAATAATCCACGTTATGGTGGTAGCAGTAAGTAAATGAAATGAATAAATGCAAGTTGGTTCCGGTTGAGTTCAACCCAACATGGAGCATTCTTACCGTTACCACCATACAGTTGATTATTTTCATGGGGCAGCACATCCTGAAGGGTTTTAGCTTCCAAAGGTATCTATTTTGTATGGCATAGCTTTACAGTTGAATTGGAATTGACTGTAAACCCAGGGTACAGAGGCTGAGTGAATGTGTTCTTGATTTTGTGGAGGAGCTTCATCGTGTCAGAGACGCTGTAGAAAGACAGAGTTCCTGCCTTGTAATCCACAAACACTCCTATTCTAGAGGAGCTGGGTATCATGGGAATATTAGTTACTTGGTTGTTGTGTAAGAATGAGTAACCAGAGGAGCAGCACAGCAAATTCCAGGACTTATCATTGCGTCCAAACTCACACTCATTACCGCTTCCCTTCCTGCTGATATCTTTATAGGACACAGCTATAGATACCCCATTATCTCCACTCCACTCTACCTCCCAGTAACAGCATCCACGCACACGCTCACTACACAACAATCGAAAACCACCTGTAGGAATACAATATGACGGTGATGGCAGGGTCACGACTGTGTTTCCATCAGATAGATGGAGGCGATAATCTGCTGTGTTGCAATCCAGTGTGAACTGACAGGAATCTGATGGAGAAAAAGAAAAGGCATGATTAACATTTAATAAAGGAAATTCCAGAATTTAACAATAATTTCATACAATCGTCTATATCGTATATATATTCTTGTATATATCTGTCTCATTTTTTTTTTTTTTTTTTTTTTTAATTCACAAATTATAACAATTTGTGGACCATAACTTTATTCAAACACTGAACAAGACACCCTGTGGACTTTTCTGTGCACGCTGCAGTGCCGCTGCGAGTCCGAATGAGATCCTTTATGTGGCATTTCATTATAAGGCTATATGACTTTCTGAGAACATTTCTTTTAGGACCACTGGAGAATGATTGTTTAAGAATGGCAAAAAATGACGTGCAATGCATTTTGCAATGTGCAATGAACATATAGTATAGTTTTCCAATATATTCCACATTGATTAAATGATTATTTTTGTAGAGAGGCCTGCAGACATATGCAGCTCTTTCCACAGTGAAATCTGCTCTTTTTCTTTCGGCAAGCAGGGTTGGCAGGTTATGGCCATTAACCTCTATGTATTGCAGATATATACTGCAAATCAGAAAGACACATTGCAGTTGTTTCCCTCAAAAAAATAAAACTGAGAAAACAAAGACAAACATGTCTACCTTACTCTATGCTCAATCATCTTAGGATAGTTGAAAATCCTTCTGTGTGGTGTTTGCTGTACCTGGGGTGGGAATTTTACTGAAACCTGGCAACCCTCACCACATGCTTAAAGTATTGACAGTCAGTTATACCCCTAGTGCGCACGTGTGTGTGTGTGTATGTGTGTGTGTGTGTGTGTGTGTGTATGCGTAGACACTTACATTCTAGCAACTCTTCTCTGTTTTGAGGAGGAATAACCTGAACTTTCTTCACTAGAGAAACACAGTTACAGGAAGAGTTTATCAGAAACAGACCAATGAACAGAAACCGTAGTTTTCTGGAGCTTTCAGTGTAGAGAAAAAGCTTTCACATGTGACAGTTTCACTGCCCCACCTCACTGCTACACCTTAGTGTGTGTGTGTAATTCATGGCACCTTGGGCTCATTTTTAATGACCACACTTGCTAATACACGCTGTGCACACATGTTGGCTGCCAATGTTCTCTCCATTAAATATGCTGTTTAAAGCCGGTGCCGACCTAGAAGCGGATTTTTATTTTACGTTCATATTAATAAACATTTGTGAACAGGAAAAGCTAATCCACTCACAGAAAGCAGTTTGCTTCACCAATGTCATTTTTACAATATGATGTCAGGAAAAATAGCTTTTTTTGAATAGTTCATTAGAACTTGCCGTCTATTTATTTCAAACACCATTGGCACATTTGTTTATAAATAAATCTCATTGTGATGGTCTGTTGAAAAGGTTCATATTGATGAATTTCTGTGCTTTCTGATTGTGCTATATCTAAGACAATAATAATAATAATAATAATAACAACAACAACAACAACAAGAGGAACTATAGCTTACCGTCACTTGAAATCTTCTCAATCTCGTCTTTACAGTGTTCTTCTAGCTTCCATCTCAGTTGAGACACAGACGTTATTACATCCTCAAAAGTGTGCAGAGAATTCACTGTGAGTAAGTCTGCATGTCCAAGAGGAGCTGAGACAGACTGGAAATTCTACATGGAGAAAGAGAATCAAAGAGATAAGAAAAAGGAAAAGAAACCGAAGCTACGCATGGAATTCAATAGACGTACACCATGGAATTATATTTGTATACACTGGAATACAAATGTCTGTAGTTTTCTAATAAAACATGTGACAGTGTGTCAGTATATCTTAGACCTTAGTGAACATTGTCACACACTAAACTGAGAACTATAGTTAACAACAGGAATTTTGTATGATTGTAATCGTGGAGAGAAATCCTAGGATGCACTGGGATGCATTGTCAGTGATGTTTCCCAAAGGACATTCAACATCAGACACCCTTGCTTACTTGACAGCTAGGGGTGATCAGGTTCCAGCTTGTGTCCCACCAGCATTCGACCACAGATCACCCCTGCTGATCCAAAGCCATCTAATAACTCTTTTAGCAGACTCCTTGATGGACCTGATGGCTATATTTCTGCATGTTCAGTGATATCAAGTAGTGTTTGGACTTTGCAAAGTGAGTGGCTAGCAAATATCCTATTTCACCCTATTTCTATTGATGGAGAGTAAGGCAGCTCTTCTACCAAACAGCTCCTGATGTTTGGTGTGCTTCCTCTCGTTGGCCTCCTCAATGTGGTCATCATTGCCAGTTGTTTTGAGGTCTCTAAGTGAATGAACATTTCAGTCCCCACAGAGATCTTGACGTAATATTGGGAGGACACTTGAACTGCTTGCCCATGCCAATGCTCAGCTGCCAATCTGTTGCCTTGGTGAGTAGGCCTGCTGGTGTTCTGGGCTGTTCTCTGGCTCTGACAAAAGTGACATTCATGCTGGGAGGGTGGTGGTGTTGTAGTAACTCATGAAATGGTATATATTCCTAGGGACACGGTTTTGAGTCTTATGGAGTATTAATCCATACCTTGGCAAGGGCTAACCACAGCACAACCAGATCTGCTTTCCCCCCTGTGCTTCTTGATCGGCTGTGTGATGATGCCTGTATGTCTGTGGTATCTCCTCCCTCTGCGTCAAAATGGGCATTCAGGAGGATGACATTTCGACCAAACCCACAAAATGGAGTAAATGGTGCCATGTTGTCCACTCATATATACATTCTATAGACGTCATTGGCTAGGACACAATCAGTGAAGTATTAACTCAGGTCAATTTTTTAAAGTCATACGGAGTTGCACACACCACACAAATGAGTATGAACAAGCTTTTTCATTTGGATGGATTCACAGGGCTCGTACAATCCAATTCATCTGCACTGCATAACTGCATTTTTGCCCTGACTGTGTCCACGTATCGGAGAGTTGTCAAAAATCAGATCCAACATTATAAATGGTATGTACATTATGTGATTATGGTCTCAACTCTGTTACCTGGAGGAAATAAATGGGATCCTCTGTGTGTGAAAGCTCCTCCATCTCTGCGTCTCTCCTCTTCAGCTCTGCAATCTCCTGCTCCAGTTGCGTCATGACTTCTTCAGCTCGACTCACTGCAACTTTCTCCTGAGCTCTGACCAGCTCTGTCACCTCATCGAGTCTTCTCTCAATGGTTTTGATCAACGCAGTTAAGATCCTCTTACTTTCCTGCACTGTTCTTTGTGCTGAGCGCTGTTAAGAGACACAAAGATAGAGGAGGTTTCTTAATCAGCTATTTTCCTGGAACCCCAGACAATGAGACAATGATTTACCTGACTAGACAAAGCGTGACTGATCATGAAACAGCTCTTCCAGCATCGAGATGTTGAGGTTCTTGAAACTCACCTTGTGAGAATGGTGCGAATAACAAAAAACATTGTGTGAGTGACAGTTCTGTGGGTGGAAATGACTTGTTGATAAGAGAGGTCAGAGAAAAATGGCCCGATTGGTCCGAGCTGCCAGTAAGGATATAGTAACTACAGTTGCAATCAAAATTATTCAACTCCCATTGCAAATCAGGTTTATTGTCAAACTTTAAAGACTTTCAGCTGTTTGCAATAAACAAATCAAACAAAAGCAATTGAAATAGTTCAAAATGATCCCCTGAATAGAATCCCTCACACCAACACAAATATGCAAAACAAGTGTTAACTATCAAGGGCTTCATTAGTTGCACCAGGTGTGCTTGAGCTGGAACACATGGAATACCTGAACTGGCTAGGGGCAGAAAATACATGAAGTACCTGGACGGGGTAGAAAAAGGAAGCCATCAACAGCTGTAACCAGATTTCTGAGAAGGCTTGTGAAAAACCCTCGAGTGACTGCAAAAGACCTGCAGCAAGACTTGATGGCAACAGGCACTGAGGTTTCAGTGAGCATAGTATGTTGTGTAGCAGAAAGTTTCCATGCCAGAACTCCAAGACGTACACCACTACTGTCCCAAAAGCACAAGAAAAGTCGGCTCAAAATCATATAAATAAGCCACAGAAGTTTTGGGATTCTGTTCTGTGGCACGATGGAAAAAAAAAAATGGAACTTTTCAGCATGATGGATCAGCGTTATATCTGGAGAAAGAAGAATGAAGAAAGAACACTCTGTCCACAGTTAAGCATGGTGGTGGCTCGGTGATGCTCTGGGGCTGCTTTGCATCCTCTGGCACTGGAAACCTGCAGCATGTGGAAGGCAAGACGGATTCATTGAAGTATCAGGAAATCCTAGGAGAAAACGTCATGCCATCTGTGAGGAAGCTGAAGCTTGGGCGTTATTGGATCTTCCAACAGGACAATGATCCCAAGCATATCTCAAATTCCACCAAGGCTTGGCAGAACTCGTCCTGAAAGATTCTACAGGACCATCACAGTCACCTGACTTGAACCCCATAGAAAATCTCTGGTGGGATTTGAAGGTGGTTGCAGCACGCAAACCCAAGAATATTACTGAACTGGAGGCCATTGCTCATGAGGAATGAGCTAAGATTCCTCAGGAACGCTGCCAGAAGCTGGTGTCTGGCTATGCAGGTCATAACAGCAAAAGGGTCTCTACTAAGTACTAAAGATGTTTGCCATGAAGGGTTTAATAATTTTGAAACTGGAGAAGTCATTATAAGTTGCATTTTCAGTTGAATTTGGGGAAACCACTTGAAGCAATCGTTGTGTTGAACTACTTCAATTGCTTTTGTTTGATTTGTTCATTGCAAACAGCTGAAAGTCTGTAAGTTTTGAGAATAAACCTGATTTGCAATGGGTGTTGCAATGGGTGTTGGAGGACTGAAGTGGAACCTGATGTGGTCTTCTGCTGTTATAGCCCATCCACCTCAAGGTTCAATGTGTTGTGTGTTCTGAGACGCTTTTCTGCTCACCACAGTTGTAAAGAGTGCTTATTTGAGTTACTTCAGACTTCCTGTCAGTTCAAACCTGATTGCACAGAGATTTCTCTGGATTCCTTGAATCTTTTGATGATGATGATGATGATGATGGTATGCACCGTAGAGAGAAATACCTAAAATCACAGTTCTCAAACTGTTCCATTACTCATCAATGCATTTTTGGTGGTGAGCAGTGAGCTTCGGCCCATTCTCTTGAATAAGAACTAGGCCTTTCCTGGATGCTATTTTTTATACCCAAACATGACTACATCGCCTGTTTTTAATTTTAACATTTCGAATTATTCCCAGTCTTAAATTGCCCCAGTCACAACTTTTTATGTTAAAGGCATCAATTTTAGAAGGAGCATATATTTACAAAAAACTGTCTTTTTTTGTCTTTGTACTTTTTTCATTTAAGTACAGGTTTAAGTGACTTTACAAATCACAGATTTCTGTTTTTATTTGCATTTTACATACTGTTAACTGTTTTTTTTTTTGGAACTGAGGTTTGTAATTGTAATCTTTCCCCATCCTGCAATGAATCAGTAACTTCTCCCATAAGTTATTTATCAGTCTTGGTCGGTGAATTACTTCTTATGTTTTGCTAAAATCCCAGGATATTCTTAAACAGTAATTTGCATGATTTTGGGAGGTGCCAGGAAACTGGAGAATCCAGAGGAAACCCACACAGACATATGAACCCGGCTCAGGATCAAACCTGGGACCCTGAACCTGTGTGGCAACAGCACGATCTACTATGCCACTTGAAAGCAATTCTATTCAGGCTAAATTATTCAAATATTTACTGTTACCACTGATAGTTCCCCAGATTAGTTGTAGAAGAAGGCTGTGAGATGTTGTTACCTGTTTCTCAGCTCGTCCTGCTGCAGCTGATACTGTATTATGTCCTTTATGTTTATCTATCATACACAACATGCAGATACACTGCTGGTCAGTGGGACAGTAAACCTCCAGCAGTTTGTCATGCTGAGAGCAGATCTGCTCCTGGAGTCGTCTGGAGGCTTCGACCAGCTTGTGCTTCTTAAAGGCAGGAGATTTATAGTGAGGCTGGAGGTGAGCTTCACAGAAAGAGGCCAGACACACCAGACAGGACTTGACAGCTTTGGATTTTCTCTCAGTGCAGAAATCACACTCCACATCCTCAGGTCCAGCTGAACAATGAGCAGGATGTGTAGCTTGGAGTCCTGTCTTCTTCACTGTCTCCACTACTTCAGCCAGCATGGTGTTTTTACTCACAACAGGTCTTGGAGTGAAGGTTTGTCTACACTGAGGACAGCTATAGACTCCCTTCTTATCCTCCTGATCCCAGCAGCCATTAATACACACCATACAGAAAGTGTGTCCACAAAGAAGAGCTACTGGATCTTTGAGTAGATCCAGACAGATTGGACAGCTGAAATGATCCTGAGCTACCGAAATATTCGCTTGTGCCATTTTACTGAAAAACAAACACACAGTCACCTACAGCAGCTCACACTTCCTGGTTCAGTTTGTAAAAGCTGTGTGGAACAAAGGTGTGTATCACCTGTTTTAAACTGCACAACATAAACAAACACACGTTTGCTCTTAAAAAGAGATAATGATAATACTCCTACACAATACAAGGCCTGTATTACCAGCAAAACCTCAAACACAGAGATGAAACTGATCCACACTCAGACTGACCAGGTACAGATTTGTTTAACTTTCATTTATGCTAGTAGGAGCTGCCAGTTGTGTGACAGAAATGACTTTATCCACCATTTAAAACTAAACCAGTGGTCAATAAAACTAGTCCATTCATAAATCTTAAAATGTGACCTATAATCTTGAATAGACAGCAATAAAGCAAACTTGGCTTGTAAAACCTGCAAAAAAACATCCTAGTGTCTTGGGGAAATGATCTGGCAACCCAGAGAGAGACAGAGAGAGAGAGAGAGAGAGAGAGAGAGAGAGAGAGAGAGAGAGAGAGAGAGAGCAAAACAAATCTTTAATATTATATTGTTTCCAGGATTTACAACAACATTATGTTACCTGTATTGTTTTACCTCAACAACAATTAAAGTTAGAATTTAAAATTTAAAAAGTAAAAAATAAAAATCCATCATCAATAACACATAAAACCTCATTAGTACCCCAAATTTCTAAAAATAACACTCCACACTGTTAATCATTTTATAATATGAAAATTCAATTTTTATCCTTCCTTTTACCATGCACTTTAACATTATTTCTAATTATTTTATAAACACACATTTTCCTCTATCTAACACTTTGTATTTAAGTCCCCCAATAAAAGCTTTGTAGGAAAACTCTTCACCAAAACCCTGAAACCAAGGATCAAGCAACGTAAAAAGACCTCTGAGTCTCATACATCTTAAGAGCAAATGTTCTATAGTCTCACCACTACAAAACCTACACTTCCCCCACAACGGTTGGATTCAGGTGTGCCACATGTCTGTTTGTAGCTATGGCCCTGTGGATAATCCTCCACTGAAGATCAGCTGTTCGCTTCTCAATGGGAGGTTTATACAGGCTCCTCCACCTATCCCTCACTAGGAAGTCTGGCTCCATTGTCTCTGTCCACTTTGCAACGCTCTGCCTGCTGAGTGAGTTCATGTGAATAACTTTCACTGTAATATAGTACAGTGCTTTTTCTGATGTATGTTCAAGTTCTTCCAGCTGAGGAGTTTTGAAAGACAATATAGAACCATCAAGTTCTTCTTCTTGTTCTCTACTTAGAGCAGGAGTTATTTTTAACTTTAAAAGTTTCCACGGAACTCCATCCACCATCGTCCAGTAAGTGTCCCAGTTTAGTGATTCCATTCTTTACGAGAGTTCTCCGAATGCTTACTGATGACAAAAGTCTGGTCTGAATCAATGGATTATGAAATAAAGGTTCCTCCTTAATCCACTCTCCAAGTTCATTCAAATTTCTCTCCACGTTCAGGACATTGCTCCAAGCTTGTAACACTGACTTATAAAAAGAGGTATGATTGTCCAGACTCAACCCATCCATTCTCAATAAAAACAGATGTTTGTCTAGTCCATAACTTTCAACCTTCTGCAAGAATGCACATGCCATCTGTGTCCATGCTAAATCCTCTTGATAAAGCAATTTCTGTACTGCTTGCAGTCTGAAAGCAAAAATTCGACTCTTTACATCCACCTGACCTCCTTCATGCACTGGTAAGTAAAGTACTGCAGCCCGAGTCCAGTGTTCACCACTCAAAGAAAAAGTCTACCATTGTCCTCTGTATATCACAGATCAGTTCACTTGGTGGTTCCAGAACAATAACTTTGTGCCACAATGTGAAAGCTGCCAGATTGTTTGCCACTAAAACTCTCCCTCTATAGGATAGTTGTGGTAATAGCCATTTCCATTTAGACAATCGAGCTGTTACCTTCTCCAGCACTCCCTCCCAATTCTTCTTTTTAAAACTTTCCTTTCCTAAAAAAAACACCTAAGGCTTTTATACCCTCCATCCACCAAATCAATCCTCCTGGAAGTTTCGGTGGCCCAGTGTCTTTCTACCTGCCAATAATAAACCCCTCACTTTTCTCCAAGTTAACTTTAGCTGAGGAAGCCTTCTCATATTGCTTAATACTTGTTTCAAGAGCTGTTACAACATTTTGTCCTTAAATAAAAACAGTTATATCATCAGCATAGGCAGACATACATTTAAAACTTTCCTTTACACCTGTAACTGAAAAACCACCCATGCTACAACAGCATGATCGACTACAACACGGCGAGAAGGAAGCTGTACTCCTGGGACAACTTCCACATGGTCACCTACGACGTGAAGCTCGCTAGGGCCAGCAGCTCATAATAATAGAGACTGATTCTAGATACAAGAAGGAGTGATACATGTTTATCACACCCGAACGTCAAAGTTTTGTCCTTCAGCAGGGAAAATATCCAAACTTTTGTAACAGTTTATAACTTACTGCCATCTTCTGGCTATAAGCTCAACTGCGAATTCAGTGATAACATGGAGTGCTTCCCAAAATGTTAACTGATGCCTCATGGATTCCTCCATTTTAATCCTTCAGGCCTCGACCCAGAAGTCGATCTGCCATCTTTAAGGAAATAACAATTTGTGCTCTAAACGTGTTTAGATGAATCAATGAGGTGGCTTTTGGAGAAAGCATGGACGCATGGAAGTATGTCTTGTTGTAGCACGTGATGTTAACACACGGAGTAAATGCTGCACCTCTCCCAAAAAAAGAAATGACAATAAATGATACAATAATAAAAATTTTAAAAAACCACACAAATACAAAATGAATCATCTTAAATACATGAACATTTTCATTAAAAAAATAATAAAATCCTTGCGGGAACGTCAATTAACATGTCTTGCTTTAAAAACAGAAAAGTCAAATGATGAGGAGAATCTTGTTTAGGTAAAACAACACTTAAGCGTGTGATGTATATGTGCACTAAGGATAACTTATGATAATTAAGGATCATTTCATTTACCTGCTGATAAACAGTTAATATGTATATCAGTTATACAGCGGATTCCGCTCCGAAACATCAATAAGCAAATTCACTAAAGTCACGTTAAAGCAATGCTTCAGTGAAATACTTTTGTTCTTGCTTCTTCCTGTCCTTGCATCCGTTCTCTGTGTCCTCGGACGGAGGAGCTGAGAAGCGAGGTGGTGCAGTTAAAGAACTGAAAAGTCTTTACCTCCCTGACAACAGCCTCCGCCCACTTCTGGTATAATATCTACATATGTCTTGTGCGTTGCCTTTTAGGGAAGAAGGGGTGTTCCAGCTGGGGGCGGAGCTCATTTCTGGGCCATAAAAATATTAACAGCAGCCTTCAATAAAAAAAAATATATAATATAAAAAACAACAACATTGTTTGAATGTTTTTGTCATATTAAGGTATCCTTAACATAAGGTGATTATAATAGTTCTAGAAATGAATTTAAATATTTTTTTAAAAATGCACCTTTTAAAAATGTATGAGGCTAAATATTCAGTCCCTCCAGAATTTTGTGATTTGGCAATTTTGCAGAAATTAATGCAAAATCAAGGAAACACCGCAATATTCGCAGGCGCTTGCGATTTTTCAAAATGACCGCAGATTTTCCAAAGATTTGGGCCGAGACACGTCGAGTAACAACGCGCATTCAGCCAAAGCCCCCTTGTGTGTGCGTCGAACATGAGTGCAGCTAAAAGGTCTTGTTTACCAACAAACATCACTGCGAAAAACCATGAAACACTATTTTGTGCAGCTGCAATTTCGCCAAGTCAATGAGTTTTCTGCAAAAAAAAAAAAAAAAAAAGAAAATTTTGAACAAAGCAGCAGTAAAATCAAGCTTTTTTGGCCGCAACAATCACGAAAAAAACTCCTTTATCCTGTATGGACTGAATATTATTTCAGAACAGTGTATACATTAAAGTAATAACATTGCTATAAAAATTGAACTGATAAAAGAAATCACTATAGGATGAAAAAAACTATAGTTCTTTTGTTGGCAGGATGCATTCTTACCCTGTATGAGTAAAAAAAAAACCCTCATTTTACAGAAAATTATATATTCCACAAGTATGAAACTCTGTAAATATTTGAATACGTAAAACGTATAAACTCTACATTTTTTCCATACAAAATATATATTTCATAAATATGAAACTCTTTGTAAATATTTTTAACATATATTTTCTTATAAAAATGTCTTTTTAATACTGGAGTACACATCATTACTTTGTTGCCTAATGGCAACAAATGATTTTATTTTAAAATCAAATCTTGAAATTTTAAGCAATGTTTTTCTGTGTTCCTTGAGTTTGAACGCCACTTCCTGTACATAAATATAAAAACACGTGAGTCTCACTTCAGTGTGAAGTACAAAAGTCAGCATGTTCAGCTGATATATTCCTAAACAATGATGACACAAAAGGCTGGTTTAACTCATATATTCATTTTTCAGACGAGAAACTCCAACTGAAAACAAATTCAGTTCCACCACTGAGGTGCTATTTTGTTCTGCTATCATTACATTTACAATCTGTAGATAAAGGTCTTTAATTTTAAACATTTTTAAAAAGCCACAACATCCTATGTACCATGTTCCAGATAAATCACTTAATGCATTAATATAATCTACAACATCTACAGCATTTTTTTCCCCACTAGAAGTACACTTTACCTTGAAATACAATATAATCCTTTGTAATACTTTAAAATCTGATTGTTTTAGCATTAACGTGTGAATCTGTCTGTGTGAATCTCATGCCTGAAACCATTATAGTTTATGAAAAATGTACATTCACCCTTATAAAATATCTGGAATATTCCACAAGTCACACGTTCAACAGGAAGTTGCATCACCTGATTTTCCTGAGATCGTTCTTTTTTTTCTCTTTTCTTTACTTTCAGTGATATTGTCATATTGACTGACGAGGCCACTTTAAGATGTTATAGCTTGAAAGCAGATTATTAGTTTAAAAATACTGTACATTTTACGTCAATCATTAGATTATTCAGAATTTGAATTTCCTTAACGTCGCCGTGCCATTAGGATGGATGCTAGTTAACGTCATTTACATTTACAGAAAAGCAAACTGCAGCAAAGAAACCTTGTAAAAAATGAGATATTGATATTGTTGAGGTGAGTTAGCACATTTTTTAATATTTAAATGCACGCTTTTTTAGATTCATTGTTGAAAAAAATGATATAAAAAAGGGTCAGTAGCACTGCAATAGGTTATTTGAGTCCTACACAACTGAAGGTTATGTCCTCTTGTCCTAGGTTCAGAATAAAAGCAGATATTTGATCCATACACTTGGCTGGATCTCCTGTCAGTTTGTGTAACAGCTGGGAGATCTATACGGCGACTCTGTCACACGTCATCAAGTTAAATTACCATCATAACCACTCTGTCCTGGAAATCATGTGACCTGAAAGCAATCCGGGTTTATATTCGGAAAGATGCGTAAATGATTAGATGTGATGTGTTTACGCAAGTAGGCGACTACGGGACATGTTTGCATATAAACAACAAAGCATACTTAAAGTTGTGTTCGTACACAGTGACGATGAGCCTCGATTATGAAGATGGACAAAAACGAAAGTGTTCGTGAAAATCCAGTTAGTTGGGAGAAATGTTTATATTTTACGTTATTCTGAGTTTGCGTAAAAAAAAAAAATTACACTGATGTGAACCTCGACCCATCGGCTTCGAATCAGAACACTGATCATGAGTAACTGTGATTTTATATACAATTATCTCTGTCGAGTTTGAATCATTTATTTATATCAATTACACTTGACTGCTAATAGGAGGACGGCATCGCGTGACGCAAAACTCACAGGACAGCTACACATATGCTAGTGACGATGTAAATAAAACATGCTCATAGACAGAAAACCTATCCTTATTACCTCAAGCTCACAAGAACGGTTGTTTACGCGAGTCAGTTTTCATCACACTGATCGATGACGTAAGCAGAACATGGTCATTTACTTTAATCGCAGGTCTCTCTATCGTTAGAGGATTTGAATTGTATAATCCGACACGGAGAACACACTCGATCACGCAATCTATTACAGAATAAGGACACGCTTTTATTGAGGTTTCGTACATTGCAACAAGTAATAATCTCAAAAGTCTGATGCAGTTGCACTGTCTAAAACCCGGCCTGATGCGCTGCAGTGGATGAGCTGCATTACTGGAAGGTTTAGCACACAGCATGCCTAGGAGATGCTCTTTCACCATTTAGTTGTCATTTTCTTCTGATTGTGAGCTTTGCTTTTTATGGAGTTGTGTGGGCGTGGCTAAGTGTAAATCACCTCTGCTGGGAACATGCTTGGAAATGTATGACTTATTGGTATTTCAGCATACACACAAGACTAGGATGAAAATCAGTGTTATTGAAAATAGACTAGCTGTTAGGTTCATTTGTGCACGTTTGCCAAGATGTCATATGAGTCCTATGACCAACAAAAGAAAAAGAAGACTAAATAAGAGAAGCGGTAATAATAACAAGAAGTAAGAAGAAATAAGCAAAACTGAATATCACATCAGAATGAGTTTCAATTTCAAGGGTTGTGTGTGCGTTTCTGTGAGAGGCCTTCTTAAACTATTTGTTCCAGGCCTGGGCTTGAGTATATGTTTCCACATCCACATACAAAGTATATTATTCAGTTTATTAATGATATCATTTGATGCCATGCTTTATGTGTGTGTGTTTAAAAGTAAACTGCTTATTGATACAGTAACCACTGGTGTATGAAAATGCTCGTGTGTTTCTCAGCCTCTCTGAGTGACATGTTTCCCCAGCGCAGCGATCAGGACGTCCTGCAGTCTCTCCACAGACAGCCAGCACGTCTCCACCACGCTGTAGTGACAGGAGCCCATGGCCAGAGCGAGGGCAACACCACTCACATTGTGCTGACCGAGCAGAACTTGCGTCAGAGCCAGCAGAACCGTCCAGAACAGCACCACAAAGCGCATGGGGCAGTCCGACAGCAGGCGGGCGTGCAGGAAACGGGCGCACATGGCAACCCGCGTCGTGTGGCCTGATGGGAAGGAGTAAGGATGAGGAAGCCAAGCGGCAAACCACTCCGAGTGAGGATAACTCACAGCACGCTTCACTATTCGAACCAGGGCGTGGTCTAACAATATCGCTAGAGGAAAAGAGAGAGAGAGAAAGAGAGAGAATAAGAAGAGAACAAGTTCAAGTATTTATTTTTTAAAGGGAAGGTCCTACATATTAATCTTTATAATTAACATGTGATCTGTTAACATTAACCGCCATTAATCGGTGGTCAAATCATAAGTTGTGTCCCAAATTACGCACTATACACTATGCACTTATACACTATGTACTCAACCGTGTAGTGTATGAATTTTATAAGGTTATTTTTTCATTCAACATCGGAGTCTGATAGACCCTCCCCCTCCGCTACGTAATTAAAGCTGCGACAGTTGAGTGCATGAAGTGTCCAACATTCCACACTTTGTTTTTTCGGCTAATTAAGTGCATCATCCAGATATTTAAAGTGTACTTTTACTATGTGGAATTTTCAGTGTGAACACACTACTCGCACTATTTATACTATAAAAACGGCATAGAATAGTGCATAAGTACGCAAATTGGGATTATTAACTAATGAGCCCAATCTCTGCCGTAAATCAGCGGTGTATTGCTGCACTGCATTGTGGGACTCTGAGTTCAGCATTTGCATCAACATCTCCACTACTTCTGCGCTGGATTTCTCATTAATATGATGTTGCTGAAAAATAGTGAGTGAGAAAAGAAACTCTTGTTCTTGTCTTTTCCATCCAGCCATTGGTCTACATGTTCTACAGAGAACCTTTAAATGCTTCCTCAGAAATGACAAACCAAGCAACCTTTTGGAGTGATAGATGGAACTTTTTTTTTTTTTTTTGTCCTACGAGTGTTTGCGTGTCTGAAGTTATGGTATGTTGCCAGAATGCAGTGCTGTATATGCAAGGTGACAGAGGAGACATTTTTCCACCAGTGTTTCCATTGTTCTTTATCCCTACAGCTGCCTTGAACTGTACACTAATAGAACCAGGATAAAAATGGGACCTGGATGCCAGCCAAGTATCCACTTCTAAAAGAGATGCTTAATGACCAAAGGCATTGTGGGACGGTTTCATGGAAAAAAGATAAGGCCGTGACTGATTGCTAACTCCGCTCAAAAAATAAAGGGTACTAAACTGTATTATGAAGCGTACAACTTTTCTACTATGTACTGTCTTTTTCCTGCATATAGTGTACCTTAAACTCTTTACTCTACAAGGTTCAATTATGAACTGTAAAGCTTTCTAATATATACACTATACCCAGGTGAAATATACATAAAGGTAAAGTTTAGTACTCTGAGAGTGTAGCTGACAATAAACATCTGTGTTTTTGCAGGAAAAAAATATGACGTTATTTCCTTAAAATACACGTACAGTATAAAATATAGAGACCTGTTACTATATAAACTTGAGAACCTTAATGAAATATGCATATGAATTTTTATATGCATATACATATGCACCGATAAGCCATAACATTAAAACCACTGACAGGTGAAGTGAATAACATTGATTATCTTGTTACAATGGCACCTGTCAAGGGGTGGGATATATTAGGCAGCAATTGAACAGTCAGTTCTCGAAGTTGATGTGTTGGAAGCAGGAAAAATGGGCAAGCGTAAGGATCTGAGTGACTTTGACAAGGGCCAAATTGTGATGGCTAGACGATTGGGTCAGAGCATCTCCAAAACAGCAGGTCTTGTGGGGTGTTCCCGGTATGCAGTGGTTAGTACCTACCAAAAGTGGTCCAAGGAAGGACAATCGGTGAACCGGCGACAGGGTCATGAGAACCCAAGGCTCACTGATGTGTGTGGAGAGTGAAGGCTAGCCCGTCTGGTCTGATCCCACAGAAGCGCTACTGTAGCACAAATTTCTGAAAAAGTTAATGCTGGCCATGATAGAAAGGTGTCAGAACACACAGTGCATCGCAGCTTGCTGCGTATGGGGCTGTGTAGCCGGAGACCGTTCAGAGTGCACATGCTGACCCCTGTCCAACGCCGAAAGCACCTACAGTGGCCATGTAAGCATCAGAACTGGACCATGGAGCAATGGAAGAAGGTGGCCTGGTCTGATGAATCCCTTTTTTCTTTTACATCACGTGGACAGCCGGGTGCGTGCGCGTCACTTACCTGAGGAATAGATGGCACCAGGATGCACTATGGGAAGAAGGCAAGCTGGCGGAGGCAGTGTGATGCTCTGGGCAATGTTCTGCTGGGAAACCTTGGGTCCTGGCATTCATGTGGATGTTACATTGACACGTACCACCTACCTAAACATTGTTGCAGCCCAAGTACACCCCTTCATGGCAACGGTATTCCCTAATGGCAGTGGCCTCTTTCAGCAGGATAATGTGCCCTGCTACACTGCAAAAATTATTCAGAAATGGTTTGAGGAACGTGACAAAGAGTTCAAGGTGTTGACCTGGCCTTCAAATTTCCCAGATCTCAATCCGATGGAGCATCTGTGGGATGTGCTGGACAAACAAGTCCGATCCATGGAGGCCCCACCTCACATCTTACAGGATTTAAAGGATCTGCTGCTGTCTTGGTGCCAGACACCACAGCACACCTTCAGAGGTCTTGTGGAGTCCATACCTCCATGGGTCAGAGCTGTTTTGGCAGCACAAGTTTTAATGTTATGGCTGATCGGTGTAAATACTGTAATACAGATATTTAATTCAACTAATGTTCCGTTTATTTGATTTATTATTGGTATTATTTTGATTTGGCAACACTTTTACTAAAGCACACTTCAGCACAGGTTTTAGATCGTAATATTACTTAAAAGTGTGTGTGTGTGTGTGTGTGTGTGTGTGTGTGTGTGTGTGTGTGTGTGTGTGTCTTGGAGCACAATGTAAATGACACACGAGTTACCCAGGAACAGGTTGATCATGACTTCTTGCTCCTTCGCGGATTCACTGGAGATGAAAATGTAAAGAGTGATGGCGAGCCACGGCGCTGCGTGTCCGGTAAACTCCAGCAGCTTCACCAGCGGCCTCATGCCGCCCAGAGGAGCCTCCTTCCCGGCGCACAGCGCCATCCTCCTGGAGAACCACACATCCACGGCCAGCAGCGAGCGCAGCGCCACGGCGGGGAGAGACTGGCTCGGGCGCGCGGGCAACGCGAGCGGCGGTGGCGCAGACGTGATGCTCGATGCCCGTCGGCGTGACACAGAGTCCAGCACGCGCGACCGAGCAGAAGAGGAGGATGAAGAAGAGGAGGCAGACGGCTCGAGCCTTCCGTTACCTGCCGCCGTCACACCGCTGTTCCTGCGCGCTTTAGGAGACGACATGGCGAGACTGAAGCCCGAAGCTCCGGTTAGTCCTGCTTCCTCACGTCCATGCAAGAGGAATAAACTTTTGTTATTATTATATATATATATATATATATTTTTTTTTTAACTCACCTGGGCTATTTATAATCTACTGCGTGTGCGCGTGACGCCCAGCTGCGCGCTCAGAGGGTCACGTGACCAGGTGAATTCCCCCATATGTAGCAACATTATCTACCCTAATGGTGTTTTTTGCTACACAGTAACTCACTTTAGCGCAATTATTGTGCTCTGCACAATGTTTTGGCCCCCCTCTACCATGTCCACCAATGGGAATTAGATGGTGTATATTCTTGACATGATGTCAGTAATGTCAGTGAGTGGATCAGCAAGGTCTTTCAAAGATAAAAAAGACAACAGTATAAGGTTTCATTTTTATGGCATTAGATTTTTTTGCTGTTAACTGGATTATTTTTGTGGAACCGAGCGCAAAAGCAAAACCAGTGGTGGTAAGAAAAGCATACGGAATGGTATAAAGAAATGAGAAGGGACACTGGGGCTGATTTCTTTCTAGCCCAGACTGTAGATCCATGCAGCCTATCGGTGCCAGTCGCGTCAGGTGATTACGCAGAGTGACATGCCCACTAGATCTAGATCTGTTCTCCATATGCGTTGCTACATTTCACACACATCCGTAACATGTCGTCAGCAGCGATTAAGAAGACGTGCGTGAAATACGGTCATGGGTGTAATGAACATGAATGAGGTGGATTATTTACTCTATAAAACTTAACGTACTGTATAGAGAGTAAACACATATGTAATATAATACATTGCTCAATAGTAACATTCCCTATCGTGTTACTGATTTTAGATTTTAGACTTCTGTCTCACATCACTGAACGAGTTTTAGTCTCTAACTGAACACATGCAGTGCCCTCCACTAATATCGGCCCCCTTGGTAAATATGAGCAAAGGCGGCTGTAAAAAATTGTCTTTACTGTTTAACCTTTTGATCTTTTGTTCAAAGAATTCACAAAAATCCTGCTCTCATGGATATCAAACAATTGCAGACAAAACACTGGTTTATAAAAAAAATTAAAAAAAAACAAAAACAAAAAACAACTTTGTTAAATATAGGTGTGCAACAATTATTGGCACGCTTTTAGTCAATACTTTGTGCTACCTCCCTTTGCCAAGATAACAGCTCTGAGTCTTCTCCTATAATGCCTGATGAGGTTGGAGAATACATGGGAAGGGATCTGAGACCATTCCTCCATACAGAACCTCTCCAGATCCATAAAATTTCACGGTCCACGCTGGTGGACTCTCCTCTTCAGTTCATCCCAGAGGTCATCAGTAAACCATTTTTGTGTTGATTTTGATGTTTTGGATCATTGTCCTGCTGGAAGATCCGACCACGGCCCATTTTAAGCTTTCTGGCAGAGGCAGTCAGGTTTTCATTTAATATCTGTTGATATTTGATAGAGTCCATGATGCCATGTATCCTAACAAAATGTCCAGGTCCTCTGGCAGAAATACAGCGGTAAAGCTGTAACTGTAACATTTCAGATATCTTCAGGACAGAGGAGTTTACACTTTGTGGTTTCTCTCTAACACGAAAAGCTGTGGTGTTTTTCTTATTAACTTCATGAGAGAGAAAATAAAGAGAGTCTGGTGAGGGAATGACTGTTTATAGCTGCTACATCGTAAGTAACAGGAATTGACTTGTTTTGCTGATGTGCCACAGCATGAAATGCAAGTATAAACAGATAAAAAGTATGTCGTTCTTGTATTAAAATCTAATTCTTGGCAAATTCATCTTGGTAGAAGTTACGTACCTATAAATACAAGAGATATGGAAAATGACAGCAAGGATGACAGAACTACACTATATGGCCAAAAGTATGTGGACACCGGACTATCAGACCCATATGTGCATCCCATTCCAGATTTATTCCCCCTTTGCTGTGATAATAAGCTCCACTGTTCTGGGAAGGCATTGCACTAGATTTTGGTGTAGATTTCGGGTTTGTGATCATTCAGCCACAAGAGCATTAGTGAGATCAGGTACTGATGTTGGGTGAGGAGACCTGGGGTGCAGTCGGTGTTCCAGTTCATCCCAAAGGTGTTCAGGTCAGGGCTCTGTGCAGGACACTCGACCTCTTTTAACACACCATGTCTTCATGGAACTCGCTTTGTGCACAGAGACACTGTCATGCTGGAACAGGTTTGGGCCTCTTACTTCCAGTGAAGGGAAATTGTAACGCTACAGCGCACAGTGACATTCTTTCCAGCTGTGTGCTTTAACCTTTGAGGGAACAGTTTCAGGAAGAACCGCATATGGGTGTGATGGTCAGGTGTGCACAAAGGTTTGCCCATAAAGTGTATACTGTATAAACCGGCATTCATAATTGTTATTTACCGCTTTGTTCACCTGCTTTCATGGCGCACACGTAAATTCCTATTACGTCACGCCAGTGACGAGGCACAAGGAGGCGTCCGTGGCGCGCGCGCTGCATCTCCTCCTCTTCAGCAGCAGCAGCAGCATCATGCCGGCTCCCCTCCTCGGAGATTTGTTCCCTAACTTTGAAGCCGAGACCACCATCGGCAAAATCAGACTCCACGACTACCTGGGAGACTCGTGAGTAACGCATTCATGCACTGTGACAGAATTATACACCGCAACGCGGGGGCTCGGTAGAAGCGCGCGACTCATGAGACAGGCTCCAGCACTGCGATTCCAGCACTGTTGCTGGGGTGGTACCTTTATCTTTTTGTACCTTTAATATCCGTCTTAAACCGGGAAATTTGGATGTAAGCTGATTTAAAGGTTTAAAGCTACACCACTTGCTGGTTTCTGTATGTAAAACATACTGTACACTGTAAACACATGACTGTAAACTTTACAGTAATGTTAATGCACTGGCAACAGTGTACACTTGACTGTACCACTCAAGCAACACTTGAGTTTAGTACCCTTTATTTCTGGGAATGAACCGGTCCGTTATAGTTATAAACAAACTGGGAGCAGATCTTCAACGTCTCAGAAGAATGCCACGCTTTACTATTTATGATTATGATGCAGTAAGTTATAGGTGTAGGTAATGTAACTGCTCTGTGAGCTTCTCTTTGAAGTGGGTTTTCGATTTGTACTAATGTAGGTCGTGGTGTCAGGGAGGAAATCCAGAATGTGCATGTAAAAGCTTTTGTTCTCAAAGCAAAGCCGGGTTAAAATTAAATTACTGACCGCATGACATGAGTTTACCATCTATATGTCGATCTGTGGCATGGTTCAATGATTTAGTGTACTGACGAAACCTGTTTTTAATTGCAGCATGATTTTATCATCACAGTCGTCAGACTTTTTAATAGTTACATTGTGATGACACGTGCAAAAGTAATCTAGTTCAAATTTAGAAAACAAACCCTCAAATTTTTCAAGGAAATCTACACCTACGAACTCTCAGGAAAAAAAAACAAAAAAATGCTACCAAACAGTACTTTTTCTTGTCCCTGGTGTGGTGTGCGCCTTTACTTTGCACCGTTATGCAGATATTATTTGCATGGTTCTCAGGACGGCAGTGACACTGACACGATGGCGTATCTTTTTTTCTAGTGTGTAGAAATTCACGTATTTGAAAGAGATTTGTTGTGTTTCATAGCATTTTAAGCACAGATCATGAGATTAATAGAATGTTGATAAAAATGCGAACAAACATATTGAGAAATCCTGCTAATTATAGTACAAATAACTTCAGTCTTTGATAACTGAATAGTGAAAAATCGAGGGGGAAAAAAAAACAAGATTTTTGGTTAAAATATCACCAAATATGACTAAAAATATCACTTGGTGGCTGAATAACTGCTTGCTTGTTCTGATATGAATCTTTATTCTGCCCTATTCACATTGTAAATTTGATTAATAGTCTTTCCCTGGCACCGCTCCAGCAGCGTAGATGAATAAACTCTCAAATAACCAATACATCATATCATTTAAATACATAATAATATTCAAATATATGTTTGAGTATCTAATGGACATGAAGCGTCTATTTGCACTTAGAGTAAGCGCTTCTTTTCAGGCCAGTGTGCTGTGAGTCAAATTTACATACACATTGGTTACTTAAATATCTCCAGGACTTTCAGCTCAGCATAGTTCAGCTAGTTTTCCAGTCCAGGCATCCAGTTTCTGGAAATCCCCTTCTGCCCTGTGTTTTCCACTGCACTGTCTGTGTTAAGCTCTTCCTAATCTTTCCTTCAATAGCTGGGGCATCCTGTTCTCGCACCCGCGGGACTACACTCCTGTCTGCACCACCGAGCTGGGGCGAGCGGCCGCGCTGAGTCCACAGTTTGCTAAGCGCAACGTGAAGATGATTGGTCTGTCCATTGATAGTGTTGAGGAACACCATGGTTGGAGCAAGGTAGACATGTACTCATACACCTTCTCAACTGCTGTGTAGCTGCTAGCAGTGAAGAAACTATCAAACCCTAAATGCTAATCAGGGTTTATAGGGTGATAATTTAATAGGGTGATAATTTTCCCCAAATGTACTATCAATCAGGAGATGTTTGGTGACTAAAGTTTTTTTTTTTTTTAAATAAAGTATCAGTAAAGTATCCACCCCCCCATCCACCAATCCATCCATCCATCAACTCACCCAAGCACTCAATCACCCACCCATCCATCCATTCGTCCATCCATCCACCCATCAACCCACCCAAGCACTCACCCACCAACCTATCCATCCACCCTTCCATCCATTCATCCATCCACCAAACCTCTCATCAATCAACCCACCCATCCATTAACCCACCCACCCATCCATCTATCCATCCATCCACCATCCATCCATCAATCCACCAACCCACCCACCCAAGCACTCAATCACCCACCCACCCATCCATTCACCCATCCAAAGCTTTACTTCTGACTGTTACAAAGTGCTGACACTGGAGACTCCTTCCACAGATGTTACATAAACATCTCCTTACAAAAAACCTCACCATATCAATGATGAACTGTTACTATTGAAACGCTAATGTACTAGAAGGAGCACATTAATATAAACATGCCGTTATAGAAAATTAATCAAAAGATATACGAATCAAGATATAAATTTATCATTTTATCAAAAGCTTGTAACAGTCCATTCTTAAATATAACCATTCCTTTAGTAGTTAACTACATGAGGTCTGTAGCTGCAGTGCAAAATTAAACTAAACAAACTCCAAACAACTGATCCACTACATGACCCCTGGCCATGACACTCATGCAGCTTCCATTTATCGCCAACTATGCTATATTTTTGGTGTACACTGTTGATATAAGCTCACCACTCGTGTTTTTTAGGACATCCTGGCCTACAATAATGACGAGACCATCTCCAGGTTCCCGTTTCCCATCATAGCAGATGGTAAGCGTGAGCTGGCCGTGGAGCTGGGCATGCTGGACCCTGATGAGAAAGATCAGTCCGGTATGCCACTTACTGCTCGATGCGTGAGTACAAGACTATATCTACCTTTAATGAAAGTTTAGTATGAATGAAATGCTAACTACATGCATGCTGCTAACCTCTCTCTCTCTCTCTCTCTCGTTGTTTAAGGTGTTTGTGATTGGTCCTGATAAGAAGTTAAAGCTCTCACTCCTCTACCCGGCCACTACGGGACGAAATTTTAACGAGATTCTACGAGTGATTGATTCCTTGCAGTTAACAGCGCATCAGCGGGTGGCTACGCCTGTAGACTGGAAGGTCAGCATAAGAACTTGTTGCTTAGGTTTTTTTTTTTGTGTGGTGTGCACGAGACCTTTTAATTGCACTCGTGCAGAAATCATGACTGAACATTTCCTAACAAATTAAGTTGTTTATATTTTCCAAAATATGAACAAATTAGTCAGTGATGCAGACCAGTATATAAAGCATTTACTGAGGATTATACCATTGAATTCTGGATTCTGATTGGTTAGAAGGTGTTGATTAGTTTTCTATAACAGCAGCCCTGACAACAGTGCAGGTTTATATTAATACGCTCGCTCTAATACGTTATTGTTTCTATAGTAACCATTCCCTCTAGGATTTCGCGATAGCTGAAATTAACGCAAAATCAAGCTCGATATTCAGAGGATCTTGCAATTTTTCATAATTTGAGTTTGAACCCAGAGTTTGAACTTTGGGACTTTTTATCGTTAAGAGAGACGACTGTTTTTACATGCGAGATTAAAACAGTTTTCTAGAACACTGGCTAACTTGTGTTACGGATGTCCCACAACATTACTCCGTAACTATAAACGGATAAAAAAGTCAAATGTTTCGTTCTTTAATGAATAATTATTGACAGGTTGCTGTGGTATAAGAAGAATAAAACACTTTGGAATATGCGGTTATACGAAATATAACTACTTTCGGCTGGTAACAGCAACTCAGTAGCTTCGTCACACCGCCCCGTCGTTGATTACTTTTCAACAACATGATAGAGAGTGTTTTCTTCCTTACTTAAATACCAAGTGCCAACTTTGCCCTTAGCTTTGTATGATTTTGTTCATTTTTACATATTACATGCTGCTATGATAGAACAAAGTTGAGCTCATCTGTCTTTCCAATAGCTGGGGGATCGGGTCATGGTTCCACCTAACATCCCTGAGGAAGAAGCCAAGAGCCTGTTCCCTGCTGGAGTGTACACTAAAGAGCTTCCATCTGGGAAGAAGTATCTGCGCTACACACCACAACCATGAACAACGGAACCGGACGAGACTGAGAGACAGATGAAATGAGCAAACATACAACGCACCGGATGAACCTGAGTGATTATGAAGCTGCATTCATGACTAGGTTTTTGGATTGAACTCAAGCTACAATAAACTATATCACTTGACTACACAGCGTACTGACCAATCACCAGTGAGATACTTACTGCACCCCTACATAAAAACAACGTGGAACAGAAATCAGATTGGCTTGAGACATGATGTTATACAGTGGAGTGCAGTGCATACCCTTAGGACAAGAAAATGTACACAACATCACATTCAGTTTAAAACGTTTAATGTTTTGGATCATTGTGATGTTTCAGGACACACCCACTTTTAATTATGATGGAATTTGGAATATATATCTGTATGGTGATATAGTGGCAGCGAAATCATTTTTTAAATCTTTTTATTACAAATTAGAAAGTGTTCATTCAAATCCCTAAATCTTTGTATTTAAGGATTTCATCGTCAGATTATAACAGGACTCTAAATCAACTACAAAACAAATATGTTGTTGTGCTTAATTAGAGTGATCCGGATTGAACTTCTCGATTAAATTAAAAAAAAAAAAAAAAATTCACATTTTTCACTTCACCTAAACCTGTTTTTTAATTGATATTTTCTAATTACAAAGGATTCAAATTTTTTAAAATGGTAATGTTAATGACTCTGTGACCAGGAGTCCAATGGTGCGTTCAAGTTGCGGCGGAAATATCATATTTACTAGTTGAACGCACATGCATACCACCATGAAGTCGTAATTACGAGTGGGAAAACTCAGGATTTTCTTTGAGCTCAGAGTTTCTGAGTTGGGGGCGTGTCAGTAAGAAAACACGGTCGAATCAATGGATTTGACGTATGTAGTTGACGGATAAATTTGAACGTTTACTCGTCTCAGAAGCTGATTTCAGTTATGATGTGTTTGGTTTATGCAGCAACTTATTGTCGGGTTTTTTTTTTTTTTTTTTTTTAATTTACAATAAAAACAAGGTAATTGCCTGCACAAAATACAAAAGCATTGTACAATTACGGTATAATTTGTAATGATAAAGTTTACAGCGGCTTCATAAATTGCTGAAAAACATAAAAAAGCAAAACACACCAGGTGCGCCTTCTTTGTTCTTCATTTTCTAGAAGTGGAGTTAAAAAACCTTGCTGTATTTTTTTTTTTGTAGTTAATTAAGATAAGGTACACCGCCGTCTCGCTCCGACCAAAGTGACTCCAACGCACCTGACGTCGTAATCACGACTTCCCAACTCGTAAATACGAACTTCCCAAGAGGACTTGAACGCACAGCAAGAGAGCAAAATCGGCCGTGCTGTCTGGCCGGGAGGGGGCATACTCTCTCGCCCCTGTCAATCCCAGTGACGATAGCCAATCGTGGGCGTCTGTGAGGTCGTGTATGTGGAAGAGGGCGGACAGCGCTTTCCTCCGGGTGTGTTACGCTGTCCTGTGACATTCAGAAAAGATACTGTAAATAAAGGCTTCACCTGTCTCCGTGTCTCTCCAGTTAGTAGCTGTAGTATGGTAAAGGAGAGCTGACTGGTGGGCGGGAATTAGCCAAGACTAAATTAAAGAGAAAATGTGGGGGGAAAAAATCTAAAAAGGTGAATACGGCGTGCTCGGAAACTTTGGACTAGCAGTGTAGCCTATCTGTTTTATTTCTACAATGCAAAATGTTTATTTTTTCTATTTGAAACTAGTGTGAGACGCAAACCTTTGTCCTTAACCGCCCCCATGAACATGAATTAATGAGGTTAAAAAAACATCTTGGCTTTAACGTGGGTTGTTTCTTTGTAAGAAAGCCATCGGCACAGGAAATAATCACACATACTAGTAAAGCTGTTACTTCCTTTCACAAGTTCGAACAAGTGTCCTTTAAAGCGGCAACGTCAATTAACTCGTATTTCAAGAATGACGAGTTTTAATTATTGCAAACTCCTTCTGTGTGCATCTTTAGATATCGATCGGTATTAAAACATACTCGTATACATTCGAATTATTACAAATCTTTAAATTACTGTACTTAAATCTTAAGTAGTGCATGTCTGAAGCGGTACGAATGAGAATTTCTGTTCTTCAGGACGACAGTGTTGTTATGTCAAGCGGAGAAGGTTGAAATAAGCTCCTGAGAGGATGCGAGCGTGGATCAGCGCTCTGTAGGGAAGCGAGTGAAGATCTGCGTGTTGTTGTGTCATTGCTCAAAGTTTCCATCACTGTGTCTGAAGCAGATCGCTCGCTCAGCTGTTGGAGGATTCATGCAGGCCTTAAGAGATTTACAGACTCTTTTAACTGGATGGCTTTGTGGCTTTCCGCCCGTCAGTTCAGACACACACACACACACACGCACGCACACCACACACATACACACACACACACACACCTCTCTGCTTCCGTCAGCATTAACCACGCTGAGAGCTGAGCTGGCAGGAATGATTTAACTCAACATCAACATCTTCTGATTTTCAAACATCTCAATCGGACCGACGTCAAGATATAGATTCGGGCTGCCGACACGTGTTCGAGAGACGAAACGAGCAGCAGCACAGCCTCAGATCCGATGCCCGCAGTGGAAACTGTAGCTGTCTGTTCACCAGGCCAGACTTTCATTTCCTGAGAGGAGAGAATGCGTCAGTGTGGCAGTCGCTCATCAGCGCTGTGTACTCTCTCTGATGGGCGAAAAGCCGCAGGAAGACGGCGTACTTCTTCCTGTAAAAGCTGACACACACACACTTTCATCAGCTAGTTTTCTGAATTTAAACATACCATATTTCACCATTTTGAATTTTAGCGGTCTGCGTGGGGAATAAAACACTCCGTGCCATGCTGTTACAGGAAAATAATCAACAGTAATCTGGCGTGATGAAGCAGAGTAACTAGGGTCAAATGTGTATGTAGACACCAAAATGTTTTATTCCTCTTATACCACCGTTTTCATTTTTTGACTAAGATTAATGAACGGCACATCATCCTTTTTATCCATTTCTAGTTACGTTTAATGTTGTGGAACATTCACGATTCAAGTTACTTCCTGTTCTCAGCTATAAGCAGTCGCTCCCTCACCGGCCTCTCTTTTTTTTTCCTCTCTCTCTTTTGAAGGTAATACGACAAAAGGTGTGTACGTTGTCCGTAACGGACGTCTCTGGGCGAGCTGTCACTATAGAAACGATAACGCGTTAAAACAAACCTGCACTACTGTCAGAGCTGCAGTTATAGAAAATGAATCAACAGCGATGGGATGTAAGACAGTTTATTGAATGTGGGAACATTTGTCTCAGGTAGATCACGCCACAGGTGGTCAGAGTGTTTTACTGAGAGGTGTGAAAACCACAGGCGTATTTCATCAGTTCACAGTGAAACAGAGTGTTCTCTGAATGGAGGCTGAGTGTCCTACTAAACCACAACAATACCAAATACAAGTGTATCGTGGGTACATCCAATCTGTCACTTTTCATGTTTTGGACTGATAAAATCTGGGAGGTGATAAAGAAACACCGGCTCCCGAGTGGCGATTGGGAGATCGCGAGTTCGAATCCCAACAGTGCCTTAGCAAAATGTGGCCAGGAGCCAAGGGAGTAAAACTGGCCAGGCTCTCTGGGTAGGAGGGGCATACACTCTCTCCTCTGTCAATCAGAACAAAACTAACCAGGGGTGGGTTTCCCCAAAACATTCATAGCAATAAGTACTTCATTATCTCATTTGTTATAACGCTCTTTAATTAACGAGTGTTTCCTTCGCAAACTACACCTTGTTCCAAATTATTATGCAAGTGACATATCAGGAGGATTTCAGTAAAATAAACATTTAGGTTTTAGTTTTTCAAAGAAAGTGTTTTATTTCTCATATGTTTTTAGATAACTGGTATCAGTCTCAGACAGGTTTGTTAATTAGTTTGCCAGGTGACCTTAGTTAAAGGGAAACCTACTTGAAGAGGTTGTTCCACATTATTAAGCAAGTCACAGTTCTCATGCAATACGGGGAGGAAGACGGATCTTTCTGGAGATAAAAAGCGTGAAATAGTGCAGTGTCTGGCAAGAGGCATGAAAACGACTGATATTTCGCGAAAACTGAATAGAGATCATCGAACTATCAAAAGATTTGTGAGTGATTCAGAGCACAGACGAATTCGGTCAGATAAAGGCTTATTAAGGAAAGTTTCTGCCAGACAAATGAATGGTATTAAAAGGGCAGCTATAAAAAAGCCACGGTTGAGCAGCAAACTGGTATTTGAAGCTGCTGGTGTCTCTGGAGTCCCAAGAACCTCTCGATGAAGATCCTCCAGAGGCTGGCCATTGTGCATAAAGCTGCATTTCGGCCACCCCTAACCAAACCTCACAAAGAGAAACGTTCGCGATGGGCTCGGAAATACATGAAGACTAATTTTCAAACAGTTTTATTCACCGAGGAATGCCGTCCTACACTGGATGGTCCAGATGGATGGAGTTCTGGATGGTTGGTGAATGGCCACCCTGTTCCAACAAGACTGCGACGTCAGCAAGGAGGTGGTGGAGTGATGATTTGGGCTGGAATATTGGGAAGTGAGATGGTAGGTCCCTTTAGAGTCCCTGAAGGTGTCAAAATGACTTCTGCAAGATATGTGGAGTCCCTAACCGACCATTTTCTGCTATGGTATAAAAAGAAGAATCGTGCCTTCCGAAATAAAATTATTTTCATGCAGGACAACGCACTATCCCATGCTGCAAAAAATACCATTGACTCCTTGGTTGCTATGGGCATAAAAGGAGAAGAAATCATGGTTTGGCCACCATCATCCCCTGACCTCAATCCAAATGAGCACATGTGGAGCATCCTTAAAAGGAAGATCTATGAGGGTGGGTGGCAGTATACCTCGAAACAGCAGCTCTGGGAGGCAATACTGGCATCCTCAAATGAAATTCAGGCAGAAACTATCAATGGACTTACAAGTTTAATGGATGACAGAGTTGTTAAAGTCATCTCAAAGAAGGGCTCATATATTAATATGTAACTTGAACTGTAAATAAGATTTTTTGTTTTGAATTGTGTTTATTTTTTGAAAAATGGTCTGTCCATGCAGCATATATGACAGATTTCTGATTTGAGTTCATTATAACCCACTGAATGTTTTCGAACTGCATTCTGCTTAATTATTTGGAACAAGGTATTTTGCGTTCTTTTCAAAATATCAATAAAGCTGGTCATCTTCGGATCTTTCACTTGTCATAACATCCACATTGTAATATAATTGTTGAGGATTAAAAAAAAATCCTTAACCATACTGACTGTTTAGGAAAAAACAAACAAAATTGGCATGTGCATAATAATTTGGACCATGGTGCAATGCAGTATTTCAACTTGTTTGTAAATTAACAACTGACCCATTCATTATACAGTAAGTACTCTGTTATCTCGTTTGTTAATACATTCTTTAATTAATGAGTGTTTCCTGAAACACTTTGTAACTAACGTAGTATTCAAACATGTTCGGAAACGTTCTTAAATTCATACTGTTTCCCAAAATCGCTCGGAACTAACATCGTACGTAAACTTGTTCGTAAATGAACGAGTAAGTGCATCGTTATCTTGTTTGTTACAAAGTTCTTTAATTAATGATTGTTTCCTGAAACCCTTCGTAACTACGTAAACATGTTCATAAACTAACGAGTAACCTGACCCATTCGTTATTCACTAAGTACTTAATTATCGCTTTCGTTTGAACGTTCTTAAATTCATAAGTGCTTCCCAAAACCCTTCCTAACTAACGTAGTACGTAAACTTATTCGTATATTAACGAGTAAAGGCCCGTTCACACCAAGGACGATAACTATAACGATAATGATAAAGATATAGCTCTGAAAATCACTGTAAATACAAAAGAATAGCAGGATCCACACCACAACTATAACGATAACGGCACAGAGAAACGATATCGTTGGAATCGCTTTCAGGACGATTTTTTCCAGCTGGTGAACGATAAAAACTTTGACAGCCAATCAGAATCCATCCTGCTTTAAAGAGCTCAAGCATTTAAAGCGGCAGACGACATAACTACAGCATGCGCTTCAGAATAAACAGAACGATATCGTGCGTTGGTGTGGACACTGATATAGCTATCGTTATAGTTATCGTTCTTGGTGTGAGCGGGCCTTATCTACTTAATTATCTTGTTTGCTAGAACATTCTTTAATTAACGAGTGTTTCCTGAAACCCTTCATAAATAACGTAGTATGTAAACTCCTTCGTAAATTAACAAATAAGTACTTAGTTCTCTCATTTGTTAGAACGTTCTTTAATTAACGAGTGTCTCCTGATACCCTTCGTAAATAACGTAGTACGTGAACATGTTCGTAAACTAACGGGTAATCTGACCCATTCGTTATTCACTTAGTACTTCACTATCCCATTCCTTAGAACATTCTTAAATCATAAGTCTTTCCCAAAATCGCTTGCAACTAGCGTAGTTCGTGAACTTGTTCGTAAATTAACGAGTAAGTACTTCGTTATCTTGTTCGTTAGAACGTTCTTTAATTAACGAGTGTTTCCTGAAACCCTTCGTAACCAATGTAGTACGTAAATATGTTCGTAAATTAACGACTAACCTGACCCATTGTTCATGTGTTTCCCAAAATCGTTCATAACTAACGTAGTGCGTAAACTTCTTCGTAAACTAACGAGTAACCTGACTCATTCGTTATTCACTAAGTACTTCGTTATCTCATTCATTAGAATGGTCTTCAGTTGTCTCCCAAAACCCTTCGTAACTAACGTAGTGCGTGAACATGTTCGTAAATTAACGAGGAACCTGACCCGTTCGTTATTCACTAAGTACTTTGTTATTCTGAGTTTGCGTGCAGTTCTACCTCAGAAAGACAGAGGCTGCTAATTTCTTTCAAAACGTGTACGTCATTTCCACGTGAATGAACTGATTTGCGTTCCAACGTGATTTGATCATGTTTAATTCAAAGCCCTGGAATGAAATGAAACTCCACGCAGTCACCGGAGCTCAGGATCGAACCCAAGACCCTGAAGTACACGAGTTAGTCAAGCTAATTTAATACTAGCCAGCAGTCAACATATTTCCATCTTTTCCATGTAGCTCTTCCAAAGAATTGTAATTTCTGTTGCAAACTGTTCATTACGATTGCGTTTATAGTCCGCTATTTATAAATACTGTCTATATGTCTATGTGTTCTGCTGTTTAAGTCGCTGATTTATCTGTTCGATTTATCTACAGACTGTAAATCGATTGTGTGGCGTTTCTCCAGACTCGTGCCGGGCAGAGGCAACAAGAAACTACTTACAACTCGTTCGTTAAATCTCTGATAACAAAGGCGTTTGGGAAACACTCGCAACACAGGCTTATACTTAATGTACAGCACTGTGCAAAAGATTTAGGCACCCTATCTTTTTTTTTTTTTTTTTTTTTTTAGTACAAACTTCGTTATAGATTTTTTATATTATGACGTCTACATGATCAAGTCAGTATAAACAACATTTTAGATTCCCAAACATTAGTTTTCTAGCACAAAATGAAATGTTACAGAAAAATGTTTGTATGTCAGTAAAGAAAGCAGCGTATTATGCAAGAGACACTTTTCAGACAAAAAAACACAATGAAGGCTGCTGGGTTTTGTTGCAAAAATAAGAAGCGAGTGCGAAAGTCAAAGTGTCCAGAAGAACTGTGGCTGGTTCTGCAAGATGCTCAATAAAACTTACCAGCTCATTTCCTTATAAAACTGCACTAATTGTACCGGGGACTACTGTTTTTATTTGTATTTTTTTGTCACACCAAATATTGACTTTGGTTCATTTTCTACTGTTTACTGCTCTTTACGGTATTTGTTTTTAAATGTAGAAACATTTAATTTCATTATTCTGAAGGCATCTTTGCTCTACAGCATTTCTTCGCCTGTGCCTAAAACTTTTGCACAGTACTGTACGTCCTCCTTTTAAGTTGTTTGTTATTCATTAAGAAGAAGACGGTAGATAGCGCTTTCATATTAAAGGACAGTATGATATGTAATAAATTTTTTTTTTTTTTTTTTTAAAAACTCCTCAAAGAATATTTGAAAATATGAATAAATACTGAATATACTATATACTTGAATTATATTTTTACATCTGCCTATATGGAGGGTTTATTTGCGAGAAGCAAACCTTCCTTGTGCAGTTAGAAGTAAATAAACATTTTTTTCCTAATATGTAATGAAATTAAGGTAAATTTGTACTACAGTGCTGTTAAATTCCCGATTCTGATTGGTCAGAAATTGTGGATTAATTAAGCAGCAGCTCTGACAGGAGTTTAATGACTGGGGATGACTGCTGAAACGTAAGTGATAACAGGGACTAATCTGTTTCCACAGACGTTCCACAACATTATACAATATTAAAACTTGGCAAACTGTGCAGTATAAGAGGAATAAAACCCTTTCAGACGTACTGTTATAGGAAAATAATCAACTTTGGGGTGGTAACGGTGTCTCCGCTTCATCACACCACCCTCTCGTTGATTATTTTCCCATAACAGCATGACACAGAGTGTTTTATTCCTTACTTACTGTATGAACCTAGAAATGTTTTACCGAAGTACCTGTAAACTGTAAACCTGCTGATCAGCGTTTTAATAAAATCTGATTGCAGTTATGATTTTACTTTGACATCACAGATCTCTCACCTCTCGAGCTTGAGGTTAGGTCGAACCACTTTTCCTAGTTTGGCCATTTTCTCCACGGCTTCCTGAAAAACACAGCGACACGTCTGATTTAGCTGAGCAGACGTCACGTGACGCACGTTAAACACCTTTCGCGTGCTCTTTTTTCCCCATCAGCAGAACTTCACAAACTTCAGCACAGATTTGCCCTTTTGACGATCATTATGCAGATTTAGGATGTTGACCTCATGAAGGTTCTTGTGACGTAGGTTAGTGGTTTCTTGGGCACGGAGCAAACGTTCGATATTGCACGTGTGTCTAACACACGAAGCTCGTTAATGTGCGCTCAGCATACACTAAAGCACATACGTACACATCGAGGCCACTCCTCCCGCAACACGCACTACATGAAATAAGTGCTCTTCAGAGACACGCATTCAATTTTTAAACATTATTTTGTGTGTTAAGAAGTGTGTGTGTGTTTTTTTTTTTAAATAAAACATAAATTGTGACCTTTAAACTTGTAAATTTGGTCACTAGTAACTTTCCCCCCCCCCAAATGCTACTGAATTCCTTTCTTGCTTAAAGCTGCATTCACACCAGGTGTTTGTTCTACAGATAAAAGTGCCGACCAGAGCACCTTGTTTGTGCATAATCCTAGTTAGTGCATATGTATCTATATTTAAATAAACAAACCCTCGCTCTTCTGGGTGACTCCAGATCGTGGGATTATCTGGTATATCAGTTAATCATCAGAAAGGGGGGAAAAAATGCTATCTCAGTCACTTGGATGATCATGGAACTGGTGATCTCCTGGGATTTTCACACACAACAGTCTCTAACACAGAATGGTGTGAAAAACAAAAAAAAAACATCCTGGTCAGAGGAGAATGGCCAGACAGGAAGGCTACATAACTCAAATAACCACTCCTTACACCCGTGGTGAGCAGAAAAGCATCTCACAATACGCCAAACTTTGAGATGGATGGGCTACAGCAGCAGGAGACCACACCAGGGTTCCACTCTTGTCAGGCATGAACAGGAATTTTGATGCTACAGTGGGCACAGAGTGACTCAAACTGGATAGCTGAAGATTGGAAAAACGTCCAGTTGGTGTTTGAGCTGCCCGGGTTTTGGATTTGCGCTGCAGCCACATGATTGGCTGGTTGGAAAAAATGAATGACTGTGCAGGTGTACAGGTAGACACTGAGTGTATATTTGAAGTAAGGGTGGTGATGATGATAATGATGATGATGAAGTTCTTCTTCGTAACTGTACCTGAATGGAGGTGTAGTCCCGTGAGGCGCAGGCCCCCAGAACAGCAGCACCGACCAACACGGCCTCTCTCTCTGCAGGCAGGACGATGGGCAAACCTGCACATTATGCATAGAGAGAGAGAGAGAGAGAGAGAGAGAGAGAAAGAGAAATGAACGAAAATTAGAAGAAACAGCTCTGTAACTTTGTGACCAATCAAAAACCAGAATTCGACAGCACTGTGTAATCTGATGGTCAGTTTATTTACTAACCCAGTGCGCTTAGGAAGCGCTTACCCGTGACGTTGGCGTGCATCTGCACGAACAGAGGGTTCTTACTGAGCCCTCCACACAGGAACAAGGTCGTGATGTCGTGTCCCGCTTCCCTCATTGCATCCAGGATGTGTCTGGTGCCGAGCTGTGACAAGCAACAATCGTACATCGCACACCGAAAATAGCAAAAAAAAAAAAAAAAAAAAGAAACAAATAAACCAGGCTGTGTGGGCTGTACTCGTGTTTAAAGGGTTAGGATCAAATATAATTCAGACTCACAGCAGTAGCTTGTAGAGTAGCGAGGTAAAGGAGAGCCAAGTCATCCAGCGTCTGAGACAAGGACAGTCCAATAACCTGCACAGAGCAGGAATAAAATTATTTATACATGCACTATGCACGAACTGAATAAATAAATAAAAAAATACATAAGAAAAAATAATTTTAGAAATTTATTTAGTAATCAGTTCCTCTGGAATTCCATGATTTTGCGATCGCAGAATTTAACGCAAAATCAAACGGACCCATCGAGTAACGTCATCACAACGTGCATTCAGCCCTCTTTGATTCACGTGCGTCGAACATACGGCTAAAAGGTCTCATTTACCAACAAACATCACTGCGAAAGCGTGTGCAAAATTTCGTGCCATTGCAATTTCGCCAACTCAAGCAGTTTTCCGCAAAAAAAAAAGCACGAAAAACTTAACAAGTTGCATCGCAAATTTTGAAAAAAGCCGCAGAAACATCGAGCATTTTTGGCTGCAACAATCACAATCATGCAAAATCTTGTATGGACTCAGTAGTAGTAGTAAATAATAAACAAAGAAAAAACATCATCACATTTTCCATAGCTCTTATCCTACACAGGGTTGTGGAGGAGTTCCCAGGGAACTCAGGGCACGAGGCGGGGGTCACCCTGGAACATCTCAGGGCACAATCACACACACATTCACACACTACGGACAATCTGGAAATGACAATCAGCCTACAGCGCGTGGATTTGGACTGGGGGAGGAAACCGAAGTACCCAGAGGAAACCCCCAAAGCACGGGGAGAACATGCAAACTCTGCACACGCAATAATAATAATTGAAATCGCCAGATTTTTATTATTAAACTTATTCCTAATATAACAATATTTTATTTTATTTATATCATAAAACATTACCCCCGTTTTCTTGCTCACTACGATTCAATCCCTGTCACCACTTTTGATTAAACAAAACACAAGTTTTTTTTCTTGCTCCGCAGTTTTAAATTGATGCTCACCATGCCCTTTAAGCTCTGGTCAGCGAGAGGAGACCGGTTGCCGTGGAAATCGGGCCACACGTGCAGGCCGGTGGTCAGTTCGTCCAGGTTCTTCAGGTCTTTGGCCATTTCCTCCAGATAGCCGTTCAGGAAAGAGTAAATATGCACTCCACTGAAAAAAAAAAAAAAAAAACATTAAACTATATACACTTTAAAATGAGATCCTGGATGTAGGCCTGGGCCATATTATATATAATATACTGTACAGTACTGTGCAAAGGTTTTAGGCACATGCAAAGAACTGCTGTAGAGCAAAGATGCCTTCAGTAAACAGTAGTAAATGAAACAAAGTCAATATTTGGTGGGACAAAAAAATAAAAATAGTCGTCTCCGGTACAATGTGTGCAGTTTTATAAGGAAATGAGCTGGTAAGTTTTATTGAGAATCTTGCAGAACCAGACACAGTTCTTCTGGACACTTTGAATTTCGCACTCGCTTCTTATTTTCGCAGCAAAACCCAGCAGCCTTCATTGTGTTTACTGTCTGAAAAGTGTCTCTTACGTAATATGCTGCTTTCTTTAATGACATACAAACATTTTGCTGGAAAACTAATGTTTGGGAATCTAAAATGTTTTTTGTACTGACTTGATCATGTAGAAGTCATAATATAAAAAAAAGTATAACAAAGTTTGTACTAAAAAATTTAAAAAAATAAAAAAATAGGGTGTCTAAAACTTTTGCACAGTACTGTGTATTGTGATGTATTACAATGACAAGTCACTTTTCTAAGAAATGAGGGTTTTATCAGGATACTTCAAGCATGGACACTGTGTACATTTAAATCTAAACAGTCTGCAGTAGGGCTGTAGTCAAGAGCGTCAAGTCCAAGACTGGGACTAGCCGAGAGCGAGATCAAGAAACATCAGATCGTTCTTGAGGCCTTTACTTCAGCTAGTCAGCTGCATATTCATGTACAGATGATTAAGCTGTTTTCTAAAAGAAGGAATTTCTTCTTTTATTTTTTTTTTTTTACAAACTTTCAGTCGAGACCGACGCACGAGAAGTACAAATGCCGATAAGTCTGAGACTTGAGTCTTCCCACGTTTATTAAAACATATTTAGCAATCAATGAATGAACTACTGAAGGACGAAGACGTACCTTTTCTCGGCTCGCTCTTTTAACTGAGAGAAAGCGGCGTGTCCTGTCACCACATGATCAATCTGGGGGGGGTGGAAAAAAAAATCTATAAGCCCTGTTTATACGCTATATGGCCAAAAGTATGTGGACACCTGACCATCACACCCATATGTGGTTCTTCCCCAAACTGTTTCCAAAAACCTTAAAGCACACAATTGTATAGAATGTCTTTGTATGCTGTAGCGTTACAATTTCCCTTCACTGGAACTAAGAGACATCGATGCCTGACCTCACTAATGCTCTTGTAGCTGAATGAACACGAATCCCCACAGACACACTCCAAAATCTAGTGCAAAGCCTTCCCAGAAGAGTGGAGCTTATTATAACAGTAAATAGGGGACTACAACGGGTATGAGAGGTTCACCAAGGTCATGTAGTGTACTTCGTGATTAAGAACACCTTGACCTTGGAAAACGGTTCACATGGTGAGATTTTGACCGGGCTTCTACATCTTGCAGGATCATGGTGGACATTTTGACAGCCGATATCTGATTACCTGATCCGAAATCACACTTTCACAGAGAGGTGTTAAGACGAATTTTACGCAGACGGACTGCGCCGTGTTGGACTGACCAGTTTTCCTGTAGCGCTCTGACCGCCTTCATTAAGCCACAGGTCTGGCACCATGGCAGACAGGTACGGACCCCACACACCTGGAACAAACAGAGGCTTCTGGCTCACCTGCAACACACAAACACACACAGACACACATGTACACATGCACACCTTAACCTCATGGGAATATTTTGGCTCGTTTAGTGTTTTTGTTTTTGTTTTGTTTTTTACAGCTACATTTAAAACAAAAGATTTTGTGAGGACATTTGACACTATTCTATTATTATTAGGACATTTAGTTCACACACACACACACAAACATAACAGAATTATTACTACTAACTATAAACTCACAGCCATGTGACAGGAAGATGTTCCACAGATCAGAGCAATGCGCGATGTGATCGGCTGATTTTCACACGGCAATCGATGGCCGCTTACATCCGCTCCGATAACACCTAGAAAGATTTCGACACACATTTCCCACAATGCCTCACTGAGCTTTAACAACCAGCCCTCTAGTGGTTAATCAGCAGAAAAGGCAGCTATCATACAGTATAACCGACCCAGTCCTCCTGCGTGGGCATCGATCAGAGACGCACCCACGGCTGTTCCCGGCTCCAGACCCAAATCTGCAGCTGCCTCCGGAGTCAGTCCTTCTCCGACCGGGCTGCCGGGACAACACGTCCGCTCTCCTGCACACAACAGGAATCCAGGGTAAAGAGGTAAACACTTCTGGCTCCCGAGTGGTGCAACAGCCATATCTGAACTTATTGTACTCTCTACTGTATTTGAAAGCGTAAGAGGGCAGATTGCGCCTGCTAGTGGGTGAAGTTAAACAGTGCTAATGTAAATCTTTTTTCAAACCGTTCTGGTACATCAGTATGGTATGGAAACAAACAAATAAATATTTTAAATGACTGTATAGGCATTATTATTATTATTATTATTTTTTACAACATGGCTCCATATTAAATTACGCTACTACTACTACCTTAAATATATTTTCTGCTTCTTAATTAAGGACACAACAGAGAGACAGGAAACATAGTCATTTGTATAAAAAGAAAAGTGTTGCTATTTAACAAGGTGAGGATGTAAGGATCGCTTTTCAATCGTGGATCCAGTTGAGGACCATTGATACCTTTCATAAAGCATGATTATTATTATTATTATTATTTTTTAAAACACGTCTTACCGATTTTTGAATGATTGCTCTCAATCAAGTCCTCAAGACCGACGGTGGCCCAGAAGCTGTCGTCCCAGCCGTCTAGCGGGGAATAAGTCCACTTACACACCACAGTGCACAGTGACCTAGGACACAGCAGAGAGGTGTGATGACGGAGATACTCAAGAGTCAGTCCATGTTTTCACTCGCTTAATCATAACACAGAGCAACACACCTGAATACGGTGATAAAGCAGTAACCTGTCCAAGACTTTAAAGTAATTTGAAATTGTGTATGTGAACCGAGACATGCGTCAAATATAATCCGGCCTCGAGAGATCTTATCTTCATCCAACAAGGCCGTGTTCTCGTGAACCCAATGTGACACAGATCTGATTTTTTTTTTTTTTCAGGATTGTGTGGACACAAAAATATGAATCTTTCTAATCAGACCTTTCATATGTAAAGCAGCTAGATTGGATTGGATGAGAATGGTAAGACAGGAATTGATGTGACTTTTCCCCAATGCACTTATAACAAAGAACAAAACAAAAACAAATAATATATATATTCAGAGGAAGGACGGGGGAAATTGGTGATTTTTCTTGATATTTCGGGAATCGATTTTAGCAAAACTGAAATGAGCCTGCAAAAAAACGAACCCAAGAAATCAATGTGCACATGTGGGGTGTTTCAGGGGACAGGTGCATTCACATACAGATATTACAGATGAACACGAACGGTCAAAGACGAACAGATCCGATCTGAGCAAAAAAAAAAAAAAATCTGTGTTATATAACGAAGCCTAAGAGATGTCATTAACAATGTCGAGTACTAAAAGACCGAAGCACACACCCGTACACACTGCAGATCTAGACAGGTTCAGTTAAATACAGTCCTCTCCAAAATTATTGGAGCAGCAAGGCCAATTCTACTTTTTGAGATCAAAAGATGAATATGAGATGATAGATCAGAATTTCAGCTTTCATTTCCTCATATCTATGAATCAAAAAGCCGGATTGGAATTTGCAAAGAAATACAGAGATGAGCCACAAAAGGTCTGGAACCGAGATTAACCTCTACCAAAGTGATGGAAAGGCCAAACTGTGGAGAAAGAAAGGATCTGCTCATGATCCAAAACATATAAGCTCATCCGTGAAACATGGTGGAGGTAGTGTCATGGCTTGGGCTTGCATGGCTGCTTCTGGAACAGGCTCACCAATCTTTATTGATAAGGTAACTCATGATGGTAGGAGCAGAATGAATTCAGGCCTCTACAGAAAGAATCTGTCTTCCAATTTACAGAGAAATGCATCCAATCTAATTAGGAGGAACTTCATCATGCAGCAAGACAATGATCCAAAACACACTGCCAACTTAATAAAGGACTTCATCAAGGGGGAAAAGTGGAAGGTTTTAGATTGGCCAAGTCAATCACCAGATCTTAACCCAGTTGAGCAGCATTTCGCCTCCTGAAGAGGAGACTGAATGGAGAAACCAGCAGTTTGGTGATGTCAGTGAGTCCCAGGCTTGATGCAGTAATTGGAAGCAAGGGATATGCAACCAAATATTAAGTGTTGTTTACGTTAATTTACTGCAAGGCTATCTGTTCCTATACTTATGCTCACCTAAACATTGGGTGGTCTGCCACCAAAGGTGCTATGTTTTAAGTTGTTTAACACATCTAGATGTAAATATCATGAAATGAAAGCTGAAATTCTGATCTATCGTCTCATACTCATCTTTTTATCTCAAACCCAAATGTCTTTAATGTGTAGCGAAAACAGTAGAATTGGCCTTGCTGTTCCAATACTTTCAGAGGGGACTCTGTGTGTGTGTGTGTGTGTGTGTGTGTGTGTGTGTTTGTGAAGAAAAACTCACCTTACTAACGAACCTGTTGCCTTCCAGGATAAAAAGTCTGGCAGGTCGAAGAAGTGTGCGGCTTCCTTCCAGCAGCTTTCCCTCAGATTCTAACGAAAATATGAAATAGGAAAAAAAAAAAAAAAAGAGTTTTTGTCTTTTTTCTCTTGGGAAGTTTCCAAGATGTTTTTTTCCCCCTACAGATAAAAGTTTTAACCCCTAGACCCTCTACATGGTGCTATTTTCAAAGCTCATTGTGTTATATACAGGGACATTTCGACACATACAACCCCAGTTCCAAAAGTTGGGACGCTGTGTAAAATGTAAATAAAAACAGAATGCAATGATTTGCAAATCCCGTATTTTATTCTCAATAGAACATAGAAAGCATATCAAATGTTTAAACTGAGGAAATGTAGCATTTTAAGGAAAAAATAAGGTAATATTGAATTTGATGGCAGCAACACGTCTCAAGAAAGTTGGGACAGGGCCATGTTTACCGCTGTGTAGCTTCCCCACTTCTTTTAACAACAGTCTGTATACGTCTGTGAACTGAGGAGACCAGTTGCTGGAGTTTTGGGAGAGGAATGTTGTCCCATTCGTGTCTGATACAGGATTCTAGCTGCTCAACGGTCCTGGGTCTTGTTTGTCATATTTTTTGTTTCATGATGCGACAAATGTTTTCAGTTCATTTCAGTTCAGCACCCGGACCCGGATTCAGCAAGAGAGCAAAGGCAGAGCAGAAGACAAAGTGGTGGAAGTTGGAAAAGGAAGAGTGCGGTGTGGTTTTCAGGGAGGAGTTGAGACAGGCTTTAGGTGGTCAGGAGGTGCTTCCAGATGACTGGACTACTACAGCCAAAGTGATCAGGGAGACAGGTAGGAAGGTGCTAGGTGTGTCATCTGGAAGGAGGAAAGAAGACAAGGAGACTTGGTGGTGGAATGAGGAAGTTCAGGAGAGTATCCAGAAGAAGAGGTTAGCTAGGAAGAAGTGGGACAGTGAGAGGACGGAGGAAAGTAGACAGGAATATAGGGAGATGCAGCGTGAGGTTAAGATAGAGGTGGCAAAGGCCAAACAGAAAGCTTATGAGGACATGTATGCAAGGTTAGATAGTAAGGAAGGTGAGAGGGATTTGTATCGGTTGGCGAGGCAGAGGGATAGAGATGGTTAAGGATGTGCAGCAGGTTAGAGTGATTAAAGATAGAGATGGAAATGTGTTGACAGGTGACAGGAGGGTGAGGGAAAGATGGAAGGAGTACTTTGAGGAACTGATGAATGAGGAAAATGACAGAGAGAGAAGAGTAGTAGAGGCAAATATTGTTGAGCAGGAAGTAGAAAGGATTAGCAAGGGTGAAGTTAGGAGAGCTTTGAAGAGGATGCAGAGAGGAAAGGCGGTTGGTCCTGATGACATACCAGTGGAGGTATGGAAGTGTCTAGGAGAGATGGCAGTAGAGTTTTTAACTAGGTTGTTCAACGAGGTCTTAGAGAGTGAGAGGATACCTGAGGACTGGAGGAGAAGTGTTTTGGTGCCGATCTTTAAGAACAAGGGAGATGTGCAGAGTTGTAGAAACTACAGAGGTATTAAGCTGATGAGCCATACAATGAAGTTGTGGGAAAGAGTAGTGGAAGCAAGGCTAAGGGGAGAAGTGAGCATTTGTGAGCAGCAGTATGGTTTCATGCCAAGAAAGAGCACTACAGATGCAATATTTGCTTTGAGAATGTTGATGGAGAAGTACAGAGAGGGTCAGAAAGAGCTGCATTGTGTCTTTGTAGATTTAGAGAAAGCGTATGACAGGGTGCCAAGAGAGGAGCTGTGGTATTGTATGAGGAGGTCTGGATTGGCAGAGAAGTATGTTAGAGTGGTGCAGGATATGTATGAGAGCAGTAGGACAGTGGTAAGGTGTGCGGTAGGTGTGACAGAGGAGTTCACGGTGAAGGTGGGACTGCATCAAGGATCGGCTCTGAGCCCCTTCTTGTTTGCGGTGGTGATGGACAGGCTGACAGATGAGGTCAGACAGGAATCTCCATGGACTATGATGTTTGCGGATGACACTGTGATCTGTAGTGAGAGCAGGGAGCAGGTGGAGGAAACTCTAGAGAGGTGGAGGTTTGCTCTGGAGAGAAGAGGAATGAAGGTTTAGTCACAGCAAGACAGAATACATGTGTGTGAATGAGAGGGATCCATGTGCAACAGTGAGGTCACAGGGAGAAGAGATAAAGAAGGTGCAGGATTTTAAGTACTTAGGGTCAACAGTCCAGAGCAACCGGGAGTGTGGAAAAGAGGTGAAGAAGCGTGTGCAGGCAGGTTGGAATGGGTGGAGAAAAGTGTCAGGTCTGTTGTGTGATAAAAGAGTACCAGCAAGAATGAAAGGAAAGGTGTACAGGACAGTAGTGAGACCAGCGATGTTGTATGGTTTGGAGACAGTTGCACTGAGGAAAAGACAGGAGGAAGAGTTAGAGGTAGCAGAGCTGAAGATGTTGAGGTTCTCTTTGGGAGTGACGAGGATGGATAGGATCAGGAACGAGTACATCAGGGGGACAGCACATGTGAGATGTTTTGGAGACAAAGTTAGAGAGGCCAGGTTGAGATGGTTTGGACATGTTCAGAGGAGGGAGAGTGAATATATCGGTAAAAGGATGCTGAGGTTAGAGCTGCCAGGCAGGAGGCCGAGAGGAAGACCAAAGAGGAGGTTTATGGATGTAGTGAAGGAGGACATGAAGGTAGTCGGTCTGAGAGAAGAGGATGCAGGGGATAGGGCTAGATGGAGGCAGATGATTCGCTGTGGCGACCCCTGAAGGGAACAGCCGAAAGGAAAAGAAGATTGTGAATAACATATGGGTTTATGAGATTTGCAAATCATTGCATTCTGTTTTTATTTACATTTTACATAGCGTCCCAAGTTTTGTGGAATTGGGGTTGTACTAGAAAAGCTGTTGAAAATAAATGAATATTTAAACAGATTTACTCTTAGTGTCCTTATTACTGATGTCCATATTTATAGTGTCCACAACATTTTAGGCTTGTTACTTCTCCATTTTTGGAAATGCGTACCATTAATGAATTAAAATTCATCTTTCTGAAATATCTGTGATGCGTTTAGTGATTCTCGTGCTGATATGTTGCTTGTGCTGAGACAGGATTCGTGAGAATTTAGTGGTTGTGTGTCGCTCTGATGTCACACTGGGGTCATTTACGATGGTGTTTATTAGAGAAATGTGAAGCGAGATGGGTCACCTCTTTCAGCCACAGTAACTTGGGCGGCTGCATTTCGGGAGACATCACGCCGCCTACGGCGCTCAGGACTCGGTGAGCCGTGGCTGTGATGCGAGACGCTTGTTCCGTCGCTCTGTGGTCCATCCACATGACCACGTTCCTCTCCTTGACACCTGACAGGAAAATGGAAGTGACCTGGATGAGAATATACTGCTTTCACTTGGATTGTATAAGATCGTGAACGTAACATGGCCGTTATGGAGCCTGAGCGATGAAAGAATCGGTGCAATACTGTGTACAGTCTTAGCACGGTGTACGATTTGTGACCTTTAATGCAGCACTTTCCTAATTGACAGCATATCACAATCATTTACATATTCAAATTTGACATGGATTCAGTTTCTTTTATTCCATAAAGGATCTTCATTTGGGGCCTTGATGTCTAGAATAAGGAGTATTCCAGTGACGAAAGAAAATTCTCGACCCTAAACATGCTGTCATTTCATTTTTTTGGGGTATACATTAAATATAGTCAGCTACAAAATTATTGGCACCCTCGGTAATGACAGTCTGAGTGCTTGCTCGGTATTCTCCAGATCTCCTGAAGTACTGCACGAAGGAGTAGGCTTGTGTGATATGATTCTGTCGTTCCTACGTGATCTTACGTTGCCATGATATGCCATGACATAATATTATCGGCCCCACATATTGATTGCCCCTCAATTCCTGACTGCACAGCTGGTAATATTATTACACCCTATATTACTCTCCTTGAACCTGAAATAGAGGAAATGCTCATTTTCTTGTTTTGTTTTAGATGAAGAAAATCATTCATTGTGATTTTATTAACAGTACATCGCGCAATACCGCACAAGCCTATGCAAAAAGAGAGTCAATAAATATATTTATTAAACAAATAGTGTCGGTGCTAAACTGTGATTGGCTGCATTCGAAACTGTCGATATACACACACCTGGGACGGCACCGCGGATTACTGAATCTGTATAAAGGTGCCTGGTTTTAAACCAGTAAGTCATTTTTTTGTCCATAGAATACTCTCAGCTTTGTCTGTTAGGTTGCTTAGCAACTACAGTGTATGGTTAACACAGAACGGAAACTTTTACCACAGTAAAACTCTGAGAGGTCTTCTACGCATTTCTGTCGAGGGCGCCAATAATTCTGGAGCTGGATGTCTATTCAGAGATCCTAGCAGAACCTTTGTTGGGCCACGTCTCCAGCTGTAAGTGTTTCAATAGCAATAAATGTAAGCCATCTCAAACGATGCCGTTCTTGACGGACGTGAACATGTCGGGATGAAGAGCTCGGGTGCACACACACCTCCTGAGCTGCTCACCATCTTTATTAACGGCTACAGGCTGAAAGTTCTGGTCCAGAACCACCAACGAGCACGTGGCGTCGAACCCGATCCCTCTCACACGCTCCTTCACGATGCCTTTGGTCACTTTCTGCGACGGGAGAGCGAGAGAGAGAGATTAAACACACACACATTTACAATCAGATACTTAATACACTTAATGCTGAGGTCTATATAGGGAATAAAACACTTGTGGGCGGAGTTACAGAGGACACACCCATGTACCATGTACCCATGCCTTTTTTCACCTTCACAGTGCTGCAGCATTTCCTCCAGATGTCTTCTGAAGATTGCTCGTAATGATCTGTCTTAGGCTGCCAGATGTTTATGGGCTCCTCGGCTGTGGCTGTAACACGGCCGTCGCGGGAAACCAGCGCGGCTCGAACGCTGCTGCTGCCCACATCCACGCCCACATAACACCAATCGTCCACGGATGAAGAGCTTGTCATTGAACTGTCTGCATATAAAGAGACACGTGCGTGTTATCAAACAGACATACAGTACGCAGAGGTTTTATTTCATGATCTGATCTTAATGTGTATCTAATGCTCTGTAATAATACTTTAATTGAATGATTCCGATTGCTCAGGGGGTGTTGATTCATTTTCGTGTCTATAGGGGACTCCGCATAACCTAAGACTGAATATACACGGACAAAAACACGTGTCATTAATGAGGAGATGTTCAATAACATTAATGGAAGGAGTCTCCAGCGTCGGCGATTTGTAACACTCAGGACAGAGGAATTTACACGTCGTGGTTTCTCAGTAACATGACGAGCTCTATTTTTGACTTCAAGAAAGATGAAAAAAAGAGACGTCGGTGAGGGAATGACGTAAATGAGAACAGGAACTAACTTGTTTTGCACGTTTTCCACAACAGTGGAGTAACTATAAACTGATACAAAGTACAGTGGGGGAAAAAAGTATTTGATCCCCTGATGATTTTGTATGTTTGCCCACTGACAAAGAAATGATCAGTCTATAATTTTAATGGTAGGTGTATTTTAACAGTGAGAGACAGAATAACAACAAAAAAATCCAGAAAAACGCATTTCAAAAAAGTTATAAATTGATTTGCATTTTAATGAGGGAAATAAGTATTTGACCCCCTATCAGTCAGCAAGATTTCTGGCTCCCAGGTGTCTTTTACACAGGTAATGAGCTGAGATTAGGAGCACTCTCTTAAAGGGAGTGCTCCTAATCTCAGTTTGTTACCTGTAAAAAGACACCTGTCCACAGAAGCAATCAATCAATCAGTTTCCAAACACTCCACCATGGCCAAGACCAAAGAGCTGTCCAAGGATGTCAGGGACAAGATTGTAGACCTACACAAGGCTGGAATGGGCTAAGAGACCATCGCCAAGCAGCTTGGTGAGAAGGTTACAACAGTTGGTGTGATTATTCGCAAATGGAAGAAACTGTCAGTCTCCCTCGGTCTGGGGCTCCATGCAAGATCTCACCTTGTGGAGTTTCAATGATCATGAGAACGGTGAGGAATCAGCCCAGAACTACACGGGAGGATCTTGTTAATGATCTCAAGGTAGCTGGGACCATAGTCACCAAGAAAACAATTGGTAACACTCTACGCCGTGAAGGACTGAAATCCTGCAGCGCCCGCAAGGTCCCCCTGCTCAAGAAAGCACATGTACAGGCCCGTCTGAAGTTTGCCTGAATGATTCAGAGGAGAACTGGGTGAAAGTGTTGTGGTCAGGTGTGGTCAGATCTCTCTGGCATCAGCTCAACTCGCCGTGTTTGGAGGAGGAGGAATGCTGCCTATGACCCCAAGTCATAACACCATCCCCACCGTCAAACATGGAGGTGGGAACATTATGCTTTGGGGGTGTTTTTCCGCTAAGGGACAGGACAACTGCACCGCATCAAAGGGACGATGGACGGGGCCATGTACCGTCAAATCTTGGGTGAGAACCTCCTTCCCTCAGCCAGGGCATTGAAAATGACCTTAATGACTTGGAGAGGATCTGCAAAGAGGAGTGGAACAAAACCCCTCCTGAGATGTGTGCAAACCTGGTGGCCAACTACAAGAAACGTCTGACCTCTGTGATTGCCAACAAGGGTTTTGCCACCGAGTACTAAGTCGAAGGGGTCAAATACTTATTTCCCTCATTAAAATGCAAATCAATTTATAACTTTTTTGAAATGTGTTTTTCTGGATTTTTTTTTATGTTATTCTGTCTCTCACTGTTAAAATACACCTACCATTAAAATTATAGACTGATCATTTCTTTGTCAGTGGGCAAACGTACAAAATCAGCAGGGGATCAAATACTTTCCCCCCCCACTGTATTAGGTGTCGTTCTTTAATAAATTGAAATGAAAAAAGTTTCAGTTATATCGAGTAACATTAAATTATGAACTGATTCGACCGCTCAGACATTTATAATTAAAGCACATCATTTTCTGTTTGTTAAATTCTTTTTTTTTTTTTTTTAAATAATTAATATAAAACGATCCAGTGACAAACGTTTGGAGCTTTCAAATATTTTTTCAAGATGATCTAGAATTAAACAGGCCAATTTATAAAATAGAAAACACCTTTTACATAAATTTTATATATATATATATATATATCAGATTTTCCTGACTCTCTTTTATCAGTTTCTTGTGCTTCATATTATAACTGAACAAACTAGACAAGACCAGACTACAGTAGAGTTTGTAAAGCTTTAAAAGAGTAGACATTAATTCTTTTCTACTGGAATATAAAGTTATAAATAAGAATAGTTTGTTTTCATTTGATATGAAGGCATATTTTCAGTAGGTGGCCCAGCTGGTCACGTGCCCAAAGTCATTCATGTACCTTTAGGAAGTATAAATCTTTTTTTTTATTATTATTATTATTTAATAAATAAATAAATAAATAATAATACACAAAAATTATATCTAGTTATTTTCTTTTCGGTTTCACTACAACTCTGCACACTAATCTCACTAATTACAGTTAAAATAACGGAAGCATTGTTTTTACTTTTTGAATGTAGCCCACTGATGAGATAAACACCGAAAAACAAAGCACAAGAAAGCTGTTAGAATGTCTGCATATTTTATAAATATGCTTTAAAAACAGCGTTATATCAGATTAATTCATTAAAAATGATTGTTTTACCAGGAAATGAGACGCGCTGATTTATTTAAAAGCACAAAACCTAAACAGTATCAGTGAACTGGAGACTTCGAGCTACGGCGAGAGAGAAGGAGCAAACCGCGGAGCAGAAAAACACAACGCGCTGACGTCACTGAGCCACCGCCAGGGGGAAATGATTCAAAAGAAATTCAAATAATAAAACAGACGTGAAGCAAACAAACAAACCAATAAATGAATAAATAAATGCATAAATAAATTAGAGTGCATTATTAGTATTATCGTTGTTTGAAAAAAATATACTTATTAACAAAGGTGTGCATTAATATTTAACAATACTACTACTACTACTACTACTACTACTAATAATAATAATAATAATAAGGAGTAGAAGTAATAGTTAATAAGATAATTATAATAAAATAATAAATGTGAGCCAAATGAATTAAAAGTGTGTTGAAACGTTAATACATCTATCTATCTATAATTAAAAAAAATTTTTTTTTTAAAGATTCCAGGCTAAAATTGTCATCCTTAAAACCATACTACATGAATAACACTCAGACAAATCTATCTATAACACGTGTCATAACGACTTAACTTTATTTTTTACACTTGCTTTCCATATATTATTATTTTTATTCCTTTTAACACTTCCATTTAATAAACATGTATTGATTTGTTTTAATATGAAGCATTGCTGCTATAGTGTATGATTGACCCTGTACAGCTGTAGTCCATAATTAATACTACAAAATGATCCACTGAGTCAATTTCAAACTGAATCACGAGACCGTTACGATCGTCTAATTACATTCAGTTATTCTAAATCAACTAACAAACAGCCAGATTTTATCCCGAGTTTTTAAAGCACAGAATCTCATAAAAACCTGCCAGCACATGAAGTCGTAGGCGTTCATGAACAGCCGAGTTATCTCGGTGATTCATTAGAGTGATTCATCACAGACGTGCAGTCAGACAGGACGGAGTCTCTGTGGCTGAGTGTAGTGCAGGAGTGGGAATATCTCTGACTCGTCTTCATGACAGCAGAAATGTAAAATGAAGCGTTTATTACAGTGGGATTGAATGTTGGCCTAGTTTGGCAGCTTTTACACAAAAAACATCACAGGATTCACGTCAACTTTACACGTGTGATTTCCGAACACCTCACATCTTCCGCACATTTTGCGCACTTCTGCGTGTAAATGTTCTGTGATTTTTCTCTGATGCCTTTATTATCGTGTGATTCGTTTACTTCTTTTCACATGATTTATTTTATTTCCACATGTAATTAAAAAAACAACGATTAATTTATATCCACGTGTGATTTTCACGTGATTCGCGTACTTTTACGTGTGATTTTCACGCGACTCGTTAATTTTCATGTGTGATTTTTACGTGATTTCATGTATTTTTCATGAGTGATACATATTTTGTCACCTGGGTAATGTATTTTTACGTGACTTTTACACGCGATTAATTTATATCCACGTGTGATTTTCACGTGATTCGCGTACTTTTACGTGTGATTTTCACGCGACTCGTTAATTTCCATGTGTGATTTTTACGTGATTTCATTTATTTTTCATGAGTGATACATATTTTGTCACCTGGGTAATGTATTTTTACGTGACTTTTACACGCGATTAATTTATTTCCACGTATGATATTTCACATGATTCGTTTATTTGCAGGTGATTTTTTTCCCCCAAGTGATTCATTTGTTTTCACACACGATTCATTAATTCATTTCTTTTTAAAGTCGTTTCTTTTCAGACGTAATTTTTTTTTTTTACACGACGAATTGATTTTCACGTGTGATTTCTTTGCGGGATTTATTTATTTAGTTTTGCACGTTTTAATGATCTATTTCTTTATTTCCACGTGTGATTCCTACAAGGTTGATTCATTTTCATGTGAACCTAAGGGCACGAATATTTCTTTCGCACATGCTCACACGTTATTCATATGTTGTCGCGTGTTTACTTGAGTTTCTACACGTCAGGTTTCAGGCCATAACGTGATGAAATTTTCTTTTTATTGATGTGATTCCATTCATCGTTTATCTTTCGTTCATCCTCAGGGTTGCGCTGTATCTGGAGTGTATCCTGGGAAAACTGAGGTAGGGGTACAGTCTGGATGTGGCATCATTCACACACTCATTCACACCAAGGGGCGATTTAGATTCGCCAGCGCACCTACTTTTGGAGGTGGGAGGAAACTGGAGATCCAGGAGGAAACCCAGTACAGTACAGACGTTAACCTGAGCTCAGGATCGAACCCTGGGGCTGTGATCACATCTCACTCACGTAATCAGCAGAAAACCCCCCAAGACAGAGGAGTCAGTCTTGCTAAAATGTTCCGAGCGGAGATTTCGACTCGATGTGCCAAATACCTCCACGTGTTTGTTGACGTGCAGCCGAGGCAACTGCCGAAGCGTTCGTGCCACACGGCGGGTTACAGGGGCTAACAAACCGTACAAATGAAAGCTTCTCACACAATTCTCTCATCTGGACACGAGGATAAGAACCAATGTGTCGTGTTGTGTCTTTTTTTTCCCATCCACTTGAACCTTACATGTACATTTGGGCTGTAATTTCACTTTCTTACACTCTTGTTCCAGCCTCTTTCCTTTAGACCACACCATTACTGCTTTATTATTATCTTACACAAACATCTAACTTTCCTATTTAACTTATTTTTTAAAATTTATTAGTTATTTATTTATTTATCCCACCCCTGATGCAAACCCTTCTCCCTCCACTGCATCTTAAACTTGAGTAATCAGATCCTCCAGTGCAATACGTAATCCCAAGGTGCACCGCTCAATGAATAAGCGCATTACCTAATCCCATAAAGCATTGCGGTGGGCGGGGGTGGTTTTGGAGTGCTGAAGCCCCGCCCACCGCTCTCGTGTGGACCAGTGAGTGTTGTTTGACATGACATCATCTTTATTTTCAGTGCGCGAGCTGCGCCGTGCCTCCGGGAGAAAAAAAAAAAAAACAACAAAAAAACAACCCACCAAGAAACTTTGTTTCCACGTCGGAAGTGTGAGAGGATGTTTCAGGATCTTGTTCGAACCGAAGGAAAACTTTCCTGGAAAAGTTGTTCTTGTTGTTGTTGTTGCTGCTGTTGTTTTTAATCAACGGATGCAAGAGTGATCAGTTTGAAGTTTTTAAGGTGCGCGGGTTTGGGGTTTGGTTTTGTTTTACGCGCACATCTCTCTGCAGAAATTTTCAGTACTTACTTTAAAAAAAAATTTAAAAAATGGATGGATTGTTTTATAATGAAGCTCTGGATGGTGTTTTAAACCACCACCACCATCATCATCCTCACCATCATCATCATCATCATCACCACGGCGAGGCTGGAGGAGGGAACGGATTCGAAACCCTGACGCGCAACATGAGCCTGAACCTCGCCGACGCTCACGACGCGCTCACGCTCACGTCCCCCGACCTCCAATTACTCAAACTCACCTCCCCCGAGTTGGAGCGGCTCATCATCCAGTCCTGCAACGGCTCAGCTCCGGCGACCCCGGTTTCCGGTCCGGCGCGCTCTTTCCCCGCTCCAAAACACGCCGCGGACGAGCACGATGCCTTCGCCGCCCTGGCTGAGTTTCAGTGCCACCAGAGGATGTCCAGTAACCCCGAAGATGTCGCACCTGTAGCTACGGGATCGTCTCACGCCTGCGCCGGGTTTGCGGACCATCTGAACCACACGTGGGACGCGTACACCGACGCGCCGCCGCCGTGCGTTCCTGCGCAGTTTGGCTGCGCGGCGGCGCTCAAGGACGAGCCGCAGAAAGTCCCCGAGACGCCGCCGCTGTCTCCCATCGACATGGAGGACCAGGAGAGGATCAAAGCCGAGAGGAAGCGCATGAGAAACCGCGTGGCCGCCTCTAAGTGCCGGAAGCGGAAGCTGGAACGGCTCGCGCGGCTGGAGGAGCGAGTGAGCCGGTTAACGGGGGAGAACGGAGAGCTGCGCGGCGCCGCCGAAACGCTCAGAGACCAAGTCGCGCAACTCAGACACCAGCTCCTGGATCACATCAAGAGCGGCTGCAAACTCCTCAGCCAGCAGCTGCAGACTGTTAAAGAGTTTTAAAGGTGCGGTTCGTCTTTTTTTTTTTTTTTTTAAACTGTGCTTCAACACTTATAATGATGTCAGTCATAGCCTATTACAGAAAGACTGCAATTCAAAATGCTAATTTTTTCCTTTCATTTCAGGATTCTGTTTACAATTTTTTTATTTACATTTGTTTCTGACCCGGAAATTAGCTCCACCCCAGCTGGATCAGAGCTACTTTTAGCCACTTTTATTTCCTAAAATGCACCTTACTCTGCACATGTACTGTAGTTTCTCCACAGCACATTGGGCTAGACGTCAGAGTTGTCTAAAATGACACACAGCTCCTTTAATACTTTAATCAGACTGCACTGTAAACCTTGTCTTCCAGTGTCTAAGGGAAGTTGTTTGTGCTAGACAGCTTCATAGACATTTTCATGAGTGGCACAGAGGGTATCGGCGTCGTTGCCTCACAGGATCCAGGGTCGGATCCTGAGCTCGAGGTTCCTCCGGGTTTTCCCGGTTTCCTCGCAAAAATATGCTGGTGATTAAATTGCCCATAAAAAGTGTCCAATCCAGGGTGTATTCCCACCTCAGGCCCACCCCACCCCTGACCTCTATAAAGAACTTACTGAATATAAAGGAATGAATTTCATATTAACATGTGGTGTCAACTCCCCCCCCCCCCCCCATTTCTCTTTTTACTAATATACAGATTTGCACTGTTTTTAGGTTTTCTACAATCTTTGTCCTACATTGTAAAAATTTTTTTTTTGTGTGTAAACATTTTATACTGGCAGTCAACCTGTATATGGGGTTGTTTTCGCCCAGGTCACCTGTATGATGATTAAACAGTGACATGATGGTCCATGTACAGTACAAAAGCAACTGTTACACACTTTCAGTGCGACTTAAATAAATAAATAAATAAACAAACAGAGCTTCTTAAAATGAAAGAAAACGTACTTGTGTGTATAACATTTAAAATGATTGTGAATATGCAAATGCTCTAGAATGTTAAGAAGAGACTGTTTACGGGTTTTTTGTTTTTTTTTGGTAAACACATTTTCTGCTTTTGGTTTGAAAGCAGGATTAGAGGACACTTCGGGAATTGTTAAGCGAGTCTCCTTGAAGTTTAAATATAAAGTCAGAATGGTCAATTTGTCATCAGTATCAGATGTACATTGTTTATAGTATTGATGGGACATGCAGGTCACAACACAATTTTAAATGTAAAAGAAAAGAAAACTGTAAACAAGCAATTAAAAACAGATTCAAGCGCTATATATACACATATACATATACCGGAAAATTACTAATTAATTGTTACGGAAAACTACACAAACCGTTGTCAGATTGCATACTGATCGACAGGATGTGAGCTTTCACGGCTCCTTTCTTGTCACTACCCATGTTGTGTGGTGTATCGGTAAATATTTTGAACGTATTTCTAGCAGTAAGTGGAATTAACAGGTGAAGTTGCGGTTTTGTGTGTACACGTGCAAGTCATATAATACAACTTGCCTACCTTTTTACAGTATTTGATAATCATGATCTATACCCATCAATCATAGTACAGACTTTCTGCTAATTCTTATTCCCTTTACCGTTGGTAGAACTACTATACATGACCCCCCCCACACACACACACCACTGCTAGCCAGATGCAGTTTTGCTCTCGCTCAGGCACAGAGAGTCCGAGCGAGAGCAGGAAAGTAGTCACTTCTGTTTCTGTGGTTGGGGTAAAAGAGGAACTGACGTAAGCAATAAGACACTTCTTATTCTTCTTCAAGACACAATTCTTACTGGTGGAGTCCCTGGAAAGGACGTGACTTGGACGTCGTAAAATTCTGACCACCTTCAATCGGCCAGAATGAAGAAATCGAGTGCAATGAACAACGTTATTCTTTTTTGTGCACACGATAATGAGATTAAAGGCTCCTGAGCGGTGCGACAGAAAAGCGTTTCCTCTATATTGTCTAAATCACGGTGACGCCACCGCGAGTCCGAGAGAGTAAAACTTGGAGGGATGGCTTCACTCTCTCTCCCGTCAATCACAGCAGCACTAGCCAATCTGTGAGGTCATGTACGTATGTATGTAGCAGAGGGTGGATAACGCTTTCCTCCGAAAGCATGAGCGGCAGTTCTCTCAGAGGAAGCGTGTCTCGTCTTAGCCTTCACCTTCCCACGTGAGAGCTGACTGGTGGGCGGGATTAAATAAGGAAAAGGGATGAACACGGGACGGGCTTTATTTCCTGTATCTGCAAACCTTTACAATGAAAAAGGTACGTGCGTCGGAACATTACTTCATAAACAAATATTTACAAAAGTGCCAAACGCACTACAAGGATCAAACTACAGCCGGATATTATAAATCTTAGCATGGACACTAGCTATGTAAAACCATAACTGGTCCATGAGTAACAATTCTGAGCACTGAAGACTTACCGAGAGATCTAATTCGTTATAATAATCAATGTCGACGTATGTAATTATGCCGTTAGGTGCAACCTAATCAGAGATCATGAGGTTTATATACCTATAAACCATTTAAATGAACTGTATTATTCTAACGAGAGGATCTGGAAGTCCATGCTGTCCAGAATGACAATCATATACGGTCCGGTTGTCCTCCTCGTGCAGAAACAGGAACCAGTACAGTGTTGAAGGTGTAAATGAAGGACATGGACAGCGTCTCAGCAGAGTGACAGGCCCTCCTTGGTGGCCAACCGCTGCCTGTGGATGTTGTCCTGCTCAAGCTCCTCATGACTCGGGTGCCAGAGCCGGGCGAGGATGCGCTCCATGTTCAGAGCGTAGACGGTGTGAGATGGCATCACGCTGCGGTGCACCTGACCACAACACACACACAGTTTGGGTTAAAATCAGAATGTGACGTGCTCCTGACCACAAAGGGATCTCGCATTTATTCTGCATTCAGACGACTGAATGGCTTTCTGTTCTCTGCTACCACAATTTCCACGACATCTTACAGTCCGTAATGTTTCGTCTCTTCTCCAACAGAGCTTTGAGTGGAATCTACCTAAAATTTGCAAAAGGACAACGATAAGCAAATAAACCCAGCCTGTGCACTTTGTTTAGACGTTCTAGAGAGAGGAGACTGAGAGTGCTTAACATCATATGCTGAAGCGCTTCATTTTCATGTTATGATAAGAAATACTACCTAAGCGTTAGTACACACTATTAATAAGGAAGTGCATTAGGTTACTGAGTGACGTCGCCCACCTGACAAGCGACTAAGATGAAGTAAAACAAACTGACACATTTACAGTGTATTCTTCCTTTTTTTAAAAAAAAAAAAAAACGAAGACCTGTTTACATCTCCAAAAAAATGTTCATCACTATCACAAGTTGAAGAATGTGAGATATGATGAGTAAGATATAACACGACAGAACGTGCTGTAATAATAACAATAATAATAATAATAAAAAGATGCACGTCGGGGTGGTGTGATGCCGTATGACGTGGAAGTGGAGTGCCGCTACCCTGCTATATGTTATGCTATATTTTCATACGTCGAATCGTCATGCATTTTAACAGTTTGTAGATTTAATGTTGTGGAACATCCGGGACAAGTTACTTCCTGTTCTTACTTATGTTTTAGCGGCGATAAACGGTCAGTCCCTCTCCAGCCTCTCTCTTTTTTCTCTCTCTCTCAGATCGGATCAGGTTGGATCTCTCGGTCTCTCGCAAAAAACGCAGCTCCTCATTTTACCAAGAAACCAAAAAGCGTAGACTCCTCTGTCCTGAAGATTTCCTGAGCTGTTAAACCTCGCAGAGCACCCGAGACTCCTTCCATAAACATTAACTAATAGCCTCCTAACAAAAAAAAAACATCACCACATTAACAGTTATTTATTATTGGTCTTAGATTATGTGGAGCGTCCGCTTTAGAAGTCCCTGTCTATGAGCTGTTACTATAGAAACAATAACATGTTACAACGAGTGTATTCATATTAGCCTATCGTTCAGGTTACAGCCGGAGCTACCTGTGCAATTATACGAAAGTAACGCACAGCTTCTGACCAATCAGAATCGAGTATTCAACTGTGCTGCGCTGTGGTATAATTAAGAAATAAAACACTCCAGGATGTGCTGTTGTATGAAAATAATCAGACCTTACGAGAGGTAACGGGTAACAATTTCCCTGTAAAAGCACATCCCCAATTTGCCAATGATTAAATCTTTTTTTATTCGTTATAGAATGATGCATCCTAGTTCCTGTTCTCACTTATGTTATAGCAGCTATAAATAGTCTTTCCCTCACAAGCCTCCCTTTTTGTGTTTAAGACAAAAAACAAACAATTCCTGTGTCCTGAAGAAGTTACAGCTTTACCTCTGACTGTTACAAAGCGCTGACACTGGAGACTCCTTCCATAAAATGTTACATAAACACATTTCCCTTCACAGAAAATTTTCACTATAAATCAACCATTCTTTAAAAACCGTCCACCGTACAACCAATTGCTCTATCCTGTTAAAATATGTGAATATAGCCGAAGGCATTAGGGGATGACAATACACCACAAAATATCATTGATAAAATGTATATGTGAGACTATAAGCGTGATTATATTTTCATTGAAACATTCCTCCCCGAATAAACTGATAGTGTGGTAAGATGTCACCTGTAGACCCTCCAGCAGATCGTACATGCTGATGGGAGGCAAAGGGGCGGGGGCACTGGAGCCAGAGCATGCCAATAGGAAAGCAGCCTGCTGTTCTGCATCGTCTGGAGACACCTGAGGGGGCGGAGCAGCCGGCAGCGAGGCACTGGAGGGGGGGCTGTGGGTAAACGGACACGAGACTATTAACTCGCTGCACAACTAAGTAAAGTCAAGTTTACTATACATGCTCACTACATGGTGTAGAAAATATCGCCGTCATGGAGCTTTATATATACACACACCCCCCACTATACAGTCAGGTCCATAAGTATTTGGACAGTGACAATTTTCGTAATATTGCCTCTGTATACCACGACAATGGATTTGAAATGAAGCAATAAAGATGCGATTGATGTTTAGACTTTCAATACGCGTTTGTTCTAGCAAAAAAAAAAAATGATAATACTATAGTATGTGAAAATAAAACGTTTACGCAAAGGGTTGTGCATACTGTAACCATGACAATAATACGGAACTTTTTTTTTTACTGCTTTGTATCTGATAATGAGGAAATCTAGACTATATGGCCAAAAGTATGTGGACACCCAAAAGCAGAACGTGCAATTAATATATTTATGGCTGTGAATTTGAGGTCGACCGATAGTGGATTTTACGGATACTGATAACTCAATTGGGCGCGGTACCAGACGATAACCGATTGATCAACCTGATAGTTTCTAAAATTGATACTGAATAAAGCCATGATGCTCAAAAGAAAATATTGCTGAATTTCATTACAAAAATACAGTACTGACTGTACCATGAAAATGTACTGTACTTTTTAAAATGAAATTAATACAGAAATATTAATATTTAACTAGTAATAAATATTAAAAGTAAATAAAAGTTATACATTCAAACTGAACCAAAAAGTAACACTCCAAATAACAAATAAAAATAGAGACAACCAAAATTAATTAAAAAAAAACAAAAAAAAAAAAACACTTCAAATAACAACAAAATTTGTCAGCGATAGATTTTATTTCGGCTCTAGAGGCCGCTCTCATACTGTATTATGAACACGGACCCTTCTCAGCTGCTCCCGCAACGAATGCAACCGGGAAATCGGTGTGGATTTTTGCAGATAACTGATAGTTGCAGCAATCGTACATCAGTGCTGATCAATCGGCAAAACCGATCACTCGGTCGACCTCTACTGTGAACATGTAGAACGTGAAAAATCTGACCGTCTCAGGACACCAAAAGCTAAAGACAGTGAAGTGACTCACTATTCTGTGACAGTGTGGTACGCAGCCAGGCTGTTCTTGAGGTATGGCTGCAGTGCGACGTCACTGCCAAAGGCGTACTGGAAGTGTCCCTCTCTCAGACGGTAGGCTTTTCTCCGAGACACCACTGCAGTGATGAGGTCTTTTAAATGCACCTGAACAACAGGATGGATAGTTAAGACAAATAATAATAATAATAATAATAACAAAACTTATTACACTTAAAATACACTACTGTATATTTTCAAACACATACAGAGACTATGACAAACATATCATAGCTGGCTGGATTGTTCCAAACCACACTGTGCTGTTACAGGAAAACAATCAACGACAACCAGATGATCAAAACACACACACACATACCTCGAGAGCGTGCACGACAGTGCTCACGGCGTCCTCGGTGACATTGTCGAGGCCCATCTCGAAGGCGGTCACCATCATGCGGGCCTCCAGCTGCCCCCGTGTGGGCAGTAAGAGCGTGTGAGCACTGAGCTTCATCATCTCCTCCTCCTCCGCTCCGGCCTCGCGAGGGCTGAACGTCTGAGCTCCACTCAGCGGGTTCTGGGGCTGGAAGCGATGCTGGACAGAGACAAGCTGAGAAGATCAGTGGACACCACACACACACACCACCTTAATGACGGGGTTTTTCTTCGGTGGCGGCTGACAGACATGGTCTCACACACACACAGTAAATAGTACCCTACCTACGTGATCTGTGAGCCCATTACTGACAATAAATCTAAAATAAATGCAAAGAAACAGTTTTCCAGCCTCTTCCAAATTATATATAGGCTATGCAATTATCAGACACAGATATTACCGGTCACTCTCGACGTCATCCTTTCTTGCCCTCTTTGCAAAATAAATAAATAAATAAATAAATAAATAAATAATAAAAAATAAAATAAAATTTCCACTGGCTTTCACAGCTTTGTAAGATAAGATCCTTCTTTGCTAGACCTGATAATTATTTTGGTATATGATCATATCTATATTAAAAAGTAGCATTAAAAAGTTTATTTTAACTAATAGTCTAATTTTCTACCATATACAATTGAATAAAATTAGCAGCTAGCTAACAACTTGCTTTGTTCTGGTTTCACCTCACTCCAGTCTAAACTAAATGATTTTATAGGTTATTTACTACACATTGTCATATGAACAACCTGAGAATACTGTGGATTATTAAGGCTAAAATCTTACTAACCACTCTTGCTAAATGAGGTGAGCACACTTACGTTCTCATTTCAGATGTGTTCTGAGTAAATGATTTGTTATACACCGATTCAGACAGGAACCTTCAGTTGTTTTAACCGTTCGTTAAAACGAATCGGTTCAAAGGAGTCGTCAGGTCGCGAATCAGACATTAGTGGACGTGGACGCGTCGTGTGCTAATCCCGGCTGTTGGGACCTCGCAAAGGGTTTGCGTCAACACAGAAAACACTATCACTGGATAGGATTTCTTTTTTCGTTTATTGAAAGTGTGGTTTATGTCGGCTGCATGTGCGGAAGCTCGTCAGAGAAGATAAGGCGACGTTTTTTGAGCACAATTCACACCCAGCGGTAATTCAGGAAAATAAATAAATAAATCTGCGGCACGTGAAACATGGATTCGGTCTTCCGACCTTTTACCATCGTGTCAGTTGATTTTGATTAATATGTTCGAGGGAGAGAGAGCAAAGACGGTGCTTAGTTTGAAGACAGAGAGTGTGCGGTTCCCTCCCTCAGTTAACATGCGCCCCATCACAAGCGCAGCGGTCATCTACATCACTCATAAATCACAATAACTGATCAAATAAGGCTTTGGCGGGACGAAAATTCGTTGCCAAAGAATTTTCAATGCAGGAAAAACCCTGAAATGATTAAAAAAAAAAAAAAAAATTAAAAATTAAATCTTGGCAAAATGACTTACGTCGAATTTCTGGCGCACAGAAGGAAATTTCTTTTTGTTTTTTTGCTTGGCCGACTTGTTGGAACCGCTGGACCACTGCAGTGAACCGGGACCCTCTGCTGGAGAGAAAAAAAAAAAACAAATTGTGAAAAAATATGAATAAACGTGAGCAAAATTGGCGCACACTTGTTTCTGGTTTACGTGAACAGTAAACAAAGCTAAGTGGAAAAGAAAAGCCTCTAAATAAATATTTACTTTACTTTTGGCTGGTGTGCGGTACATTTTTAATCATACCTGGTGTGGATACGATGATCTGGCAACGTGTGAGAATGGCCAGCAGGAAGTCATTGTGGATGTGAACTGCAAAAGGGAAAAACAAGATTATGTCCAAAATGGGTGGGGAAAAAAAAATCCATTTTATCACATTCACCTACCACAAGGGTGTAATGTTTCTTTTAAGTTATGTTTCTTTTTATCCATCATATAAACAGTTCATCCTGTTGAATTCTAAACTCTGATTGGTCAGAAGGTGCTGATTCATTTTCCATAACAGTAGCTCACAGGTTTACATTAAAGGTGCAGTAGGCGATTTAAAATAATAAATAAATAAATAAAAAAAACTCGGTATTTGTACAAATAACTTAGAAGATATGTAGAACATGATTAAAATGATTATTATTATTATTTTTAACCATTGAATTAAGCCGTGGACTTAAAAAAAAAAAAAAGTTTATTAAGTCAGTGAGGAAACTTGTAATCGTTTGAGAGCCACAACAACGATAACAAGCTGCTTACATTTGTAGACGGAAGTTGGCCGAGAGTTCGCCCTCCATTTTTTGTCGAACTGAGAGGCTTCGGAAAACATGACGGCATTTCCGGTAATGGAACATAGTGAGCATCGATGGTCCCTGGTTTTTGTGGTGCATTGTGGGATTTTTTTAGGGAGCGATTTTGCGATTGAGACAGCCCTTAAAATGGCCGAATCCCTGGTCAGTGCAGAATCTTTAAGGGAAAAAAACCCTACCAAAAAAAAAGAAAACTAATCTTACCCAATGCACCTTTAATACGCTCGTTCTAATGCGTTGTCGTTTCTATAGCAACGACTCATTCACACGGACTTGTATGGCAGCCGCTTGACATAATGTAAATGTAAAAAAACAGCGGTTATTTAATCAAAAAATGTATAATCATTGACGTAGTGACGTTTTCTGTTAGGAGACATTTATGTTACATTTATGGAAGGAGTCTCCAGTGTCAGAGGTAAAGCTGTATATTGAAGTTTTCCCGAAATCCTCAGTACAGAGGAGTTTACGCTTTGTGGTTTCTCTGCAACATGTCAAGCTTTCGTCTTATTAACATCATGAATGAGAGAGGGGGAAAAGAAGCGAGGGTGAAGAAACGACGTGTTCGTGTAAACGAGGACAGGAACGAACTTGTTTTGTGGCCGTTCCACAACATAACTATAAACGGATAAAAAGTATCACGTCGTTTTGGGTAAAACTGCTGTGGTGTAAGAGGGATAAAACAACTCGCAGGAAAACAATCAACTGTTGGGGGATAGAACAGTAGCTCGGCGTCATGACCCCACCCCGTCGTTGATTAGTTTCCTATAACAGCATGACACTGAGTGTTTTATTGCTTACTTATACACACACACTCCTGCCTTGTTGGTCACCTTTTGTAGATTAAAAGCACTTTTTTTTTGTTTTTTTTTTGGTCAAGGTAAGGTGTGTGTTAATTGTCCTCTCTCTATCAGTAAGTTTTTGGTTGATGGACTTTCTCACACACACACACACACACACACTCAGGGTTGAGCCTGACACGATAATTATATGGACGTGACCTTGAGATCGCCTATTGTGTTTACATGCGTGTTTATTTACATGAGAACGAACGTCACCAACATTTTAGCCATCTGCGCAGATTCCGTCCTCTCGTCTGCTCTAGGGCTGCCAAATTAATATTCAAACTTCGAATATTCATCGAACTGAAGATAAAAATGCACATTCGAACGCAAAAATTGTATTGTAATGCAAGACGTGCAGCGAGCACTAGAACTGATTTTAAAGAAAACATACCATTGGGGAAAAAAAAAAATGACACGAAAGATAACGACGCACTGACGATGTTTTATGAAGAGGAAAAATCTAGAAAGAATAGTTCTAGCGTTTCGAATAATCCAGTCGTAGTCAGTAACGTGGGGATTGAGCTGCGTGAGCTGAAGCCGAACAGCGAGCGGACAGCGGTAAACTGAAGCGCTTTACTAGCGGGTTAACGAACTCAAACACTTATGAGATTAATCAGACATGTATACGACCTAAACCTACTATTACGACGTGCTTCTGCAGAAAATGACACGAATACGCTCTTTCCGTAACAACACACTAAAACACAAAAAGACAATGAATAACTAGAGCATGTATAACAATAACGTGGATATTCTTAAGAATTAAAAGTTCTTTGAAAGAGTGCACTTGCATTATTATGCTGTTATATTATCATTATTTCAGCCGCATAAAATGGCGTTAAAATGACAATAATATCGCGTATCGCAATTATTTCTGGGACAATATATCGTCCAGTAAAAGTAGTTATAGTGACAGGCCTAGTCAGGGTCACTGCTGTACTCAGTAATGGTCAGTAATTGTATATGAAATTAGTTTATTTAATAAAATCTCACCATTATCGTGTCCCAGAAGGCGGCGGGCCTCGACATCAAACTCCTCTTTACTGATTTTCTGTTTGAACCACAGCTTCAAATTTGCCCAGTAACTAACAAACAAACAAACAAACAAACAAACAAACAAACACAATTAACTAATTGTATAAACGGTGCATTAGAGATTAAGCAAATACAATTCAGAAACTAGAAGCATCTCCACAGTGTCATCTGATGTGCATGTAATTACTAGAATAAATTTAAATTCATTCTGGAAAAGTTATTTGTTTTTTTGTTTTTGTTTTAATTAGCCGGCTAGCTATCTTAGCAAAACATGCAACTGAGCTAGCTCGCTCATTTAACACATATCTCACTCAGACTTAATGCACTTTCTCATTAAGAAACCTTTTTTTTTTTATTCATTATTATGAATTAAACCTCATTATATGAAACGCTCACTGCTTTATATTGTCCCCAATGGCGTCCGTCAGGTTCTTCTTAGCCAGCTCCAGTTCGCTCGCGTGAGCTGCCATAGCGACATCGGCACCTACCATCGAGCTAAACAAAAGGGGTGGCCTTGGAATAACGCTGATTTTCAAACAATACCACTATCCCGGAAATATTGCATGTATTATGATATGTAGATCACAATATCATCAAACGTTTCGAGTCTGTAGCGTTTTCGTGCCACACTAAGAGATTCAGGCTTGTTTTTACATCTCTGAAAAAAGTCCATCGCCCCCTGCTGTTCAGGAGTGGTACAGCTCAACACCGCTCAGACCAGCAACACGCAGGTGATACCATTTTAAACCAAAATGGAGGAAACTGTTCATACAGTTCATTTGGAAAATAATAATACAATAATGTTATCCCAAAAAGATAACAAAGATAAAGTGACCATGAGCATTGAGAAAGCCTCCATATAAATTAATAGCTAATCTATTATTATTATTATTATTATTATTATTATTATTATTATTATTATTATTATTATTAGTAGTAGTAGTAGTAGTAGGAGTAGTTCTAGTATTCAATTTCAATTTGTTTTTCTTCTCCATGACTACATTTCATAAAGTAACTTAAATAGTTTTAGTGATTTGCTTTGTCATGAGAAATATTTAAAAATGTTTTAAAGCATGTAAACATCTTCTGTATAAACAAATAAATATATTCATATTCTTTTTCAAATTATTTTCTTTATTATTATTATTATTATTATTATTATTATTATTATTATTATTATTATTATTATTATTCATACTACTATTACAGTCTGTCTGCTAAGTGTAGATAAATCTATGATTATGATCAACAAATATTTTTCCTATGGGCTGTCTATGCAGTAAAATGAATGTGAGCTTGTGGGGGGAAAAAAATGACACAATCATTTTTGACAACAGCATTCAGTGGTGAAGCTGTCATTTTTTAAAACACCCAAAACGTACCACAAAACTACCCAAAGCAACTGACCATTTAAAACAGCAAATGAAGAAAACAGTTCAAATGTCCTAACAGTCTCAATGCCACAGTGCCACATGACTTTTGGCGTTATACGAATCGCACAGCTAGCAAACATTCAATTGTTGTAAATGTATCTTTATAAAATGTGCATGTTTGTTTATTAATTTTTTTTATATATTTATTACCAGTTAGAGATGAGCTTTTTCAAAAAGCAGGATTTCTCTCTTAACCTTCTTCGCATAATTTCTGATCGAATCATTAATCGAGTGGATCATTGCATAGACACTCTATCTATCTATCTATCCATTTATTTTGATGTCTTTCTATCTCTCTCTGCTTTGTTTCTTTACTGATTTAAGTCAGTAATGGATGTCCATGGACATCTGTGGTCAGTTGGTGCTCTCTCTCTCTCTCTCTCTCTCTCTCTCTCTCTCTCTCTCTCTCTCTCTCTCTCTCTCTCTTTCTCTCTCTCTGCCAGCAGAGGGCAGAATAAGTTTGTGTCATTTTAATTTTCAATTACAATTTGACTTTGTGTGTTTCTACATGTTCTTGTGTTCATTCCCAGGGATCCAAAACATGTGCTCTTTTAAAGCAAGGCATCCCAATAAAACAGTAAATAAACAGGTTTTTAAAAATATATATTTTTGTAATTTGATCATTAATTGGTAAATTATCCCAGTGAGTCTTTGGACATCCATTACTGATGTAGATTGTGTGATTATTATTATTTTTTTTTTTGCTATTGGTCCTTAAATATGTATTTGTATATGTGTATCTATATTCAGTTTAATATCTTGTACATAACAGTGACAATCATCTTTTGCATGTCCTTTCTATTCAAAACAACGTATTAAAAACTCAAAACAATGTATTAACAACGAAATCTGCCTCAATAACATCAACAAGGTCATCTCTTCGTCATTTTTTCTATACTTATGTGCTTTGTGTCCTTTGTGATTTTAGTAATATTAACAATAACATCAGTAGTCTTAGTCCTTTTGTGATCTATTTTGTCATCCAAATTACTAAAACCAAGCAGATGTTCACCGTTTTCATCAAGCCAAACCGTAAACAGTCAATTCATTCCCCATATATTCTAGCGCACAAACAGGTTAAAAAAACACATAGTGGCTTTTTTTGTGGTATCTTATGTTCCAAAACAGCATTAAACCCTCGCAGAGCTTTTAAGAGTGACCCAGATGTTTGGCAGTTCATTCTTCTTAAATGGATGAGTGAAAAAGAAATCCATAAAAGTCCAAATGGAAGGCAGATGCGCACCAGGAAAATTCACACCACAGAATTTGATTAACAGGACAGCCAGGTTTATTTATTACTCAACAAGTCTGTTTTGTTTATAAGGAGACACACTGCTGTTTGGAATTAACAGCATAGATACAGTTTCAAGGATTACGGCAGAATTACTTGATTTGGGGATTTAGAGTTAATAAATGGTGTGTGTGTGTGTATTTTCCAGAAAGAATGAATAGGAGAAATGAATGATGGAGACACACAGACAGATAATTAATCAATTCTACCATGTTGGTTTCCTGGCTTTGTGTTTGTTCCAGCCAGCCACCAGCAGTCTGCGAGCACGGAGTACATATACTGTATAAGGAGGAACCATTGTGAGTGAGTTGGGCCATATGGCGCATGGCAGCTGAGGTCCCTCAGGATCACTGGCTCTGTTTCTGTTCTCATTATATACCAGGTTTGGATGGCAACATGGCAAAGTTGATTTAAATCAGATCTCATTCCAAGGCACTGAGATCATACGGGTGAATAATACTGACCCCAGTACAAGACTCTAACTGGACTACTTTTATAAACAATATCTGTAACTTCAAAAGTATTACGGTCCCTATTCACAAATAACTGATTAGTCAGACTTGGACCGGAGGCTGAACAGGAGAAACAAACAAGCTGTGATACACAGAGCTCATTCTGCTATGGGAGACCTGCAGAGAACAGTAAAGAAGAGTAAAAACAGAGAGAGAGAGAGAGAGAGAGAGAGAGAGAGAGAGAGAGAGAGAGAGAGAGAGAGAGAGAGAGAGAAGAGAACTGTAAAGAAGAGTATATAATAATAAAGAAGAGTAAACAAGAGTAAGGCACATAAAAGTGAACATTAGAGAAAAGTAAAGAACAGCTGACAAGAATAAAGAAGAGTAGAGAACAGTAAAGAAGAGCAGAGATCAGAAACAAACAGTAAAGACAAATAGAGAACAGTAGAGAGTACTGAAGAACAGCAGAGAAAGGTAGAGAACAGTTGTGATACATCTAAGCTCATTCTGCTCTGGACAAACTGTAGAGAACACTAAAGAAGAGTAAAGATTAGTGGGGAACAGTACAACAGTAGAGTACAATAGAGAACAGTAATGATTAGTAGAGAACAGTACAGAACAGTAAAGATCAGTAGAGAACAGCACAGAACAGTAATGATCAGTAGAGAACAGTACAGAACAGTAATGATAAGTAGAGAACAGTACAGAACAGTAATGATTAGTAGAGAACAGTACAGAACAGTAAAGATCAGTAGAGAACAGTACAGAACAGTAATGATCAGTAGAGAACAGTACAGAACAGTAATGATCAGTAGAGAACAGTACAGAACAGTAATGATCAGTAGAGAACAGCACAGAACAGTAATGATCAGTAGAGAACAGCACAGAACAGTAAAGATCAGTAGAGAACAGTACAGGACAGTAAAGATCAGTAGAGAACAGCACAGAACAGTAAAGATCAGTAGAGAACAGCACAGAACAGTAAAGATCAGTAGAGAACAGCACAGAACAGTAAAGATCAGTAGAGAACAGTACAGAACAGTAAAGATCAGTAGAGAACAGTACAGAACGCTAACAAATAGTAGGTGGAGGTCTATTTTTTTCATGCTGCATTAAAAATAAATTTCTAACAGCTTCATGGCATTAATGCACAGTGGAAAACCCTGAGCTTAGTTTAGCTCTGCTTAGCTTTTTCTGTTTGGCATCAAGTGTTTGAATACACACACACACACACACACACACACACACACACACACACACACACACACACACACACACACACACACACACACACACACACACACACACACACACACACACACACACACACACACACACACACACACACACACACACACACACACACACAACACACACACAAATGCAGAAGCATAAAACCTGTAGGAGGCTCTCATCAGCAGCACTGATTGGTCAGGAGTTTGTGTGTGTGTGTGTGTGTGTGTGTGTGTGTGTGTGTGTGTGTGTGTGTGTGTGTGTGTGTGTGTGTGAGTGAGTGAGAGAGACAGTGAGAGAGACGGAGCAGTCAGTGAGCAGAGAGACTGGATGTGTGAAGCTGAACACAAGCTCTAGACTCTCAGAGGTAAGAGACCTTTTCTCTTCTTCCATAAAGCATGTACTTAGAGGAAACATATTATTATATAGTTCATTAATATATTAAACTACTTGATGATGCAGAATGTCGAATATCCATGAATACTGCCGTTTATTATCAATATTTTTAAAAAACTTTTTAAAGAACGTGTTATGTATGAAATCACAAATCAGTGCCAATAGAAAGATTTTAACCTGTACATTTCTGATAATACTTTAAGTTTAATTCAGTTCAGTTTAATTCAGTTATTGTCATTATGCACATTTTTTGTGTAACAGTGCATTGTCAGCAGTACCACACAACAATCTCTCTTCAGTAGTGGCTTGAAAAAGACATAAGCAGTATAAGCAGTGACCACATTGGAAAATAAATAAATAAATAAATAAATAAAAATTGTGGCTTCAATCAATAATTGCCCAAAAATCTAGCAATAATCTATAAAATACACTAGACGTATTAATGACATAGTGAAATTAAATAAAAATACATTCAGTATTAAATAATTAAACAGCAAGTTATATACAGTACTGTGCAAAGGTTTTAGGCACATGCAAAGAAATGCTGTAGAGCAAAGATGCCTTCAAAATAATGAAATTAAATGTTTAAAAACTACGGTAAAGAGCAGTAAACAGTAGTAAATGAAACAAAGTCAATATTTAGTGTGACAAAAAAATAAAAATTTAAATAAAATAATAGTCTCCGGTACAATGTGTGCAGTTTTATAAGGAAATGAGCTGGTAAGTTTTACTGAGCATCTTGCAGAACCAGACACAGTTCTTCTGGACACTTTGACTTTCGCACTCGCTTCTTATTTTTGCAGCGAAACCCAGCAGCCTTCATTGTGTTTTTCTGTCTGAAAAGTGTCTCTTATGTAATATGCTGCTTTCTTTAATGACATACAAACATTTTTCTCTAACATGTAATTTTGTGCTAGAAAACTAATGTTCGGGAGTCTAAAATGTTTTTTGTACTGACTTGATCATGTAGAAGTCATAATATAAAAAATCTATAACAAAGTTTGTAGTAAAAAAGATAGGGTGCCTAAAACTTTTGCACAATACTGAGTGTGTGTGTGAGTGTGTATATATATATATATATATATATATATATATATATATATATATATATATATATATATATATATATAGAGAGAGAGAGAGAGAGAGAGAGAGAGAGAGAGAGAGAGAGAGCTACTGTATGAACATGTACTCATATCAATAAATAAATACTATAAATACTATTTTCTATTTCTATTTTACTATTCCAACTTCCAAAAAATAAAAAAATAAATAAAATAGGGTGCCTAAAACCTTTGCACAGTACTGTATATATTGTATATATACATTATATACATATATATATTGTAAGATATATATATCTTTCCCCCCCTGTAACTCAATGATGAATTTCCTCTCTGCATTAATCCTAAATGGAAATAAACAACTAATCATAGTGCTTTCAAGTGCTATAATGACTTTAATCTGGTGAAGACGTGCAGTCCGCTGACGGAGGCTCGGTTTTCAGGCTGAAGCCAGAAAGCCTCTGGTCACTGATCGTGGTTCTAATTGAGAAAGTGTTTGCATGTGAAGCACCTGAGGAAGTCAGATACTTTGTTTTATAACATGTGAAATGAAAAGCAGAAGAGTTCGCCTTTGTGAATAACTCTGGGTAACTACTCTAACGTACAGCACATTATAAACGGTTATTCATAAGGATTATTGGAAAGGCTTTTTTTTTTTTTTGCCACAAACGAACACTGGTAGGAATTTGTATTCAACTCGTAGGAATGTGTATTTTAATATAACGCAAGAAAAGAAACAAAGATACAAAACAGATCACATTACTGCTTTCAGAGTTGAGGAGTGCAGATTAGGTGATTGAGGTGGATGTAAATTATTCAGCAGTGGCTAAAAAGTGTATTCATATCAGAAACGGCTCTAAGCAAAACCTTTTATGAGGCTAAAAATGATCCAGTGAACCCTCCAAGATAAAACAGGACATCAAGTTCCAATATTAACTCGATTGTAAACACCTGACGGGTTCTAGGTGTTAGGAAGAAAATAATTAACAATCATTTCTAAGGAGCAGTAAATACATACACTTATAAAAACCCTTAAAGAACCCATTTTTTTTCCTAACAATGTATGTATTAACTGGATAGGTGTGCAGAACAAACACAAATTACTGGTCATTATTTTCATCTTAATACCTAGAACCTGTCAAACTGTTTAAACTGTTATGATATTTCGGGGAAAAGGGTTCTCCAATGATTCATTTGATAATTAAGAGTTCTTAATTCTGTATAAGGGAAGAATTCTACTTGGTATCCTTTCTGATAGGAAAACACTCTGTTGTAGGTTTCTACAAAGAACCTTTAAGGGTTCCCACAGAGGGACAACTGGAGAACCTTTAAGGGGTCTTTGAAGAGCCTAATGGGAGATGCAAGACCAGTTTGTGATATCATTAAAGAAACCTTACGAGTCTGAACTAATCACAGCCCAAAACAGCATGAATTATCATGAAAGTGATATTCTGTAACATTTCGCTACTGCATGCTATATAAGCTAACTAGCTAATGTAAAATAATGAAAAATCTGTACCTGTGAAAGATATTTGTTTAGTTGTGAGAAAAGCAAGCCGGTTAAGTAGCCGGCTAGCTAATTGTGATTGCAGAAAGGCATGCGGTCACTTACAATTTACATATATATTTTCAGTATGTTCATAAATCCTTGCATTCTTAGAGAATGGAGCAGGGAATGTGCCATTTTAGTAGCTCCTTGGGTATTAATTAAGAACTAAAAAACTCTGAAGTCGATTAATTCCCTATAACAACATGTCCTGACAGTGGAGACTCCTTACAGATAACGCCTTATATAAGTGATTTAAAAAAAAGTCTGTTTATGTTTAGGCTTAGTTTATGTGGCGTGTCTGCTATACAAGTCATTTGAAATTTGTTACCATAGAAACAATAATGTATTAGAACGAGTGCATTAATATAAACCTGTGATTTGCAGCTTCACTACTGTTCAGAGCTGCTGGTATAGAAAATTCATCAACACCTTCTGACCAATCACAATGCAGAATCCAAACTTCACCAGGGCTGTAGTGTAAAAAACAAAACAAAACAAACAAAAAAAAAACATTTATCATTTTCCTGCTGGTCCAATAAAGAAAATGATAAACAGTGAAAATAGACTTTTGGGTGGCCATAGGGGAGGTGAGGATTGACTCTAAATTCCTCATTTGATAATCAAATGACTCTCTGAGATTATTTTTTTCTTTTTTTAGACACCAAAGTCCAACACTGTAATCGGAATTTATAGCGCTCTCTGTGACTTCAGCCAACAGTGTAGAGCTTTGCCTTCCAAGTACAACTTTAACTGCTCTCATTTGAGCTCGGAGCCAAACATTTTCTTTCTGCCAGACTTCAAATCAGAGCTTTGAACTTGTTGACGTGCCCTTTTTTCCATTTAGTCCAAGCTTTGGCAATTATTTATTTGCGAATTATGCGGGAATGTCCCATGACTGCCAACATTCAATCTGATTTCAGGAAAAGTTCAAAAATATGAGGGTGGTCACTAACTTCCCGGTTCTTCCCATATATCTGACCAGACCGTTCAAACTACTACATATATACATAGCTATTGTTTTTTTTTAAATTTTCAGTATGTGCTACTGCTAATCGTGTTTAAACATGTGTAAGAAGTTTGTTGATTCCTTTACAGAGTAGCTGTGAAGGATGTGCTGGAAAATCTTGGCTGGTAACACACAGTTCCTAAGTGTACTTCCACAGAGATTAGACATTTTCATACAGACATCACATTTCCCCAACACGGACATGTGGAGCTCCTGGAAGGAAAAGCCTGCTCCCCCTGATTAAGGCCTAAACGCCACGGCCAAGTGACAAAGTGTTTAGAAAAGCCTGAGCTGTGCTTTCTTTCCAAACTCATTCCATAACTCCCCAGCCCTGTTATTCTGCTCCCTCTTATTCATTCTCTTGTTCTTTCCCACCACATATCAATTTAGAGTAATTGAGAGATAGGGATCGATTACAGAGAGAAAACAATGGTCACTCAACTGGTTGCAGACTTCCTAATTATGCAATCGTTCTTGTTCTCATAGAACCTTAGAAGAAAGCATTCCAGAGACCTTTATCGAATGAGCCCTTAAAGAATCCTTCAAAACCCATTTTTTAAAACCTAAGACCAATTATATATGATACGTATGAGAAGTTCTAGTATTATGAAGAAAATACTATCCAATGGTGGAGTTTATACCACACACTTACCTAGTCATTACATACACGCTTAGAAAAATTGGTTCTTCTTGGTTTTTTTTTTTAAGAACCCTTAACCTTAAAGAAACCTTCAAGAACCTGAAAATCCTTAGCAAAATTTTAAATGCCTGTCAGGTTCCAGATATTAAGAAGAAAACAATGACCAATAATTACCATTAAGAACCATTAAGAGTTCTTTGAAGAACCCCACTTTCTTCCTAACTGGGTAAGTGTGTGGTACAAATAGCAAAATATTGGTTATTATTTTCTTCTTACTACCTAGAACCTGTTAAACCGTCTGTCTTGGTACATCTTGGTTCTTGAAGAGTTTGTTAAGGGTTCATTGGATAATTAAAGGGTGTTTATCCCCCTAAAATGTTCTACCTGCAACCCTTTCTGACAGGGGAACACTTTATTGTAGGAGCCTAGAAAGAATCTTTAAGGGATACTGAAAAATCCTTAAAGAACTCTTAAAGAATCCTTTGTTCGATGAGTGTATGTGTTAACCAGGTAAGTGTGTGGTACAACTCCAAATCATTGGTCATTATTTTCTTCTTAATACCTAGAACCTGTCTTGGTACACCCTTGGAAAAAGGTTGTTAAACGGTTCTACCTCAAACCCTTTACGACCCTTCCGTCATAAGGTTTTACATCATACCTTTAAGTGTCACCTCAGAGGGATAACTAAAGAGCCCTTAAGGGGTTACAGAACAGTTAGATGAGCAGCAATCGCCTATGATGAATCTCCATCCGCTTTATTCTACTCCATTTTATTCATTCTCTCGTTATTTCCCACCACATCTCCATTTAGAGTAATCGAGAGACGGAGAATGATTACAGACAGAAAACAATGGTCGCTCAACTGGTAGCAGATGAAACCACAAAACAGCTACAGCTTCTTATTTAAGAAATAGTTCCTGTTACCATAAAAGAACACAAAAATAAAGCGTCTTGGAATGCTATGAGTCCTGTACTGCCAATTTTCACTGAGTTTCGATTTACAGTTGTTCAGTAAGATACTCGAAAGCTGATCTGGTCGTCTTGGAAAATTACAAATGCATTTTTTTTTTTCATTAATGCCAATATTTATCAATTCACATTTTTGATATACAGTTTGACCTACTTCTATACACAGCACTGTTGAAATCTGGATTCTGATTGGTCAGAAGGTGTTGATTTTTTTTTTTCTTCTAACAGCAGCTCTGACAGTAGTGCAGCTGCAATTCACAGGTTTATATTAATGCAGTTCTAATTCTAATACTATATTGCACTAATAACACTAATATTATGAGTATAATGAGTATAAATTAAGTAAATAAGCATGGTTTTGGACCGATAACTGATACCAGTATCTGTATCGATGAATCCTTAGTGCGAATTGTTAAAAACTTACAAGTGTTAGATTACACTGACTTAAGTCTAATGGCAACTGCCACTTCAAGCTAATTTTTCTATTAAATATCTATCTGACGCTATTAATTTTCTTCCACAAATTTGTAATTTAGTGGTTTATGAAGTTCATCATAAGTGAATAGAAAAATGCGGTATGTCTATAAACCCCTCATTTAAAAACCATACACAGGGTTGAAGGTGATCTATTGGTTAATTTCTTACAAAAACATTACCTGGGAGGCAACATAATCATTTATATTACTTAACGTCCAGTGCTATCAGACTGAGCCTGTTTTTCGACAACAGTGAAGAAGGGAGTTTCATGACTGCAGCACTTTTGGGCTGGGAATTAATCCAAGAATCTTTCTCATTATAACATTTCAGACAGCTCGAAAGGCCTGGATATCTTCACAAAAACACTTAAATCATGACTGCTCATTTTTTTCTGTCACATTGTTTATATGCAAAAGACTTTGGCTTAGTTCTACCTGTGATTTACTCCTGCCTGATCAGTGCTTATTTGAAACTAGAGTTGGGTCACGGGATCAAAGTTTTACACAGCTGGCAATACTCTGTGTCAGTCAAGTACTTACAATTACAGCAATTTATCCCCCCCACCAAAAAAAAAAATGGATATAGCTAGTTATGCTTGGCTTGGGTTGTAAGGAAGCACAGTCAATGGCACTGACTCTTGGAAAATGAGACAGTGTACCTTGGCTTGTTTTTTCACACATAACACAGGTGGGTTTTTTTTTTTTTTTTTTTTTTTTACATTCAAGGCTCATTATATTGATACATGATCCAGGCCCCAAAACAGAACTTGTGAATACACTCATGGTTTCGTTTAGGAGGAGGGTCCTCATCCATTTTTTGGCCAGTGACCCCAATTTAAGGGTCAAAATTCTTGTGACATAACTCCCCCCCCCACTCTAATACTTACTAGTAAACATATAAATACAGTGCCCTCCACTAATATTGGCACCCTTGGTAAATATGAGCAAAGAAGGCTGAAAATTTGAAAAAATGTCTTTATTGTTTAACCTTTTGATCTTTTGTTTAAAAAAAAAATCACAAAAATAGTCTGCTCTCATGGATATCAAACAATTGCAAACAAAACACAGATTTATCCATACAGAATCTCTCCAGATCCTTCAAATTTTGAGGTCCACGCTGGTGGACTCTACTCTTCAGTTCACCCCACAGGTTTTCTATGGGTTTCAAGTCAGGGGACTGGGACTTTGATGTTTTGGATCATTGTCCTGCTGGAAGATCCGACCACGGCCCATTTTAAACTTTCTGGCAGAGGCAGTCAGGTTTTCACTTAATATCTGTTGATATTTGATAGAGTCCATGATGCCATGTATCCTAACAAAATGTCCAGGTCCTCTGGCAGAAAAACAGCCCCAAAACATTAAAGAGCCACCACCATATTTAACCGTGGGCATAAGGTACTTTTCCATATGGCTACCTCTCTGTGTGTGCCAAAACCACCTCTGGTGTTTACTGCCAAAAAGCTCTATTTTGGTTTCACCTGACTATAGAACCCAATCCCATTTGAAGTTCCAGTAGTGTCTGGCAAACTGAAGATGCTTGAGTTTGTTTTTGGATGAGAGTAGAGGTTTTTTTCTTGAAACCCTTCCAAACAACTTGAGGTGATGTAGGTGACTTCAGATTGTAGTTTTTGAGACTTTCTGACCCAAAGACGCAACTAACTTCTGCAATTCTCCAGCTGTGATTCTTGGAGATTCTTTGGCCATTCGAACCATCCTCTTCACAGTGTGTTGAGACAATATAGACAGACGTCCAATTCCAGGTTGATTCATAACATTTCCAGTTGACTGGAACTTCTTAATTATTGCCCTGATGGTGGAAATGGGCATTTTCAATGCTTGTGCTATTTTCTTATAGTCACTTCCCATTTTGTGAAGCTCAACAACCTTTCGCCACACATCACAGCTATATTCCTTGGTCTTACCTATTGTTATGAAGGACTAAGGGAATATACTTCAAATATATTTTCTCATATGAATTCATAGGGATGCCAATAATTGTGGCACACATATTTAACAAAGATTTTTTTTTTGAAAAACCTGTGTTGTGTTTGCAATTGTTTGATATCAATGAAAGCAGAGTATTTTTGTGAATTTTCTGAACAAAAGATCAAAAGGTTAAACAATATTCAATGCTCATATTTACCAAGGGTGCCAATATTAGTGGAGGGCACTGTATACATATAAACACATATATCGGACATCACATTTAATTGTCATACATCAAGGAGAGAAAGATAGCACATATGTTCTTAATATTTACATATTTAACAATGCTTTTATGAATCGGTGTGCATAAGAACTGCAGGCGCTCGATACTCACCCCTAATGAGAGGACTAGGGTTGTGCGTCACACTGCAGCTTATCAAAGTCTGGAGATGTAGTCAAAAGCGTACATCTCATCTTGACTGTTACGTCCAACCTAGAGTGCTACTTTGATTTGATACACACAAGGGCACTGAACCCTGCACCCCATAAATAAGTGCTAGCAAATGGTTGGTTTGTCGGTTTTATAGTTCATATATTGCATTTTGTGTAATATTTTCACAACTCAAACTGAGGCATGGAGCATTCATTTCTGTGCTTTCTTGCATTAGGTTACTCAATAAAACATGAAAATATCTGTAAATATTATAAGAATATATAGAGTATATAAAGAATACACCAGACAACTCCACAGTCTGGTGTAAAATGGGCTTAAGTGAAGTGCCAAACTGAATGAAGGCTAATATACTATACATTTACATTTATGGCATTTAGCAGATGCCCTTATCCAGAGTGCCTTACAGAAGTGAAAGGACATTACGTTTTGTAATGAATGAAATTGTAATAATCTGACAGTTTTAAATTATTATAAACATTCCATAAATCAATTTCATGTGCATTGAACTACATTATAAATAAGGGTTGGTAAAAATCTCCTGTGAGGTCAACCTATGCCTTGGAGGTTCTGTGTAGAACTGTACAACAGAGGGTTTCCTGGAACAACAGTTTTTAATCTGGATAATGTTTACTCTACATTTGTGTATTTGATCCATCTTAAAGTGGCTTAAGGCAGACAGTATAGTATAAACTTACTCTGCACCTTGTGTGAGAGGATGCTGGGTTCTTATAGCACGGAGACGCCAGACCAAACCACAGTCTCTGGCCTGAGAGCCAATATCCTGAGATGGGTTTTTTTAATTTTGGAAAGGGGTTGCGTAACTCCAGGATATGATCAAATCTTCTTGGCATCCTATCGCAGGTCACAACTTTGTCTCTGTAGAAAAACACATGTAGGAAACAAACATTGTAACTACTCAGAAATGCCAGGGAAGACAATCTGTGATGAGTCTCTTTTTTGTTTAAGGTGACGGTGTTTGTGCAAGAGCTGGAAACGATCACTATGGGACCTAGTTCCTGGAGCCTTTGTGTCCTCTTCTGTGCCTGGACATGGGGACAAAGTATGGGCCTGTCACGGAGACGGAGGGCCTGGGAGGAAAAGGGAGAAGATGGCCCTAAAAAGTGCTCATACACCTTCCTGGTCCCTGAGCAGAAGATCACAGGGCCTATCTGTGCAAGTCGCGGACCCTCACTTCCAGACAAAGATCGCGTAACCAGGATGGACATAGCAGATGTCCGTGAGCTGATGTCCAAGCAACGACGTGAGATAGACACCCTGCGGATGGTGGTGGATGTGGACGGCAACATGGTGAGTGAGATGAAACTGCTGCGGAAGGAGTCTCGTAACATGAATTCCCGCGTCACACAGCTCTACATGCAGCTTCTCCATGAGATCATTCGCAAGCGGGATAATTCGCTGGAGCTCGCACAACTTGAAGGCCGCATCCTCAATGCCACAGCAGAAGCATTGCGGCTCTCAGCCCGTTACAGGGATCTTGAGGCCCGATTCTCCACTCTTGCTGCTGTGGTCAATAACCAGTCCGTTCTGATTGGTGCTCTGGAAGAGAGGTGCCTGCAGGTGTATGGGAATCACAGGCAGGAGCCACTTCCCCCGCCACTTGTTCAGGTGGTTCCAGAGAACATTCCAGTGCATGTGCCCCGTTTTTCCAATGAGATCCAGAGGGTCCACAGTCGGGCTTTCCCCAGGGAGAGGGGATCCAGAGCAGGACCAGAACCCACTGAAAGTACCCTGGAACTCAAACGACCACTGACTGGCAACTTCAGCTCTGAAGGTAAGTGAGAATCAGTCTCTAACAGATAATCAATCATAAGCAGACAATACCAAGTTTTAGAAAAAATCATGACTCAAGGGTTCTTTGGATGGTTAAGGGTTCTAGCACCTTCAAGAGTGTCTACTTTGTCTGAAAAGGAAGGAGGGTTCTACCTTTAAAGATTAGCGCAGTGACACAGATATGAAGAAAGGTTCAAGATGGAACCTTTAGATGGATCAAGATGGATTGTAAGACTATACACCAGTTGGATGGGAGCATATTAGATGCGGCACTGCACAATGTGTTACTGTGTTCACTTGTTCATCTTCAGAAAATGCTTTATCCTAGTCAGGGTTGCTGTTGTTTACATTACTTATTTGTTATATTTTGGGATATAAAACCATCTATGTTCATAAGAAAATATTACGGATGGATACAAAAAACAAAATGAACAAAGATAATAGTAAAAGTGGATGGATTTTTCTGCAGAATTGATCAGTATTGGTCAGAAGTGTCTGTAAAGTGGAGGGGGATACTATTGGTCAGAATTTCCTTGGGATCAGGTGGAAGTGGGATTACAAAAACAGTCCAGACCTTTTGCACACCTTTTGCAGTTCCAGTCATGAAATTATAGTCTGTACAAATGTCAGCTTCTTGGCCTGAAAATCAGACTTTTCACATTTTTAGACATATTTCAAGTTCTCTGCTTTCTTTCAGTCCAACAGACCACAAAGTATGTGACAGCCATGCTACTTCAGCTTTCAAGATCTTTTACCAACCAGTCAGCACAATTTTTAATACACCGAAACCACAAGTAGGAAGTGTCCATGTTTGTTTTTACTCCCTACCTGTCTTATGTTCACCCTCTGTTCCAGATGATAAATTTAACTTAAAGAAACGTAGTTGCAGAGGTTGAAAGCCTTATGAGAAACTCCTTTTAAAGTCTTTCTACATTGTCACAAAGCAGCTTTACAGAAATCGGCATGCACATATATATTTATATTCCTAATGAGCCTGAGACGACATGAGGAAGAAACCTTGAGAGGAAAAGGGAACCCATCCTCTTCTAGGTGACAGTGGATAGTGTGATTTGAAACTATTAGCCAAGTACAATAATACACTATTAAGTCAAACAGTACTAAGTGTGTTGAAAGGATGTTTCTTATGGAGTCTTTATTATTACAGCAGCAGTTCTTAGGTACAAATCTACAGTATCCTGGTGAGATTATCCACTGAAGCATGGGTGAATAAACTGTTTTTGGGAAGTGCAATCTTTAGTGTATCTACAGTATGTGGGAACTAATGTGTATTGAACTAGATGTTTATTTGTTGTTGAACCCTTTTTGATTTTGAGGTCCTTTCCGCGACTGCCTTCATGCTATGCAGGCGGGACATGCCACTAGTGGGATGTACCTGCTTAAACCGGATGAGAGTGACAGGCTGATGCAGGCATGGTGTGAGCAAGATGTGGACAATGGAGGCTGGACCATCATCCAGAGAAGGAAGGATGGATCTGTTAACTTTTTCAGAAACTGGGAGAGTTATAAGGTGAAGTGTAGCTCTAAGGCTCATCTCCATCTCCACATTTAGTCAGTCATTTAAAGCAATCCATGAGCTTTTAATGTAACTTAAAGGTTCAAGGTTACAGGTTAATAGGATTAAGTCAAAATCTTACTCAATTAAAAGTAGAAGTATCCAGACAAAAATGCATTCAAGTGAAAGTCAAAAGGTTGCTACTTTTAAAAAAAAAGTGCTCAAGTATTAAAAAGTAAAAAGTAAATGTTTTTAACTGAAGAAATTTATATCAGTTAATGCCAGGTTTTTATTTTTTAGAAGGTGAGTTTCATTTTAAAGCAACTATGAGATTTTACCTGAAAATATCATTCATACTCTGGAACTTTGCTGGTCATATGCATACATTGTTTGATAACGAATGAATCAGAAGTAAATAACCATTATTTACCTGTTAGCTAGAATTTGGACTTTGGCATCGATGCTAGTTTGACCTGGCATTAGCAAAGAAATCATGCTAACAGATTCTCGATAGTTGTTTTTCTACAGTGATAAACTAGCGAAACTGAAGTAATTGGATACTAAACTGAAGGGAATGGATGCTAAACTGAGTCCATTCAATTGATGTATAGCATACAGTCATTGGGTGGATGACAGAAGTGACCTTCATGATTTGTAATATTTGTATTTGAAGGTCTGAATAAAATTTAAGGAGCAAATGTAAGTTTTTTTTTCCTTGGAATTGTAATTAAGTAAGAGTACACATTCATTTTCAATAATACTCAAGTAATGTATAAATATACCAAAATAGTATAGTAGCAAAGTACAATTACTCAAGTATTTTCCACCCTTGGCTCCAATATTCTTTCACATCCCTGTATCCTAAAGCAAAGTAGCTTCACTTTCGCAAAGTACCAAGAAACAGAAGGCAGCAAAGCAGGAAGGCACACTCTGTGCCAAACCCCTTTATGTTCTTTCCAGACTGTGGGTTGTTTTGCGCAGGAATCTCTAAGGAATAGACGCATGCTGTCTAGGCTGTCATGGGTGATTGAGGGTACTGTTCAACTTGAAATGTGCCAGAAATGTGACGCCCCATTATTTCTACCTAACACTGACTCTCAGGACACTTCTCTCCTGTCTCCCTCATAGCCACACATGCAAGTGAAAGATGACTCTTGAAACCTCAGAACATTTGTCATGATTCCAGGTCCTAATGGAAAACCCTGTTCTGAACCAATGGGTTTATGTTACTTCTCTCTCTTCAGGAAATACATTTGGCCACAAATTGCGCTTACTTGCGTAAAACGCACACAAATGACATAGTCACTGTCCAATATTTGTATGTGGTTAAGTGCAATTTAAGCAGACTGAGATATCAGCATTTTTCAAATCAGATTTTGCTTTAGAGGAATCAAATACATAGTTAATCAGGGAACTCCAGAGGTCTGGTTTTGTATGCAGTTGCTTACAAGTAATTCAAGATTTTACGAAATTCTCTGTTTACAGCAGGTTAATGAAAAGTTACTCAGGTCTCATTAACAGTAACAACCTTCCCGTTCCATTTTGATCCAACGTAGTAAAGCACCACTATTAATAAAATCACATTTCTTTTCATTCCACTCCAGCAAGGTTTTGGCAACATAGATGGTGAGCACTGGCTGGGTTTGGAGAATATTTACAACTTAGGCAAGCAGGGAGATTACAAGTTGCTGGTGGAGCTTCAGGACTGGATGGAAAAGAAGGTGTACGCAGCCTATAGCAGCTTCCATCTGGAACCTGAGAGTGAATCATACCGCCTGCGTCTGGGCACTTACCAAGGCAATGCTGGGGATTCTTTAACCAGCCATAATGGCAAACAGTTCACCACGCTGGATCGGGACAAGGATGCCTTCTCAGGTTATTATTGTTTCTGACATATAAGTGCTTCAGTGATGGCTGGTTGTGATATCAGATAGTATGCTGAAATCTAATATTTATCAAAACTGCAATATTCCAGCACAAAATAGAAACTGTCTTACTCAATTCTTCCTCTCCTTGTCCTGTCTAACCTTACTACAGGAAACTGTGCTCACTTCCATAAAGGTGGCTGGTGGTACAATGCATGTGGCCAGACCAATCTCAATGGAGTGTGGTACTCTGGCGGTGTGTATCGCAACAAGTTCCAAGATGGCATCTTCTGGGCAGACTACGGTGGAGGCTTCTACTCCATGAAAGCTGTGCGCATGATGATCAGACCTATTGACTGAAGCAAAAACAAAGCCAAAACCTGAACATAGTTTAACACCTACATCTCTGTGCATATGCAGTGGCAAAACTGGAACTTTAGAAGAGCTGGGAGTGAATTCTTAATTCCACTTTCAAGTAGATAAAATGGCCAACTTTATCAACTTTATGAGCCCAGATCTTTGGAGGTTCCTCTGCATACAAGGCCTTTATACAAACTGCATCATAAATCAAAAGTACATGCAGTTTTATGGTTGCATTTCTCAATGAAGGATGTTGTTAAAATGCCATTGTGGTTAGCTTAGAGCTTGTTTGTAATAACATTCATTCATTTTTTTCTTTAATTATTCTTCCACTTTCCTGCTGCAGGTTGTAGTCACAACAGCCTGAGAAGGTCAGCCCAGATTTCTAAATTCAATTACACTTTATTTGTATAGCACTTTTAAACAATAGACATTGTCACAAAGCTTTTGATTTAGATTAAGACCTGAATGCCTGGTCACAGATTCCAGCTTCTCCATGGTGATCCACAGATGTTCCCATCCAACTGTGAAATAATATTTCCAGCAGGTCTTGGGTCTGCTCGGAGGTCTCTGTCGAGTGGGACATGTCTGATACAGCTCTAGCGGGAGCTTTGTGGGGTGCCAAAACCCCCTGAATGATCTCCTCAGAGTCTTTCCCCACCAGCAAAGTGACATTCCAAATTATTAAAGCCAGTTTCCATTGCAAGGGTCTGGACCATCTGACCATCTAAGGGTGCTTTCACATAGGCAGTAGTTAGTCAGTTTTTATTGAACCCTGGTACATTTCCCCCCTTGGTGTGGTTCTTTAAGCAGGTGAGTTCACAGCAATCACATGTGGGTGTGTCCCAAAACAACTGGTCTGGGAGCATCTGACCAAGGTGGTCTCAGTCGGCATCTCAAGCTTGGTTTGATTGCAGTGTTGCAGTGAGAAAGCGATTCATCTCTGAATCGACCCAACTGCAGGAAGTGAATCAAACATGCTATGTGTTTTGGACTGGTATTGTACCCGACCCCCATCCTTCATCGTGGTGTATTTGTGAAATCTAAAGACTAAAAGAAAAGACTGTATCTGGCATGAGCATTCAGTGAACCAAAATACATTAAATCTGACAAAGAACATCATAGGGATGCCATTAAATCAAATAGAGTAGACTTTGAATAAACCCATTCTCAAAACAGGTGATGAATAAAATAAGTAAACAACAACTTCTTCAGCTTCAGATATGGATTTGGAAGCTGCAAGATGGTAAATAATAATAATTTAAAAAATATTCAGTTCTGCATGTCAAATTCAACAAAGCAGCAGAAGTGCTTATCCAGATCTGTGCTCAGTTTAGGTTACTCTATCTCTGCTAAATAAATGTCACTTTCAGTGATGAGGTGTATAACAGTTTATATATTATTTTGACAAGGTTCTTCTCACATTTGGCAACCCAGCCTGCTTTATGACTGCCATGGTTTATTCAGATCCAAATAAGCTCTGATGAAGTCAGAGTACTGTGGAAAAAAACCAACACCTCTTTGTGCAGTTAGTTTAAATCAAATCCAGTGCTGGATGTTTTGACCATCTAAAAAAAAGGCACACTAGTCAAAAAAGAAGAAAGAATTATGGCCTAATTTTGTCGTCTTTTGAGATTTGAAAAAAAAAAAAAAAACTAAAGGAAACTGCAGACCAAGCAAAGGGCCTCAGAGGGGTACGGGCACAGACAATGAGAAACAGATTGCTCAAAACCCAAACAGAGCTTGGAGAAAAAAAATAAGGAAAGTGAGGAGAGTTGGTGGAGGTGGGGGAAGAACGGTTAAAAAGGAAGTGAAGTCGAACTGTGCTGAAGGTTATTTTTTTACTCTCCTCTAAAATACAAAGACGTTCACATTCTTTCCAGGAGAAAGCACACTGAAGGTTGTTTGATCTCAAGAGTCGCAAATCCCTGTGGGCGGTAATCGCAAGCGAGGTCTAAACAATCCTGGAGACCGATTCATGGACCGCAAGGACTTAAAGGAGCCTCAAATGTCAACGTAGTCTGAATGTACCCTGGCGTCAAAATATTATGCATCCCTGACCTAAACTAGGCTGTCAGGAGTATCATATTACTAGAACCTTCCTTCGATAACGAAAATAAAGTTCTCTTGGACACTGATCAGTGTGGTGGATCGCTATGTCAATATATTTAGGTTATTCATACATGACCTGTAGGTCTGTCAAACACATCACTCACCATCAAGTAGTCATCTAATATCTGTGCGCTGACAGAATGTGGGACTGGATCCTGACATTTTTTTTTTTTTTTGTCTTTATTTAAAGCTCTTCTGTGAAGCAGAACGTTCTGTGGTAAAATGTTTTAGCAGTCTTGGATTTTATGGGGTGTTTGAAATAACACAGATTTTCGTTCTTTTTTAAATGGAAAAGGTTCCATCATTCCTGACACGGCATGACAATTTGTCAAGATCACATATAAGATGTGCTCGTTAAAAATGATATAGCTTTCGTAGGCCTATTTCATAATTTATCATAACCAAGGGTCAAATTTGATCAGCTCTGAATAGTGAGAAATGCAATTTCTTATGGTGAAATGTTCATGCTGACCTTACACACACTCGTCATGTTAAATGTAGCTGAGTTTAATAGAAAAACAACTGGGAACTGAGTCACACACAGCAATTTAAACTTTAAACAGTTTTATAGAGAGGTTTATTGCTTTATAAACATGTTTAAAACAGTTCACTGTAAGTTTCAGGAAAAAGCAATTACTCTGGATTTAGAAAATTTACTGTGACCTTAACAGGGTCATACAAAATGCAGAATTTATTATTTTTAATTTTAGATTTAAATTGAATTAACCATGCCCACAGAATGGATGCCATGTTGAAACATGTAAGTGTTAATATGGTGAAAGTTTCTGCAAGGAAACCTTTATGTAACATTTATGGAAGGAGTCTCCAGTGTCAGCCATTTGTAACAGTCTGAGGTAAAGCTGTAAATTTAATTGTTCCGACATAACAAAGTCTTCGGAAGAAGAGTTCAGAAGAGTTTCTCTATACCAATCTATATTTTTCTGTCTTATTAACTTTAGTGTAAGTGAAAAGAGGCACGAACTTGCTTCACAGATGTACCACAACATTAAATGTAACTATAAGTGGATAAGAACTACAACATGCTGTTCTTTACTAAATAAAAAGATTTTTTTTACTTTCCATCTAACAAAAAGTCATGGTAAGTACTATCATGATTTATTCACTCTACAACTCATTGTTCAACACTGAAGCATGCAGAAAGATCCTAAAAGGTCTTCTCATTGTAATGACACCATTCTGATGGGAATATCCTGTATGTCCTGCTACAATAAAGAAACATTGAAAAGAATAGAGCTAAGGGGCCAAAGATACATCCTTGGGATACATCGCTATTGGTCATGATGGTTGAAGATATTGCTGAGTCAATCCTTACAGTGTGTGGCCTGTCACTGAGGAAGCTGTGAATCCAGTGGATGATTGGTGGATGAATTTTGGAATTGTGAATGGAGGAGACATGACTGTGTCTTAAGTTCCTATTCTGGCTTTATGGCCAAACTGGTTGCGATCCAGCTGTGCACTGACAGCTGGAAGGATAGATTTCAGTACCAGTTTCTGCAGGCATTGGGATGAACTGAAACACCAACTGCACCCTAGGCCTCCTCACTCAACATCAGTGCTTGACCTGACTAATGCGTAAATCCCCACAGCCACGCTCCAAAATCTAATGGAAAGACTTCCCAGAAGAGTGGGGGTTATTATAACTATAAGAGCTAAATCTGGAATGGGATGTTCAACAAGCACATGTGGATATGATGGTCAGACAGATTTCAGCAGCAGTTTCTGCAGGCATTACTGGCCTGTTTTGGTTTTGTTCAGACTGACATGGTTTCTTAGATACTTGTATGACAGATTTATCCAGATGATGGAAAAATCCCAAAGCTGTGTATCCGGTGGATGATTGGTGGATGGATTTTGGAATTGTGAATGGAGGAAACACGACAGTGTCTTCAGTTCCTATTCTGGCTTTATAGCCAAACTGGTCTTGATCCAGCTGTGGACTGACAGCTGGAAGGATAGATTTCAGCACCAGTTTCTGCAGGCATTACTGGCCTGTTTTGGTTTCGTTCAGACTGACGTGGTTTCTTAGATACTTGTATGACAGATTTTTTCCAGATGATGGCTTCTGAGGGAAAGGTAAGCCCCCTTCCTTGGATATCATCTGAAGCAGGTCTTGTCTGACTTCCACTTTCTTAAATAGATAACAAACATCATCCTGTATGCTTTAAAGAGCTATCAGAATACTACTCCTCCCCACCTCCAGACGTTACACAAGTAAGAAAACAAGAAATTAAACACTTGGGCTGGGCCATATGAAGTAGAGTTATGGGGAAATGGTTCCAGTGTTGACAACTCTTTTCACTGGAAATTAGTCCCTAGAAGTTACCAGATGATATCCTAGACTAAATGCCATTTTCATTGTTCTTCATGATAATCTGCATATCATATTACAAATTAGGATATACACTATATGGCCAAATGTATGTGGACCATCGCACCCATATGTGGTTCTTCTCCAAACTGTTGCCACGGAGTTGGAAGCACACAAATGTATAGGATGTCTTTGTATGCTGTAGCATTACAATTTCCCTTCACTGGAAATAAGAATAAGAGGCCCAAACTTGTTCCGGCGTGACAATGCCCCTGTGTACAAAGCGAGCTCCAAAAAGACATGGTATGCCAAGGTTGGAGTGGAAGAACTCGAGTGTCCTGCACAGACACCTGACCTCATCCCCACTGAACACCTTTGGGATGAACTGGAACAACAACTGCACTCCCAGGTCTCCAACAAGCACATATGGATATGAGGGTCAGGTGTCCATATAATTCTCAAAAAGTTGCTAGATTTGTTTACTAGGCTCGTTTTTGAGATAAAGCTGCTAAAGGAGTCTAAATAGTAAGAAATCTAGCAACAGAGTCTGTAAGTTGGTTGTTGGAGGCATCGCTTGACTGAGCAGAAGGTCATGATTTCAAATCCCAGCATCATTAAGATGCCACTGTTGAGCCCTTAAATAAGGCCCTTAGCCCTCAGCTGCTCAGCTGTATCCTGTCTCAATTGTAAGTTGCTTTGGATATAAGTGTCAGCCAAATAAATAAAATATAAAAGACCAGAGTTCATTGCCCCTGAGATGGTTAAGACCTTCAACAGCTCCACACAGCAACCAAACATTTGATGAAAAAAAAAATAATAATGCAGGTCTATCATGTACTAATCTTAATATCTTATAGATGCTAGACAGATGTTAGAATTTCTCTCTAGTAATATATAGATTAATTGATTTCATTTAATATGCTGGGATCTCATTCTGTCATTGTGTGAGATTATTTATGAGAGAACAGGCCAAATCTCAAGACCATGCAATAGGAGAAAAAAGAAGGGGCATTACTGTTAGAAATTCAGCTGACATTCTCCAGCTCACTGTGAAATCTTGCGTTGTCAACAAGTTTAACAAGAACCATTAATCTAGAGATGGAGGGGTAAAGGGAGGAGATCCAAAAGCCAAGGAATATTCAAGCTTGAACAGATTTTGTCTTGGCAAATCTTGATTTCCTTCTTGAAATGTGGATTAAGTTCCACTGCCTTGCTAAAGATGGCTACTTGATTGTAAATCCTAGTAAATCCCATCCTCTTATGTCTCTCAGCTCAGATGAATGCTGTATTTTGTGTATGAAGTGCATTGAAAGTCTATGTAGTCACGCTATTAGAATTCAGCTAGTTTGTATGGTCAGAGCTATCATCATGTTAGCTAACATTTCAAAATGATAAATAAAGCTGTTGCTAGTTAGCCTTAGCTATTATTTTCCCATGTTCATTGGGTCCTTGAAAGAAGCACTAATTTGACTTATTAATACGAGGTAGGTGACTCGTTTTGGTGTCAATGAGTACAAAAAAAACCATGTACTCATATGCTGTCTGAAAATTTTATTTATTTATGCAGCTCTGATTAATTTGATGGCCATAGTCAGTCTCATCTTACATTAGAGCCAGGTTATTCATTAAAGAATATCAAGATACCATTCAGAAGTACTGGAAGTCCAGTATCAGAAGCACTGGAAATACAGATTCTTAAAAACAGAGTTACGTACGGTAATAAAGTAACTGTAATCCTGTTACATACCTACCCATCTAGGGTTGGAGAGCCAGTAACAATGTAAAAAAAAAAAATAATAATAATAATGAAATAAAAAAAATAAAAAATCTTGGAGAGAGAACCAGGATCCAAGATCCAACCTCCTGTCCCAGAATCAACAACACAACCACCAATTCAACGACAATAACTTTTAATTTAAAGTTGTAAAGAATGGTAACAATCACAAAAGTAACAATAACCATAACAGAACTAATAATACCAAAGAGAATAATAATAAGAATAGGGGACAATAGCTTCAGAGGAGGGCATGGCCAAAATAACAAACAAACATAAATAGCTAACCGAGAAACCTCTTTAAATTACCTAGAAAAAAAGATCATCAAGAAAAATAAAAGAAAATAAATTACAAAACCTTTCCCTCTCTCCCTGTCTAACCATAAACAGAAGAAACCTAGTATTACAAACAAAAAATGGCAGCCTCCCCATACATTCCCCAAACAAGAAAGAAATAAAGATACTAAGCAAACAAACTACTTACAGCAGAAGTGGAACGTAAAGGAAAATCAAAACAAAATCAACAAATTTAGTTCTCTTTCTATTAAGAAACACTTCATCACAAACTCCTGAGCTCACTTACTCAGAAACAACTCAACATTATAACTCAACACACGATTCTGGGAAACAGGAGGAAGGATTCACCCTCGTCCAAGGAAGTCTCTCCCCTCTCTCCACAAATCCAATGCTGCTTATATCTCTGCTCCTCCCGTATGCCATCCAGTCACCTCAATTCAATCGACTAATTGAATACAGCTGGTCTTTCGGATGAGACATTAAACCGAGGTCCTGACAAACTGTGGTCATTAAAAATCCCAGCACACTTCTCATAAAGAGTAGGGGTATAACCCCGGTGTCCTGGCGAAATTTCCCCATTGGCCCTTATCTATCATGGCCCTCTAATACTTTCCATCCCTGAATTGACTACATCAACCTCCTCTCCTCTCCACCAATAGCTGGTGTGTGGTTGGAGTTCTGGTGCACTATGGCTGCCGTCGCATCATCCAGGTGGATGCTACACACTGGGGTGGTTGAGGAGATTTCCCCCCTATACTATGTAAAGTGCTTTGAGTGTCTAGAAAAGCACTATATAAATGTAACAAATTATTATTATTATTATTATCATTATTATTATTATTATTATTATTATTATTATTATTATTATTATTATTGCGTCAATCAGAGTACCTGCATTACGATGGAGAGAAAGAGGGCAGAGAACAAAAAAAACACATCCAAATACAACACAATATACATAAACACACCACTGTAAATAAACATACGTCCTCGGACATAGCAATCCTTCTGACTGGATGGAGCAGCAGTTGAACTTGAAGTTGCTGGAGGATGTGTGGAGAGAAAGTATGAGCCAATTCACCCAGTTTTTTCCTCCACAGACTTCAAACATGTTTGCGTGTAAGAGGGAAAGAGTGAGACACAGGATGTGTAAGCCTTGTTTTACAGCGAGTGTGACAGATGCCAACGATTGCTTATTATTCATCCCAGCAGGTCTGTATGAATAGTGTGGCACAGTTTACAGCACAGCATGCGCATATCTCAAACCCATTTTATGGATCTGATGTTTAATGATGATTTTAATCCTTCATGAGCAAGAATAAATCGCTGGACCTCCGAAATGGCAAAAACGTCACTGTATGTGAACTCATTAACCATCAACTAGAGAGAAATATCCTGTAGAGATGTGAGAAGCCAAAAAGTCCACATTTAGACAGTTCTCGGCATGTGTGCGCGATGTAGAATCTCCAAGGACAGATTTTACTTGGCGGTTCAGCTCTATTTAGGTTGATTTATGTTCCAAAATTTTTGGACGAGTCTTAGCTATAGCTGGACACTCCACTGAGGAAAGAAACTTAGATGTAGAGCTGCTGACATCTCCATATCTCTATAGTCTGTGGCTGTGATTCTAGTTTTTGGTAGATTTATCTTCATTCAAGCCCAAATGTTCACAACCATGAATACATATAAACAAACCTTATAGGCCAAGGGGTCAGCGTCCACTCTTAAACACAGCAGACTGAAATATACTCGAATTTCACTGGGGGTTTCTCTGTGAGGCCTATGCAAAGGAAGGTTCAGCCAAATGTAAAACAGTGATGAAATCCATATTTACTAAAACAGGAAGAAGGAGGAAATAATTGATGATGTGAATCACAGTGTTGTTGGTTGTTTATTCTGGACAAGTAAACAAGTCTCTTGTTATCATCTCAATCTGGAACATTTTCCAATCCGTTACACCACAGCGCTGTTGATTTCTTGATTCTGATTGGTCAGAAGTGCTGGCTGTATTTCAAGTCACAGGTTTGTGGTCATCTGTGCATACAGGGTCAAGCTTAAGAAATATCCAGACAGTCAGTATATGCATGAAACCTTAAATTAGAATAACTGCATTTAACTACATTAGCATGTCCGTGAACAGGACCCTGTTGCACAGAGACAGACCCTCTATGACTGAAGTCTGTGCAGAAACCCCAGGTGGAAAATTTCCTTTCACCGGTTGGCTAAACATCTCACTGAGGTCACTAAGGCTCAAATACTGTCATCACATCAGACCACTTCTACATACAGGACTCGGTGTTGAAGTCCAGCAGCATTAAATAATAACGTCTCTCAGGAGGAGCTAAAGGAGCAAAGGTGTCATCTTTGGCTTTACTCTGTTTGGCCTGGAAGACATCTGACTGGTGTGAATGGAGACATTTTGTGGGTTTTAAGAGACTGAGCTAAGCCTGAGGTCTTTCGACATGGCATCTGCTGAGTGGAAAAAGAGTGCCAACATACATGAGGCACTAAGCTACGAGCTCTGTGTGGCAGTCACTTCATCCTGAACATACAGAGCTGATTTTATGGGAAAATAGTTCTGGGAAGTCTGTTGAACAATTTCAACCAGGCCTGCCTCCAAGTTCCAAGACCTTTTTAAAAATGAGAGAGGGAGAGTGTTAAAAGTGAAACTCATGCTGTTACTGTTATAGTTGGACAGTTGCTATGGTTAAGACAAAGGAAAAAAAAAAACTCTTTAGATTGGTGTAGAATGCTTTACTGTAAGGTTCAGACAGTTTTCATATCAATAACAGATATGGAGAGGCACTTTGAAATTGCTTATAGATAGATTATAGAGTGTTTAAAGTGGACTACCCACATAAAGTGCTACCCCAGATTTCTCCAGAGAGCTGGTAGCAGTTTGAAAGTTATGAGGTGCATTTGTTATACCGTAAGGCATAAAACTATTTATGGTGATCTTGGGTCACTAAGATGAACATTTTACTTTCACATTTATGGCATTTGGCAGACACCCTTATCCAGAGTGACTTACATTTATGTCATTTACACAACTGAGCAGTTGAGGGCCTTGCTCAAGGGCCCACAGTGGCAACTTGGCAGTGCTGGGATTTGAACTCACAACCTTCTGATCAGTAATCCAACAGATTAACCACTGAGCTACCACTGCCTTAAAGGCTTAAAGTGCACAGTTCTTAAAGTGTACATACTACTACTACTACTACTAATAATAATAATAATAATAATAATAATAATAATAATAATAATAATAATAATAATAATAATAATAATAATAATACAACATTTTATTTGTTGGCGCCTTTCATAACACCCAAGGACACCTTACAGAAAGACAACATACAATAAGAACAGCATAGTTAAAATAGATACACAAAATGAAATAGATGAAGCAAAAATATAGAGTTCATTATAAAGAATAAGCTAATTTGAATAGATGTGTTTTAATCTGGGATTAGTAGACTTTGTGTGAGTAATAATTTTTGCAGCTGAGTTTTGAATAATTTGGAGCCGGTGGAGAAGTTTATCAGAAACACCAAAAAGGATGGCATTACAGTAGTCAATACGGGATGTTACCAGAGCATGAATAAGTACTTGAGTGCTGTGATATGAGAGGGAAGGACGACGTCCAGCAATATTGCGAAGGTAGAAGAAGGCAGTATGTGAGATATTATTGATGTGAGGACCAAAAGAGAGTACACTGTCAAATATGACACCAAAGCTCTTTGTTTGAGAGGAAATATCAAAGCTGAGGTTGCAGAGTTTTTCTTGCACTGGTCCCTGAGTGTTATGGACCCCAATATGATACAGTTCTTGTTTTAATGTAATAGTTCATCACTTCTAGAAAAAACTGTAAAATTTTTTAATTATTTATATCGATTCACAGTTTCACGATTGTCCAATTAAATGCTCTCCATAATCATATATGTCTATCCCTGAAGGTGAGTCTTGCACTACAAGTAGTAGCTTGTTAGCTCATTGGCAGCAAACATTGTTCACTGATTTGTTTTTGGCCGTGCGTCTTTTCTAACCATCGTTTGGTCGAGCGGCAAAATAGTTGGAGTTTAATTGTTTTGAAGAGGATGGAATTTGGAGATGATTTACCAATTTGAAGCTCTTCAGTGCTGGAATATATCGCTTACTCAGACAGAGTGAGAATGCAACTCTGTCTTTATACACCGTCAGGGCTTCATCATCAGTCAGAGAACGTTAAATGATGTGAGGCAAAAGGTTGTTAAGCTTCACAAAATGGGATGTAGCTATAAGAAAATAGCAAAAGGATTGAAAATGCCCATTTCCACCATCAGGGCAATAATTAAGAAGTTCCAGTCAACTGGAAATGTTATGAATCAACCTGGAATTGGACATGCGTCTATATTGTCTTAACGCACTGTGAAGAGGATGGTTCAAGTAGGCAAAAAATCTCCAAGGATCACAGCTGGAGAATTTCAGAAGTTAGTTGTGTCTTGGGGTCAGAAAGTCTCCAAAACTACAACCCCAATTCTGCAAAAGTTGGGACAGTATGGAAAATGCAAAAAACCCCAACAACAAACAAACAAAAAGAGTCATTTGAAAATTCGATTCACCCTGTACTATATTGAAAACACATTATTAACACATTATTTGATGTTTTACTTGAAAATATTCTCATTTCAAATCTGATGACTGCAACACACTCCAAAAAAATGGGACAGTCGACTGTTTACCACTGTGTAACATCACCTTTTCTTTTAATAACACTTATTAAGCGTTTGGTACTGAAGACACCAGTTGGTTAAGTTTAGCAAGCGGAATTTTCCCCCATTCATCCATTATGCATTTCTTCAGCTGCGCAACTGTACTTTGTTGAGCTTCATTGCCTTATTTTGTGCTTCATAATGCACCACACATTCTCAATGGGAGACAGGTCAGGACTACAGGCAGGCCATGCTAGCACCCGCACTCTCTGCTTACGTAACCATGCGGACAGAATGTGGTTTGGCGTTGTCCTGCTCTGGATGGCAGCATATGTTGCTCCAAAATATGTACATATCTTTCTGCATTAATGGTGCCCTCACAGATGTGCAAGTTACCCATGCCATGGGCACTGACACACCATCATACCATCACAGACGCTGGAGAAGTCGACGGCGCTTCTGGACAGTGTTGATGTACGGCTTCTGCTTTGCATAGTAAAGCCTTAACTTGCATCTGTGGATGCAGCGGTGAATGGTGTTGACTGACAAAGGTTTATCAAAATATTCCCGAGCCCATGTCAGGATATCCATTACAGACTCATGACGGTTTTTAAGTCAGTGACGTCTGAGGGATCGGAGATCATGCGCATTCAGAAGTAGTTTTTGGCCTTGACCTTTACGCACCGAGATTTGACCGGATTCCTTGAATCTTTTATTTATATTGTGCACTGTAGAAGGTGAAATACCCAAAATCCTACCGATTTGTCTTTGGGGAATGTTGTTCTCAAAGTGTTGGATTATTCTGTTGGCGGATTGACGAGCCTCGACCCATCCTTGCTCTTGGAGGACTAGGCCTTTTTGGAGGCTCCTTATATACTATGATTAGATGATTGCCTCACCTGTTTCACATCACCTTCTTATTTCAACTTGTCACATCGCTATTAGTCCTAAATTGCCCCTGTCCCAACTTTTTTGGAACATGTTGCATGCATCAATTTCAAAATAAACGTTTATCTTCAAAAAAAAACTATGCAGTTGATTAGGTAAAACATCAAATACCTTGTCTTTATATGTTTTCTGTTTAAATACAAGTCAAAGTACATTTACAAATCACTCCTCTTTTTCCAGCATTTTCCATACTGTCTCAACTTTTTCGGAATTGGGGTTGTATTAATTTGCCAACAATTTCAGACTTCATACTTTTTGTCCATTTAAAGTTAGATTTAATGTTGTTGAATGTCCGAAAAACAAGTTAGTTTTTATTCTCACTGATATCATAGCAGCTATAAACAGTCTTTCCTGTTTTTTTTCTCTCTCTCTCTCTCAAAGTTAAAAGGCTAAAATCAAAGCTTGTCATGTTACTTAGAAACCACAAAGTGTAAATTCCTCTATCCTGAAAACTTGACACTGGAGACTCCTTCCATAATTGTTAAATAAATGTCTCCTAATAGAAAACTTCACCAAACAATTTAAAAAATTTGTGCTGTTACAATAGAAATGATAATGTATTAAAATGAGTTTATTAATATAAACCTGTGATTTGCAGCTGCACTAATATCAGATCATCACCTTCTGACTCCTTACTCCTTTAGAATATATAATTCAGCAGTGCTGGGGTATGAAGAGATATAATTATAATTAGCAGCATTCATCTGTTGAAACCGTCTTTTGCTCCACCATGATGTAAGGGTAAAGGCTTTTATTACCCAGATTAGCAACTTGAGCTGCATATGAAAGAAAACATATTCAGACTCACCAGTGATGACATTTAAAAGCACTTTTTCCTGCTTTTATTTGATGCAAAATCCTTAATCAAGTCCTCAAAGCAGATCGTGCTCAGTGGACAATATGGCCGACTCTTTCAGTCTGTAAATAGTTTTCATTCGCTGTGTTTACATTCGGGTCACGGGGCTGTCCATCGTTCTGTGGATCAATAGATTTTGAGTCGTCATCCATAAATGATGATGATCCCTTTTTTTGTAGCACAAAGGTGAATGTTATAATCAAATAAGAATAAACATTACTAAAAAAAAAAACCCTAAAGTATAAAATATAACACTAAATAAATTACAAGCACTGACCTGTTAGAAAGTGATCTGAACAAACTTTGAAATACTTTGAAGGCTCTAGGAGTGTGAAGACAAAACGTGAGCACAATAATAGTGCTTCTTTAAGAATTTATTTGGCATGCCATCCTCAAATGGTTGTTAAGAACAGCAAAAATAAAGCACAAATAGCTACATTTATTTTCAGTAAGTGCATCTCCTATTGTTTAACCCACAAAATGGCAATCGTGCTATGAATCACTGAGTATTTTCCTCAGTGGAGGCCCTCCAGTGACCTTTCTCCTGTGCCATTTGAAAAGGGGAGAGTGTGATCAATTCTAAGTGCAGTGGAAAACACTCCGGAGTTGTTTCTCTCTCAGCAACATCATCAGGTTCCTTAGTGACTAGAGTTGCTAAATTGATGTCTCAAGATCTGGTGGAATTGAATGTTTGTAGGACTCACAGTCCATGCAGGATTTCGTTTATTTTTTTCAATTATTTTTTTTTATTTTGCTGCGGCTTTTTACAAAATTTTAGTTTTTTGTTTTTTTCTTTGCGGAAAACTACTTGTATTGGCGAAATTGCAATTGCATGAAATTGTTTTGCACGGTCTTTCACAGTGATTTTTGTTGGTAAATGAGCTGTGCTCCTGTTCAAAGTATGTGAATCGAAGAGGGCTTTGGCTGAACGTGCGTTGTTATGACGTCACTCGACGCGTCTTGGCCCAAATCTGTGGAAAATCTTTTGGAAAATGGGAAGCTCCGCCGAATATTGCAGAGTTTGCTTGATTTTGCATTAATTTCTGCAATCGCAAAATAGCTAAATCCTGGAGGGACTGAATTTATGTGGAATTTGTAACGTCAAATGTCTGAAATAATATTTCTTCAATAGCTTCCTCCCTGTTTGAAATCTATTTAAAGGGAATTTCAGGAATTAGTAACAATAAGGACTAGATGTGTTGGTGGTGAAGGCTTCCCCTACGTGTTACAAAATGTTGCTGCTTTTAAACCATTTTTCTGCTTCTGCGGATTTTTTTTTAAAATTATTATTATTTCTACAACTTCTATACTCATAGAAGAGTGATAATTTGACATTGTATGGATTATTGAATGGAAAAACAATAGGTTGACCCTGTTTTTTTTTCCCTGTAAAAAACGTTTTTAATGATCTCATATTTATGAATTATAGTATATAGGATAGACTGATGTGGTTATTTATTTAGAATTTATAAATTATAAAATGGCATATTTATAGAATCTAAATTATAAAATTTATGAATTCAAGATTCAAGGGTTTATTGTCATATGTCAGGAAACAGTTTGTTACACAGTACAGTGAAATTCTTACTCTGCAAATCCTCCCAGCAATCTCTGACATCATTTAAATAGGACATAAGGGGGAAAAAACAATATACGTGTGCAAGAAAAATTGTATATGTGCAACGTACAACCCCAATTCCGAAAAAGTTGGGACAGTATGGAAAATGCTTAAAAAAAAAAAAAGAAAAAAAAAACAAAACAAAGAGGAGTGATTTGTAAATGTACTTTGACTTGTATTTAAACAAACAAACAAAAAACTTATAAAGACAAGGTATTTGATGTTTTACCTAATCAACTGCATAGTTTTTTGAAGATAAACGTTTATTTCGAAATTGATGCATGCAACACGTTCCAAAAAAAGTTGGGACAGGGGCAATTTAGGACTAATAGCGATGTGACAAGTTGAAATAAGAAGGTGATGTGAAACAGGTGAGGCAATCGTCTAATCATAATACATAAGGCTCCTCCAAAAAAGGCCTAGTCCTTCAAGAGCAAGGATGGGTTGAGGCTCGCCGATCTGCCAACAGAATAATCCAACACTTTTGTTTTACTTTTGCACTCCTGTAGCCTCTGCCTGATGGTAGAATATGAATAGGCTGTGTTGGGGGTGGATATTGTCCTTAATGATGTTGTGGACCCTCTTGATGAGCCTGGCCTGGTACAGGCTTATTGTATTGAACTTTGCATCTACCAATCCAGACTGTGATGGAGCTGGTGAGGATGCTCTCGATTGTACACCCGTAGAAGCTGCTTTGGATTCTGCTTGGCATGCTGAATTATAGAATAAATCCCTCAAATAATCTTAAACTTTAGTCCAAACCTCTGAGAATAAATGGAATATTATCAGCATGATTATGCCCAGTACAATAGCCTAATACAGGCTAAGAGTTAGCATAATGGTAGCTAGTTTGCTTAGGAGAATGAGTATTTTATGGCTAGTTTGTTTTAATCAGTTAATGATATTCAGTAAAACTCTCATCATTCAATCAGGGATGTAAAGAGAACACGAAAATGTCTTAAACAACATCACCACACCGTATCCGTCTGAGGTAAAATGAATGGAGCGATTCCACTCTGTGTTTTATGCAGCATTTTATTGTTCAGTAAGAAACAATCCCGTGTTATGGTGACAGAATTTAATAAACTGGACAAGCTCATGTTAGAAAACATCCTGTAAACCTGTGCTTAGCGACCTGTTTGGTGGATTTCAGCCTCATGAGATGGGTTAAGAAACTTAAATAGCCGCAAGTCTCTGAGGCCCCCTAGTGGTTGAGACCCGGAGCTGCAGCTCTTGCAGCCCATTGGAGGAAACACGGCTCGGAAATAGCGGTCCAAAGTCTGTTAAAATGCGCGAAATCCGCGGCCTTCGGTTCCAATCGTACAGAACCATCCCCGTTTTAATAAGGGCACGGGTTCTCCACAACAAGAAAGCGACTCACGCGCGATGACGTGATCGTGTTTCAGCAACCCCCCGCCCCCCCCCCCCCCGGCTTCTAATTCCAGAACGAGAAGCTATGACGGCGCAATGGAACAGACCTACTGTATATATATGAGCGCGCGCGGCCATAGACATGTCAGACTAAAGTTTGCAGTGAAGCAGTGTAGACGTGTTTCTATAACTCTCGTGCAGAAATGCCAGAGTTTGAAAATAAAAAGGTGACTAAAGGGTTCCTGCAAAACATTCGAGACAGAATTCGAGTGTGGAAGCTGACGAACTCCAGGAAGAAATGTAAAGTGCAGAGTGTGCAGGTGAGCACAGAGGACGATGTAGCAAGAGAGAGGGAGGAATGTAAGAAAGTGAGACACACCGGAGAGCCAAAGAGAGTGGAAGTCAGGTGTGAGTCGATGGTGAAGGCAGGGCAGTCGGATTCAGAGGGAGAGCAGCAGCAGGTCGAGTCGTCGAACGAGGGGAAGAAATGCACTGAACCGGAGAGAGAAAAAACAGAGGTGGAGGCCTGCTGCACCATTCAGAAGCTGCTGGAGAAAGAGAGCATGATGGCCAAAAAGATAAGAGAGCTTGAGAAGGACAGAGAGAGACTCGAGTTCAGATGGAAGAATGAACAGAGAGCTGTAACAGATGTTAAGAAGGAACAGGAGGAGAAAGATAGAGCTCATCTGACGGTCTTGGAGGATTTAATGAGAAGGGTTATGCATCTGGAACAAGCTCAGGGCCAGAGAAATGAGGAGAGAAACACAAAAGATAGAAAGAAATCAGACAACACGGACAAGTTGGTGGTGAAGGTGGGGCATGTGGAAGCCGTGTTGAATGTAGACAGAGAGCAGCAGGATAGAGAGAAGGCCGAGCTGGAGAATTTGAGGAAGAAATGTGCAGAATTTGAGAGAGAAAAACGAGAGATGGAGACCTTCTGGGGAGAGCAGTACAGGACATGGTTTCACCAGCTGCAAGAGAAAGACAAAGCAATTGAAAGAATGCAAGAGGAAAAGAAAGAGATGGCCAAGAAGATACAAGAGCTTGAGGACAAAAATGAGAGACAAGAAGATCTCAGGCAGATGGAGCTGAAGAATCTGCAAGAAGAAATGGAGAAAGATAGAAGATGGAGAGTGTCGAGAACAATGGAGCTGACAGCGGCACCTCCAGTCAAGGGGAAGATGGAGGACAGGGATTCTGAATTCAATATATTGTTAGCCACTGATTCGTACAAGGTCACGCACTTTAAACAGTACCCACCGAACACTAGTAAAATGTACTCCTACTTTGAATGCCGTGAGAAGAAGACGGATCCTACCAAGACCCAGAAGGTTAAATATGACAAAACAGTCTTCTATGGCTTGCAGTACATTCTTCACAAATATTTTAAAGGGAAGGTCGTCACCACTGAGAAGATTCAGGAGGCAAGGGAGGTGTATCGAGAACACTTTCAAGATGATATGTTCAATGAGAAAGGCTGGAACTACATACTTGAGAAGTATGATGGCCATCTGCCCATTGAGATCAAGGCTGTGCCTGAGGGAAGTGTGATTCCGCGTGGAAATGTCCTCTTCACCGTGGAGAGCACAGATTCTGAATGCTACTGGCTCACCAATTGGGTAGAGACTATCCTGGTTCAGAGCTGGTATCCCATCACGGTTGCAACTAACTCCCGTGAGCAGAAGAAGATCCTGGCCAAGTATCTCATGGAAACATCAGGAACTTTGGAGGGACTGGAGTACAAGCTGCATGACTTTGGCTACAGAGGCGTTTCATCACAAGAGTCTGCAGGTATTGGCGCCTCGGCACACTTGATAAACTTCAAAGGAACAGACACGGTGGCTGGGATTGGAGTTGTTAAAAAGTACTATGGCACCAAAGACCCAGTGCTTGGATTTTCCATAGCAGCTGCAGAACACAGCACAATCACAACGTGGGGTAAAGACCATGAGAAAGATGCCTTTGAGCACATTGTGAAGCAGTTCCCCTCAGTGCCCGTGTCCATAGTCAGCGACAGCTATGACATCTACAATGCCTGCGAGAAGGTCTGGGGTGAGGACCTGAGGGAGCTGGTGGAGCAACGGAGTGCAGATGCGCCTCTTGTAGTGCGTCCAGACTCAGGGAATCCGCTAGACACTGTACTGAAGGTCTTGGATATTTTAGGCAAGAAATTTCCTCCTGTCGAGAACTCTAAGGGCTACAAGGTGCTTCCTCCCTACATTCGGGTTATTCAGGGTGATGGTGTGGACATCAATTCTCTGCAGGAGATAGTTGAGGGGATGAAGGAGCACAGGTGGAGCATCGAAAACATCACGTTTGGATCAGGAGGCGCGCTTCTGCAGAAATTCACGCGAGAACTTCTTAGCTGCACCTTCAAGTGCAGCTACGTGGTGACAAATGGATTGGGAGTAAATGTCTTCAAAGAACCTGTAGCAGATCCTACTAAGAAGTCAAAGAAGGGTCGTCTGTCTCTGCATATGACACAGGGCGGAAATTATATGACCCTAGATGAGGGGAAGGGTGAGCTGAAGGGGTATGGAGAGGATCTGCTGCACACAGTCTTCCATAACGGGAAGATAGTAAAGACATACACCTTTGACGAGGTCAGAGAAAATGCCAGGCTCAAGCAGAGTGAAGTCGAGGAGCTGCTTCACTGAGAGGTCAAAGCTTCTTTCCTCCTCTCCCAAACAGACACTCCTTCTACTCCTTCTAACACTGGGTAAAAAATAAATAAATAAAAAAATAAAAGACAAGATTGAAATTGTCAGTTTCTCGACTCCACTCATGAGGAGCTGTATAAAAAATTTGTATTGAATGCACACAATCATGCAATACCAACAATATCTCAGAAAAGTGTATTGTGTAATCATTTATCACGATATCGTTAATATATCGATATATCGCCCAGTCCTAATACACACACAAACACACACACACACACACACACACACACACTCTGTCCACTTTAATAGAAACACCTGTACATTTATGTAGTTATCTAATCAGCCAATCATGTGGCATCAGCACAGAATGAAGAAAAAGTGTGATCTCTGTGACTTTAACCATGGCATGGTTGTTGGTACCAGATGGGCTGGTCTGAGTATTTCAGAAACTGCTGATCTCCTGGGATTTTCACACACGTCTGATGTGAACATTATCTGACCTGTATCTGCATGATTTCATGCACTGTGCTGCTGCCACATGATTGGCTGATTAGATAACTGCACGAATGTAAAGGTGTTCCTAATAAAGTGGACGGTGAGTGTGTATCTTGCATTTACTATAGGCTTAAGACAGCCGAGTCTTTTCTGGGGTTGGTGCCTGACTTTTATGATCTGTGTGATGAAAGATCTACTTACTAGATGACAGTTAACGGTTAAATGACGAGATGCTAAAGTTCAGGGACATCGATATCACTAGTTAGTTATCGAGCAATGCGTTTCATTTCAATTGAAACTAAATTTTTCCTAACTAATGTGAACAAGTAAACACAATTATAGAAAAATAACATTTTTGAGTTGAAATGAAATGCGTGGCCTACTTTGTTGAGTTTATTGACCGGTTCTGTCTAACCTACTCGGGTTTGAGCTGCTCAGCTAGCTAACTGGCTAACGATAATAAGACTTGCTAAGTTTTCCCTTGCCTTGGTATTAAAGTGCATACATCTAACGCTGCATTAAATGTGACCGTGTAACGCAATAAATACCACTATAAACTAATCATTTATTCTTACAGTGTAACTGTAAAATGGCGGAGCAGGTAAATCCACCGGGAACCAGTAAAGTGAAGTGGAGAAAATGGCCGCTTTGGTCGCTTCGCGGCGGTTTTGGGTTCGCGCATGCGCAGTGTGAACCTCCAGCGCCAGAGGCCTGAACCAAAAACATTTAAATGAAACAAACATGCGAGATTTAATCATGTTCAAGTGACAAAAGGTCAAAGTCTTTTTATTTCAGTGCAAGGTTAACTTATTTTTAAGGTTAAGGTTATTTTATTTATTTTTTTTTACATTTATTCATTTAGCAGATGCTTTTATCCAAAGCAACTTACAAATGAGGAAATACAAGCAAAGCTATCAAGCGGAGAACAATACAAATAGTGCTGCCATACAAGTTTTTTAATTGAATCCTAGAGAACTAAAGTGTACAGAGTAGAGGTGTAAGAGCCAGTGTAAGTGCAGAATTTATTTATTTTTAATAATTTTTTTTGGTTGGGGACAAGTTAGGGGTTAGTTAAGTGATGACGGAGGAGGTGGGTCTTTAGCCAGTTTTTGAAGATAGTGGCTGCGTCCGAAATCGCGTACTACCCTACCACACAGTAGGCGAAAAGCAGTATGCCAGAGGGGTAGTATGTCAGAATTTTCAGTAGGCAAGAAACAGTAGGCGAGCAATACCCGGATGGCGTACTTCTTCCGGCGAGATTTGCCGTGCAGATAATGCAGTGGGACTGGTGCGGATGAGCTCAGGAAAATAAAAAATGGCGGAAGTCAGCTCTTTTTAAGTATTAAACCTTGGTTAAACAGGACTTGTTTAACAGTACCCAAATAAATTGTTAACTTGTTGAAGGTTTAAGCAAGAAAACAGCTGCCACAGTGTTTGAAACTTTTTTTGTGATCTCCATCATGCCTTAGCTGGCCAAGCTAATGGCGATGAATTTACCTCAGCCTGTTAACAAGGCCCATATTAAATTGCTAATTCAGTTTCAAATTGCAAAATGCACTTTCCTGATGTGCATTTTGCCGGTTGCTTTAATCTGGTGGTCCTTTAAGATTTTTGTGTTTATGATGGCATCGAAGGTCACATGACAATGCCAACATGGTGGATGTAGTATGTCCGGGATTGTAGACATACCACATAAACATACTGATTAGTATGGTCTGTTTCAACGGCCGTGCAGTAGGTACTGCATCGAATGCAATGCAATATGTACTGTCACAGTACGTGATTTCGGATGCAGTCAGTGGCAGATTGTGCTGTCTGGATTGAGGTTCATTTCACCACAGAGGAACAGTCAGTTTGAAGGTTCTGGAAAGGGACCTCATGCCTATACTATAGGCGTAAGACAGCTGAGTCTTTTCTGGGGTTGGTGCCTGACTTTTATGATCTGTGTGATGAAAGATCTACTTACTAGATGACAGTTAACGGTTAAATGACGAGATGCTAAAGTTCCGGGACATCGATATCACTAGTTAGTTATCGAGCAATGAGTTTCATTTCAACTGAAACAAAATTTCTTCTACCTAATGTGAACAAGTCAAGGCAGTTATAGAAAAATAACATTTTAAAGTTTATCGGAAATGAAATGCGTGGCCTACTTTGTTGAGTTTATTGACTAACTGGTTTTGTCTAACTTACTTGGGTTTGAGCTGCTCAGCTAGCTAACTGGCTAACGATCCCTTGCCTTGGTATCAAAGTACATACATCTAACGCTGCATTAAACGCGACTGTGTAAAGCAATAAATACCACTATAAACATTCATTTAGTCTATAGCAGCCATTTTTAAAAACACAAATAAAATATATTGAGTTTATTACAGTATATTACACTCCATTTTTGGAATAGTATGTTTAAAAGACAGTAGATGGAGCTGTTAGACAGGAAGTGTATCTGAGGGGAAACTTAGTCTGAAAAGCTGCAGCATGGCTCCAAATTCACTTTCCTACTGTTCAAAACATAATGAGCTTCATCATGATCTAATCACATTTAATCAGGTGTGTTAGAGAAAATATTAGTCTGTGCAGGTTCAGGGCCTTTCAGATAAATTTGCTTAGACGTGTTACCTTATAAGTTTCCCAGTGGACTTGATGGAATGTGACTTGAAGTAGGTGTAACAGAGAGATTAATACAGCAGTGTGAGCATGACTTACATATTATTAAGCCAAACTTGGGCTAAAATCTAAAAAAGAAACACATTTATTAAAAGTAATACAGTTAAATCTGTAGTCATAATATGTTTGATATGTAGGAATGTGCAGGTATTTTTCAAACTGATTTCTAACCATCCATCCACTATGCATCCATCCATCTATTCATCTGTCCATCTATTTATCCATTCCTCAATCCCATCCATCCATCACTCACCCATTCATCCATCCATCCACTCATCTATTCATCTGTCATCTATTTATCCTTTCCTCAATTCATCCACCCAACATTCATCAATCCATCATCATTCTTTCATTTATCCATCCATCCATCACTCACTCACCCATCCATCCATTATTCATTCACCCATCCATTCTCCTGTCCATCTTCTTATCCATTCTTGAGTTCATCCATCCATCCATCCATTTATCTGCCCCTCTATTTATCCATTCCACAATCCATCCATCCATCCCGCCCTCCCTCCCTCCCTCCATCCATCCATCAGCATTCATTCATTCATCCATCCATTTATCTGTCCATCTGTCTGTCCATCCATCTATTCCATCTTTCTATCCATTTATCCACTCATCAACCTGTCCAGCCATCTATTCTTCATCAACCCATCCAACCATCCATCCATCCATTATTCATTCACCCATCCATTCTCCTGTTTATCCATCCATCCACTCATCTGTCCACTCTTCCATCCATTATTCATCCGTCAATCCACTCATCCATCTATCTGGTTAACATTTTAACATCACTTGTTAAAGAGTTTCTGCAGCAGTGTAGACCTTCTACAGTATATGAACTTCATCTCTTGTTCCTGTTATGCATTCCTGTCCACTTGCCACTTGCTAAGTGCTAAACCAAATTTTACCCCCATTTTTCAGCAAGTCTGGTCCTGTTCTTCTGAAATGTGTGTGTGTGTGTGTGTGTGTGTGTGTGTGTGTGTGTTGGATCTGAACCCTGAGACTAAAACATGGTGTTATTAGTATGTATTTCCATATCCCAGACTGGCTCAAATGATCACAATCCTGAAACACGGTCTTTTCTTACTATCTACTGTTTTTCCCCCCTTTACTGATTTACAACTGATTTAATCAATGCATTTTATTTTACACTCTCTGATCCTGACACAACCTGTTAAAGCAACAAGCATACCCTCAGGCAGTGTTGAAATCCAGCCAGCAGAAACGCTTCTAAGTCACCATACCCAGACTACAACATCTTATGCCTGAGGTCATATGTACTGTAAACTGCTGCTCCTATACAAGTAATGAACCTCAATGTTTTTTAAAATTTTTTTATCATGAATAAATCTTAATACGCTTAGCTTGCGTTTCAAAAAGGATACACTTCTTCTGTTGTTATTTTGCTGGAATTTGACGTAGAGGATGTGCCTGGGCAGGTTCTTCAGTGGCCTGATTGTAGAACATGTTCCAGCAGATCTGCTCAAGTTATGCACTCTATGGGGGGCTTGGAGGAATGTGCGTGAACAGGATGAAGTGAAGAATAAGTCATGGAAGTGAAGTGAAGTGAGTTTTAAATTTCCCCATTTAAAAACCTTTTTAAAATAAGCGCTGCATGTTTTCTGAATTCATCACCCTCCCATTCAGAACTACTTTATTTTATTTTATTTTTTTTCTATTGATTCAATCCTTTGGATTAGGGCCTTGTTATAGGATACATACACATTACATTCTTGAAAATGTAAATGAATTGCAATTAGAGGTACATTTTGCTTTTTTTGTTCTTTTTGTTTTTGTTAAATCCAGAAACGCGGGGGGATACAAATTTTTCCACTGTATCAAATAGTAATTTTAACAGACATGAAAGGAAGTGTCCAGATTACAACCTCAATTCAAAAGGCTTGAATAAACAGTGGTGTTATGTCATAAACTATATCAGCCAATCATGCTTGATATGCAAATGAATTCTTAATATATAATACTAGCTAGAGGAAAGCACATGATGATTTTCTGCCATTTTCTTTGGCTGACTTTTTCATAATTCACTTTTAATGTTTAAAACTTCTTCCAGTGGAAGAACTGTGACGCTGCTCATGATTATTCAAAACACTAACTGTATCCATGTGGTGTGTGTGTGTGTGTGTTACTGAATATGTGGATGAATGAATGAAATAACTCTCTTAATTCTCTTAAGGCTTAGCTTAACCCGAGACACACCTTAACCACCCGTAATGTGTTACTTACAACCGTCAGAAAGATGCAAAGCTAAGCCACACTAAACCAGTAAACACACACCATGTATCATACAGTGGGGGGAAAAGTATTTGATCCCCTGCTGATTTTGTACGTTTGCACACTGACAAAGAAATGATCAGTCTATAATTTTAATAGGCGGCTGCATATTGTTATGTAATACGGAGGAAGGGCTGGATGCATGCGCAGGGGAAAAATCACTTTAATGGGGACAAATGCAAAAGTAACGGAACATGTGCAAAACTATCGGAACAGGGGGAAAAAAAGGAACACAAACGATAATCCAAAGAAACTTAAATGAGTATAATCCAAAAGGCAAAACAAGAATTCACATGGGCGAGACATAGATCCAAAAGGCAACGAGAGAATAATCCATAGTCCATGAAACGCGAGCAAAACATAGATTCACAAGGGTGAGGCATATATCCAAACGGTAACGTGAGAATAATCCATAGTCCATGAAATGCGAGCAAAACATAGATTCACGAGGGTAAGGTATAGATTCAAAAGGTAGGTAGGTATTTCGGTAGTTAGGTAGCTAATACTCCGCGACAAAGTGCACAAAAGGCAAGGCTTACTCTGCGTGCGAGGGGTTCTCTAACAGAGCCCCCCCCCCAAAGGCTCTGCTCCCGAAGTGCCAAAAGTTCCAACCACTCTGGCGGACCTGGGCCCCTGGGAAGGATCCTAATGTCTGCCCCCCAGGACCCGAGGCTGGTAATGTCCAGTGTTCCAGAGCCAGAGCGGAGCTTGTCTGGTTGTCTCTTCAGCCATGGTAGAGAACTTGGCTTGGAGCTTGGCTTGGAGCTTGGCTTGGAGCTTGACCTGGTGCTTGGCTTGGTGCTTGACCTGGTGCTTGGTGTGGTGCTTGGCGTGGTGCTTGATTTGAAGCTTGACTTGGTGCCTAGCTTGGAGCTTAGCGTGGTGCTTGACCTGGTGCTTGGCTTGGAGCGTGGAGCTTGGCTTAGCTTGGAGCTTGACCTCGTGCTTGGTTTGAAGCTTGGCATGGTGCTTGGCTTGGTGTTTGGCTTGGTGCTAGGAGCTTGGCTTAGCTTAGAGCTTGGACTGGAACCAGGACTGGAATCAGACTTGGCACCTGGATTGGAGACAGACTTGGAGACAGACTTGGAGACAGAACAGGGAACAGGACAGGGAACTGGACAGGGAACTGGACAGGGAACTGGACAGGGAACTGGACTGAGAACTGGACTGAGAACTGAACTGAACTCTCCCTTTAAGAGAGTGCTCCTAATCTCAGCTCGTTACCTGTGTAAAAGACCCCTGGGAGCCAAAAATCTTGCTGATTGATAGGGGATCAAATACTTATTTCACTCATTAAAATGCAAATCAATTTATAACTTTTTTGAAATGCGTTTTTCTGGATTTTTTTTGTTGTTATTCCGTCTCTTACTGTTAAAATACACCTACCATTAAAATTATAGACTGATCATTTCTTTGTCAGTGGGCAAACGTACAAAATCAGCAGGGGATCAAATACTTTTTCCCCCACTGTATGCATGTCTGCTTGGTCTCATCTGATGATCTAATGACCTGGGATTAAAAAAAAAGTACATTAGCAAGAATTTCATATGATAATCATGTGATGTAATTTTTATTTTCTCAAAACAATGTCATATTAGCTGTTTTTAGTTTCATTGACATACTGTGACAGACTTGCTCTATCACTGAATAAAAAAGCATCCTTTTTAATGCACTTGAGTGTGAAAGTTTGCACACCCTTAGGAGAAAATGAAGAAAACAAACAAACAAACAAACAAAAAAATTCCAAATAAGAAAATACTTACATCACTTTTACTCTCTTGTTTTATTCATTTATGTTACAAATTCATATTACAAATATTACACTGACTCTGAAGACAGATTATGTGTGCTAATATTTTGAAATGGTACTCAAGTCACATTCAAACAAGCTACATTTAAATGTAAAGTGCACACTCTATTTTAGTCATTATCGTTGTCCTGACACGCTGCACTAGCGTAGGAGTTCAATGAGAAAGCAGAGAAATTTCTTCATCCATCCAGCTACCTTCATTAGTTTCCCGATAACATTGAGCAACTCTGATTCAGTGGAACAACATCCAGAAATCCACAGAATCACAGAAGATGTATAATGTCCATTTGGGGTTGTTTCCAAAAAGGTTTGTGAACCTCTGCTCTACATTCACATTAGCAAGCAGCAAAGCTACAGATAAAGACTGTTTGTTTTCTATGTACAGTACTGTGCAAAAGATTTAGGCACATGCAAAGAAATGCTGTAGAGCAAAGATGCCTTCAAAATAATGAAATTAAATGTTTCTACATTAAAAAAATATATGGTAAAGGGCAGTAGTAAATGAAACAAAGTCAATATTTGGTGTGACAATAAAAATTTAAATAAAATATTAGTCTCCGGTACAATTAGTGCAGTTTTATAAGGAAATGAGCTGGTAAGTTTTATTGAGCATCTTGCAGAACCAGCCACAGTTCTTCTGGAGACTTTGACTTTCGCACTCGCTTCTTATTTTTGCAGCAAAACCCAGCAGCCTTCATTGTGTTTACTGTCTGAAAAGTGTCTCTTACGTAATACGCTGCTTTCTTTACTGACATACAAACATTTTTCTGTAACATTTCATTTTGTGCCAGAAAACTAACGTTTGGAAATCTAAAATGTTTTTTGTACTGACTTGATCATGTAGACGTCATAAAATAAAAAATCTATAACAACGTTTGTACTAAAAAAAAAACATAGGGTGCCTAAAACTTTTCCACAGTTTTATGGAAACATGCAACATGGAGTTGTAATAAAAAAATTTTAAAAAGCAGTATGACAAGTGACATTTTTGCTTTGAGAATTTCTCAGTTAGATGCAAATCGGGTGTAATGCAGTAAAGTGACAAATCTAAACGATCTGAAACGCTGGTGAAGAAAAGCAGAGGTGAGAATCCTACAAACATGGCTCCTGCTGCTGACCTGCTCAATTTTCTGCTCTCATATTTAATTCCACATGTAAACCAACGAAGGGAAATAGACCATTTTTAAGCATCAGCTACTAATGTTGTAATGTTTGTTATGTACTTTTTGCTTTGTCTTATGGCTTTTAATTCAGCTCATTTATTCCATTTTGTCTCCTTCTTGTCGTGCGTTTTATTCAGATGAGCAAGTGAAGCCCACAGCTCCTGTGGAACCTGCCTCGGCATCTGCGTCTGAACAGGAACCCGTCACTCCCGTTCCTGACGCACCATCATCTTCAACTCTGGCTCCTACAGAGACCAAAGGGAGTGACAGTGTGGAGGTCTCTCAACCTCGAAAACCCATGCCCCTACAGGAGGCGGAGCCTACCACCGCCCCTGTGTCAAAGATGAAAAGTGAGCTTGACAAGGTAGAACAATCACACAGCATTTAAAAAAATTTTTTTTTTTTAAAAATTCAATTACTATTTACAGAAACACAGTGAACTTGTGTCTTAGGTGTGTATGTTTTTTAATATCCCACAATATACAGTATATTATACCTGTCTATGTCTGGAAGCGTGATGTAAAATGACTACTAAAAGACTACAAAGAAGGAAAGAAACAAATCTCATTCCAGCTGTTGTAGTGTTGTTGCTTGTACTATTACTTTATTTCAGTTTAGAAACATTATGATGGATCTGTGTGTGTGTTCTCTCCCAGACTCGACGCAGACGAAAAGGTCAGCCCCTCTTCCGAATCCCTCTGATGGGGAAAGTCCAGCAAAAGAAATAAATATGCAGTGCTTTAGGACCAGGTCTTGAATGCAGCTGTGATATGCTGTCCCACATGTCTGTCTGATTACTGAGTGATTTATCACTGGAACGTGTTTACTTAATTTACTTGCAGAAGTTTTAGTGCTGTTGCTTGCACTATTACTTTATTGTAATCTAGAAACATTATGACGAACCTGTGTTTGTTATCTCCTAAACTCGATCTCAGGAAAAGCGTCGTAGGAGGCCGGCTCAGCTTCTTTTCTGCATCCCGCCGGTGGAGCAAGACCAGCAGAAGCCCGAGCAAGCCAACATGCTGGTGAAGAAAAGCCAAGCCTCAGAACAGGAACCAGTCACTCTAATAACCGAGTCCATGTCTGCCTCACTACAACCAAGGAAGAGCAGGAGGAGGCAGAGACAGCATGCAAGCTGATGGGGCTTGTAGAACCTGCCTCAACATCTCCGACACTGTCTCAAATCTAATCCTGACACCGTCTCAAATAAACATTGTATTGCACTCTAAGAAAAACTTCATTTATTTTATTTATACTTACTCTACTTATATATGTATCCCATTGAATGTACATTAAATAATGCTTTAAAGATGGGACAAACCATAATTTTTAAAAAATAATTTTATACAAATACTTAAAAAATATCCAAATAGTAAGCAGGTAAATCATGTATTGAACCCTAAAATACTTATTCTATATATATATATATATATATATATATATATATATATATATATATATATATATATATATATATATAAACCTGTATTGTGTTTGCAATTGTTTGATATCCATGAGAGCAGAGTATTTTTGTGAAATTTTTAAACAAAAGATCAAAAATAAAGACAATTTTTCACAGCCTTCTTTGCTCATATTTACCAAGGGTGCCAATATTAGTGGAGGGCGCTGTATATATATTGTCATAAACTATAAGAGCCAATCATGTTCGATATGCAAATGAAGGCAGGGGATGATGTGCAGAGTGGAAGGGCAGGAAGTTTTTTTTTATCAGTTTGAAAACGAATTTAAATATTGATTTGATCGCAATTTAATCATCAATATGGATAAAACAAAACTAAAATATTTAGTTTTTTTAGTGTAATAGAAGACTGTTTTAAAATCCCTCTCAGCCATGTTTTCTGTCCTCCTTTCTACCTGGGATTGTCTGGATTCTGCTCTTGTGAACGTGTCTCCACGGGTTCTTCTGTGACCACAGAACACACCCAGCTGCCTTCCAACTCATTCCAGTGAAGAAGGAAGGTGTTGTCGAAAAAATAAACCACACAGTCATAAGCCGTGTGTGCCACTGGCGCTTTAACACAAGTACACCATCACACACACACACACACACACACATACACACACACATGCGCGTAAACCTATAATTATAATTTAAAAAGCAAGCATTGTTACCTGTAAACATGTTTACAGTGACACAGTAAATGTGCAATACAACTTCCTTGCATCATTTCTTTAAAAAGAATAGGTAATTGCAGGACTCGTACAAAAGCAAGATTGTTTATTAGTGACATACAAATGTCTTCAGCATTCATTAACAAATCTTTATACCTTACAAAGCAATTCACAAAACCAAAACAACATTTGGACACATACATTATGGGTCACACTCACGAAAGAAAATTATACCACAGCGCTGTTGAGTTCTGGATTCTGATTGGTCAGGAGGTGTTGATTAATTCATTAATTCATTTTCTGCAACAGCAACTCTGACAATCCCAGGTTTATATTAATGCGCTCGTTCTAAGACGTCATCGTTTCTCACACAGGGAGTAATGTAAGGATAATAATACCAAGTCGTTATTTCTGTAAGGAGATATTTATCTAACATTTATGCAAGGAGTCTCCAGCATCAGCATTTTGTAACAGTAAGTTTTCCACCACAGCAAAGTCTTCAGGACAGAGGAGTTTACACTTTATACATTTTCTCAATAACATGACAAGCTTTTTTTTGATTATTTAAATGACTACTTATAGCTGTACAACGTAAGTGAAAACACGAAATAACTTGTTTTGTGGATATTCAACTCTAAATGTATATAGAAACGGATAAAAAGTATGATGCGTCGTTCATTAATAAATTAAACACTTTAATTGTTGGGCAGTTGCTGTGGTATAAGAGAAATAAAACACTTCAGTTAAAAAAAAAAAAAACCCGCAAGTGTTTGATTCCTTACTTCCGTTCATGATGTACTGTAATTTAAAACCAGAAACCAAAAATTTAAAGTTTTTTAATGCCCAAGAGAAAAAATATCCACCACTTTATTACTAACATATCACTAACTAGCACAAGGTTCTGTTAAAAAAAAAAAAAAAAGTGTGATTATCCTCTAACAATGGATATGTTTGGGGAAAAAATTTATTTAGCACTGGCAACAAATTGTAATCAAATAGCAATCTATGTAATGTTTAAAAATGAGTGCAGGGGGATTTTAAAGTTCTGCAGAGCTAAATATTTCCCAAAAAACAAAAACAAAAAAAAACAAGTTCCTTGGTATTTCAAAACAGTTTCATTATTTTAAAAAATCCACTCACAAATCACCTTGTTGGAAAAGTTCGGAAGAGTTCAGATTAGTTTGAAAATTGAGTGATTTTTCACTGGTCTGGTTTCTTGGAAATTAATCATTTAGTGGCTGAAGGTTGCCAGGTTGGTAAAACTAACACAATCCATTCCTTGGTTTTGCAAACAAAAGCTGATTCTACAGATAATATCATTTTGAACAAACAGTTATAACAGGGATTTTTGACCAAACAGGTCGCATGTGAACAAGGAATTCATCTCAAAACACACAGCTTAAGTGTGCATTATTAAATCCGGAAGAAAAAGTTGAAGTGAGTGAGAAATATGACATATTTTGCAGTATGTTAGAGAAAAGGGAATGTGATGGGTTTGATGTTTTGCTCTGCAACAGTGTGTTTTATTTAAACCCGGACTTGGATTATCCTGAGAGTGGCTGAGCGCTAGACATAACCTGGCTGTGAGGGCTGGTTCGGGCGGGGCGCTGGGTAATGGGCTGCTTTGCCTCCTGAACTCTTCTGGCCACAGTTACAGCACAGCAAGCTGCCGCCGATCACAGTGAGAGCACACGCTCCCCATCCGATATACAGAGCTTTACCAAACTCGTACCTGCAAGCGGCGAGAACATCAACATCTGTACAGTCCTGTTGTGATTAGCTAGGAACATATTTTTTACTGTGATAAAAGATGCAAAGATTTATCCTCCCAGCTCCACTTTACTTTCCTCCAGTTCCACTATTGACCTGATCGATTTTAAAGCCACCCTAATCCATAGGATACCAAATGTCAATGAAAATGTTAATTTGTACCCTGATTAAATCCTTTTACAATGTACTAATTTGATACACTGTCTACTCTGTGTGGAAATTGTCACTGTAGTAGTTGTGGTATTTTCTATTAAGAAGTACAAGAAGCTGAAAATCTTATTGGAATACATGAATTAGTGCTAAAGTGTTCTCATGTCATAACCCGTAAGAGCCAATCATGGTCGATATGCAAATAAAGGCAAGTGTTCTGAATTTGCTACATGATAAAATCTCGATTGGTGCATGAGAGTGAACGTGTTTTTCAAGCAATTTACTATCCAATATTGGGGAAAAAAACATTAAAATATTCTTTTCATTCAGATCGTGTACTGTTTCCTGTTGTTGTTTTTTGCGGATTGTATTAGATATGGCTCGCTGGCTATTTCATTGATTTAATTCCACCCAAAAGCTTAAATATGGCTGAGTAACTTTGGAAAATAGAGGTAAAATGGAAATAAAGTGAAAATAAACTCGTCCAAAAACGAATTAAGACTAATTCTAGAATCAGGTTAAGAAAAATGACTCCCCACTTCCTGTATTATTAAACTGCAAAACTGAGATTTGAACAAGCAACAACAATGTGTCGTAATGTATCTCTAATGAAGAAAATAAAATGGTGGTAAAAGTCTGCTCACCTTGAATTAGTCGGGGTGAAGGGGTTGAAGAACTGCCGTCTGATGTTATCTCCATACCAGATAGTAGCAACGAAAGCAAAGGCACCTGAAGAACCAAAGAACCAAACAGGTGAAGCTTTAAACAGGATTAAAAAGGATTCCTGTAAAGAAGAATTAATATCATCTGGAACTGGTGGTACTTATGACTAGACGACAGGACAACATTATATCGGATATAATCACAAGCATGTAATCAGTGCTGATCAGTTTGTGTACTTTCCCATGTTCTCTATCCTACTCTCAGTTCTGGATGTTTTCATGCGTCCACCAATACAGTCATGTGAAAATATAAGTACACACTATAGAATTGTTTTTTAAATTTATTTATTTATTTATTTATTTATTTGGACAAGCAAACAGTGCATATTAATAAAGGTGTTAAAGGTGTTACACTATCAAATGACACATAAAATTGACATTTTGTAGTACACCCCTACATTTATCACACCTTCAACATAAAATTAGAATCAGGTGTTGAAGATCGGGTGCCAGTGATTAGAACCTGCTTAAGGAGTGCAGGTGGAACCTGTCTTATTTATACCCCTCTCATATCTAGTGTGTGGTGTTCCCTTTGCTATTGAGGTGTGTGGTGTCATCGTGCCAAGATCCAAAGAGTTCTGTAAGGCCTTCAGAAAAAAGGCTGTGTATGGTTGAGTCTGGCAAGGGATTTAAAAAGATCTCCAACTTATTTGAAATACATCATTCTACTGTAAGGAAAATCATCTACAAATGGTGCAGATATCAAACGACTGCAAAATTGTCCAGGACTGGGCGTCCCAGCAAATTCAGCCCAAGAGCGGACTGATACAAAAAGAAGTCTCCAAGAACCCCAAAATTTCATCACAGGATCGGACTTGTTTGTCCAGCAAATACCACAGATGCTCGATCGGATTGAGGTCTGGGGAATTTGGAGGCCAAGTCAACACCTTGAACTCTTTGTCAAGTTCCTCAAACAATTCCTGAACAATTTTTTTGCAGTTTGGCAGGGCGCATTGTCCTGCTGAAAGAGGCCACAGCTATTAGGGAATGTTGTTGCCATGAAGGGGTGTACTTGGGCTGCAACAATGTTTAGGTAGGTGGTACGTGCCAAAAGAAACATCCACATGAATTCCAGGACTCAAGGTTTCCCAGCAGAACATTGCCCAGAGCCAACTTCAGCAATTTGTGCTACAGTAGCTCTTCTGTGGGATCGGGCCAGACGGGCTAGACTTCGCTCATCAATGAGCCTTGGGCGCCCATGACCCTGTCGCCGGTTGTCCTTCCTTGGACCACTTTTGGTAGGTACTAACCAATACATACCCGAAACACCGCACAAGACCTGCTGTTTTGGAGGTGCTCTGACCCAGTCGTCTAGCCTTCACAATTAGGCCCTTGTCAAGGTCACTTAGGTACTTACACTTGCCCATTTTTCCTGCTTCTCACACATCAACTTCGAGAACTGACTGTTCACTTGCTGATTAATATATCCCACCCCTTGACAGGTCCCACTGTAACGAGATAATCAATGTTATTCACCTCACCTGTCAGTGGTTTTAATGTTATGGCTGATCGGTGTGTATAGGATTGAATTCAGGAGAACGTTGGAAACTGGCATGATCAATGACAAACAAGTTACCATGACAACCCATTAGTTACTGAAGGGGTCGCAATCGGTTATCATAATTCTTTTACAAAATATATCATTACAACTTGTTTTTACACATCACCCAGTTCTAGTGCTTCTCTACCTGTAATAATTATGTTATAACGTAAGTGATAACAGGAACTAACTCATTTTGTGGATGTTCCACAACATTTTCCTGAAGTCCTGAAGTGTTTTATCCCTTACTGGGAGATGTGTTTGTATATCATATCTCCACACCTGCGATGATGAACACCACGCCTCCAGCCATAGCCACTTTGTTTTTGAGCTCCACGTCGTCCTCCAGGCACTTGGTGCACTTCATGCCCACTGTGGCCACCAGGATGGCGATGCCACACAGCAGGATCCCCGACAGCATGAACCCTCGAGCCGCCTGGACCTCCACTGCAGCGGGAGAGACATAAACGCATCCATATCAGACAGACGTGATAGCGAAGGGAGCTCATAACTGCGTTAAAATAGTTAAGCTTTTCAGGTATAAGTGGTACTTTCATAGCGCTAACAATAAGAATTAGCTGATCAGCTGATCGCATTCACATGATAAGTGCAATTTTGTAAAATGAGCAAGTCCTTACATGAGGTTAAATCTAGTTTCATGAAAAGTCATTTCTTTGTCATAATTGAACATTTTTCTCACAGTTAAAGCCTCAAGGCAAAGCTCTTGTAGAAAGAGACAAAACTGAAAGGAAAAAGAATTAAGAAATGTTGCATTAAAATATATTGTCTTATTTGTTCTCTGTTCATGATTTGACCTCTTAAATAATTGCTTTTGTAAATGTAAATAAAGAAATATAATTATATGTATTGTAGATATAGTGTTATTTATTTCTTTGCCATATTGTTAAGTGGAATAGCTGTTATTTGGGAGAAAGAAATTTAATAAACCATGAATAAAACCTTTTTTTTTTTTTTTTTTTTTTTTAAATGCTTGGAAATACGGTGTATTTTAATTTCTTTTCTGCAACAATTTAGAAAAAATTGTTTTGTGCCATGCCTGTACTCAGTACAAGACCAAGTTTTGATAGTGTTTTGGGAAACTCATGCTCTATTTTAGATTGTTATATAGTTATATTGCAGTTACAGTTGAGGCCATAAGTTTATATACGCCTTGCAGAATCTGCAAATTGTTAATAATTAAAAAAAAAAAGAATAATTAAAATTGTATTTTGTTTTTTTATTTAGTCCTGCCCTGAATAAGCTATTTCACAAAAGAGATGTTTACATATAGTCCACAAGACACAATAATAACTGAATTTACACAAATGAACCAGTTCAAAAGTTTACATACGCTTGATTCTTAATACTGTGTGTTGTTACCCGGGTGATCAACGACTGTTTTTATGTTTTGTGATAGTTGTTCATGAGTCCCTTGTTTGTCCTGAACAGTTAAACTGCCCACTGTTCTTCAGAAAAATCCTCCAGGTTCTGCACATTCTTTGTTTTTCCAGCATCTTCTGCATATTTGACCCCTTTCCAACAGACTATATGATGTTGAGATCCATCTTTTCACACTGAGGACAACTGAGGGACTCGTACACAACTATTACATTCACTGATGCTCAAGAAGGCAACATGATACATTAAGAGCCAGGGTGTGTAAACTTTTGAACAGGATGATCAGTGTAAATTGTTATTATTTTGTCTTCTGGGAAAGCAGAACTAACTTCTTGTAGGTGTTTTGCATAATTGTCTGCCAGTCTCGGACATCGGCTTGCTGGAATTTCTGACCACGCTTCCATGCAATATTCTTTCAGTTGCAAGATGTTTGTGGGTTTTCTTGCATGTTCTGCTCGTTTCAAATCCCCCCCACAACATTTTAATGGGATTCAAATCCAGGCTTTGACTAGGCCATTCCATAACCCTCCATTTCTTCTTTTTGAGCCATTCCTTGGTGGATTCTGTTGAACGGTCCACTTTCGGTTCAACTTCGACTTTCAGACAGATGGCCTCATCTTCAAGCACTCTTTGATGTGATGCAGAATTCATAGCTGAATCAATGAATGCAAGCTGTCCAGTCCCTGAGGCTGCGAGGCAACCCCAAACCATAACATTCCCACCACTGTGCTTCACAGATGGTATGAGGTGCTTCTCCTGAAAAGCTGTCTTTGGTCTGCGCCAAACATGTCTGCTGTTACTGTGGCCAAACAACTCTCTCTTTGATTCATCTGTACAGAGCAGATTATTCCAAAAGGCCTGGTCTTTGCCTATATGCTCATTGGCAAACTGTATTCTCGGAAAGGCTTTTTCCTGGCATGTCTCCCATGCAGGTCAAATTTGTGCAATCTCTTTCTGATTGTGGAAGCATGCACTTTGACACCAACAGTTGCAAGACTTACTAGCAGATCCTGTGATGAAATTTTGGGGTTCCTGGAGGCTTCTTTTTGCATCAGACGATCTGCTTTTTTTTTCAATGGGACTGGGATGGCCAGTCCTGGACAAATTGGCAGTCGTTTGAAATCAGCACCATTTGTAGATTATTTTCCTTACAGTGGAATGATGTATTCAAAATAATTTGGAGATCTTTTTAAATCTCTTGCCAGACTCATAACCATACACAGCCTTTTTTCTGAAGGCCTTACAGAATTCTTTAGATCTTGGTATGATGATACCACACACCTCAGTAGCAAAGGGAACACCAGACACTAGATATGAGAGGGGTATAAATAAGACAGGTTCCACCTGCACTCCCTAAGCAGGTTCTAATCACTGGCACCCAATCTTCAACACCTGATTCTAATTTTATGGATTTGAAGTTGTGATAGATGTAGGGGTGTACTTACTTTTTCCATGTGACTGATCTGTTTTTTTTTTTGGTTCATTTAAATTGTGAAAATTACTACAAAATGTCAATTTTGTGTGTCATTTGATAGTGTAACACCTTTATTAATAGGCACTGTTTTAAAGAGGATCAAATGTTTGCTTGTCCAAATATGTAAAAAACAAAAAAACAAACAAACAAACAAACAAACAAAAAACAACAATTTCCATGGGGTGTACTTATATTTTCACATGACTGTACGTAAACATCTGTTTGACCTCAACTGTATGTACAAAAAACACAGTCTTTTCGTAAGAACTTATATTTCTTTAAATTTAAGTTGATTCATTTCTGTTTGTGTTTAATTCTAGTCTGGTGTAGACAGTGTAAATCAGTTATGGTGCTGTAAATGTGTAAGATGATAATATTTCTATCCAAAACAATTAGATATTTGACAATAATAATGAATCTCCTATGATATGATATGATATGATTTGATTAAGGACCGGTTAGTTTACAAATGATGATGATGATGATGATGATGATGATGATGATTATTCAGAGTTACGATCAAATCACCTTGCTAGCCTATTACATTATCTACACAGTTTAAAAATATGAATGATTTGTTACACATCAGTCGTTTGTTTTTTTTTTATCGGTAATAATTGATTCATGATTAATTTCAATTTTCATCTTTTAAATCGATACACTGATCCAAATCCTCAGGTCTTTACACCCCTATGGTGTTGTGTGTAGTGAAACAGTGAAAGCAGTTCAGGAACAGTTATGGAATCTGAGGCATTTATCCAACCTGTCTGAACTCGCAGGAAAATGACACAGATAAGAGAGACGAGGGGGACGAGGAGGAGGAGGTGGAAGAGAAGGATGAGGAGGCTTAAGATGAGGAGGAGGATGACGAGGAGGAAGAGGAGGATGATGATGAGAAGGCTTAGGATGAGGAGGTGTAAGAGAAGGATGAGAAGGTGGAGGATGATGAGGAGGATGAGGAGAAGGTGGAGGATGAGGAGGAGAAGGATGATAAGGAGGAGGAGAAGGACGAGGAGGAGGACATGGAGGCAGATGAGGATGTGGAAGAGAAGGATGAGGAGGAGGAGGAGAAGGACAAAGAAGAGGAGGAGGATAAGAAGAAGGAGTAGGATGAGGGGAGGAGGAGAAGAACAAAGAGGAGGAGGATGATGAGGAGGAGGAGTAGGACGAGGAGGAGGAGGAGAAGAACAAGAAGAAGGAAGAGCAGGACAAGGACGAGGTTAAGGATGAGAAGGAGGAGGAGGACAAAAAGGAGGAGGAGAACAAGGATGAGCAGGAAGATGAAGATGAGAAGGACAAGAGGAGGAGATGTTAAGCTTTTGTGTAAGATGGAAGAGGGGATTTGTTGCTCTTTGTGTGCATTTTATCTTCAATACAATAAAAAGTATGATCATCACTTTAAAATGCTTTGTTCATTGAAATTTAATGAAAGTATTTATTGGTATGTTTACAGAACTAATGACTTAACTTGACTATCGACAACGTTGCAATGTTGTAATTCACTATGATTTCCAGCATTTCTGTAGATTTTACATAGAATTGTCTAATGAGCTTGTTCTGAACATCTCTACAGCCGTGGCCAAAAGTTTTGAGAATGACACAAATATTAATTTTCACAAAGTTGACTGCTTCAGTGTTTTTAGATCTTTTTGTCAGATGTTACTAACTGTTACTGAAGTATAATCACAAGCATTTCATAAGTGTCAATGGCTTTTATTGACAATTACATGAAGTTTATGCAAAGAGTCAATATTTGCAGTGTTGACCCTTCTTTTTCAAGACCTCTGCAATTCGCCCTGGCATGCTATCAATCAACTTCTGGGCCACATCCTGACTGATGGCAGCCCATTCCTGCATAATCAATGCTTGGAGTTTGTCAGAGTTTCTGGGTTTTTGTTTGTCCACCCACCTCTTGAGGATTGACCACAAATTCTCAATGGGATTAAGGTCTGGGGAGTTTCCTGGCCATGGACCCAAAATGTCGATGTTTTGTTCCCCGAGCCACTTCGTTATCACTTTTGCCTTGTGGCAAGGTGCCCCATCATGCTGGAAAAGGCATTGTTCATCACCAAACTGTTCTTGGATGGTTGGGAGAAGTTGCTCTCTGAGGATGTTTTTGTACCATTCTTTATTCATGGCTGTGTTCTTAGGCAAAATTGTGAGTGAGCCGACTCCCTTGGCTGAGAAGCAACCCCACACATGAGTGGTCTCAGGATGCTTTACTGTTGGCATGACACAGGACTGATGGTAGCGCTCACCTTTTCTTCTCTGGACAAGCTTTTTTCCAGATGCCCCAAACAATCCGAAAGGGGATTCATCAGAGAAAATGACATTACCCCAGTCCTCAGCAGTCCAATCCCTGTACTTTTTGCAGAATAGCAGTCTGTCCCTGATGCTTTTCCTGGACAGAAGTGGCTTCTTTGCTGCCCTTCTTGACACCAGGCCATCCTCCAAAAGTCTTTGCCTTACTGTGCGTGCAGACGCACTCACACCTGCCTGCTGCCATTCCTGAGCAAGCTCTGCACTGGTGGTGCCCCGATCCCGCAGCTGAATCAACTTTAGGAGACGGTCCTGGCGCTTGCTGGACTTTCTTGGGCGCCCTGAAGCCTTCTTCACAACTGTTGAACCTCTCTCCTTGAAGGTCTTGATGATCCGATAAATGGTTGATTTAGGTGTAATCTTACTAGCAGCAATATCCTTGCTTGTGAATCCCTTTTTGTGCAAAGCAATGATGGCTGCACGTGTTTCCTTGCAGGTAACCATAGTTAACAGAGGAAGAACAATAATTTCAAGCACCACCCTCCTTTTAAAGCTTCCAGTCTGTTATTCTAACTCAATCAGCATGACAGAGTGATCTCCAGCCTTGTCCTCGTTAACACTCTCACCTGTGTTAACCAGAGAATCACTGACATGATGTCAGCTGGTCCTTTTGTGGAAGGGCTGAAATGCAGTGGACATGTTTTTTTGGGATTAAGTTCATTTTCATGGCAAAGAGGGACTTTGAAATTAATTGCAATTCATCTGATCACTCTTCATAACATTCTGGAGTATATGCAAATTGCCATCATAAAAATTGAGGCAGCAGACTTTGTAAAAATTAATATTTGTGTCATTCTCAAAACTTTTGGCCACGGCTGTACATGAGCCCTATATGAAAGCCCGAGCTAAGAGCAGCACCTAATGTACTGACAGGAATGTACTGACAGGCATGTACTGACAGGAGCGTCGTAAAGGCAGGAAGGTTGAGATTATTATCATTATTTTTTAAGAATCTGAGTACAGAGATAACAAGAAAATAAAACAAACAAAACAAACAGACAAAAATTACAGGAGCTCATTAAACCTCATACATACACTGCTTTACCATTAACTTCTCTCTATATAATATGCTTTATGTTAAATAACAATAATAATCTATGACTTTAAGGGACCTAATTAATACTGGCACCCCTGTCAGCCCGTGCAGTAACTGATTATTATCATTATTAATAGCCTTATAGCAAAACAATGCACAATAATGTAATTACAGGAGCAACACAAAGGCAAAAACTATAGGAAAATAGCAGCTGTTTCTCCATCAGACTACACTGTTACTCCAAACCATACATTATATAAATAAATAAATAAGAAAGAAAGACAGAAAGAAAGAAGTAAGTTAGTAAGAAAGTAAATAAATAAATACATAAATAAATAAGTAAGCAAGTAAATAAGTATGTACATAAGAAGTAAATAAATAAGTAAGTGAACAAACAAACAAACAAACAAACAAATAAATAAGCAAAATCCAAGTATGTAAATGAGAAGTAAATGAATAAATAAATAAGTAAACAAGTAAATATGTAAGCAAATAAATAAGTATATAAGTAAGAAGTAAGTAAATAAACAGCTGCAAATAACTAAATAATACATAAAAGTAAACAAATAAATAGGTGGACAAATAAGTAAGTATCTGGGTAAAGTAATAAGTAAGTAAGCAAGCAAGCAAGCAAATCAATCAATAAATAAACAAACAAACAGCTGCAAATAAGGAAATAATACATAAAAGTAATCAAAGAAATAGGTGGACAAATAAGTAAGCAACTGGGTAAATTAGTAAGTAAGTAAGCAAATAAATAAATAAACAAATAAGTAAGTAAGTAAACAAACAAGTAAATAAGTAACTAAATAAATAAGTCATTAAGTATGTATATAAGAAGTAAGTAAATGAATAAACAGATGCAAATAAGTAAATAATACATAAAAGTAAACAAATAAATAGGTGGACAAATAAGTAAGCAACTGGCTGAATTAGTAAGTAAGTAAGCAAGTAAATAAATAAATAAAAAGCAAACAAATAAGTAAACAAACAAACAAACAAACAAGTACGCAAATAAATAAGCAAGTAGGCTTGTAAATAAGAAGTAAGTAAGTAGTAAGTAAGTAAATAAACGAATAAACATGCAAATAAGTAAATAATACATACAAGTAAACAAATAAACAGGTGGACAAATAAGTAAGTAGTTAGGTATGTAAAGAAGCAAGTGAGCAAACAAACAAAGAATTAAGTAAGTAAATAAATGGATGAATGAATAAATAAATTCAACAAAGACTACTAAGATAATAAGTATAGATAATAAGCTAGTAGAGATAAGATAGATAATAAATGTAAAAAAGAGACTGTCTCTTACAGGGTAGCTGTAGGAGTGAGTCGTAGACTTTGCACTGTAACTGGCCGGTGCTCTGGTACACACAGGACTGCCACAGTCCCTCATACACAGCCTGCGCTGTTATAATGTTGTCCCCTGCGTACGAGGACATCTTCCACTCCGTCATGGTGGTGGAGATGATCAACCCCACAAAGCCTAAAAACGCCAACGAGAAGCCGAGAAGCTGCATCCCTCCGCTGGCCATGTCTGCTATCAGGGAAGGCTTTCCAATCAGAGGAGGAAAGATATGATGGAAATCCTGAGAGAGAGGGAGAGAGGGATAAAGAGAGGAAGAAAGAGAGAGAGCTCTCAGCTGCAGGTCAGGAGAGAAGCTTCCCCTGGACTAAAGTGTGGAGTCTCCGCTGAGCATCACCTCCTCACTCACCTGGGAGCAACACACACCCGTCTGACCCACACGCCAAACACACACACACACACACACACACCCACACACACACACACACACACACACACACAGAGAGAGAGAGAGAGAGAGAGAGAGAGAGAGAGAGAGAGAGAGAGAGAGAGAGAGAGAGAGAGACTGGTGCCACCTGGTGGACAATTCACTCAGGGCAGGCAATTTAAATGTATTTAAATACAGTCATGGGAAAAAGAAAGTACACCCACCTTCAGCTTCTAGGTTTTAGGGCTTAAATAACAATTATATGGTCTTCACCAACCTCTATATACAAAAAAATAGCCTTATTTATACACTTGTTCTCGAGAGATTTTGATTCAATAAGTTAAACAGGTTAATAACTATTAGAGCTCAATAATAAATATAATAATTTTGATCATGTTGGGTTGGGATTGTTTGTAGAATGTAAAAATAAATCACAGACCCATTGCCTTCACTTCATGGAACCCTGAGGATCCCGGACGCCATTATGAGATCAGGAGTCATGTTTTACTAAGGGAGAAAACATGTGGTTTTGACCTTTCATAAACAAAAATTTCATGTAGGCTATTTGCATATGTTTTATGTGTGGTAGGAGAAAAAAAAAAGTGAAAACAATCCCATCATAAAATGAACAGGCTGTTAGTTAAAAAAAAAAAAAAATCTAAATATCTGATGAGAAACATCTAAATGAGAAAATGGTATATGATATGTACTAAATTAATAAATATATTCATTAAAACAACAACAACAATAACAACACTGCTCAATAAAAATGCTATTTGATAGTAACCCTTTCAGTTATGTGTTTAATAGCAAACTGAATGGCTAAAATGGCAGTAGACGTTTGTTTAGACAGGTCTCAAGATGATGTGAGCCAAATTTGATAAAGATTGGACAAAATTTGGAGGAGGAGTAACAAAAATACCACTTGGAAGCATTTTCAGCATATTATTGTAACTTTTGCCCAGTACATGGCGCTGTCAAGAAATTTGTTGCATAGCCTCAGGGCATGGTCCTGAGAATGCCTACCACGAATCGTGTCAGTGTGCAAGGTCATTGATGAGAAACAGCCTCACATCCAGTTTGGCGGCTTCGCCTTCAGATTTGTTGGCACGTTACTGGCAAACCGTTTGGAATATCAACGTTCTTATGATATTTTTTGTCCAGGGTGGTTTGAAAATGATTTATGCTAAATTTGGTGTTGATTGGACATGCCTGGATTTTAAATTTTGGACACATGGTGTAAAAGTTATGACTATAAACATATTAGAGCTTTGGCAGCACTTGGCCCAAATTTGGTCAGAATGTTCCTTAGACCCTACCTAGTGTGCCAAATTACATACTATTTCCAGAAAGTTCTATGGGCTGCCATAGAAGAAGAAGAAGAAGAAGAAGAAGAAGAAGAAGAAGAAGAAGAAGAAGAAAAGGTAGAATAACAAAGGCACCCTTTTGTTATTCTACCTTTTCTTCTTCTTCTTCTTCTTCTTCTTCTTCTTCTTCTTCTTCTTCTTCTTCTTCTTCTTCTTCTTCTCCTATGGCAGCCCATAGAACTTTCTGGAAATATGCCAGTTGGCATATTATTGTGGGTGCTTGGCCCCATAATAATAATAATAATAATAATAATAATAATAATAATAATAATAATAATAATAATAATAATAATAATAAACTTGTCTGTAATAACTAACTAACTAAATAGATAAACAAGCAACAAACAAACAAACAAACAAACCAGTACTACTACTACTAGTACTTTTTATAATAATATTAATAATAATAATATAAACTTGCTTGTAATCATTAACTAACTAACTAAATAGATAAACAAACAAACAAACAAATACTACTACTACTATTAATGTACTTTGTTTAGTTATTTATTTGCTTGTTTTCTATACCCATTTAACATGATTTATTTCTATGTAACAAAAACATTTTGTTTGTTTGTGTTTTTTCTAAAATGCGTTTTTCTCCAGCCCTCTCTGTTTTCATATAATTCTGTAAATGTACTTACTGCTGTTTTATTAAAAACACAAACTGAAAGTGATTATGTGAAAAAGAGTGCGTGAGAGTATTTGTAAAAAATGGTCCCTCAGATTATTGACTTAAGCGTCGAAAAGTCCACAAGATGGTGCCTAATATCAACAAAAAAAAATTTCGTATAATTTCTATTTCTGCGTGGCCTTTACAACTTTATTTAGTGTTGAACTTAATAGAGTTTCTATATTAATAACACGAAGAAACCCGCTGAATGACTAAACGCACCTGCTGCTGAGAAGCTCTAACCAGAGCAAACTCTTTTGTAACTGTAAGGCACTGAATGACCAACAGCAAATATTTTACTTTTGCAGAGCAGACGAGTGCAAGGTTAGCGGTGAGATTAGCACAGCCGAAACGGCAGAAAGTCTGAACCTGAACCTGCAGCTCGACCGATTCCTACTTACAGAAAATTCAGGACATGCAGGTACATCATGTACATTTCTCTTTCAGTGCCATATGTTTGGAAAACTGAAAACCTTTTTTTTCTCCTTATTTTGATCTGTTCTTTGTGTAAACATATTTGCATCATTCTATTTGTCAAGAAAATTGAAAATTATTTTATGGTTAAATACCATAAAGTTAAAACAACTACTCATAAAACAACTACTGTTGTTTGTAACTGCACTATGAGAAAGTTTTCCATTTCTACTACTTTATATATAGTTATATAATATGTTTATTTTTTTATTTATTTATTTTTTTAAAGATCATGTCTCATGAAAGACAAAAATATAAATCAGAAAAACCAATCACAATACACAAATATACATATAAAACTACTAAATGCTACACAGTTATAATGTAAACAGGTAACGGCAGCTGAATCCTCGATTCTGATTGGTCAGTAAGTGTTGATTCATTTTCTGTAACAGCAGCTCTGACAATAAGGCGCTCATGTGTATCATTGGTATTGTGAGGTTTTCTGTAAGGAGATGTTTATTTTACATTTATGGAAGGAGTCTCCAGTGTCAGAGCTTTCCAAAAATCAGAAGTAAAACTGTAGCTTTAAGTCTTTTGCTTTGTTTAAGTCTTATTAACTTCAAGAGAGAGAAAAAATGTCCGTTTGAGAGAACGACTGTTTATAGCTGCTATAACGCAAGTAAGAAGAGGAACTACGTTATTTCACAATCGTTAAATGTAACTGTACATGGCTAATAAATTGCTAGAACTGCTGTTGTATGAGAGGAAATAAAACACTTCAGAACATGCTGTTATAGGAAAACACAGGTTATTCATTTCCTACAAAATGTTACTTTTTCAACTTTTACAATGGATATAATAAAGCGCTAAAGTGCAATACTGAAACCAGAAACAAACGCTCATTTTTTGTTTGTTTTCCCAGAAAAAAATGAAGATCCACCATGCAGTTGCTCTGCTTTTCCTGCTTCAGCTCTGCCAAAACGCTGTCCTGAGCACCAGCAGCACCTCCTGCCCTCCACTGTGCCAGTGTTTCTCTGCAACAACCGTCATTTGCTCAGATCCACTGATGAAGACTTTGCCAGTGGACATCCCCTCCCAAGCGACAGCTCTGATCGTGTTAACATCTGGTCTGAGAAGTATCACCATTCAAGAGCATCTGGGAAACCTGACCAAACTTGTATTCTTGAATAACCCAGTGCAGAATGTCTTACACGATGCTTTTAAATGTCTGATGAATCTAGAGGAGCTGGAGATTAGCGGTAGTCATTCCTTGGTCTTAGAAGCTGGAGCCTTTAATAAGTTGGACAAGCTCACCAAGCTTCTTCTCAACAACAACAAGATAACGCATTTAGCACCGAGCATTTTCGACTCTCTTGAGAACCTGGAGACGCTTCAACTAAGAGGAAACATACTCAAAAGTCTCTGCAGGGCTCTGTTCCACAAGCTCTACAACCTCCAAGAGCTCGATCTGTCCTCCAACAAGCTTCCTAAAATACACACGATTGAGCTGAGCAAGCTGAAGAAGTTGGATTTAAGTTTGAACCAGATCACCTCTCTGTCCCTGGACACCTTCAGTGGAAACCCTCAGCTACAAATTCTGTCCCTGAAGGGTAACCAGATCACCCAAATCGCTCCGGGCATCTTCAGCCAACTGAACAACTTGAAGGAACTGAATCTCAGAGATAACAAAATATCGGCGCTGAGTGCTGGATTATTCCCTTCCAATCTGAAGAAGCTCACGCTCAGAGGGAACTCCTTGGTCCAACTATCCTCTGCGGCATTTACTGGCCTTCACAATCTCACTCATCTGGACTTGTCTCAAAACCTGCTATCTTCTCTTCCTGCAGAACTTTTCCACAACCTTTCCTCCTTAGAGCATCTGGACCTGTCTGAGAATACGCTTCAGGAGTTAGCCAGCACTGTGTTCAGAGGACTGCTCCAAATCAGTGTCATTGATTTGCAGAAGAACAACCTAACCTCACTAGAAGCAGACCTTTTCACAGATCAGGGAAGGATGTCGCGCCTCAAATTGGCCAGGAACAGACTGGAGAACCTGCCGGATGGTGTTTTCGAGCCGTTAGACTTCGAGTGTTTGTTGCAGCTCCATGGTAATCCCTGGCGCTGCGATTGCGACCTAATGTACCTTCACCAGTGGTTGTACTACTACAGTAACACCGTGGAGGACCTGAGTCAGGTTTACTGCACTAATCCCCAACCTCTCAGGGGAATGAGTCTGACCACCATGAACAAGGAGCAGCTTGTCTGCGTAAAAAGATCCATCTCAGAGACGCCAAGTACCATTAACCAGGCCACCAGCACTGACTCTGACAGACAGTGCAGTCTCCAAGAAGCCAATGGCATCATTGTTGTTAAGTGCAAGCTCATGAAGTGTACTGATTTAAAGCTTGATGTGCATTTTCACCAGTCAGATGGAAGGGCTTTTAATTATACTTTGACAGAACCTTGGCCAGAATCTGTTCAGTGCTTAAACGGAACGGTAATCCTCACTGTTTTTCCTTAGGTTTTTCTTATTAGTAATTCAATATAAAGCATTTTTTAAACAGGCTTCTACAAGGACACCTAATACAGTAATGCCATGTGGGACAATCTGGGAGGATGAGAAAACTTCCTGATATTCTGACTTCACCAGCCTCTCTCTTTTTTTTTGGCACGTTCCTGAGAACTCGCAAAAGTTTCCCAAGTCGAAAAACTTCCTGTTACAAAGTGCTGACACTGGAGACTCCTTCCATTAATGTTAAATAAATAAATAAACATCTCATCTTCATAGTATCGACGATTACGCCTTATTCTTTCCTTTTTTTTTTAGCTGTTTATTATCAGTTTTAGATTCATTTACTCATTTATTTCAGCATCCGCCATACAAGTGGGTTGTAAGGGTAAGGTGTTACTATAGAAACGAGAACGTATTAGAACGAGTGCATTAATACAAACCCGCGATTTGTCTTCACAGAGCTGCTGTTGTTGCTAAACGAAGGTTTAGTTGAGTCTGCCAACACCTCAGCCTCATATGACAGAGAGAATATTTTGCTTCTTTCTTGAAATTAACTCTTGAAATAAGCAAAATGTTCTAATAATAATAGAATAAGACTTTTTCAAGCTTGAGTAAATGAGTAACAGTATCTAGAAACAGGTGTAATAATCTTAGATTTGTTTAAAAACAATATAATAAAGAGAAATATCAGATGAATTTTACTATACTCAAGATATTTTACTGGTTACAGTAGATATTTTTTGGATGGCCCGATTTAAACGTCTTATAGGACCAGGTGGTTCAGCGTCCAATGATGTTTTCCCATACAGAGCAGATTATCCAGGAAAAATCTCTAACCACATGACTCACACTGAGCTGATAAGCGAGGTGGATTGTCTGCGAAGTTCAAAGTACAGCCAACACTACAAACAACAGTGTAACGCTCCAACACACAACCATATGCTCTTTATGTCGAAACACGTGCTTAACAGAATTTCATTATCTTGTGACCTGACTACTCCATTGTTAATATTATTATTATTATGAATATTATCTAATGTTTACAGTTATTAACACCAAGGTTTATTTAGTTGTTTATTTATTTGTTTATTTTGCATCCAGGGACCCCTTAAATGCCTTACACAGATTCATTCAGTATGGATTTCATCTACGAACACAATCCCAATAGTCAAACATACAGCTCAATATTTAAACATTATGACATCATAATTTGGTTATTTCTTTCCACCATTGAGCTTTTCCAACAGAACACATTAGGTCCATATAATCTATATTGGTTTGAATTAAATTCAACAGAAGTTAAACGCAATACTAAATTCTCAGGAATTCATATCAATCATATGTATGAGAACGTTGATAATGGTTGTGATTTCCAGCACTGTGACAAAATAAACACTCATAAACACTCGTATCAGTTCTGTGGAACCGTGGCTATGCGTGACGGACCACGCCCTGAGAACGAGAACGTGTAATCCTTTTCAGAATTTCTAATAAAACGATTGTTATTAAACTGGATGTCCTTGGGATATCCAAACGGACCCATGAAATGATCCTTGAACCGAACCAGCAAGATTTCTGAAGAAGAAAAAACAGCATGGTGCTAAAGTTCACCCACAGAGGGCGCTCTTTGCTGGAGAGAACAGCTCCATTGGAACAAGCTCTCTCACTGCAAAAGAAGCAAACAAGAAAAAAAATATATGTATATATTTGAACTTTTTGATGAATCACTTACAAGATTCGAGCACTTTATTGTGATATGTACAAGCATCTTGTATAACGTAAGTCTTAGTTTGGACGTTTGCACGGATCCTGCGGTAGATTTCAAATAAAAGATAAATAATGCGAAATAAAATGATGTGTGTGCGTGTGTGTGTATATATAGACACACACATATATACACACAGTGATGCTTAAAAGTTTATGAACCCTTTAGAATTTTCTACATTTCTACATAAATGTTACTAAAACAATGTACTGCATATGTTTTAAGTCATATTTATTCAGATATATCGAACATTTTAAAGGGTTCATAAACTGTCAAGCACCACTGCACATATACAGGATGTAAACTCTCATATAGCTGTTTTACTAAATAAAATAAACTTCAAACTGATTTAAAATGTAGCAGAAGCTGATATAATGATTTGATTTGATTGGTCGCTTTAGAGAAATAGTTACGTCAGTTGGTAAATTGTTTCACTGGATAGTAGCTTAATATCCTCAGACTAGTACGGATAGGTCCAGGTCTAAGAATATGAAGCTGAAACCCTGTTACAGAGGAGCTCTTCATTAAATTCAGACATCATTTCGCTCTGCAAGAGCTTTCTGGTTGGGGTTTTAACTGTCAATCGTGGCAGCCTTCGGCCAAAGTAAATAATTAAGCCAGACACTCCTTCAGCTATTAAATACGGTCCTACACAAAGCTCGGTTATGTAACTCTGCATTCCTTCGTTAGCGTAACAGGACAGCCGTGCAGAGGTCCGCTGACAGTCAGAGGCTCAAACACCCGGACAAGGGGGAAAAGAAAGTCATACATTCAGGCACCAAATATATAAATTTAAGAATTTGCACACATGACTTTAACCAGCAAGTGACCATCCCTGGTGTGCGATGAGCGTACAAGCTCAACCACTCAATAATATGCAAAAAAAAAAAAAAAAAAAAAAAGATAAATAAACACAACAGATATGCCAGTAGACGTGTGAAGGTGTTTTGAATTCTCTGATATTAACTGCTCTTCTGGAAGCCCCGCCCCTTGCACCCCTTTTCACATTGGTAATATCTCGTCTCGAAAGATGCACTGACACGGTGTCCTCGCATGTTTTGAGTCCACTAATGTGAAATAAAATCTTACCTAACATCAGACAAGTATATCACTGAAATAAGTTACCTTTATTAGGCATACACTGAAATGTGGTGGGAAATGTCACAACAGTGAAAATTGAGATGATAAAACAGCAGTGAAAATGTCGGCCGTGTGGAAACCATTCCATGCCACCCCTCCCTGTCTGAGATCTGTCTGGATGAGTAACATTAAAAAAAACAAAACAGGTTGTTTTTTTTTTTTGCATGAAAGTTAATTCCATCTCTTGGCATGTTTAACCTAAAATTACACGCCTTCATGTGTTGTTTAAGAAGTGCATTCATGAAAAGCACAATGCCATAATTAAGAAGAGATTTCAGATCAAGAAATCACACAGCAAATAAAACAACTTTTTTTTCTTTCTTTCTCTCCTTTGGTGTCAATTAAATCCGTTAAATTCAAATCCTTTAAACATCACCGGCGTTTATGGTGAGAAGGCATGTGCCTTCCTGTTCAACCTAAACCCCCTTCCCCCAAATTCACGGCCTCAACCCCAGCACCATGGAGCAGAGGGAGGGAATGACGGAAGAGAGAGAGTGAGACAGAGAGAGAGAGAGAGAGAGAGAGAGAGAGAGAGAGAGAGAGAGGGCGGGATCAGAGGGGGAGGACTCTGGGACTGCTAGGGCTTGTGGTGGAGTCTCTGTCTCTCTCTCTCTCTCTCTCTCTCTCTCGCTCTCTCTCTCTCTCTCTCTCTCTAGAGTTTGGAGAGTCAGAGGAGAGATCTGGTCCTGAACGTGAACGTGAGTGTATAAGAAACTCTGTTGCATTTTGCTTAAAAAACAAACTCATCCTGGACTTCAGTTTGAATCTGAAGCAGTGGTGTCTATCTCCAGCTGAACTGCGATGGCAAAAAACTCTCTCCTTGGAACAGTAAGGAGATGCATTTGATCTTTTCCTGCTAGTACAAATCCTAAAGGTGAAGAAGGACAAGAAAAGGAAGCAGAAGAAGAAGAAGAAAAGAGGAGGAAGAAGCGCACTTTTTGAACTCAAAGGTAAGCTCATTAGCTAGCTGCTCCACTTCATGCTCCTCACTCCAAACCCATCTCTCTCTTTCCCCTCTCGTCGACTTGTTCTTGTCCATGTCATGGATGAATGAATCTTCACAGAGTGTTTTGTTCTCGTGGATTATTGCGCACTGAGTCTGAAGAGTGTCCGGAAAGAGAGGGTTCTTTCCGAGAGAGAGAGAGAGAAAGAGAGTGAGTACATTGAGCTGTAAGAGTGAATGAGAGCGAAGGCTTCTCATTACGTTCCTCTGTTTTTTTAGCATTTTCTACCTTCTGAGGTTCAGACCTCGTGCTAATTGGAAGCATATGTTGATGCACAGTGAGCGAGGAAGTCCTACATGTTTTTCTTGCTGTTGTTGGCTCGCCTTTGTGCAAGAGAGAACGAGGGTGAGAGATAAAGTGGAGTGTTTTACCTCTAAGCATTGACACGGCTGCTGTGAAGATTATTAATGATGTGCGTAAGTAGTAATATTTATAATCCGAAAGGCTCCTTAAACCTGGGACCTGTTGAGAGCCGAACAATTGAATCAACTGGAATGAGGCAAATTTTATGAAAAGTTACAAAGGTTAAGGTTAATGGTTCGAGGCAATATTAGCGTTCGTACATTTTCTTTCTTCATTTGTGTACACCACTCTTTCAAATTCGTATGAGCTTCTCATGACATCACCTTCACTCGTTTCTCTCTTGAGCCGGCTTATCATTGTACAATTTTCAGCCTCATTTTGCTCTCGCAGACAAAACTCACACATCATAGAGATTAGTGTTCTGCTACGATGTTTGTCTAAAAGCCACCAACAGGAGGACGGCACAGGATGATGCTAAACTCTCGGGACAGCTACAGATATGGTGATGGCAAAACGTAAACGATACATACTAATGGACAGAAAAAATATCCCTATCACCCCAAGCTCATGTTAAAAAAAATGCTGAGCCCGTTTTCAGCACAAGCTGATTGATGACGTAAGCAGATAGTAGTCATTTTCTTTAATCACAGGTCTATCGTAAGAGGATCTTCATCATCACGCAATATACAGTAATCTGACATGGAGGACACACGTTATCGCACAGTCTATTATAGATTTCGGTGAAGATTTTGTTGGGATCGTGTCATGAGTCTTAAAAGGCAGCTGGAATCGCACAGTGTAAAACTTAAGTCTACATCCAAAGCAACTTCTGCAGTCTCAAACCTTGTGTAGCCAATAGGAAGCCATAGGATGACCATGAGTCACTGGAATTACCCTCTCGGATTTAAACATACAGAATATCATTCGTGAAAACAAGCTCTATGACTGTGGTAAGCCAAGATAAAATTTTTCTGTAAGGGATTTTTTTCTGAAGACTCTGCGTCAAGCAGCAACGCATCAATGTTTAAAACGTACACCGGACCCCCTTTTAGTTCCTTTTGCTTTGACATCACTGACCTTGTTGGAATTCATCTATTAGTTCATCTGAGAGTGTGTAGAGGCTGAAATGAGTGATTCATCGGTTTGTAAATTTATATTCTACATGATTTCTGTTCTCCCCGTGCTTCAGGGGTTTCCTCAAGGTACTCCGGTTTCCGCCCCCCAGTCCAAAGACATGTGTTGTAAGCTGATTGGCATTTCCAAATTGTCTGTAGTGTGTGAATGTGTGTGTGATCGTACCCTGCAATGGTTTGACACCTCGTCCAGGGTGTCCCCTACCTTGTGCCCCAAGTTCCCTGGGGTAGGCTCCAGCGGTACAGAAAATGGATGTTTGGATGGATGGATGATTTCTATATGAAGGTCAAACATGGATCAGATTCAGTAATGGCTGGTCACGATATTGAAATTCTCCGAACTCAACGTGACTATTATGAAAGCATCAGGGCAGAGCTTTAAAGCACGAGGTTTCATCATAGCAGACCAGCCAAACTTTATTCATTTTGCATAGGAGCTCCAAATTTTAACATACTGTAAAAGTATGAGTGATAACTACGAGTTATCACTCAAAAATATGCAAAGAGAGCAGTCTCTCCCACCCCTGAATCTGGAATGACTGACAGTTGCGTAAGTGTTTTGAACACTCTGATTTTAACTGACACCATCTGGAAGCCCCACCCCTTTCCTTAATCTCACATAGGAAATCTCTCCTCTTGTCTTGATTTTTCTTGCTTGAAACACATGCTCTTGCTTTCTGAGTTACATTAATGTGAAATAAAATTGATCGATGTATGCTTGATTTAGCTAATATTAGACAAGTATATAGTTAACATCAGTTAACAGATTTATAGGTATAGGAAGAAAGAGAGTCTGCAGGTAAACTCAAACAGACAAGTGGCAGATTTTTCCCTCCCAAGTGCCAGGTGGTTACTGTAAAACCCTTAGACAAGTGATCTGAAAGACAGACAGGCAGAACCTTTTTTTTTTTAAACTCAGACTAGAGGTTGAAACTTGTACCTCCAAACCTCCGACCAGGAAAAGTCAAAGAAAACACCCCCTCAACTAGAAATTCCTACTCGTGAACTCAGGGTAGTCTTCTCAACTACAAGTTCCTCTATGTTCAGCAAATGACATCGAATCAACATGGCTGCTCACAGCATCAGCAGTAAACACAGCAGCACTTCTTACCTTTATATGAGTTATACTGTATATACAAGTATTAGCTTCAGATCAATCACCATACAGACACTTGTGAAACCTTTAACACTGACTATACAGTACAGTTCACTGTTTTGAGGAGGAAAATTGGTGCTATGCCTGTTTGTGTTCAGAAAGCATACGTCTGTTAGCGTATTTAAGTCCAGGTGGAAAGATCTGACAGAACAAAACCATGGCTGAGAGCGATATAGAAGCTGCCTGCCCTTTGCCAGCCTTTGTACTGTGTCCTTTCTATGCAAAGTGGCTGTACAGCTAACATGTGTAAACCATTACAGGCACCATCGAGGACTACTGGACCACAAGTGGCAGTCCCAAGCAAGGAGTTTCTAAAAGGTTAAAAACAGAGTGGTGTCAGATTCATAAAAAGAACACGAGAGAGACGGAAACATAAACCCTGAAAGCAATAGATGTAGTTTAAGAGGAGAGGAAAGACGAACTGGGGAAAAAATGGAAAATATGGTAGAAAACGTCATCATTTTGAACCGCATTCTTTTGGCTCTCAGGATTCGGAGGCCGTAATTGTGAGCTGGTTTAGTAACTGTTATGCAGCCCACAGGATCCTCTGTCCAGTCAGCATGCTCTATATTGTTTCCAGCAGAATTTTTTTCTTTTCTGTAGAACGTCCAGTGTAGGAGGCGAGACAAATACAGGTTAAAGTTCCAGAAGAGCTAAACAAACATGGCTAAAATAGCTTCTCACTCCTCCCTGGACTCTTTTGACCAGATTCCATGGTCTTGTTTAGCATCAAGATTCAGCGTTGAGTAAGCAACATGCAGCATAAGGTTTTAAAGTTTGAACGGAAATTAATTCTTGCAATCTAAGCATTTGGTGTGATTATATCTGACGTTCTCAGAAATTGTAAAGAAGAATCAACGAATATCTTGACCAGATATCTGAAGATTGAATCTTGAACCAAGATGTCCTTGGTTTGTCCATCTGTGGGAATAAGGTTCTGGCTACAATCTTAGAAATAAAGGAACTAAACTGTATTTTTCCTTGTTGCTGGTTTCACCTTTTGTACTTTTTGTATCTAACTTTAAAGCTTTACTAACTTTTACAAAAGCTGCATGCACACTAAAGGTAGACAAGATGTACCCTTGATAGTACCACCCCAGTGACAAGCATAGACAGTTCAGGGGAGTCGGCGAGGGCAATACTTCTCCAACAACAATCCTGACACCCCCCCTCCCATTGTTTCTGGGTGAGTAGACTCTGAAATAATTATTATATACAGCATATGATTACTTTTTGCCACCATACCAAAAGAAAAACCCTGCATTATCTAGTCAGTGGACTGAATTTCCAATGAAGGCAATCAGAAGGAGTCTTTTTCCACTTAGCTAGGTTGGAAGAAAATGGAACAAGGCACAACTGACAGTAGAAAAATAATAAAAAGGAAGACTAGCGATATTAACATTCTGTCACAAGCATATGCTGCATATCAGTGTATCAGACTTTCACTCAAATGCTCTGTACGCCATGTTCTGTACCTCTAAATCTACCATGTGCATGCAAACCTTTTTTTTTTCTGGGAGACTGAATTGGGTCAAACCTAACGTACTGTTTGGGGTTGTGTAATGCTAACACAGTCTGTCCATCCATTTTCTGTACCACTTATCCTACACAGGGTTACGGGGGAGCCTGGAGCCTATCACACGGAACTTGGGTACAAAGAGGCGGACACCCTGCATGGGGTGCCAACCCACTGCAGGGTTGAGTTACACACACACACACACACACACACACACACTCACATACCCATTCACACACTATGGACAATTTGAAAATGCCAATCAGCCTACAACGTATGTTGTTCTCTCAAAAATGAAGAGAGACAAGGACACATTTTAGTTCGTCCTCTTCAAAAAGGACAGTGGTGCAGAAGATCACACATGTAACTAAACAAAGACTGCATAAATAAAATGGTGAAAGATTTTGAACATGCCTTGCCTCTTAAAAGCCACACTGCATTCAGTACAATGGCTTAATATTTGGAATAGAAAAAAAGTTCGAATGTATCTGGCCACTCTAACAAAATGACTGGCCCCAGCAATTATTTATTTCTGAGAGTGTAGATCCCTGCTCTAGTGTTTATCTTTCAGACAGGGTTCCAAGAGCAACCTGTTCAGAAAGCCAAGAATTCTCAACTCTCCAGTAAACTTTTTTTTTTTTTCTTAGATTGATTGACATGCTGTTAGTGATGACTGTTATCCGGACGAGGTCTCTTCTAAATGTGGAAACATTCTCTTGACATTTCTCAGTTTCTGACCCATGGTCATCACAGAAGGCTTTTCCTCCACCTCTCCGAGCCAGGTCACATTCCTGACTAATGGCCTCCTCTCTCCCCTCACCGAGCCTGACTTCCTGCTGCATTTTACGGTGTTCCTGCTGTCGCCTGGGGTTCAACATGGCCCTGAGCGCCATTAATCACGCTCTGTTGTTTGGCTCAACGCTGACACAGTGATCCCCAATGGTTGGAGGTCCTCCATGGTCCCGAGAAGATAACCCCATCCAGTAACCCCAGTCTGTGGGAATTTTTTTCTGATACCTTTTATCTCTCTGATGAGCATGTTGGAAAAGGGTAACTATTAATTACAGCATTTCTGCAAGCTTCCCAGCATGTTTGGCCATTTTTTTTTTGGAGCTATCAGGTCCAGCACAGGTCCATGCGAACTAGGTGTCAGGTTTTATATTCCGAGGCTCTTGTTTTTTTTTTTTTTTTTTCATATAAATCTGTGGATATTTTTCTTTCTTGTAATGAAAGGCAGCTCCCTGAGTCTCAAAAGACACAAATATCAGCTCTAATGTGACCACAAAGACCCCCAAAAGAATCTTGGCTCATAGTATTTCTGATCACTGGCCAACCAAAATCTCCAAAACGCCATTATTCAGCGTAAATCACGAGTTCATGAATGTGAACCGGGGCAGATCGAGAAGAGAGAAAGTAAACCACAGGAAATGCTAAACACCACTTAATAATAATAATTAGCCCAATGAGACACAGTCTGCTTTCGAAAGTGGGATGGACTGTTATTTAGCCATGGCTAAGCAGGATGATGTCATCCTCAGTGGTTTATCACTATGGTTAGTGGTGTTGACAACTGCAGTGATGGGGTCAGGAGGTCAATCCACCACATCACAGATGCAGTCTAATGTTCACATTCAAAAAGGTAATAAACCAAACCCAGAACGTATTTCTAGTACCATTTATGTTTTACATTTATTTATTTGTAGCAAGTATCATTAAGACCTTAGTAATACTACCACTGTTATTGGCCAGATCTACAATATACAATGTTACACCACAGTGCTGTTGAATTCTTGACTCTGATTGGTCAGTAGGTGTTGAGTAATTCAAAAGTAGATATGTAGATTTAGCTGTAAGAGAAGGTGGACTATAAGCATAACATTTTAAGCTGTTTCGTTTTTGGAGATTGATATAGTGCTTGGTCAAAAGGTGCTTTGCTGAGTTTCTTCTCATTTACTCATAGGAAATCCAAGAACACCTTTGATCTTTCTCAGGAAATCAACGTCTAACTTTATCAATACTCTGGGGTTGGCTCATTTCAAACCGCTTCCCGCTTGGAACCAGGATCTAAGGAACATAGCAAATAGGGCAAAATCTAATACAGCCAAGCTGTTGAGGATTAAAGTTCTTGCTCAAGGGGCCATCAGTGGACTTCAGTCAGTCCTGAGATTCAAACTCACAAATAGTTAGCTCAGAGTCCCTCAGAGTGCCATTTTCTTTTGCCATCCCGTACTCCATCCATGCTGCTGCCAAGAAGGTACATCTCTTGCTTGATAACATACATGTAAAGATTTTGGTTTTAGCTTCCATGGGAACGGTACCCAAATACCGCACCAAGATCGACCACCTACTGTATGTTGCATGACTATGCTTTTTGAACCACACTCGTGTCTGAGCAGTGTTCCCGTGGGCTTAACCGAGCTGTCCTCGCTTTCGCTTTGAGCAGCTGTGAGTGGGTGATAACAGATCATATATCTGCGTGAGTCCGCCATTTCCTGGGTTCCAGAGAGATATGGAAGGTTTACTGTAACTGTTGACACAGATTCCATGAATCAGGGGATTTGCAGAACATAGCAGTAATTTAGCAGGGATTTAGCAATAATTACTCTGCTGATTCAGACTCCATTCATATATTCATGTTAAACACACTGTATAGTCTGTCTTTTATAGTCTTCACATTCTATTATGTTCACTGTGCAATTTCTTACCACTTAAAATGATTATTTATGTATTTATTTATTTATTATTATAATTATTATTATAATTATTATTATTATTATTACCTAAAATCAATGTCCAATCTTTATTGAGAGATATGTTAATCTTGTAAGCTTATAGAACCAGAATGAGATGTGGATCAGGACGTTTGACGTGCAATGGGCTGTTTTATATATATATATATATATATATATATATGTACACACACACACACACACTCGAGACTCGAGACTCCTTCCATAAATGTCTCCTTACAGAAAACATCACGATAGCAACAGTTACAACAATGCATTAGAATGAGTGCATTCGCTGTGGTGTAAAAGTACACCAACATCCTCACAAATCAGTTCCAGTCTCCAGAATAAACAGCCTGGCTGTGTTTACGTATTTATGATCACCATTATGTGTTACGCCCTACTCCTTAAAAGAGTGCAGCTCTTTTGAAAGACTCAGACCGTATTAGCAGATGGTTAGTAAATCAGTGGCTTGTCTGATTTCTCCCAGGGCTTTCCCTTCTCTGCCCTCAGGGTGTCAGATTCCCGTGTGCTGATACAGGTGGAGGACGGAACCGCTGAGCATGATTACTGATTTGAAATCAGCGCTCTCTCCAGCTCGCTACATCTGCAGCACTGCGCACCAAATAAAGCAAGCTGACTCAGGAACACCTCGATGTAATTACAGCCCAAAAAACAGTCGGCTTGTTTTTCCACTGTTCGTATTGAGAACTCACAAGCACAGAGAGGGAAAATGCCTTTAAGGGAGCAGCTTCGAAACATTTCAGCATTTTTCCCCATCATTATTTTTTAGCCACTGTCTGAAATTGATGAGGCTAGCATATCTCACTATGGCACGTAGCTTTTCAGAAAACTTGATCAAAGTGTGACATTCACGATGTGAGGTAATCACACATAGCTAGCGAGGTTTTCAGTCGTCGTTTTCTGATCTGCTGTTGTGTGTTTGGTTTTGTCATCGCGTTTTTTGATTTGCTTTGTTTTTGGTTTTGTTAATATGTTTTTGCATTCATGGCCCACAGTATTAGAGAGATGGATATATTCACACTTGTATGAGCGTGTGCTTAAAACGTGTCTCAGACATCCTGAAGTAGGATTGATTGCTTTTAAATCTGTGTAAATGTGCCTTTAGTGCACTTACATTCCGGATATAATCCTAATACATGATGCATGAAACGGCCGAGTGTAAATCAAGCTGACTGGAAATCCTGAAGACGTGCCTCCACTTATCCGGGTGTGGAAATATCTTTAAGATTACGGTTGTGTCACCTTGATTTAATACGACAAGGCATTTTAATTATCTGCTGAAGCTGAATGAGGTGAAATACATCATGGAAAGCGGCTCAGTGGGTTGTGGCTACGTGGCGCGTCCAGCTCTTCAGGTGTCAGGATCTGTTCTAGAGGCGCCTGTTAAAACAAGTCCAGGTGTCAAATGCAGTGATCCCTAAGACTCTTGGACTCGTCTTTGCGCCTTGTGGGCTTGTAGCAGCACGCTGCCTCTGTCTTAATGGTACCTGTATTGGTAATAGCATGCTAAAGCATTTAACACACTAACAGCAGTGGATGTATTTACATGCACGCTAATAATATAATCATTATCATGTTACAGCACCTACCGCATTATTGAGGCGGTCGTGTGAGCATAATAGTAGGATATCATAAAAGTGATTAAAGTTAGGATCAGATTTGAATGTGATTTTTTTCGTTTTTGTTTTGAACTCTGGATTTAGTCGTATATTCCAAATAGTCACCAAATAAAAAATTGACCAGCAAGCTTGTTTCATTTCAAACAGTGCTTTATGACAGATCTTTCATCTTTGGCTGAGTTTATTGGCAGGCTAAGCAGTATATACTGTAATTACTGATGGACGTACTGTATGTGGACCAGGTGTTTCCAGTAATCCCACTGCTGAAGTCTGTGTAAACGTGTTGATAGTATTGTAACCTAAATACTTTTTTTTTTTTTTGCCAATTGTTGGTGTAAAAGTAGCTCCAATTGAGGTACAGTTCCAATAAAATAATGTGTTAGCCAATAGTTAACGTTCTAAAATTTAACAGTGATCTTGTCGTATTATCATAACCTTAATGATTAAATTAAAACATAGGCGTAAACCTGTGTTGCAAAGTGTAAAGCCTTTACTTCTTACTGTAACTGTCACGGATTCCCCCATCACGTCGCGGTTCCCATGGCGACAAGCACCATGTGCTTGGTCAGTTGTTTATTACCCAATTGTGCATTTTGTATTAATTCTTAATTAGTTTGATTATGTACTGTATACCCTCTGGTGTCCTTTTTTTTTTTTTCTTTTTTTTTTTTTGTGAAGTCTTGCCAATTGTATCATGCATTATCCAGCCTTGTTTTTAGCCATGCTTTCCTATTTCTCTGGATTTTGATCTTCACTAGCATTTTCACCTATTACCATTATGCATTATATATAGTGGATATAAATAATCTACACACCCCTGTTAAAATGGCAGGTTTTTGTGATGGAAAGAATGGAACCAAGATAAATCATGTCAGATCTTTTTCCACATTTAATGTGATATAGCAACTGACAAAATTCAAGTGAAAAACAAATAGAAATGTATTAAAGAAAAAAAAAAAAACTTACAATAACCTGGTTGCATAAGTGTGCACAACTATTAACTAATACTTTTATTGTTAAAGCACTGATTGTTCAAGTCATTCCACAGGTTTTTGATAGGGTTTAGATTTAGAAACTTCGATCTTCTTCTTCTGAATCCGTTCCTTTTTTTGACTTGGATTTGTGCTTTGGGTTGTTATCGTGCTGGAAGGTGAAATTTTTCTTCATCTTCAACAGTCTAAGTGAGGCCTGAAGGTTTTGTGCCAAAATAAATTGGTATTCGGAGCTATTTCATAATTTCCCTCAATCTTGACTAGAGCCCCAGTCAGGGCAAGTGAAGTGGGCTTTTACTATCATTCCTCTATATATCTTGTACACATTGGAACGAAATGTTGTTTGTCCACTGTAACACCAGCCATAACGTAACTAGTACGTTAGTATTTTCATTAAATGTCTCGTGCAATATTGTTTTTACGCTCCCTAGATGATTCGCGCTTGTTTGTGTAACGGATACATTCCTTAAAATGATGAACGAAAGTTTTTTGGAGGTGATGCGAGAGACGGAAGCGACGCCAGAGAAGTTTTTTGCTCTTTACACGTGCTGAAACTTGTGCCCTTGGAGTAAAAAAAAAAAATGAATGATGATCACAGGAGTGAAAACACACACACACACACAATAGCAGAGAGATTGCATTTCCGTTTATTACTGTACATGATCTCCACATTTCTGATAGTGGTACTGACAATGGCTTGTTTTTCGACAAGAATAATAGTGGTAATTCATTGTTGGATGCTTAAATACAACCTTCTGGTACACGACATGTGTAAACATAGTGTGTGCTTATACAGTATACTGTGACTGTAATGGCTGTGTGCTGTTATTCACATCACTTACAGTATATATGTTTTATATCTCACTAGAGTCTGAATTTAGTATCGGCTGTCTGGATGTGGATTTATTGCTTCCTGAATGGTGTGTGTGTGTGTGTGTGTGTGTGTGTGTATGGGGTGTGTTACTGCAACAGTAAAGGCAGAGGTTATCTATAGAAAGCAATCCTTAAACCCTTCAACGGAGCTCAGGCCAGAAGGTCACACTGAACATGGAGGTGTTTCCTTCCCAGTGTGTGTGTGTGTGTGTGTGTGTGTGTGTTGTGTTGTGTTGTGTGCTATGTTTACAGTTATGGCCAAAAATCGACAGAGAGGAAGTGAACTTCAATCTGTTGCTACGTCTATAGCATAAAAAAAGAAAGAAAGAAAAAAAAAAGTACAACATAAAACCGTACACTTCACATTTATGGAAGGAGTCTCCAGTGTCAGAGGTTTGTTAACAGTCAGTTTTCCGAAAAGGAAAAATCTTCATGACAGAAGAGTTTCTTTCTTTCTTTCTTTTCTTTCTTTTTTTTTTAGTAACATGACAAGGAACTATAAATAAAAAGTTAATAAGTATGACATGTCCTTCATTAATAAATAAAAAAATTGCAATCGTTGGCAAATGGCCATTATAAAGGAGGAATAAAACTCCTCATCAGCATCAGGATGTGCTGTTATGGGAAATTAACATAACTAAACTTCGAGGTGGTAACAGTTCATATCTCCACTTTGTGTCACTGATTACTTTCTTGGAAAATCTTGACCCGAAGCGTATTATTTCTTGCTCATGTAATGTTATCGAAGTAACAAAGTTAACACGAAGTTTTCTTAAATAGTACTAAAAAAAATCTTGTAATGTTGATCATTAGGTGAGTAGGTGTGTAAATATTGGCACCCACCTTTCAGCCTCATTAATAATTTACCAGTTTGCCAGTTAACCACCAAAAAAATCAAATGAATTCATAAATCAGTTGTGGATTTAAATCGTTATTCGGTTACGGTGTGTTAAGTGATGTAAAGTAAAAAAAAAAAGGAAAGGAAAAAAAAAGCTTATTGTGGCCTAGAATGGACTTTCACACAACTGGTGTATAGGTTTGTTTGTGTCATGGGAAAATACCAAACTTCTGCTGCACTGGAATATTAAGGAGCCATTACTTTTGCAAATTGCCCGTTCAGTATTACCCTGTTAATCGCCCTCATTCCACACAAAACTACAACCATTAATATCTAATTAACCAACTCTCCTGAGAACTCCACCCCCCCTCCCCCCATATAAAACCTTGGCGATGACCTCTTTCACATAGTCGCCCTTTCATTCCGATTCGGTGGGGGGGGGGGGGTCGTAAACACACACAACACACACACACACACAAACACACACACACACACACACACAATCACTACTTTTGGATTTACAGCTCTATTTATCATGTAGATAATATATATCAGACTTCATTAAGTGATACATTTAAGCAGCAAATCGGTTCAAAAACAAATAAGTCCTCGAAGGACCTTCAGAGATTTAGACTGATTGCTGACGACATCCGTCATGTCAGCGGTGTCGTACTGTATACAAGAGATTTCCCATTGCTCAGAGACCTCACGCAATAAACTGAAAGATTAAAGCGTGGAGACTCCATTCAATATCCAGAGTGACTATTATGCTTTTACAGTGTCATAAAAAGTTTCACAAAAGAGATTTCACTGCTGTGGTTTCTAGCTGTTAAACAATTAGGCTGCTTTCACAAGGACTTTTTTTTTTTTTTTGGTATCAATCAAAAACACGCCTCTCGACAAAACGTGTCAGGATGTTTAAAAAAATGTCATCCATGAAATATAGTATTTTGACTGAATTTACTGTAGAAGACTTTCTAGGGCGGGGCTTCAGTGATTCAAAGTCATGTTCAAAGCTATAAGGACAGTTTACCATCAGCTTCTATTTTATTATAGCACAAAACATCCCCCTACAGACACGCCTAAAACAAACCAGCTGTGCACATCAATATATTTTCAGATGGATGCCAAAAGGTTTTGGCCTTAGGACTGTAATATCACACAGGACAAGGTTTATACATGATACATCATATTAAATTTCACCACAAAGAAAAAGCACTGTTCGGTTCTTCAGTCTGCATTTTCTATCCTTGATTTTTTTTCAGCCTTAAAGACAAATACTTATGTTTAAATGCGCTGGTCTAAACGTTATTGAAAATCCCATTTTTGATGCTTGAGTAAAATCTGGAAACCATGCAGGCGTTAACTACATGCAGGTGATTTGCATAATCTGAATACCACGCCCAGAAAATTGACTTAAGGAACCGTGTAACCTGCTTCTGAATACGAGAAACTTTCTCCACATAAATACTGATGTAACCTTTGAACTTAAGGCACAAACTGAATGTGGTGCTTTGAGCGTTCCAGCGATAGATAGATAGATAGATAGATGGATGGATGGATGGATGGATGGATAGATAGATAGATAGATAGATAGTAATTTATTGATCCCCAAGGGGCAATTTGGTAAATTTGGTCATCTCTTTATTTGTTGCTGAAACTAGAATGCAAACCCTGCTAACAAGGTTTTAAGGTTTGCAGAACGTTTTCTGAATGTTACGCTTCTAGGAACATTTGGTTCATAGAATATTCTGCCAAGTTTCTGAGTATTTTAAGAATGTTTTTTAATCTAAACATTCCTACAATGATTAATTGTATGAACATTAACACTAACATATCCATAATGTTAATGTTTACCTTTATATAACGTTGCTGCGACATTTTTAGTTTTAGGAAATGAACGCTAACATTTCCATAACGTTAGTTTTTGGTCTAACTCTGAATGTTGTGTGAGCAACAATCTAACAATATTATGAAGCAAACCAAGAGAAGAACATTAAAGAAAGTTACAGGGACGGTACTTTCAGAATTTTTCAGAATGTCTCATTTGGTGTTTTTCTTATTTTCAATAAAAACACACAGGAGTCATTTAAACAGTCAGACGTGTATATATACTATTTTCTATTTCTATTCTGACTTCCCACAATGGGTAACATATAAACAGTAAAAAGTGAAGAATCAGCTCGGGAAGTCTGAAATGAACCACACAGGAAAAGCAAATGTCTGTCAGCATTAGAACTAAATATACTTCAGACTTTAAACCTCCAGGCTTCCAGGCATTATATCCATGAGTACAGAAGTGAGTAACTCATTACAAATTAAGATACTTTCGATGTAAACTGGTCTGAGATTGATTCTGGATTGATCAGTTGTTCCAAATCCCATTCCTGGTTCACCTCGACCATGTTTTTCTGCCACGCTGACCGAACCCGTGAAGCATGAAGCGCCTCCTGAGCTGAATGGAGCAGGACAACACACAGGATCAGGACCTACAGCTTCATGGGTCTTTCAGAGCAGGATCTCTTCTCTCTGTTGATATTGCTGTGTTGGGATAAGCAGGAACAGATAAGCCATGTGAGGGGAAGCCTTGCTCTAGAAACACAGGAAGTGCTCCGGGGTTTAGCTCGCTGCTGGACGCCACATGTGGCAATATTATCAGGAATCAGAAGCTCTTTAAATGCATCTCATTCATGATGCATAAACACAAATACATAGCAAATTCACTGTAAAGTCACTTTCGAGGATAAACTTTTTAAATTCTGTCTGCTTAGAGAAAAGTCTGAGCGAGATGAATTGGGAATTTAGCCACTTAAGGGCTGCAATTGATCAAATACTTAATCCATGCGGTTAATCTAGTTAATACTACGAACTTGCTTCTAGCTAGCTAGACACTTCAAATCATCTAAAACCAACAAATGGCGAACATAGCAATAACGTTAACACTCAGGAACTGGTTTTAGCCAACATTTTAGCCCTACATTCAAACTAGCAAGAAACAAAATGGCAGACCACCATTCATTTTCTATGTATGACATGGAGCTGGGATGTCAGCTACAGTACGGCATTTGAACTGAGGGATAAATCCAAACATCTGACCGGAACGATTCAGAACTGTAATTCCTACCATGCAATTAGTTCCAGACACTCAAAAATATAAGGAAACTGTGTGATAACTGCAGTTTCATCTCATCCAGTCATGTACAAGCTGTCAATAAATGTGTATAGAGACATTACCAAGGAAAATAGAGACAGCTGGTGCCTCTGGTGCGTGTCTGTAACTAGTACAGTTAGCTTGCTTGGCTAATTTGCCAACAAAGCTAGAACTAGCAAATTCAAACAACCAGTTTTCACACTAATTAGTATGTTATTTCATTTGTGTTTAACTAGTTAGCTGTACAAGCTACATATGTACTGTATATCTACTACCGTTTCTCATCGTATTTTCTAGATCCTATTGTAGATGTTTAGCCTGAACTAGGTAAACTGATAAGTAAAGCTATAATATGCTTCCCTCGGGCTTCCCTCAGGCAGACATTTCAACAGAACTCTTTACCAAGAGCAATGTCTATTAAAAAAAAAATCGTTCACTCCTTGCACAGTAAAACCTTTAAGAGCAAATTTGTTTGAAAGATAACCTTTTATGCTTTGTCTTTTATGTTTTTGCGATGATGTTCATTTTTATTTTATTTTATTTTTAGAATTGTGTGAATTGTGCTATGTTTTACGATGAGACCAAACACACGGTAAATATCCACAGTTGTGGCCAATAAAATATGACTGTACTGATTGTATGCCTTACATTTAACATCTTAAACACCCAGTTTAAACCTGCGGCGGCGGCCATGTTGTGTTTTTCCGCACAGATGGAGGAAGGCTACGAACTTGACCTGACCTATGTGACGGAGCGCATCATTGCCGTGTCCTTCCCGCAGGCCTGCTCCGAGGAGACCTATCTGCACAATCTGAAGGATGTCACGCGCATGCTCAAGTCGAAACACGCCGATAACTATTTGGTAAGACACGCCTCACCTGGTTGTTTACACACGCTAGCGGAGGAGAAATGACTTGCTGGGAGAAGCAGCTCAGGATTATAGGCCCTGGAGGAATGAGTTTCGGCTTGTCTCGTGAACGTCATGCAGGGGCGTCTGTACAGAGAGCTCTTTTCAAAGTCTGGCTTTTAGAGACAACAACAGCAATTAATGCGTTCATTACGACTGTATGGGTTTGAGGACATCCTTTTGAGTGATACAGAATCGTGAGGAATGTAGTGATTAAGACGTTATCTCAGTGCACAATGAACAGTCTTGGAATGTTATTGGTGGCTACAAGGAGGTTAGACTGTAAAATTTTATAAATAAGGTTGTTTTAAAACACCTGCTGTAGTAACAGTTTACTACAAAACATTGTTAGAACATTCACACAACCTTCCCAGTTAGAGAAAAAAATTATAATCTAGGAAATGTCAATGTTAATGTTTATCAGTGCGATTTACAAACACTGCTTAACATTGACCTACAAATAAATAAAGTTTTCCCGCAAAGTCGTAGAAATGTTTATAAATGTTACGTAAAAACATTTGTTAATGGTCCGACAACTAAAAATGTTGTAGCAACATTATAGAAATGTTTATAATGTTATGTAAGCACATTTATACTACACCAGGCTACAAATAATGCATCAAAGTTGTAGAAATGTTTACGAAAACGTTTCTTTACACTCCTAAAGCAAAAAAACTGTTGCAGCAAAGTTGCGGAAATATTTATAAACGTTATGTCATACCGTTAAAGTTAAAGTTCCTACAACTAAAAATATTTCATCAAAGTTGTAGAAATGTTTAGGTGAAAACTTTTGTTTAGGCTTCTCAGACAAAAATTGTTGTGGCGAATTTGCAGAAATCATCTTTAACGTTCCTACACCTACAAACATCCCAGAAACCTTTACAAACCTCATGTGAAAACATTTGTTAACGTTTATACAAATAAATTTGCAGCAACTTTGAAGAAACATTTACAAAATTTTACTCCTATTTTACAACCTCACTGTTGCAGAAATGTTTATTAATTGAAAAATGAAATGTTTATAAGTTCTATAAATATGTTTGTTAGCATTCCTACAAAAACGAAAAGTATTGCTGAAATGTTTCAGAAACATTTCAAATTGTTATGCGCAACATTGTAGGAACATTTCTCTAAATGGGATGCAAAAACATTTCCATAAAAAACCAAAACTGCAATGTTGTCATTTATAAATATTATTTTTTAAACATTTGCTAACGTTCGTACAACCAAAGGTGTTGCAGCAACGTTGCAGAAATGTTCAGAAATTATATGTAAAAACAATTAAGAAATTCTGACAGATTCAATTTTCCTTGAATCGTAACAACATAGAATTGTTAGAGACATGTCTGACAAATTGATAGATAAATGTCTTAGCACACATTAAAAGGGCGGGGCTCGTGCTGATGATCTGACTGATTCACTTTGATCTATACTGATCTCTACTGTATTCGAGAGAATGATTGCTGTTTACTCAGTGCTGAAATCTCCAGTGTTATCTGCTGTCTTGTGATGAGCGTATCTCTGTCTTTCTGTCTCTTTTCTTTCGTGTCATTGTTAATAGACTTGTTTGTACTTCTTCGGGATGATAGTGAGAGGCAAAGTTCTCTTTTTAAACGACCCGAAAGACCAAATCAATGCACACTGTGCACCGCTGAAATTAAATCAACGGATCACGGTCATACACATTACTGCATTACTGAGTATAAACCTAGTGGTGACCCGTGGTATTGCGCTTTATTGCTCCTCCAGAGAGCCAAGTTGTTGTTTTATTTTTCTCCAGGGTTTGCTCATGTTCCCTGTTTTTGTTCCAGGTGATCAACCTGTCAGAGAAGAAACATGACCTGACCAAGATGAACCCTAAGGTAATGGAAATAGATCTGTTTGGAAATGGATCACAGAAAGCGCTGGAGTATGTGGGTGGAGTGTTTTGACTGATTGTTTGGTAACGACAGTGTTAGTCATCAGAGGCTAGAACCAACACCACCCAGTGTACCTACAGTCGAATGCAAAACAGTTTAAGAAAAAAAACAAAACGAAAAAACGTTTTCTCTTTATACCACAGTGCTTTTGATTTCTGTATTCTTATTGGTCACGAGGTGTTGATTAATCTTCTGTAACGTTCATATGTATGCGCTTGTTCTACTATGTTATGTTACGTTTCTATAGTAACAGCTCACGTGACTAATCCATCTGATATGAATATTCTGCTCATCACTGACTTATCGATGAATCATCTGAAGAATTTGATTAAGCTAGCTGATTTGATGAGTTCAGTATGTCCTGGCTCGACTGTGAGAGACCTGATGATCTGCAGCACATGCTGAGTCACTGATGTCTGTGATTTTGCTCAGACTTTAGACACGGGTTGGCCGGACCTGCACGCTCCTCCTCTGGACAAGATCTGCACCATCTGTAAGGCCATGGAGAACTGGCTGAACAACGACCCGCTGCACGTGGTGGTCATCCACTGCAGGGTGAGATTTCATATACTTCACACATAGAGAAATGTTTTCTCGCAGGTTGTGTGTAAGTGTTTGCGTATACCAAACCGGACTAAGATTTTACGCTGGATTTCCAAAAGTTTTGGAAGCGCTGAGGCACGTGCACAGGACGGCTGATTTGCATTTGGTGACACCCCCAAAACTCCATAAAAGGAGAAGCTCACAGCCAAGAACGATGAATAAACGGCAAAACAAGAGACTTTCTCAGAGGTTATTTTGACTCACGTCTATGCCAATAAAAATATAGATTATTTAACAGAGTAACAGCACCTGACAGGCCAAGATCTCGAGCCAAAAATGTTAATTGTATGTGAATTAAGTGAGGTGAAAAGAAAATGATTTGACCTGAAACCAGAGGAAAAAAAATAGCTATTGTACCCAGGTGATTGTGGACAACATGTCCATGTCTCGATGTTGGCAGCTTGAGACATACCAGATCAGTCACTTAGTGCTGGCTCTAATAAAGTGTTGCATATGGGATTTTCACGGATACCAAATGTCTTGTATAAATGCTCCTACGAACGATTTACGAATAAATCTGTTCATATCCAGCTTGATAAATGATTCCCAATGTTCCCAGTTCACTCCATAAAGCACTTTTTGCTAACACTGGGCCTCATTTGTCAGTCTTTTAGTATATATGTGAGTACGAAGCAATGACCATGACCCGTAAATGATCAGACATGCTCACGAAGCAGATCAAACCAGGTCCACATTAGTGAGTCTCCTTATACAGTACGTACATTTACACAAACTCAGGAGCAAAACACCTTTTTCTGAACTAACTGGATTTTCATAAACACCACACTGCTTGCGTAAATGCTCCTGTGAACAATTTACAAAATATCTGATCATATCTAGCGTGATAAATGAGGCCCAATGTTAGTAACAAGTGAAAGTTCACTGATTTTACAGAGACTGCTTAAGTGTGTTGTAATGGAGCGAACAAAACAGAGCTCGTTTATAGAATGGCCTATGACTATTTTAAGGAAATTATAGCAGTATGCTAGCATTTATTTGTATGGTTCATCAAGTTGTATGAGGTGTAGTTAAGGAATATGTTGAAAGGAAAGTTATATGAAATTACACAACTGTGCTCATGTTACATGTCAGAAATACTTTTATTTATTTATTTATTTATTACTACCGCTATATTTGTATAGAAATTGTATCAAAAATAGTCCAATATTTGACAGGAAATATCTGAAACACATTAGCAACAAACATTTGTTGACCATCATGTCACTGATTTAAAAAACAAGAACAAAGAAAAAAAAAAAAAAAACAGCCAGAACAATGAACTATTTTACTTAAATTATTTGCCTTAATTTGACTGACATGTTTTTTCTTACATTATATTTTATATCATTTTTTATTCATTTATTTTGTTTTGATAAAATTTTTATAACATTTATAATCTATAACATTTATATTTTTATATTTGATATTGCTATTATTTTATTCCTTCACTGCTATTATGTATTGAATTTGTATTATTTATTATTATTATTATTTTTTTTACTTTATTTTATTTTAAACAGTTTTTTTTACTACCTTTTATTATTTTAGTTTCTTTGCTGTTTCTTCTTCTTCTTCTTCTTCTACTTATTATTACTTTTATTATTATTAATATTATTATTATTATTATTATTATTATTATTATTATTATTATTATTATTATTCACACAGAAAGCTTAGGTAATATTTTTTCCTGTGCTGCAGGGAGGTAAAGGCAGGATCGGAGTCATCATCTCTTCCTTTGTTCACTTCACGGACATCTCCGCCAGGTACCTCACGTCAGACTATTTTACTATTGCTGTGGTTGCAAAGTGAAAGCTGTCCTTATTTCCAGATTCGTCAGCGCTACATAACATTACCACACTGTTCAATACTGTAGGTAGTTTTTAACATAGTCTTAGATATAAGACATATGATTCATATAAACGTACAGTTGAGCGCAAAAGTTTGTACACCCTCACACTAACATGGTGAATCAGATGTTCGTTATCATCATCATTAAATCAGAAATGGCCAGAAAAACAGGTCATGAGACATTATTAATAATGAAATGAGATTTCTTTGGAGATTTTTTGTCTGTTTATTCATGTGTGTGTATATATTTATTTGTCTATCTATCTATCTATCTATCTATCTATCTATCTATCTATCTATCTATCTATCTATCTATCTATCTATCTATCTATCTATCTCATGACACACTGCTTTAATGTTCGAGACATTTGGCTGCTTTACTTCATTAGACGTCTTCAATAGAAGACGAGGCAAATTCATATAAACTAACCAGAGAATGCCAGTGGGGGGTGTAAACTTTTGTGCAAGCTAACTCAGTTAGTTAGGTGTTACTAGCTAGTACTTGTAAGAGCGTTGTCGTGGTTACAGTGTGTGTGTGTTGCGTGAGTTTTTCTTGGCCAGCGCTGCTCACCTGCTCATTCGGTTTAAATGTTCATTATCATATGTATCTCTGTTGATCTGTTCCGCACACACACTCCTGCTGTGAAGTGAAGTGTGAGCCAGCCTTTCACCCTGCAGGAGGTTATACAGTGTGTGTGTGTGTGTGTGTGTGTGTGTGTGTGTGTGTGTGTGTGTGTGTGTGTGTGTTTAGAGACACAGAGAGAGGCCTCTGTTGAAGAGTTCCCAATGTTTGTTGGTTTAGAGGAGCCTGGAAACACACACACACACACACACACACACACACACACACACATACACACACACATACACACACACAGCCTTCCCTCGCCTGTGTTTACTTATCCAGGACATTTTGTTTCTTCATGCTGAAATCTCTGGCTTTACTAGATACTCTCTCTTTGTGCTGTGTGTGTGTGTGTGTGTGTGTGTGTGTGTGTGTGTGTGTGTGTGTGTGTGCTTTCCTATAAGTGTGAATTATGCCCTTCTTTCTAACGTTGCAGATTTTAATTCAGTATCTAGTATTAAACTTGTGTAGCTGTTAAATATGTTAAATAACTGATATATATATAGAAGCTGTAATAAATATGTTATATACAGTATGTGTTAACATGTTAATAACTATACCCATGGATTTCTGTATGTGTTACAGCGCGGATCAGGCACTGGATCGCTTTGCCATGCGAAAGTTCTACGACGATAAAGTTTCTGCTGTGATGACACCGTCACAGAAAAGGTAGACAGTTTTTAACAACTGAAGCCCTGGATGCTCTATTTAATTCTTTGTTAAAAAATGGAAACAATACAACACAAGCATGACTCCGCATAGAGAAGGCCGTCCACCAAAATTCAGTGACCTGGTAAAATGTGAATCAGTCTGAGGAGGAACTATGAGGCCAAGTGTAACTCTTAGCATGATGCTCCCACCACCATGCTTCACTACTCCCATTTGTAACACTTAGATGTAACGCTACAAAACGTGGAAAAGTTCAAGGGGCTGAATATATATGCAAGGCACTGGAGTTTGAATATGTTTTGGATGAATTGTGTGTTGTAATGGATGGAGAACGTTGCAGTCCTGTCATTATTAGCACTGAAATATGCCCAGATCCACTGAAACCTTAACCAGGATAAAACGCTTACTCATGATTACTGAATTGGTAGAAAGTTGGTGGGGGGGGGGACCCAGGATGCTTTTGATTAATGTGGTTCTTTCTGATAATACGGATTCCCCAAACTAATTCTGCTACAGAGACTCATTCCCACAAACATCTCTCATTTACAGCACAATGACACACCTGGATCAAAGCAAACAACTAAACAAAATAGCAACACAAGCCAGGCTGAGCATTGAACCCGGGTCTTTTGTCTCCTTGTTTTTTGTTTGACTCGGTTTGGCGTTGCTATTGCCGAAACACCCTGTTAAATATGACATATGAATCATCTACATCATACTTTGAGGCATACTGTACTGTATATATGGCGTTTTCAAAAGTAATCTATCGAAATTAAAGTCCTAGCAGTTCTCTGAAATGAAAAGAAATCGCCTCGTCATCATCTCTTCACTTTTCATGCCAGCATCAGTGCTGAAATAAGCGCTGAGTCATTCACTCACTTCCGTTCGCTAAAATTCTTGTTCCTAATATCTTTTATTATGTCATTTAAGCATTGAAGTATATTGCATCTCTGGTTTGATGATGATGTGACGCATAGGAGCATGGTGGCCATTTTGGCAGCAAAATTCCCCCTCTCAGTGTGCCGAGTACTGCTTGGCGCTTCTTCTTTGTCCTACGTATGCTTTTGTTTATATTATGCCATATGCCCCGTCTTGTACTTGCTTTGTTCTCCTAATGTGTGCACCTGTTCTGTGTTCACCCCTCAATTACTTTGCCAATTTAAACTCTACTGTTTCTGTCTTTCATTCCAAAGTATTTTCATACATCGCTGTATCATTAACTCCCGAGCCTTGTTTTTTTGTCTTCTCTGTTTCCTGCTTTAGACTCTTGTCATTTTCCCACATTTTTTCAATTATGGATATTGTCCGTTTGATGTTGCTTGCCTCTTGTTTGACCTACGCTATGGACTACCGCTATGATTATTGTATTCACTCTAACGAAACACACGCCAAGCACCACGTTAACGTCTCTTCAACCCGCAGATTTACAAACGAGCCTTAGGGCTTGGAAATAAAAAGGAGCTTAAGAGAATAAATCAGGTTGATCTGGTATTCTGTTACAAACCCTGCAGCATATTTCAATTGTGGTCCTATAAAGACAGCATGATAAAGATACAGTACAAAACACACATGATTGATACGGCAATGTGAAATTTCCCCAGGACCATGTTTCGGAAATGTTTGACAGGAAATGCGGCTATTAAGTTGATTAGATTAGAAGTTAAACTCTGTGCTGACATTGTGACTGATGTTGTTTTTTTCCCCAGATATGTATGGATCCTGAACAGCCTGCTCAGTGGTTCCATGAAGATGAACGCCTCACCTATCTTCCTGCACTGTATAATCCTACACGGGATTCCCAACTTTGACAACTCAGGGGGTTTGTATGATTATTGACATAACTTTTGGAGTTAAGTCGGCAATTCTGAATATGACTCTTAGAAATTAGGGTTTTCTAAGGGTTCTTAGGTACTTAAGTGTTTTTATCTTTCTAAAATGGTTCCACTTGAAACCTCAGGTTTGGTTCTACTTAGAACATTTCTCCAGGGGGACTTCCCCCCCCTAAAAATGTACAAGTGACTAACCACTACACTAACTGATTTAAGTTTCCATTCCGCTTAAGAGTTCTGAGTCCGTCATATTTATTGCTTTTTCAGATTTTCACTTTCCGACACCTTCTTCCAAAATGTTTGGAACAACACTGTTGTAGCCAAATAGTCCATGCTGCAAACATTCCCATGCCTGTCCTCTCCAGTGCTTAGGTCTACTTTATGTATCTGAAATATCTTTAAGTCGTAGAAGGAATAAAACGCTTGGGCGTGTAATGTTGTACTTCCATATACAGTGACATTTAAGTCATTAAAATTTCTATTTAATAAAAAAAAAATACTTTTTGTCAGTTTACAATTTAAAACAGTTTGGGATGTTGTGAGGAAGTGTAAACTCCTCTGTGCTGAAGATGTTGGAAAACATCCATGCTTGGTGCTTGGACCCCTTGAAGAAAGTTACAGCTTTAGCTCTAAATGTTACAAAATGCTGGCACTGGAGATGTGTTGCATAAATATTGAATTATAGAAAACTTCACCACCGCAATTAAAAGTTTTTAATGCAATTACTGTATGTAATGCATTTAACATTGTGTCAAGTCCCTGTGAATTAGCTGTTACTATGGAAACTATGGCGACACTGTGGTACTACTGTCAGAGTGGCTGTTATAGAAAATAACCAGTCAGAATCGAGAAAACCGTCCAGGACCAGGATTTGGTTTTTTGGTTTTACACACAGCTTCTATCTAGAACAGAAGAGACTAATCTTTTCCAAAGGGTACTTCTGTTCCACCTCGTAGTGCACCTGGAGCAGGTGATGTGAGTACACCAGGTCTTTAGATCACGTGTCTTAGGTGTGTTACGTGCTGGAGGATAGGAAAAACGCTCAGCGCTGGCTGGGTGTGTTTACAGACTGGCCGGGTGGAAGTCTTATTCAGAAGACTGACAGGCAAACAGAAAAGAATATCGCCATTATTCATATAAACACAATTAGAGGTGCGTGTACATGCAGGATCGGACTCTCTCTCTCAGACAAACACACACACACACACACATATATACACTCATATACACATAGACACTCATACACACTACATAGCACTCACACAATGCACTGGAAGAGTGTAGAAGGTGCGACTCACTATAAATCAGACTAACCGCAGTAATATGAGACACACACACACACACACACACACACACACACACACACACACACACACACGCAGTATATTGCGATACATTTCTTTACTGTGTGATGCTGACAGAGTTAATGCTCATAGTCACAAAAGACAGCAGCTCAGATTTCCCACAATCCCACACAGTTTTGACATATGGCAAGATTGAACTTCACTTTATTGCAAAAATCTACATTTGTCCTGTTTATTTATTTATTTTTTTTATTTTTTTACATAATAAAAAGCAGAAACACAGAAAATAAAATGTGAAATCTACATCTAGCACTGTTTGTTGGGATCACCTTGAACAAATATTCTTGCCATTTTCACACACCATTAAGAAATCACACACCTTATCTACGTCACATGAGACATCTGTGTGAATAACTCACTCTGGTACTCTGATCAGACCATGGCCTCGTCCCAAACCACTATTTCTGCGCTATTTTCAGTTTTATATGCATTTTGAGGTGTAATCAAATCTATACGGTAAAAACTAGGTAAAAACACTCTATGGCAAAAATTAAAAAAAAAAAAATAATAATTAAAAATAAAATAAATGAATAAGATAGGGAAAAAAATACCAAAAAGATATACAAAAATAAATACAAAATAGTGATTTTAAAGATTTAAAGATCACTTTATTGAGAATATAATATACTGTGAAATCAATTTTGGTTAAAAAAACAACAACAAAAAAACAATTACTATACACGTATAATTTTTAAACTAATTTCAGAAATACTGTCTAAATATTGAATAACAGTGTCACAAATTCTCCCTCTCAATGTGCCGAGTACTGCTTGGCGCTTCTTCTTTGTCCTATGTTTTCTTTTGTTTATATTCTGCCATGTGCCCCGTCTTGTACTTGCTTTGTTCTCCTTCGTTCTAATGTGTGCACCTGTTCTGTGTTCACCCCTCAATTGCCTTGCCAATTTAAACTCTGCTGTTTCTGTCTTTCATTCTGAAGTATTTTCATACCTTTCTGTAACATTAACTTCCGAGCCTTGTTTTCTTGTCTTCTGTGTTTCCTGCTTTAGACTCTTGTCATTTTCCCACGTTTTCCAATTATGGACATTTTCCGTTTGATGTTGCTTGCATCTTGTTTGACCTACGCTATATAGTGTACATATAATGGAGATTCCTTCCATAAAGAACTCCACCATATCACTGATTACACCCTTTAAAATGTATTTATGTGAAACATCTCCCATTTATGTCTTCTGACCAATCAAAATCCAGAATTCAACCGGCTGTGGTATAATGAATAGGAATGATGTTTGTTTATGAATATTCATGACTAGTGTGAGGTCTCATGAAGAGAATACATTTTTTGAGGATAAATTACTTGTGCTTCATAGGCACGTGTGATGTGTTTCATGGACACTTGGGAATTATACAGAAATACCAAAAGTAATAATAAATCAAATAAATAAATAATCATTTTTAATGTCCGTTTAAACTGAATACTTTATTTCTGATTTTACGCTCCTCTAATGTTGTAAAACAATGATAATACTAATGATACAAGTATATATTCTTCTCATACTGAAATTCTGCTCTTTACAATATTCTCTCCATGTTTTGCAGTGTGTCGTCCGTTTATAAAGGTGTATCAGGGGATGCAGGCTGTCTACGCCTCCGGAGTGTAGTGAGTTACTCACCAGTTTACTTTTGTGCTTTACTTTACACTTCATTTCCTCTGAATATATATATATATATATATATATATATATATATATATATATATATATATATATCAAAGAAAATGCTAAGTATGTAATAAAACACTTGAGGTTGTGCTGTTATAGGAAACTAATCAATGACAGAGTGGGGTGATGAAGCTGAGTCACTGTTACCACCTATAACAGCATGTCCTGGAGTGTTTTATTCCTCTTATAGCACAGCAATTTAACAACAATTACACATTTTTCTTAATTAATGAACGACACATAGTTCCGTTTAATGTTGTCGAATGTCCGTGAAACAAGCTAGTTCCTGTTCCGACTTATGTTATAGCAGCTACAAACAGTCGTTCCCTTACCAGCCTCTCTTTCCTCTCTCTCTCGAAGTAAATAAGACAAAAAACACACCTTGCCGTCTATTGTTACGTAAACTCCTCTGTCCTGAAGATGTCAGAAAACTTAACGTTACAGCTTTACCTCTGACTGTTACAAAGCACTGACGCTGGAGACTCCTTCCCTAAGCTTAAATAAACCTTTTGTCCATAGAGTAAACTTCACCATATTGACATTTAAACTTTTTTTTTTTTTTTTTTTTTTAAATCCATTTATATATGTAGAGCTTTCACCATACAAGTCTTTGTGCATGTTGTTACTACAGTGCTTGGACCCCTAATAAAACTTATAGCTTTACAGGTGACTGTAACAAAGCACTGACACTGGAGACTCATTCCATAAGTGCTAAATAAACTATATAATAACGCTTACAGAAAACTTCACCATGTGAAGATCGACAAGTCTGTGTGTTACTATAGAAGTTGTTACTATGGAAACGATAACGTATTAGAACGAGTGCATTAACATAAACCTGTGATTTGCAGCTGCACCACTGTCGGAGCTGCTGTTCTAGAAAATTAATCAACACCTTCTGACCAATCAGAATTAAGAATTCAGCAGCGCTGTGGTGTAATTGTTAACAATGCAATGACTATACTGGAAGGAAGTAGGAAGCAGACCAAAAGGAAATAGAACAAAAAACTTTAAATGGCTGTTTCCATTGTATTGTTGTATGTTTCTGTTGTCTGAATAGTTGTGGTGTGTGTGTGTGTGTGTGTGTGTGTGTGTGTGTGTGTGTGTGTGTGTGTGTGTGTGTGTGTGTGTGTGTGTGTGTGTGTGTGTGTGTGTGTTTATAGTCACATCGGACCAGGCCACAGACACAAGGTGTGCATAGCCCTGGAGCCGGCACAGCTACTGAAAGGAGACATAATGGTATAACGATTAACCGAGTTCACTAAAGATTAACACGAGTTAATAAAAACACACAGGAAGTAGTTTCACTAAACCAGGATCAAGCTCAAGAATAAAATCTGGAAAATGGAAAACAGAAATCCTACAAATCAAAGTCACTCAGTAGAGGAGATACAGTACAGTGTATGTAAATTAATAGGAAAGAAAAGAAGTAAAGAAAAAATAATGATAGAACAAATAGAACATAGAAAGATAAGCCTGAATATCCTTAAAACAATAAATAAATAAATAACCGTTGTGCATAATTTAATAATATATAAATATCACACTGTAAGAATTAACATTTATTTTTTAATTTTTTTCTTATTCTTTGTGAGATCCTTGAATGGATTTAAATGTTATTACAATACTATTTCAGTTTGGAGTTATAGATTTTCATTCTTTCATATACTGTATATATATATATATATATATATATATATATATATATATATATATATATATATATATATATATATATATATATATATATATATATATATATATATATATAAAATGTAAAGATGATGAGCTGATTGTACTTCCTTGTGGGATGTGTGTGTGTGTGTGTGTGTGTGTGTGTTTGTGTAGGTGAAGTGTTTCCATAAAAGCAGTCCGTCTCAGAGAGATCTGGTCTTCAGACTGCAGTTCCACACCGGAGCCGTGCAGGGATACAGCCTGATGTTCGAGAAGGAGGACATGGAGCAAGCCAACAAAGGTTTATACACACACACACATACACACACACACACACACACACACACACACACACACACACACACAGACACACACACACACCTGCAACGTAAGTTACAATGTTTGCATCCTTGTGAGCAATGTATTCATTTCACCTTCATCCTACTGAGAGTTTTTATTGGTTTTGTTTCAAACAAAATACAAAAGTAAACACAACCAGGATGTTATGGATTTGTACAAAAGAGAAAATAATTTCTCCTCAAATTTCCACTCCAGTAATTTTTTTTTTTTTTTTTTTTGTCGTGTCCACATTTGAAAGTGTAGCAGGGGTCCTCTCCTCCTCTCCTCTTATCAGCTTGTTAAGTTTAACATGCCTTGGTGTTTTACTTCTAGTTTCATGAAGTTACATTTTCTTGGAATTTTAAAGCAAAAGAAAAAAAAAAAAAAAAAAAACAAGAGATGAAATTAATTAAATAAATTTTAAAAAATTAAAAAATAAAAAAATTATATATATAATATATAAGAAAAAGGAGAGAAATGATAAATCCTGCACATCAACAAATCCAACACAATCGGGCTTCAAAACAGGAATGAATATAAAATATATATATATATTTAAAAAAAGAGAACAAAACACAAAGAGAAGAAAATACAACGTGGAGAGGAACATCATTCACTAAAGAGTGAAATATATTTTATAGTGAAAACGGCAAGGTAGAGGTGAGTAATGGATCTGACATAAATCGGTAGACTTCTCATCATTCAGATAACTGAATCAAATAACACACAATAAAATAATGACACAGCTACAAGCACAATGTCAGTGTGTGAATAAGAGTGTGTGTGTGTGTGTGTGTGTGTGTGTGTGTGTGTGTGTGCGCACTAAGAGAAGTGTGTGATGGGTTGTAATTTAGTCATAGTTTCCCAGCTCACGCAGATCGACTGAAACTCTGCTGTTTGGATTTCAGATCCCAGATTTCCGGATTACGGCAAAGTGGAGCTGGTGTTCTCTGAGGGCCCTGAGAGGAGCCAAGGTATAATTCAACTTTCTTCTCTTTCCACACTGCACACACACACACACACACACACACACACACACACACACACACACACACACGTCTCCTACTGTTAGCTGGGGCATGGCCTGCTGAGCTCTTCTGTTGCCCTGTCAGCACACTCTTCACACATTTCCCCTGTGAGAGAGACTCCCAGCAGGACGGAGGAAGAGAGTATGTGTGTTCAAGTGAAAGACATTCCACATCCTCACTCTGGCAGACAGCAACAGACAGTGTGTGTGTGTGTGTGTGTGTGTGTGTGTGTGTGTGTGTGTGTGTGTGTGTGTGTGTGTGTGTGTGTGTGTGTGTGTGTGTGTGTGTGTGTGTGTGTGTGAATAGTAAATATGGTGAATTGTATAATGGTCTTTTTATAATGGAGGCAACATATATACAGTGCCCTCCACTAATATTGGCACCCTTGGTAAACATGAGCAAGAAAGCCGTGAAAAATTGTCTTTATTGTTTAACCTTTTGATCTTTTGTTTAAAAATTCCCCCAAATACTCTGCTCTCATGGATATCAAACAGTTGCAAACAAAACACAGGTTTATCAAAAAAAAAAAAAAAAAAAATCTTTGTTAAATATAGGTGTGCAACAATTATTGGCACCCTTTTAGTCAATACTTTGTGCTACCTCCCTTTGCCAAGATAACAGCTCTGAGTCTTCTCCTATAATGTCTGATGAGGTTGGAGAATACATGGCAAGGGATCTGAGACCATTCCTCCATACAGAATCTCTCCACATCCTTCAGATTACGAGGTCCATGCTGGTGGACTCTCCTCTTCAGTTCACCCCACAGGTTTTCTATGGGTTTCAAGTCAGGGGACTGGGATGGCCATGGCAGGACCTTGATTTTGTGGTCAGTAAACCATTTTTGTGTTGATTTTGATGTATGTTTTGGATCATTGTCCTGCTGGAAGATCCGAACATGGCCCATTTTAAGCTTTCTGGCAGAGGCAGTCAGGTTTTCAGTTAATATCTGTTGATATTTGATAGAGTCCATGATGCCATGTATCCTAACAAAATGTCCAGGTCCTCTGGCAGAAAAACAGCCCCAAAACATTAAAGAGCCACCGCCATATTTAACCGTGGGCATGAGGTACTTTTCCATATGGCTACCTCTCTCAGTGCACCAAAACCACCTCTGGTGTTTATTGCCAAAAAGCTCTATTTTGGTTTAGAACCCAATCTTATCTGAAGTTCCAGTAGTGTCTGGCAAACTGAAGACGCTTGAGTTTGTTTTTGGATGAGAGTAGAGGCTTTTTTCTTGAAACCCTTCCAAACAACTTGTGGTGATGTAGGTGACTTCGGATTGTAGTTTTGGAGACTTTCTGACCCCAAGACACAACTAACTTCTGCAATTCTCCAGCTGTGATCCTTGGAGATTTTTTGGCCACTCGAACCATCCTCTTCACAGTGTGTTGAGACAATATAGACACACGTCCAATTCCAGGTTGATTCGTAACATTTCCAGTTGACTGGAACATCTTAATTATTGCCCTGATGGTGGAAATGGGCATTTTCAATGCTTGTGCTATTTTCTTATAGCCGCTTCCCATTTTGTGAAGCTCAACAACCTTTTGCCGCACATCACAGCTATATTCCTTGGTCTTACCCATTGTTATGAATGAATAAGGGAATTTGGCCTATCTGTTACCTCATATTTATACCCCTGTGAAACAGGAAGTCATGGTTGAACAGTTTCCTGTTCCTAGTCACCCAGGTGTACTAAGAAAAGTGTAAAATATCAGTGGGAATATACTTCAAATATATTTTTCTCATATAAATTCATAGGGGTGCCAATAATTGTTGCACACCTATATTTAACAAAGATATTGTTTTGACAAACCTGTGTTGTATTTGCAGTTGTTTGATATCATCCAATATTAGTGGAGAGCACTCTGTATTTATACCACAGTGCTGTTGAATTCTCGAATCTGATTGTTCAGGAGGTGTTGATTAATTTTCTATAAAAGCAGTAGTAGTGCAGCTGTTTATATAAATGCACTCGTTCTAATACGTTATTGTTTCTATAGTAACAGCTCATTCACTGGTATTCTCTTGTAAAACAGATGCAAAAATAATTCAATGATAAAACCAATTAAAAATGTGTTGTTACTTAACAACAGAAAGCATATAATCATTGAAATGAAGTTTTCTGTTTGTTAACCCTTTCTTGCAGTACACCGGCGTTCCATTCTGCTGGCAGAATGGATATCGACTTATCGGACATTTTCAATCAGTATAAACAAATGAATTATTTTATCGCTGCAAGTCTGTTATAAGATTAGTCAGGACACTGTTGGGTTTCTGTGTGTAGAGTATCAGAACTCTGTGTTTAGCTGCTGGTGAGCAGGGCGATGGGAAAGGGGAGGGGTTTCAACAATAACATTGGTACAGAGTAGATAAAAAAGAAATACTTATGAAACACAAATTCTTAAAGCCCTGAGTGTCTACTTTCATATGAGCCATTAACCACTACTGTGGAGTGTGACATCACAAATAAATTCAATGCTGAACACGGACACCCCCAAAACAGGCGGAAATTCCATTTCTTGGCCTCTGCTAAGAGTTAGACATATATGGAAGGAGTCTCCAGTGTCAGCACTTTGTAACAGATAGAACATTTTCCACCATGAAACACTTTTCAGGACAGCGGAGTTCATGTTTTGTGGTTTCTCTGTAACATGACAAGCCTTTGTCTTATTAACTTCAAGAGATAGAAAAAGAAAGGCTGATGAAGGAAGGACTGTTTACAGCTGCGAAGTGAAAACAGGAACTAACTTGTTATTAAATACAACTATAAACTGATAAAAAAATATATGTGACATGACGAATGTGACCCTAATGTTTCACATTTCCTCCAAATCTTCTCCTGAACATGGCTTTCATTCAATTTTGTGTGAATCCATCCTTAGTGCTTGGACCCCTATTGAAAGTTGCAGTTTTATTGTTACAAAGCGTTGACACTGGAGACTCCTACCATGCGGTGGTATAAATTCAAATAACTGTTTCTCAGGAACTGGAAATCTGATTGGGCTGAAATTTGGTGTTCTGCATCTTTGTTCTACAATGTAAGTAGTTTTCTAATGCCGACCTGATAACATGGCCTCCATCGTCAGCAGCCAAAATGCTTTCAGCAGCCATTTGGCAAGGTTAGGATTGAGCTACCGTCACATAACTATTTGCAATAGAGAAGTGCTTGGACCCCACAGATTACTGCTTGAAGCTATGGTATACGCGTGGTTAATCCTACACCCTCTCTGTGTCTGTGTGTGTCAGGAGCTGATCTCTGGCAGAACGGGGCCGATGTGTCGGTGGACTACAGCTCTACAGACTCGCTCACCAGATGGGACTCGTACCAGGACATCTGCAATGGTGAAGGTAACCTTCAAAACTAAATGGACACAAAGTAAAAGCAGGATCTGAAATGACTTGCTTTGAATTTAGTGCAGTATTAATACCAAACTTGCGATTGAGGCAATGATGTATCTTGCGTAATCTTGCATCAAGCTTCCTAACTTCCTAAAGCTTGGCATGGCATGACGTCATTTCTGAATCATCTTGATAGAAATGATGTATTTATGCTGACATGGCTTGTATAAATTTGAATGTTTTTGGGATGTGGGTGTGTGATGATAGATAGAACAGCAGCCTCTCTAATGAATCTTACATGTTACACTGAGGGACATCCTGCTGCCAACATTAACACACACATTCTGCACACACACACATGTCTCTGAGCAAGAAGGTATCCCCCTGTGAGTCGTTTGATAAATCTGTTTCCACTCCGCTGTGTAATGCATCTCATTAAAGAGACTTCCCAGAATGCTCGTTAGATGGAGATGATGAGCGATGGCTACTCAGGGATGTGAGATGGAGAAGTAATCATGAACTTTACCTTCTTTTGTTCGGAAAAAATCTTCACTTGAGATCAGTTAGGCAGGAAATTATGCAGCTTGCTGGCATCCCATCCACAGTGTACTCCTACCTCCAGCACAGTGTTCTCAGCATACACTCCAGATCCTCCATGACCCTGACCAGGATATCACCACTGATGATGAATGATGATGATGATGATGATGATGATGATGATGATGATTATGGTGAAGGTGATGATGATGAATTATGATGAAGGTGATGATGATGATGATGAAGGTGATAATGAATGATGATGATGATGATGATGATGAAGGTGATGATGAATGATGATGATGATGAAGGTGATGAAGTAGCCTGAACTCATAAATATCAGTTTATGAAAGAAAAGAATAGATGCACTTCTTTCTTTCTTTCTTTCTTTCTTTCTTTCTTCCTTGTCTACATTCTTTTCTATATTCTTTTTATTCTTCTTCTATCCTTTAGTCCTTCTTTCCTTCCTCCTTCTTTCCTTCTTTCTTTCAGTATAACTATGAGGTTTTAGAGAAGGAGAGATAGTGGACATGTTTCTAAAGAACACTGTAGCATGTTCAGAATCTGGAAAAATAATAAACCGCAGCAGGACAGGGTGGCACGGGGAAAAATCCACACACACTGTTGCTTAGAAATGCTGTTTTCTTCTTGTTGTAACAACAATCTCTCTCTCTCTCTCTCTCTCTCTCTCTCTCTCTCTCTCTCTCTCACTTTCTCTCTCTCTCTCATATTCTTTCAGCCAGTGCATGTTTGTACGGTACTAAACACACAGGCTCTAACCAGACATTCCCCCACCCACACACTCTCTACACACACATATACACACACACACACACTCTCTACACACAAACACACACACACTCTACACACTCTCCCTGCCACAGCGGTCCCGAGCCTCACACTCAGGGGTATTTTTCTCCTGCTGTGCCCACTGTGGTCTGCCCCGGAATTCACAGGCCGCTGAAAATAGACAAACACACAGAGCTGTGTCCAGATCGCGGGATACGGGAGAGTCAGCGGCACTGTGAGTTACACTGAACGTGAGACATCGTGAAGCAGGGTGGCTCCCTTAATAAAACACGGGGCGCATAAAGTACACAAATAAATAAATAAATAAATAATAAATATAAAAGTGAAGGCAGAGTGAGGCCTCTTGGTGGGGCGCTTGTGAGGAAGACGCATTCCTGAGGCAAACTTTACACTCACACGTACACACAACGTTTGAGAAAAAGCTCTAGAGGAATTCAGCATCTCTCTACTACCAGCTCTGTCCTTCTCCGTAACTCCACTTCCTCCTCATTTACTGCCACTAATAAGAGAACTTACACCACAGTGCTGGCCAGTTCTGCATTCTGATTGGTCAGGAGGTGTTGATTAGTTTTCTATAACAGCAGCTCTGACTGTAGTGCAGCTGCACATCACAGCTTTATATTAATATTACTGCACTCGCTCTAATACGCCTTACCGTTTCCATAGTAACAACTGACAAAAATCTTTCTTACAAAAATCTTTCTTTCTTTCTTTCTTTCTTTCTTTCTTTCCTTCTTTTTTCGTTCTTTTTCCCTTTTTATTTATTTATTCTTTTATTTGAGGAGATACTGTATAGACCTATCTTTTTATTTATATATATATATATATATATATATATATATATATATATATATATATATATATATATATATATATATATATATATATATATATATATATTCTATTTCTTTCTTTCTTTCTTTTCCCATATTTATTTATTTATTTGTTTGTTTGTTTGTTTGTTTATTTGAGGACATACTGTATAGGCCTATCTTTCTTTCATAGATCTTCTATTTCTTCTGTCTTTCTTAATTCTTTCTTTCTGTCTTTGCCCCTTTTATTTATTTATTTATCTATCTGTTTGTTTGTTTATTTATTTATTTATTTATTATTAGATTTGAACTATCTTCTATTTCTTCTATCTTTCTTTACATCCTTCTGTCCTTTGCTTCTTTCTTTCTTTCTTTCTTTCTTTATTTATTTATTTCACTCCTTTTACCTTTTTTTGGACTGATTGGGTTGTTCATAGTTAGTTCCCACCCCTCCTCCCTTAAACCCCGCCCCCTTTTTATGTCCTCCATCTCTTTCTTTTCTTTTCTTTTCTTTTCTTTTCTTTCTTTCTTGCTTCTCTTTCTTTCTTTCTTTCTTTCTTTCTTTCTTTCTTTATTTATTTATTTTCAAGTATATTTAGAATAACTGGTCAGTAGCTTGATAACATTTTGAATAAATGATACGATACGGCATCAGCCGTCACGCTGGACTTAGTGAAAGTCTTCCCCTTGGTGGTGGTGATGGAGGAGGAAACTGAGGTAACTCGGGTGATTATGTTTGTCCTGATGTGTGACGTGGTTGTGAGGGAAGGCAGTGACTCAGTGAACAGCACCCTTTAGCCAGAGAGCTATAGCTGGTCCTGTGAGAGTGATGAGAGACATCATGTTGGTTTAGGAGCAGACTCCATGTGTTCCAGCTACAAAACAGAATTTAACAAGTGAATATATCTGTATAGTGATTGATCTAAAGCTAATATGTGTATATACATTATAACTCGTTTAAAGGTAAGAAGTGTGGCTGTGTTTACTGCTGATGCTGTGAGCAGCCATGTTGATTTGATGCCACTTGCTGAACTCTGGGTTGAGAACGCCATTATGAGCTGTAGTCGAGTGCAGCATAAACACACATGACTGAAAACTTCACATCCATCTTTACTGTTTGAAAAACGTCTGAGACAATCGCCGAAAGCCGGTAATTTTGGCTCGGGGCACATCTGGTTCCATAACTGTGTTTTTGTGTGTGTGTGTGTGTGTGTGTGTGTGTGTGTGTGTGTGTGTGTGTGTGTGTGTGTGTGTGTGTGTGTGTGTGTGTGTGTTGACAGCAGAAGGCATGTAATTTGGTAACACTGCAGAGAGCAGCTCGAGTTTCATATAAAAGCAGCTGAAGTAGAGGCTCGGAGGCTCTGATTAAAAAGCTCCTATCAGGTGTTTAGCTGCACAAAGGAATGTTTGTTTTTTTCTTTTCCAGATGGACGGATTCTATCACTCTCTTCTCTTCACTCATCCTCACTCCTTCTGTTTTTTTAATATCTATAGTTCTACTCGCACAAAACAGTGCATTCTTCTTTGAATAAAAATATTTTAACTCCTACCATTCACTCACTCTTCTATTTTTATTCATTTCTTTCTTTCTTTCTTTCTTTTTCTTTCTTTCTTTCTTTCTTTTTCTTTGTTTGTTTGTTTCTTTCTTTCTTTTTGCTTTCCCCCTCTCTCCACATCAACCCTCCCTTCTTTTCTCTCCTTTTTCCTTTTCACCTTTTTCTTTGGACTGATTGGATTGATCTTGATCAGTTCCTGCCCCCTTCTCCTAATCCCCGCCCCCTTGTTCACGTTCCTCTTCATTATTCGGCAACCCCACCATGCCCCCTCATCCTTGTGAGGAGTCCAAGCACGCGTGCTCACACACACACACACACACACACACACACACACACACACACACACACACACACACCTTTGTGCCTTTGTGTTTAAAGGGACCAAAAAAACCTGAGTACACTGTGTGCTTAATGTCCTGTGTTTAACATGCTGAGACTGTGGAGGAAGACAGTTACGTGAGTCTCTCATGCTGGGCTGACGGTAGGAGGAGGTAAGAAATGTGGGATCTTTCCCCCCCTAGGAGGGGTGGTAAGAGTGAGGAATGTGGGAGGGGGTAGGTGAGAGAGAGAGAGAGAGAGAGAGAGAGAGAGAGAGAGAGAGAGAGAGAGAGGTAGAACAGGGGCAAGAAGCAGAAAGAGGAAGACGTGATGCAGGAATGTAACAGCGTTGGAGGAGTAAGCTTTGGACAAACCTGGACTCGTGCATGTACGTATGCCTGAGCGTGTGTGTGTGTGTGTGTGTGTGTGGGGGGGGGGTGTGTTAGTAATCCTCAGTGTGAACAGGCAGCCTTTATCATTCAGGACTGGTATTCGGAGCTCCTCACACCTTTGGACACACAGGTACTCAGCAGTGCTTGTGTCTGCGTCACCAGCTGTAACATCTACAGCGTCTTCCTTTATAACTCTGTTTTAGCTTGTCAGCGTGTGGTTCAGTGTCCTGTGAGTTTCACCGTCATCTCTTGACCTTGATGCTGTTTTCTGTGGTTTTGTAACTCAGAAGGCCAGAGGAGTAGGTGGTGAATCACATGATTTTGTGAAATGCTTGGGTCAACCGTGGGAGAGCTGTGGACTTTGATTAACTTGGTACTGAAGTCTGAGAGTGAGAGGAGTTTTTAAACAACTCAGCACTTTAAGACTGAAGTTATAGGATATCTTTTTTTTTAACTATTGTTTGTTACAGTCTGATGTTACTTATTTGTGTAGATAAAATTGCTTGAGATTTGCTGTGTCTGTCACCGTCACCTTGTTGAATTATGTGAAGCACAGAGTAATAAAAATCAGGATTGTAGTGTGTATATAACATTGAATTGCTTTGGATGTGATTTACATCTTATATCTTTCTATCAACCGTCTTAAATTAAGGGTTTGTGAGTGTGGACATTGTACATGGTACAAGGTACAGGTCATATACAAGTTGCTTGTATGAGACGATGAAAGCAAGAACCTTTCCGTGAAACTATATGTCCATGACAATGTTGTTATTTCTCTTATTAACATATTTTTTTTGTTATTAAGTATCCTTTATTTTCTGCTGTAACATCCATGAGATCATGCAAACTAAGAATTTTATTGTACAAGGATGTTTGTGCATATGAATGAGTTTTTAATATGTTTTGAATCTTGAATGTGAACAAACAAAGAAAGAACAAAGAAATGTAACAGAAATACTGGACAACTGATTCCAGCTCAGTTTAGTTCTGGCCACCATTTTGTAAGATATGAAAATCAAACCCTCTTAGGCCATTTAGAAGTCTCAGGATCGCCACGTTTCGCGATATGAACCTTAAATCTAACCTAACTTAATCTGGGGTCCAGGCAAGAACTCAAAGTTTATTACTGCAATGTGTATCATTATTAGTTGATGTCTTGTGGGTGAGAATGTTTAATATTTGTAAGGAACAAGGCAGGTTGTTTGTTCTTTTAAAGGGTGAACGAAATCTGATCATTGGTCTGCAGAGTGTATGGATGACTGTGGTGTGGTCAGAACGTTTCCTCTATTTGTCTGTCTCTAAGTGTGTTTAACCCAGCTGACCTCTTGAAGCGCTACATCTCTTCTCTCCCCCAGCTCCTCCTTTGCAGCCCCCGATCGCAACCCTGGACAAATTCTCACCTAAACGAAGCCAGGGCAGCACAGTCATCCTTGGAAGATCCAACCGCACCACATCCGTCACCTCCAGCCCCGAGCATAGTGATCACGCTCTTTCAGCCAGCAGTGACTCTGGTCTCTCGAGTGCTTCCCTTTGGACTGAGCGCTGCCCTGTGTCTGGTGGAAAGTCTGCTGGTCCCAGTGAGCAAGAGAAGGCAGACCTGAATCGCCTTCTGACTGGATTTGGGCTCGATGAGCCTCGGACAGATGACGGAATGGAGCTGACCTCAGCCTCTCAGAGAGTCCTCCATCACCCAGTGCAGGTCCACATAAACGGCAACTCTAGGCCAAAAGAGCGAGAAACTGACATCCTGGATGACGAGGTCCTGATGTCGGGCCATGACCTGCGCAGTGTGGACAGTCTGGGGACTCTCTCATCATCATACCACAAGAGCAGTCAAAACTCTCTGCTCTCTGATGGCTTCTGCAGCCCTGGCGTGATTGAAGATGTCCCACATCATGGCCCAGCAGCCATGGAAGAATATGAGCGAGCATACACTGAGACTCGGAGAAACTGCCTTGCCAAGAGAACTGTCTCTGTTCCCGTCACCACCCCTTCCAGCACAGCTTCCAGGGGGCAGCAATTCCAGCAAGGAAACTACTCCACTCAGACCTGGGTCCGCCAGCAGCAAATGGTAGCGGCCCCACACTACTCCTACCTGCCCGAGGAAAGTGGCGTGGAGGAGCACTTCCATGGGGACAAGCAAGAGATTTCATCCAAAGTGATCCTTAGTGATCAAAACCACGCTGCTCTGAACCCAAAGGTATCTCCAAGCCAGGAGAGCAAAAAACATCATGATGAGGAGTTTAACTCCCTCACAGTGGACATTGACAACTCCATCGACCAGCTTAACCAGTTGATCCTGGACTTGGACCCTACATTTGTGCCCATCCCAACACGGACCAATTCGGTTAAAAGAAATGGAGGTCCTACGGCTATGACTACTATGTGTAACAACAAGGGCTTGACACTCAGACTCAATGAGAACAACAGGAATCAGCAGACAGGTAAGACGAAGAAAACATTTTAAATGCTTTAAGATCCGATTTTGGCTTCTGGGTTGGATTCAGTTACTGAAATGGGAAGTTGAATAGTCCCAACATTTAAACACAACCTAAGAGTCAAAATCCAGTATGCCAAATCCTTGCACTCTTTCTGGTGGTGGGTTTTGGTGGTGGTGCGACAACCTACGAATCAAAATCCAATGTAACTACATCTGGTAAACATTTCTGTACTCTTTCTGGTGGTGGGTTTGGTGGTGGTGCTGTTTTTGAACATTTTGAAGCAATGAGCTTGATGGAGGAAAGACCTCAGAATATGTCTATGAGGGGAAAAAAATCAACATTCATATAATATTAGTGAAAGATACTGTATGATAGTTTCTTAAATCTGGTGGGAACTCTTGGGGATATGTCAAGGAAGTTCGGAAGTATGGAAGGAAGAAAGGAAAGAAGTAACTATAGTGGTCTTTGCTGGCAATGTACTAGCTTTTGTTCACACATGAGCCCTCCTGATAATTCAGTGAGAATTGCTCTTGGTAATAATCTTGGTCCTAGGCTTGTATTCACACATAAGCAATAAGGTCCCTGTTTTACGAGAGCTTAAATAAAAAGCGGCAATGGAAATGGATGATCTTTAGTTAATTCCCCATTGATCCATCAAGCAGCTATGTGGTACCAGTCCACTGTACACATTTTCAGTGTTAATACTGCACATTTTACTGGGTTTGTGACCAACATTTAAAATGTTTTGCAGTTATAGTATCACCTACCTGTTGCAGAAAAGTGTGACGTCTTGGCAAAAAGCAAGACAGAACGTGGAATAAAGGCATCTATTAATGTGTATAGGGACCATTTTGGCACTTTTCATGGTTAACACCATTGTGCAAACAGCATGGTTAAAAGAATTCCAAGCAGTTTTCACACAATTGGGAAATCAGAGCTCCTGGCAGAATCTTAGATATGTGACAAGGTTTAGCTGTTTGGACTTGCCTTTACTCAGGTATCTGCTTCTTGGAGATCTTTAGCATGTTCACTCTTATCAGCTCCTATTGAGGACAGTCTTTAAGCCCTCATGGGCTACAGAATGGACATAATCCTTATTTTCTAAGATCTGACTTATTTACGTTCAAGTGTTTTCATGACAGAGGTAAAAACATATTTCAGAAATTTGGTTCTGGTACACTCTAAAAAACTTTGGGTTAACAACAACAACCCAAATTGGGTTATATAGGACAAAACACATTTTGGGCTAAACTAACCCATCAAGTTGGGTTGTTAATTTGAACCCAGCAAATGGGTTGTTTTTCAACCCAAAGGATGGTTTAATTTTTACAAAAACTCTGGGGTAATTTTATTTCATAAATGCATTAATATGGGTTAATATTTCACACACACACACACACATAAATATATATATATATATATATATATATATATATATATATATATATATATATATATATATATATATATATATATATATATTACTATATTACTATATTACTATATATTACTGTTTTTCTGCCACAATAATGCACGTGCAACTGCAGTTAAATAACTGTGATGGGGATGGGAAACTTTGATTGTTTATGTGGACACAAGAAGGTGTTCAGAAATGTATTGTTAGAGCTGCTAAAGTGGTGTATGTAATGGACAAAAATCTTATATTAATAATCTGAAAAAGCAAGAAATGCACGTTTACATGACATTAATCACGTGGCATGTAAACACCTTCAGCTTAATTGATTACAACATATTATGTTTGCTTCACAGGTGTTTATATATAGACTCTGAAGTAAATGACTCAATTAAGTAATATATTTAAGATGAAAACATCAGATTTTTATCAAAGGAAACTTTTAAAACATCCAAAAAACTGAATAACCAACTTACAATCCAGTGAGCATTACAAACAAGTATGACGAAGATAGCGGTGCATTTAATGTCATGTAAACTGGACTGTCATTGCACATTTTTGCTTTTTCTAGTGTACAGTAATGGTTTTATGGATAAATATGTTGATACGAACCTTATTTCTCCAACTAAATCTAACAGTCTGTCCGTGTGAAAAACGCTACCTCCACCTGAGGCGAATTCAAACAGCCCACGCCGAGTTGATTTGACCCAAGGAGCTGGGCTGATGCATCAGGGTGGGGGAGGGGTGCATGGATTCAACTGTCAGTGAGAATGACCCAGCCACTAACCTAGCGGTTGGGTTATACAAAACTACCCAAGACTGTGTACCCAGCGTTTGGGTAGAAAAAATAACCCATCATTTTTTAAAGTGTAGTGAAGGAGCACTGGCTATCCATATTGAACCGCAGTAGATGATGATTATTTCCTTTAAAAGGCACAGAAACATTAGAAGCATAATCCAGGAACTTTGTAGCTTGGATAGAATTTAGAGCAACAGGTCACATTTGTTCCCTTGAGGGTATAAAGGAGAGATTTGACAAAAGAGCTTATAAGATGTCCTAGGAATTCTTTTGAAGTGAAAAGCCGATTCTACTGTACAAGCAAGAAATGAAGACAAAAAAAAATGGAGAAGACAAAAATGAAAGATGTAAAGGAGTCGAGAAAATGGCGGGATCTTAAGGATGGGGTTTTGTGATATTGATCAAAGGCAAAACATGGACTTTTGTATTAGCACACTATACTAGTTATCAGCTCGCATTATCTTGGCATGTTTACAAAATGGTAGCCTTGAATGCTGACTGTTTATCCAGCTGCTCGGGTGCAGAGGCATTGTGGGAGTCTCCTGTAGACTCGGACACACACCAAGAGCAAGACTCCGCTTTGGAATGTGAGAAATGTTCATGGACAATTAGAGACAGTAAAAGCTTTAATCGGATTGTTCACACCTTAACAGCAGAAATAGTCACACAGGTTGGAGTTACAGGATGTCAAAAGTCAATAAAATTTCAAGGTGAAAATGAAGATTTATCTGATGAGGCGATTTTACAAGGATATTTGAGCTGAAACTTTTTAAACCATTTTCAGGTTCTTCAAGGATTTGGACTTGTGGTTAGACTGTAACAAAAACATTAAGATTTCAGTACTTTTTGTGGTCACACTGTAACTTAACAAAAAGTTACTTAAAAAACAAAAAAACTTAAAAAAAAAAAAAAAGAAGCAAAAAACAAACAAACAAACAAACAAACAAACAAACAAACAAAAAGTTAGACAAGATAGGCTCCAGGCTCCCCGCAACCCTGTGTAGGATAAGACGTACAGAAAATGGATGGATGGACGGAAGTTAGACAAAAACATTAGTTTCAGTACTCTTTCTGGTTATGCCATAACTTAAATAAAAACAAAACAAAGCAAAATTAAGTTAAACAAAAATGTTATGGTTTCAGTGCTCTTTCTGGTTACACTGTAACTTAAAGGGAAAAAAAATATGTTGGAAACATTTCTGCTATGTTAAATGTTACAGTACAATAGTGTACGACCTTAAGTATAAATTTAACAAATAATACAATTACCAATTAAATGTCGTGCCACATAAAAATCAGTTTCTTGCGCGTGTTGAACTTGGTGAATAAATCATTCTGATCATTCTAAAAACTGACTGCAAGTTCTAGAAACCAAACCCTGCGTTTAGCTGGTAAAACGATCAACTCACCTAAAATCTTTAGCTGGAGATCTCACTACACTCGAGAACCCTAACGAGGTCTTGAGTTTGTTCCTCCATGGGAACATTTTACGGTTCTATTTGGCACCTGTACATTATTGGGATTATTAACCATCCAAAGAACTGTTAAGGAATTTAAAACGTTAGAGTTGATGTCAGTATCTGAGAGAGTTTAGACAGTTACTGGATCAGCTATTGGATTTGTATTTGAGTAGATGCATGGTGGGAATGTGGTCTGTTTATTCTGTGCACTAAAGATCAGACACAGAAGTGGAGCACATCTGACTCGATAAGATCAGCACGTAGACTTTAGGAAGGAGATCAGACGAATTTCACCATCCGTCTGAAGAGATGAAGCTCGTCTCCAGGCTGCGGCATCCCCACGTCGAATGAATTATGACTTGTTTTGACATGGAAGTGATGATTCACTCGGAGTAGAAAAGCAGGATTTAGAGCACAGAGCGTAAAAGACGGGATCAGAGGCAATGCGCTTGCGAGAGACTGGAATTTCCAGGAGAGGAACAGAAGTAGCCCGAGGATCTGCATTCTCTGCTCCTGACAGACAGCCAGCAGCCCGAAGACACAAAATAACATGCGTGAAATGATCATGTGCAGCCCCAACATGCCAGCAAACTCCAGAGCCAAACATATGTATGGCTTATGTATATAAAAGAAAGAAAAACTGTAGCGATATAATAATTTTTTGCAAACATTAAAACAGGCGTAAAAGTAAAACACACCAGAAAGTGGAGACATGCTACAAATCACACCTGAGTTACAGGTTGCTTGGAGTTTGGAATTTTTAGATTCGTCACCGTCAGTGAATCAAGTGATTCACACACAATAAAGTGAGTAAATGGGGACTGATTCAGAACTGATTCATTATAATTATTTACACAAGCATTTAATTGCTTCAGAGACAGTGGAGTCTAAAAATATATAAAATTATTTTCTTAACATCCTATTATTATTATTATTATTATTATTATTATTGTTATTATTATTATTATTGTTATTATTATTATTATTATTATTATTATTATTATTATTATTATTATTATTATTTATGTAAGCACATAAAAAATGCAGGAAAAAAATACACCGCTAAAAACAGCAGCCTTTCACACAAAAAAACACTTACATTACAAAAATAATAAAATATAATAAAGTATATATATATATATATATATATATATATAAAAAACAATCCTAACAAAAATACAATCAAAAGTCTATTTATATGTAAACATTTTTTTTTTTTTTTAATTCCAGTTAAAATATATTTTTCAATTCCAATCTTTCATTTATTGGTTGTTAAAGGATTGGATCAGTTTCATTATTTCTTTTCTCTGGTATCAAATCCACCATTTTTTTTTTTCATTCTACTGATCCTGGGTATTAAATCAGTGCAATTATTATTATTATTATTTTGTATATTTATTATTATAATTATTTTATTCTGGGAATTTATTTCCTTTCATATCTTTGGCTTTCGTAAGCAAACAAAAACAAACAGACGCGTAGCTGTAATGTATTACTTAACAATATTTATTTATTTATTTGATTTATTTAACGTTGAATAATACTAAATAGTGTGTGTGTGTGAAAAAATCAAGCAATTAAACAACAAACATGTGCAAGTAAATATATACATATTTGATTATATCAAATATATTATCATTGAGTCCATCGTCACATTATTACAAATATATTGCTGGGAAAGAGAATCATCAGACTAATCTGAATTGAAATCCATTGTGAAGTTTGGGTTCGTGTCGTTTTAGATAAAGTCAGTAGCGAAGTTCCTTTTTGAATGAACTTTCTTTTTTGTAAATGAATAAAGACACTCTGAGCTCCAGCGGTGCTGCATGCTGAGAGAAGGGGACGGGTAGTGAGAGGTGAGACTCATTAACTTTCCTCTATGAGATGATAATGAGCGAGCTATTCATTCCCCTACACACAGAGAGAGTGAAAGAGAGAAAGAGAGAGAGAGAGAGAGAGAGTTAGTTAGTTAGTGTTTGAGATGGTGATTGGCCCCTCGTGCTCCACATGCTCTCTCCTCCATATTAACATTCCACAGACAGGAATAGCTCTACAGCTCTACAGCTCTGTGAATGGTGGGGATTAACACTTCTATGCTAAATGACACTTCACACTCCGAGCAGACGGGCAAACACACCTCTGTTTTCTCACAGTCCAGAGGTACAGCTCTGAATTTCTGGGCATTCTTTAAAAAGCTCTGATGCTTTATTGCTTATTATTCTTCATCTTAATTAGTCTTTTATACACTGCTTAAACTCTTCATGTGCTTTTCTTTACACTTACTGCATGTTTTTTTTTTTTTTTTCTTACTACATTATTAACATTGTGACAGTTTGGGATTGAGAAAGGTTTCATCATAAGCTTGCAAATTTTAAAGCTTTTAGTACACTTGGTGGATTTATGTACAAAATCCAGAAAACATGTACTGTACTTCTAATTTGCCAATATCCCTAGTGCAATAAAACATTAATAACATGTTATATGTAAGGAATAAAACATCTTGTGTTATGCTGTTATAGGAAAATAATCAACGACGGTATGCTATGATTAAACGGATTTACTGTGACCACTGAAACATTGATTATTTTCCTATAACAGCACAACACAATGTTTTATTCTTCTTAGACCGCATCATTTGGATATTTCTATTAATTAAAGAACAACACGTTGCACCTCGCACTCTTTTATCCATTTATAGTTATTTTTAATGAAATGTCAGCGCTGCAGTTACAGAAAATAAATCAGACCAATCAGAATCGTAAATTCAGCAGCACTGTGGTTATAAAGCATGTTATACAGCATACTGTATGCATGAAAGCTTCTACACACATACAGTACTATTCCAGTACGGCGTTATTGTCTATAATGTCCTTATGAACTGATATACATAATTAATCAGGCATTATGTATTATGACGTTATAAGATCATGAGGGTTATGCATTTGATTATACATACTGTACTTATAAACAGTTATACAGGCTGAGCTAGGAGGTATTATGGATATTACACTCCCTGACACACACACAGTAGTAGTAATGTGGAGTGTGGTTTTGCATCTTCAGTGGTCCCACCTGCTGGAGAGAGTTTGCGCACTCTGAGTCGTCAGGGCAGTGAAGTGGCCGAGCACTCGACGGTGTGTGTGCGGCCAGTGTGGGAAATGGAGCCGGAGTTTGGGGACAGACTTACATACACACACGGTGTAGCTCCACCACAGGTAATACACACACACATACACACCAATATACAATATACAGTATACACATGCACACTTATACATCATATTGTTTACCATATGTGTTTACTTTCACATCTGTTTAGGACATGTTCACACATACCCAGGATTTGTGCAAAACTATATAATATGCCAGGAATAAAACACTCAGCATCGTGCTGTCATAGGAAAATAATCAGTGAAGTCACTGTTTTCACCCCAAAGTTTTCCTACAACAGCACATCCTGAAGTGTGTTACTCCTCTTACACCACAGCTCATTGCCAACAATTCTATTTATTAATATTTAACAAAGTGTCGTATATTTTATTTATGCATTTATAGTTACTTGTAATGTTGTACACATTAAAATAAAAACACTACTCTGATATAACTGCTTTATATTTCAGAGAGCTCCACTCTACAGAGCAGACAGTGTGGAGTACCGAGGTCCGAGTGCTGGACTGGCCACAGGAGGTGACACGGTTCCTCCAACACCGGCCTTCCCCATCTCACCACCCACACCTTATGGTGAGACACTTACACACCCATACACACACATACACACACACCCCTACGTATACAAACACCGATACACACAGACATGCAGAACCGTACGTGTCACGCCCATGTGACCGGATATCAACCAGCTGATTTCAGCTTGAGCTTGTAGTTGCTATGGTTACTCTGACAGAAATGTTGCTAGAAGTTGTAATTAGGAGTTCTGGTGTGGTGCTATTATGCAACCACAACAAATGACTGTAACCATGTTGCCTGCTGCTAAACACCAAATTATTCACACATTCCAAACCTCAAACTCATCTCCTACAGTACGTGCAGTTTGCTTTGGGACTCATTAAGATGTCCTAGTTAGTAATTGAAATCTGAAATTTTGGGCTTGTGTGCCAGATTTATTACACAACACGCTTCATCACTGGGCAAACCCATGTATTTCAGCATTCATCATTTTACAGCATATGATTCATGTGCTGTTGTGTTTCTGGAGGAACCCTAAGGGTCTGTGAACACTATGACAGAGAATGTTACAACAGTTAATAGTTAAAGAACACTGTTTAGAAAGTTGGACCCTTTAGCCATATCACGAGCCTGGAAAACTGGTGGCTTGAGCAAATACCAAAGCTTGGAATCATCATAACACTTTAAAAGATGTTTGACAATCATGGATGATGATTAAAATTGAAATCTTCTGTGTTCCAAAATCCAGTTCTCAGTCTCAGTGATGGTTCTCTGGCAGAGCTGGGATTTGAACGTTGACTGTATTCCACACTCACATGGCAGTTTAACCAAACCGGATGACTCCCCTGCTGAAAAAAAAACAACACAATTGAAAACATTACAGAAATTCTAATGGTTTCAATGGTTAGAATGGGAATTGTATTGTTTTTAATGGAAACTATAATGGTCCTTGTGGGTCTCTACTGGTAATGTGTTGGGTTCTATTGGTGGAATGTTTATGTCTAGTGGAAACCAATACAAACCGTTAAATCCTAATAGAATATGTCCCAAAACACACTACATTTGTTAATGGTTTTAATGGTATTTGTAGTGGAGACCATTAGAATTTCTGTAATAGTTTCTATAGTTTTTTTTCAGCAGGGTGAATCTATTTAAGAATATAAAACTACAAAATGAAATTTTTATGTACTATAAATCTAAGATCAGTTAAGCCGCAAGTAAGAAACTATGAGATAAAAGATTCTATACCTCAGCATTTAAAAGTCTTATTACTGATAGGAGTGGTGATCTCTCAGTCCTCATTTTTGAGATCTGTCATTGATTACGCTTCCTGGATCTGCGTTTAAAGAGAAAGCCCAGGATTTAGTTATTATGACGGAACATTAAAGGTGCATTAGGTAATATTAGTCAGGTTTGTTTGCAAGATTAGGTCTCTAATGATTAGGTGGGTTCGATATTTGGATGATTTTTGTTTTTTTTTTACTCCTGGAGCCCACCCCCCCATTCCTGCCCATGCTCACAAAGATCCACCTCGCAGAATTACAGTAGACAGTGGGAATGTCTGTAAAAATGACTGACAGGAGGTGCATCCAAACACAAACAAGCATTCTGGACCGGAATCTTTCAGGTTATTTGTAAATGTAAGAAATAAAAACAATGACAACTAAAAAAATGACTATTGCATCTCTAGATTGAGCTAACACTGGTTTTATGTAAGGCTGACAACTAAGATAAGCATCAGATGATTAGAGATTACCAACCAATAAACAATAAGTTGCCATGTCCTTTGCAGTTACAGCCTGGTCTGAATTCCACTGAGCTATAGAAAGACATTGTTATTGGGTTGTGTTTGGTAGGCAATGGTCTGCTTTGATTTGGCTTCGAAATATACTGTATTTGGTCCATGTTAAGTTTATGACAACTATTATGTTCTATTATATTTCTGCACCTTTGACAAGACATTAAAAACATTCTCTATGCCCAAACTATAGAAGTCTCACATGACATTGACAAAGACACTGGGTACAATTAAAGCTAATTTCTAATTTTAGACATTGGCTGTCACATACACCTATCAAAAGTATATACACAACAGTGGACAAAAAAAAAAACAAAAAAAACAGCACATGATATGTACGTTTAAACATAACATACATGATTCACATGTTTCATGCTGGAGTAACACACTACTAGCTAGCTACATCAACGAAGAATGCATTCTAGTCATCACTAGTTGTGTAAAATAACTTGTACAGTTTACAGACTTATAGTAACTCTGCTAATAACATCTTGAGGGAAAATAAAGATGCAACCATCATATCAAATTATTAGTCTGCATTTAACTAGTTAACTAGTTTGCATTTAACTAGATAACTAGATAACTAGTTTGGTGTTGAGTTAGGTTTCCAGGCAACCAAAACATGGGATTTGGCAATTAAATTAGAGATCTCACTTGCCTGATGGGCTAACTAATGAATTTATGATTTGTCCATCCCTGGATATACAGACTTGCATAGTCATAAAAGCAGCAGTGTTGTGTTACCACTATTCAGCAAGTAACAACAAAAAAAGAGAAATGTCTGTAGTTCATTTTTCATTTACTCGAAAAAAGTGAGTAACGTCTGTCTGAAATACCCAAAATATGAGGTGGTGTACGCAGGCGGTTCTGTGAAGTCAACACACTTGCTCCAACATGTCCAACCACACTTCACCCACTTCGCTTTTTTATAAAATCTCCATCTGAAAAGCTGCAGTGTCCTCACCAGTTTCCTACCAAACACACTCTCTTTTGATCCTTTCTCCACAGTGAAGACCATGCCGGAGTTTACCCTCTTCGCCCAGACGCCATCTCCCAGCACGCCGATGTATGGAGCCTTTAGGACCGAGCACGGTAAGAAGATCGATGGATCGATGGAAGTGATTTTGGAGAACTAGATGAGTGAGATGTCAGCGTGGTTATGGTTTTCACGCAGTAGATAAGATGTGATCAGGGACGGTTACCGATAAGCGGTCTCAGACTAAACACACAGTACAAGTCCTGACCCAGCAAACATGTGCACATGTTTGTGTACTGTGAGAACTTCAGGAATGCTGCTTGGATTCTGGCCGAGCACCTGGAAGTACCAATTAAAAAGAAATGAACAATTTACAACATTGAATATTTTAAGCAACTTATTAATTTAATTTAGCTAATTTAGTCCAGTAGATCATTGATTATAAATTTCAACAAAACTCATGGATGGCCCAGTGTTAACAAAGTGTTAAAGGCAAGCATACAGCTGAGAGAGCAGCAGCCGTTGGAGAGGTGGCTTTATTGAAATGTCAAGCCTTTTGTACGCACAGGGCTGAACATATGTGCTTCCTGACCTCTGACAAAAGACCAAGATGGGAGGAAACAGCCCGCTGAACAATAGAGGAAAGGCCAGCTTAGAAGAAGGTGTTCACATGTGAAAAAGGGCTCTCTGTTGGCTTCTCCACGCTGCTTTGATTGGGTTCTAAAGCTGGAGTATCCACCCCTACATTTGGAGAGCTAATTCCCTGAGGGTCAATAACGATTAGCGTAGTTCCAAAACTACTCAATGCTCTTTAAGAGGCTCTCCTGATGCCCTTTCTAAAGTGGTCCAGTAAAAACTTGGGTTAGGGCTAACGCCATATATTAAGATTCTGACACTATTTACTGCATTAATTAACAAGAACAAATTTTAAACTTAGCATTCATACAGTGTAAGCAATATTACACGTATTAATGCATTGACTGATATTTATTCAATATGAAATATCCAATAAAAATTCCACACAAATGAACAGAAATTAAATGATAGAAATGATTGAATTATTTCTTAAGGATTGTCTTAAATGATGAGAAATGTTAAAACTTTTGCCAGTTAATGGGTTTAATTTTACTCAGCGATGGCAGGAACACTGATTAATTAAGATCTTAATTATTCATCCTGTTTGGCTTATTATTAAAAGCACCAATACAAGTGATAACGTTACCGATGGGGTATTAATGCTGAGGTTCTTGTTAACTAACGTGTTAAATAATGCCAGTTAATGGAACTTTAATGTAAAGTGGCTCAGGAAAGGTTGTGTATATTTAACATTTGTGGAAGGAGTCTCCAGTGTCAGTGCTTTGTTACAGTCAGTACGTTTTCCACCATGGGAAAGTCTTCAGGGCATTTGGAGGAGGAGTTTGTGATTTCTAGTTTCACAACAAGCTGCATTTTTGTTTGTTTGTTTGGTTGGTTGGTTGGTTGGTTTGACTTATTAAGTTCAAGAGACATAAAAAAAAGAGGCGAGTGGGGGACGTGTTTATAGCTGCTGATAAAAATGAAAGAATTTGTGAATGTTCCACAACATTAAATGTAACTATAAATGGATAAATTTATGATATTGTTCATAAAAAATGTTATAAATGTTGTCATATTGCTGTAGTTTAAGAGGAATAAAATATTTTGTGTTGTTATTGGGAAACAGTAACAGTAAGTCCGTTTCACGACTACCTCATCGTTGATTGTTTAATTCTAATGGCAAAGCGTGAGAGTGCAACTAAGCATGGGGAAAAAATAACTTTTTGGCCTTGTAGAACTTTCATCTTTTTCTTAATTTCTTTTTCCTTTCTTCAAAGTTCTCCGTGTTTTAAAGTTTCTCACTCCCTTGACAAATGACCTTTAGTGACCTGAAAGTTTACGCTCCTCAGAGTGACAACACAGTCTTTCAGTTGTTGTTTTTTTTAACGGTGACCTTCTCGTCTGTACAAACATGGTCGTGACCTTGAGTTCTGTTGCCATAGCGCTCTGTTGCTGTAGCAAATGTTTTTGGCTTTGATGCCACGCTAGCATCCAACCTAATGGTCCTTTTAAAGTGTGACAGCAAAAAAGATTGCGATAAATCCTTTACCCTTTAGAACCAATGTTCTTACAACAATTTTGTGTGGTGGTCTTGATTTCAGATATGAAAGCTTTTGCAGATATTATGGGGCATGATGAGAGCAGAGTGAATGTCTCTCACAGAGCCTTCCCCCGCTCCCCATCCACTGGAGGAGGGATAACCCTCACAGACAGGTAAGAAGAACAGCTTGGTGACGATTCCATATGTCATGTTTGTGCACGCAGATTTGCAAAACGGCACTTGGTTCATCTTCTTGTTGCTTATTTTAAAATTATTTTCCTGTGGCACCAACATTGAACCAAGCAGAACCACACTTTTTAGATGTAATCGTGGTGGAATACCTACAAACGATGAGGCATTCTCATATAAGATTTTTTTTTTATTATTGTTAAGGCGTTCTGTCTCCTCTACTGACCATAACAACCCTTCTCCCACCATCACAAACCCCTGACACAGAAAGTAACATGAAGTGAAGCCTCACACCACCAGCTGCAAGAGGACTAGGGATCAGTTCTCTGGACCACTCCCAGACCCAAAAACAGCTTTCACACTTCACCAAATGTACCTTGATCTCTTGGGGCACAAAAAAAAGTCCACAAGTGTGAAAACGAACTTAAAAACCATATTCAATTAGACATACTATGATTTATCCATCTGCAGGATAATTGAAGGTTCTATGTTGAACCCTGTAACAGAAAGTTTCTCTTTCAGCTCCAAATTCGACCATGATTAGAAAGTTAGAACCATTTTTCTAAGAGCCTAGGATTCAAAACTGGTGGTTTAGACGGGTAGGAAATTATCCTCATCTTGGAATCATCTTTAAAAAAGTAAGTTAGGGTTGAAAATTACAATAGGTTTATTTGATACGTTATTGAGTATTTGATACGATATTGCGGTCCCAGCACAAGTAAAGCCTGTATGCATGGTATGGTCATGTGACCTACTATGATAAAGCTCTAAACAATTGCATTAGGTGTATGTAGTTATACATAGAATCATGACGAGCATGAGTATGTTGTAAAGACACGCCCATCTCTGTGATTTGTACAGATATCGCTTATTGCGACTCAATCATAAGATATCCTGCATTAATTAACAAACATAAGGCCTAGCAGTGGTTCTCTTATATACCTGGGATTTGAACTCACCACCTTTTGAGAAGGTGGTACTGGCAGCTCCAACACACAGTGTTTTGATTTTACGCATGAACCTCCATTAAACACCATTCTTGTTCCCTCTAGCTCGGTTCAATCCTCCTGCCCAGAAGGGGCGCTGCTCAGTCGCCACACCTCCATCAACTCCCAACCCTCCGGCCCCATGGGTTACAACCAGAACTTACCTCCATCCCACCATCCTCACCCACACCCTCACCCCGCCCCCAATGCCCACAGCTCGCCCTGGGGCAGCCAGAAGACCCGTGTGGTGCAGTACACGCTGAACCGCAGCCCAGCGTTCAGCTTCGAGGAGGAGCCTGACGGTCTGAGCTACGAGCCCCAGCAGCCGCCGCTTCCTGAAAAGATGCGCACCTTGGACTGCGAGCATTCATTAGGTTCTGTGTCCCCGGCACCTAGCGGGTTTTCCAGTCCCCACAGTGGGAGCTCGCTCTCTATTCCCTTCCCTAACTCACTGCCCGAGTTGCAGACCAGGAGCACCAGTGTCAGCCCTCTACCAGGTAAACTACACATCCATCCCATAATGCACCAGTTCTCGGCATGTCCTGGGGTTTAAATGATATAACATGCAGCTAAGTTCAGACCTCAATATTAATTTTACAATTCTGACAAGTCTGCTTCTTTTGTTTCTTTGTTGTAGACGTCCTGGTGAGCAAACAGGTGACGGTAAAGTTCGTCCAGGATACTTCGAAATTCTGGTACAAACCAGACATCGCAAGGGAACAGGGTAAATAACCAAGTGCATGTTAGAACTGTAACTGTGATTTGAATGTTATACAGTATATGATGTCTGAGTAAACGGATAGTTTGCATACTTTTGTGTGTGTGTGTGTGTGTGTGTATGTACTGTATATTTGATGAGAATGAGTAACACGTCTCTCTCCACACAGCCATTGCAGTGCTGAAGGACAAAGAGCCCGGCTCCTTCATCGTACGCGACAGCCACTCGTTTAAAGGCGCCTACGGATTGGCTATGAAGGTGGCCACGCCCCCTCCCTCCGTGGTGCAGCAGAGTAAGAAGGGTAAGGATTGGCTGAAAGCAGGCAGGTGGACGGACACCTGAGCGACGGCTGACTGTGATTTTATTCCAGAGCATTTTCCATTGAGCGCTACTCTAGTGGCCTTGGCTTTCTTCTCCTGCTGACATGAAAGAGTCCTTTTGTTATCCTGAGAATTGAATACAACTCATCCGTGACTCGAAATGGAAACTGATAGGTGTTGCCTTGCCCATCGATACGTCCACTGTTTTGGTTTCGGCGCTCAGGGCTTTTTAACTTCTCAGCCATTTGGACACGTTCTCCTGATTTGTTCTGGCAAAAGACCTACTTTTAGAGCGTTAAACAATTGGTCTACTATACTATCATATAACTGTCATATAACTGAGTGCAAAAAATTGTTTCTCCATGAAAACTAAGAAGAGAAAACCCCTCTGTTATACAGTTCATCTCCAATATAGAATTCCGTGTTCATTTAATGGTGTTTTACTACTTGAAAGGTGTTTCGCTACTAAATCATTATTAGCAAACTCAAAAGTTGATGTAGTTCATTTATTTAAAATGTGTGAAAGTTCAAACTCTCAAGTGTCAAGTTAAGAGTCAGTGAGAATCAGATAAACAGCCATCACATGACCTGAAATGCAGACAGAAAGACACGACCCAAGTGAGAAAGAAAACATTCGCTGAATGAATACACGTTGCTCCAAATGTGTTTGTGCTTCATAAAGTCAACTTCCTGTTCTAAGGAATGTGTCAAACCTGAAAATACCGTTTTGAGTTTTACTTTTAACATTGTACTGGTACGCACCCCTATCTATCATTATATTACACACACTGTGAGTGTGTGAGCACCTGTGATGACATCATGTGGCTCGGTGCTTAAGTTGAGCTTTTGTGAAAACCCCTTGAGAACGTGAAACACAACGCTGAAGTCTTTGTGCTCATTCCTCCACCTATCAAGGAATTCTGCCTCCTGAGGCCCTATGGAGAAGCCCCGCCTCTTTCTACAGGCCCACCTGTGTGTGTGTGTGTGTGTGTGTGTGTGTGTGTGTGTGTGTGTGTGTGTGTGTGTGAGTGAGTGAGAGAGAGAGAGAGAGAGAGAGAGAGAGAGAGAGTGCAAAGGAATGAGGGATAGAAAAAATGGAGGCGAGAGATAATGATCTGAAATGTGAACTTGAATATAACTGGATATTGTATCATGTATTTTTTTTTAATTTACTTTTGCTTGTAAAATTAAAAAGTTGGACCTCTCTCTCTCTCTCTCTCTCTCTCAGGTGATTTGTCCAATGAGCTCGTCCGTCATTTCCTGATTGAATGCACACCTAAAGGAGTTCGACTGAAGGGCTGTCCCAATGAGCCTTACTTTGGTAAATTATCCATCCATCCATCAAATCCTTTGTTTATCCATTTGTCCATCCATCCATCCATCCATCCATCCATCCATCCATCTATCCATCCATTCAACAAATCCTTTGTTTATCCATCCGTCAATCCATCCATCAACCCTCCATCACTTATGCATGCTTCCATTTGTCATTCTTCTGTCCATCCATTTATCCAGTCCTTCATTTATCAATCCATCCATCCATCCATCCATCCATCCATACATACATACATACATACATACATACATAAATACACCCACTGACCCAACTATTCATCCATTTGCCAATCATCCATCCTTCTGTCCAATCATCCTTTCAATTGTCTGTATTTACATCCATCCACATCCCACTATCCATTGACCCATCATTCTGATCCATCCATCCATCCATCCATCCATCCACCCATCCAATCATCTGTTTATCCATCCATCCATCCATCCATCCATGTATCCATCCATCCAGTCATCTGTTTGTCCATCCATCCATCCATCCAGCCATCTGTTTATCCATCCATCCATCAATCCTTCATCACCTGCCCATGACAAAATGAACTTATACATCTGTGTGTGTCTGTGTGTGTGTGTGTGTGTGTGTGTGTGTGTGTGTGTGTGTGTGTTGGTGTGTGTGTGTGTTGCAGGGAGTCTGACTGCACTGGTGTGTCAGCACTCTATCACACCGCTGGCTCTGCCATGTAAACTCATCATTCCAGACAGAGGTACATAGCACAGCAGCTCTGTTACTCTGAGATACTAACATACTAACAGATATTTATTTACTGCATCCTCACTACACTGTGTTCATGTCAGGGTTTAGTATTCTGGGATTTCCCCCCAGCATGTTTTTTTTTCTTCAATATGAAAAAAAAAACTCTTGTATTAAAGGAAGTGGGTGGTGTTTAGCATGTGACTCATTCTCTAGACTTAAATAGCTTTAATAATGAGTACGTGACCTTTAGCTAAAATACATCAACCTTAGCAGCATTAAATACCTTTATATGCAGTATATACAGTATGATTTTGTGTAAAGTGCATTAGGAGTGTGTGGTGAACCGTGCTGCTCTCTGTGTTACCCTTCAGATCCACTAGAGGACACTGTTGAAGCAGCACCACAGTCCATCACCAACTCTGCGGCCGAGCTTCTGAAACAGGGAGCAGGTGAGTGCCCTGAGGAATTTCCCCTGCCTTCCTGCGCATAACTAACCTAACCTTTCTGGATTATAGATTTTTTTTTTTTATTTGAAAAAAATTATAGCAAAAAGTAAAAAAAAAAAATAATAACAAAGGTTCTTTCTAACAGCACTTACTCATTTCAAAATATTTCAAAATATTTTCTTTTTTCATCTTCCTTTTCTCTTTCCTCTGTTGTAATTTATTTTATTAATTATTTTATTAATTATTAATGAATTTTTAGCAACTTCCATCCAGCCATCTATCATTCATCCATCCAGCCATCCCTTCACATATCTATCCATCCATCCATCCATCCATTTTTCAGTCATTCATCCACCCAATCATCTGTCTATCCATTTGTCCATCTATCCACTCATCCATCCCTTAGTTTATCCATCCATCCATCCATTTTTCAATCATTCATCCATCCAATCATTTATTAGTCATCTATTCATCTATCCATCATTTGTCCATCCAATCATCTGTTTATCCATTCATCAGTCCATGCATCCACTCATCTGTCCACTCATCCATCTACCCCTTCGTTTATCCATCCATTCATCCATTTTTCAATCATCCATCAATCCACCAATCCAAAGCCTTCATTTATCCATCCATCCATCCATCCATCCATCCATCCATCCATCCATCCTTCCATTTTTCAATCATTCATCCATTAAGTAATTTGTTTATCCATCTATCTATGGACCATTTCTATTAACCCATCTATCCATGCATGCATCCCTCCATCCATCCATTGACCCAGTCATCGACTCATCATTCTGAGCCATCCATCCACCCATCCATGTGGCTGTCTGTCTATCGATCTATCGATCTACTGTATCTATCCATCATGACAGATTTTTTTTTTTTTAAACCTTTTTTTCAAAAGTTTTTTGAATGGATTATTGCAAAAATATTGACATGTTTCATGTTTCCCTATGTTCATTAAGACGTTTACAATTTGGAAAGTTAAGTCCTTTTTTGAAAATAAATAAATAAATAAAATTTGTAATTGTAATTTTGCAAAATGAACCTAAACAGAATATAACTGTTAAATAGCGCAACAGAAATTATTAAAATAAATAAAGCAATAGAATCAAACTGGTTTGATTTGATTTACATAATATTTTTCACAGGACGTTATTATTTCTATGTCTGTTTCCTGATGGATATTTAGTCTGGAGTGACACTATTGCATGATTTCCCTCTCTCTCTCTCTCTCTCTCTCTCTCTCTCTCTCTCTCTCTCTCTCTTTCTCTTCTGAGCAGCATGTAACGTGTGGTTCCTGGGCTCTGTGGAGATGGAGTCTCTGACAGGTTACCACGCCGTGCAGAAAGCCACCACGGACCTGCTGAGCTATGAGCCTGCGCCCTCCTCCACCATAGTGCACTTCAAAGTGTCCTCACAGGGCATCACGCTCACCGATAACCAGAGGAAGTGAGTCAGTCTGTCTATTCACACGTATAAATACCATAAATACATTTCCTGTCTGATGTATGAATCGTGTCTTCCTGACAGGCTGTTCTTCAGGAGACACTACGCTGTCAACACTGTTATATTCTGCGCTTTGGACCCTCAGGACAGGAAGTAAGCACAAAAACAGCCAATACAAGATTCTTCAAAAGCACATCTGAACTCCAAGCTATCATTTTGATATGGTTAAATCCTTTTCTTTTCCTCATAGTGGTGTGCATAAGTATTCACCCTGTATTTATAACCTGGAAATGAAATGGACTCAATTGGGATTATATGTCATCAGTGTTCGTGAAGCATGGTGGTGGAAGCACCATGTTGAGAGTTACCCTTGGCTTCTTGGTTGCTTCTCTGACTTACATGGTTGTGCAATATTCTTTCCATTTTTTAACAGTAGATTTAATGGTGCTCAGTGAGTTATGCTTGGATACGTTGATACGTTTATAAAATTTTGTCCCAGATGTGTTTTGTTACCTTCTTGATGTTCATGATGATCTTTGTTAAGGAATGTTCAGGTGTATTTATATTGAGATCATGTGACACACAGGTCCACACAGGTCAGTCAACAAACTGTGTGTCTTCTGATGGCAACTTGCAGCACCAGAATTAATTTAGGGGGTTCACAGCAAAAGGGGGTGAATACTTATGCATTCACAACTTGTATGTTTTTTTTTTCAAAATTGTGCAGACTATATAGATTTTCCACAACTTCAATATTGTGGGTATTTTGTGTAGATTCATGATATATAATCCCACATAAATCAATCTTGGTTCCAGGTTGTAACACTACAAAATGCAGAAAAATGTATGGGGGGTGAATACTTATGCAAGCCATGTCATGAGTTCAGTTTTTGATGTCACAAATTATGCAAATTAGGTATAGAGAAGAATTACCCCCTTTAAAATAATCACATTTTGTTGCTTTTCAGCCTGAAATGAAGACTGACACAGTTTTTGTTTTATCCAGCTGTATTTACTCAGTGCAACTTATAACATCCAAGTGAAAGATACAACACCGACATGTCAGAAAATTTTACTTATTTATTTATTTATTTATTTATTAAAAAACAGAGTCACTGAGTTGGAAAAAGGATCACCCCCTTGCTTTAATTTGCCTTTTTTTTTATTTTTATTTTTTTTTATAATTACAGCCTTTAGTCTGTTGGGATATGTCTCTACTAACTTTGCACGTCTAGACTTTGCAATATTTGCCCACTCTTCTTTGCAGAACTGCTCAAGTTCAGTTAAATTTGATGGTGACCGTTTGTGGACTGCAGTCTTCAAGTCATTCCACAGATTTTCAATGGGGTTTAAGTCTGGGCTCTGACTAGGCCATGCATGGACATTCACCTTTTTCTCCTGCAACCACTGTGTGGTCAGTTTTGCTGTGTGCTTTGGGTCATTGTCATGTTGGAAGGTAAAACTTCTTCCCATTGACAACTTTCTGGCAGAGGGCAGCAGATTTTCCTCAAGAATTGGACAGTATTTTGCCCCATCCATTTTCCTTCTATCCTGACAAGTGCTCCAGTCCCTGCTGCAGAGAAACACCCCCATAACTGGATATTACCACCGCCATGCTTTACTGTAGGAATGGTGTTATTTGGATGGTGATCTGTATTGGATTTTCGCCAGACATATCGTTTGGTGTTGAGGCCAAATAATTAATCTGACCAGAACACCGTTTTCCATGTGGCCTCAGAATATTCAAGGTGCGTTTTGGCAAAGCTCAGTCGTGGGAGGCTTTTTTCTTGCAACCCTCCCATACAAGCCGCATTTGCGGAGAATTTGTGATATTGTTGTCACATGCACACAATGACCACTCTTTGTCATAAATTCCTGCAACTGCTTCAGAGTTGCTGTAGGCCTCTTGGTAGCCTCTCTGACCAGTTTCCTCCTGGCTCTTTCATCCAGTTTGGAGCGAAGTCCTGATCCAAGGAGGGTCTGTGTTGTACCAAATACCTTCCACTTCTTAATAATTGACTTCACTGTGCTTCTAGGCATTGACAAAGCCTTTGAAATTTTTTTGTATCCATCTCCTGACTTGTGCCTGTCCACAACTTTATCCCGGAGATCTTTTGACAGTGCCTTGCCACCCATAGTTGATTGTTTGCTTCAGTTGCACTACAAAATGCTCCAGGAAAGCTCTTTTCATGCTGAGCTAATCAAAATGACCACAGCTGATCACAGTTGAAAGTCAAATGTCTTTGTGTGCCATTGAGAAGGTGATTAGCTACACCTTATTGAGTTTACAAGTCATTTTAGGAGGGGGGTGATCCTTTTTCCAACTCAGTGATTCTGTTTTTTTTTATTAAAAAAAAAAAAATTCTGACATGTTGGTGTTATCTTTCATAAATAGCTGGATAAAACAAAAACTGTGTCCGTCTTCATTTCAGGCTGAAAAGCAACAAAATGTAATTATTTTAAAGGGGGGTGATTCTTTTCTAGATCCACTGTAGATTTGAATCAATCACATTTGATATGTAAGTGATTAGAGGATAATAATACAGTAAACCTTTCTTCACAGAACCTGCATGTTTAAGCTTTTTTTTTGGTGCTAATTTAGTTAAAATTAAAGCTAAAACTGAGATCATTATGGTTGTATTATATTTCGACAAGTTTGTCTGCTGAAACAAAATGATGCAATTTAAGACACAGACACTGAAATCCAACTCATGTCATTCTGTGACAAAGCTAGCTTAGTAGCAGTTAACTAGCTGGCTAGCTAGGTAACATTAGGGATATTTGGGAAGGAAATGGGGGTGTTTCAGTGTAATATTTATATATATAATTATAAATCCTAGTATTTGTTCAAAGGTGATGTTCCTTGGGCAATTTTAGTGCTTTCTAGGCCATTAAAAACAAACCAAACAATTTAATCACAGCTTTAAAATGGTTCCGCTAATGATCTCATGTTAACATGGAGCTGAATTGTGTTTATTCCCAGATGGAGACGGGATGGATACCCATCAGCTAAGTAAGTCAGATAGTTTATTCATATTTACAGTGTGGTTATGATCCTCTTTAAACATTCTGCTCCACTTTTAATAATGTTAAGTATTAATTATTCGAGTACAACTTCAGTAAGTAGCATAGCAGCGTAATTATCTTTAAAAAAAAAAAATCTCAGGTGACTATAGTGTATGCTGATTGGGTCTCTCTCTTTTTTTAAATTGCTGTGCAGGATTTTTGGTTTCGTAGCCCGGAAGACGGGCAGCGGCATGGACAACGTGTGCCACCTGTTTGCTGAACACGACCCCGAGCAGCCCGCCAGCGCCATCGTCAACTTCGTCTCCAAGGTCATGATCGGCTCGCAGAAGAACGCCTGATATGTTCAGCTCGACATTTTACCCAGGAGGCGCGAAATCAACCCCATTCACCCCCATTCTCCCTCCCCTAATGGACCTGCTGTCCCCTAATGATGACAGCACACTGTGTGTCACATGAACACAAACTCTAGAGCTATCGTTAATAAGGAAGGACTCATATCGGAGAGCTAAAGAGAGAAAACGTGTGTAGGTTGGGACTGTGCTGCTACTCAGCTTTAAAATAAAAGTGTATGTTAAGTGTCATGTATATTGTATATGTATGTAATGGTATCTAACCAAACTGTATTTATTGTATTTTTTTTTTCTTAGCAGAATATTCAAGTTTTCAGGATATAAACTTCGGATTGCTTTTGTCTTACGTGTGGGGAATTATTGTTGATGTTAAGTGTTCTCTAGCTTTTATTGGAATTTTACTACTGACCATCTATAGATGAACGGCATATACACACACATAGCTGGGCCAGTTTAGAGGACTAGTTAGTTTAGCTATATTTTTTATAAAGAAATATGTGTTTATATTATAAAGGGCTATATGGACTAAGTCACTAGTATTTTTAATAAGACCAAAAACCTTTTTTTTTTTTCTTTTTTTTTTTTTTTTCTTATGCAGCTGATAGCTAGGGGGTCTGTTCGTAAATTTCTTTGGCTTTTTTTTTTTTTTTTTTTGGCTGGTAGATGAGGGTTTCATTTAAAAAAAAAAAAGATTTCTTTCTTAAATGTGGCTGCAGCTAAGTGTTTTGATTGCATTTAGGTTTTTCTTTTGTTTGTTTTTTTGTTTTGTTGTTGCCGGTAACTGAGGGTATTGATCATGAATTTCAAATTTATAGCTGAGCGTATTGGTCACAAATTTCTATATTTTCTAATGCAAGTGGCAGCTACTGCAGCTGGTAGCTAATGTGTAATTTCATCTATATATATATATATATATATATATATATATATATATATATATATATATATATATATATATGAATATAATGTGTTTTTCATTCATTATATTCATATATATATATATATATATATATATATATATATATACATATATATATATTTTCTCTCTCTCTCTCTCTCTCTCTCTCTATATATATATATATATATATATATATATATATATATATATATATATATATATATATATATATATATATATATATATATGAATATAATGTGTTTTTTTCTCCTGGGGGGATGGGCAGACCCCCAATGTTGTGCATCTCAGATTACTCATGTTTTAAAGTTCATTTCACTTAAGCTTGTTACTGACTATGCAAGATGTGTATTAAATACAGCACAAGGGCTGAATGTTAATTCACAACTTTGAGGTATTTTTTAAGGATAAATTTCCTATTTTTTTTAAAGCATTTAGGCTGCTTGCCCAAAAAGTGGACCAATAATTATTGTAAAAGTGATTTTCATGTTTATTTTAAAGCATAGTAAAAAAAAAAAAACAACAACTGTATTTTTCTATGTAAACCTTAATATATTCACTATCCAGTGGCTTTATGTTACATTGAACAGGCCAGTTGTTGTACTAATGTGCCTTCATCATTGCTGGTAAACACTCTGCCGGTGTGATAGGAGTGATTGTTTCGTAAGCATTGTGTTGATAAAGGAATATATCTGAGCAGTTTGTACTCTGATTGTGGTATTACAGTGTTGTGTATCTGTTATCATGTAAATGCTCATGCTAGTTTTATTACAGTTTATCTCTGATGCTAAAACAGATCAAAGACAATGGTTTATTCTTCACTGCTGCTTCATTACAGTGAAGTGATTGATGGGAAGTGATGCAATGGGATGGGATTGACTGACAGAATAAACGCTGAGGACTCATCATTGGGTTTCGGATCAGTGCATCGCTCAATAAAACTGAAAATATATGAGAGTGTGTATTCACTTTATTTAAAATAAAACACCTGAGGATGTGCTGTTATAGGAAAATAATCAACGACAGGCTAATGTGAGAATGCCGAGTTACTGTTCTCATCTTGAAGTTGATTATTTTCCAAAAACAGGAAATCACTATGAATGTTGTATTTATTAACAGGTTTTTGAAAAAGTCAATCCAAAAACATCATGAAATCATGTCTTAAAATGATAACCTTGACTCGCAAATGTCCAGTGTGAGAGCATTTTTTTTTTTTTTTTTTTTTTTGTAAAAATGGGTTTTCCAGAGCAATGTAATGTCATTTGAGGGGGGAACAAATCATTTTAGTCAGTTGCTTTTATCCTGGTTCAGGGTTGCTATTCATTCGGAGTCTATCCTGGGATCACTGAGTGAGAGTAATACACCCAAGACAGAAGTCCAAAGCAGAACACCCTACACATATTCACACACTCGGTCTCACCTAGGGGCAAGTTAGCATAGCCAATCCACGAATTAGCATGTTTTTGCAGGGTGAGAGGAAACCAGAGAACCAAAGGGAAATCACACAGACAGTAATCCGAGCTCAGGATTGAACCGGGGACCTTGGAGCTGCGAGCCAGTTACACTGTACCACCGTGCTGACCGGTAATTAATCCATTTATTTACAATTGCTACTCTTCTGATTTTGCTTATAACGCACATGGAATACACAAGATGTCTGAAAAGACAAAGACATTTGCATTTTAATGAGGGAAATAAGTATTTGACCCCTTCGACTTAGTACTTGGTGGCAAAACCCTTGTTGGCAATCACAGAGGTCAGACGTTTCTTGTAGTTGGCCACCAGGTTTGCACACATCTCAGGAGGGATTTTGTCCCACTCCTCTTTGCAGATACTCTCCAAGTCATTAAGGTCATTTTCAATGCCCTGGCTGAGGGAAGGAGGTTCTCACCCAAAATTTGACGGTACATGGCCCCGTCCATCATCCCTTTGATGCGGTGCAGTTGTCCTGTCCCCTTAGCAGAAAAACACCCCCAAAGCATAATGTTTCCACCTCCATGTTTGACGGTGGGGATGGTGTTATGACTTGGCCATAGGCAGCATTCCTCCTCCTCCTCCAAACTCCAAACTCGAGTTGAGTTGATGCCAAAGAGATCTGACCACACCTGACCATAACACTTTCACCCAGTTCTCCTCTAAATCATTCAGGCAAACTTCATACAGGCCTGTACATGTGCTTTTCTTGAGTAGGGGGACCTTTCAGTCCTTCACGGCGTAGTGTGTTACCAATTGTTTTCTTGGTGACTATGGTCCCAGCTGCCTTGAGATCATTAACAAGATCCTCCCGTGTAGTTCTGGGCTGATTCCTCACCGTTCTCATGATCATTGAAACTCCACGACGTGAGATCTTGCATGGAGCCCCAGACCGAGGGAGGCTGACAGTTTCTTCCATTTGCGAATAATCGCACCAACTGTTGTCACCTTCTCACCAAGCTGCTTGGCGATGGTCTCTTAGCCCATTCCAGCCTTGTGTACGTCTACAATCTTGTCCCTGACATCCTTGGACAGCTCTTTGGTCTTGGCCATGGTGGAGAGTTTGGAATCTGATTGATTGATTGCTTCTGTGGACAGGTGTCTTTTATACAGGTAACAAACTGAGATTAGGAGCACTCCCTTTAAGAGAGTGCTCCTAATCTCAGCTCATTACCTGTGTAAAAGACACCTGGGAGCCAGAAATCTTGCTAATTTATAGGGGGTCAAATACTTATTTCCCTCATTAAAATGCAAATCAATTTATAACTTTTTTGAAATGCGTTTTTCTGGATTTTTTTGTTTGTATTCTGTCTCTCACTGTTAAAATACACCTACCATTAAAATTATAGACTGATCATTTCTTTGTCAGTGGGCAAACGTACAAAATCAGCAGGGGATCAAATACTTTTTTCCCCCACTATATGTATATATATATATATATATATATATATATATATATATATATATATATATATATATATATATATATATATATATATATATATATATATATATATATATATATATAGTCATGTTACAGATGCAATTTATCCAAACATTTGAAAAATAATTGATCAAAACTGTTGTTTCTACCTGCCTTCTGAGTCCAAGCTACCAGGGTGTCGCAATATATTTATTTCTCTTTAATATGAAAAAAAAACCAAACAAAAAAAAACAATCAGCCCTACATTTCAAATCCTTTCAGCAGGTTAGCACAGTTGACAGCAGGAGGCGCTCGTGCTTCAATAAACTTTCACTTCCTGTGTGAAACGCTCCATCACATATAATAATGAAAAGCCTTAACAGATCCATTACTAACCTACTGGGCATGCTGCCCTTTTCATTTAACAAACACTTCAATTGCTCCAAAACTAGCGTTCAGTGGTTCTGTAAACCCGTGCATGAGGACTTTAGAGAACAAGCACATCAGCTCACACTAACACACACCTGCGCTTATTGCTGTGCAATAAAAGGCATCTAGAGCTTAGTGTCAGTGTGCAGGTCATTACAAGTGACCTGCACACAACTTTCGTTGATGGAAAGTAATTTTAACTTTTAATCATTATGGAATTAAACACTCAGTGTCATGCTGTTATAGAAAACAATCAGTGACAGGGTGGTGTGATGAAGCGGAGTCACTGTCAGCACTCCAAAGTTGATTATTTTCCTATAACAGTATGTCCTGCAGGGTTTCATTCCTCTTACACCACAGCAATTTGACTCTTCTGTATTAAAGAATGACACATCATAATTTTTATCCATTTATAGCTACATTTAATATTGTCGAACATCCTTAAAACAAGCTAGTGAATGTTAACCCCGCCTGTAACGTCTGTAACGTTTCATAAGAATCATGTGATTAGCTATGAAATTGTGAAGCATGTCCTCCGTTGTAATTTCAGTTCAAATAAAAATAATTTTCTTCATAAATACTTCAGAACATTAGTGTGCACACACTAACCTTTTTAAGCTAATGTAATTCTGACTGGCTACTTCCACTTATATTTGAGTTATTTTTTCACTTAAGTAGAATTCCTCTTCATTTTTTCCCCACCCTTGTAGCACAGTACGGTGCAAAGACACAATACAGTTTTGTGATGTGTGTCGTGTGAAGTGATGTGTACCGGCAGCACTGCAGGTGTGTAAATATGAACAGTGTATCCTTCCTGGTTAATAACATAAACATTCATGTTGACAGAGTTCAGGTTCAGTGAAATTCGGGAAGATAAATGTTTGAGATATGAAGCTGCAGGTGAAAGAAGAGCCGTCATGGCTCCTGATGATCCAGACACACTGGAGAGGAAACTGTCAGAGAGCAGATGTCAGATGTCAGCAGATGTGTGTGTGTGTGTGTGTGTGTGTGTGTGTGTGTGTGTGTGTGTGTGTGAAGATGTCATAATGTGAAGGTTCTGACTCGCCTGTATGTTGCCATAGAGACAACAATAAAGTCCTGTATGACGAATTTACAATAAACAACAGTAATTTTGTTATGCTTTCTGGAAAATGACTGGAACTCCTCATGAAGAATTGTGGGATTGATTTTCAGCTCTTTTGGTTTCATTCGCACTGATTCAGAACGGAACATACTCGATTCAGTACCGGACATAGTTAATTCAGAAGAGTACATAATCAATTCAGAATGAGGCATAGTTAATTCAGAACCAGACATAACTGAGTCAGAACCAGACATAGTTGATCCAGCACCGGACATGTTTGATTCAAAACCGCACATGGTTGTTTCACAAGAGGACATAATTCATTCACAACTGGACATAGTTGATTCAGAAACATATATAGTTGATTCAGAACTGGGCATAGCTGAATGAGAAATTGCCACGGTTGTCTCAAAACCAGACATAGTTGATTCAGAACCATACATTCTTCATTCAGAATAGGGCAAAATTAATTCAGAACTGGACATAGTTGATTCAGGACCAGACATAAACTGGACATAGTTGATTCAGGACCAGACATAGCTGATTCAGAACTGACCATAGTTGATTCAGAATAGGACAAAATTGATTCAGAACCAGACATAAACCGGACATAGTTGATTCAGAACCGGACATAGTTGATTGCTGTGGATGTTACTGAAGAGCTGTGTATAAACCTAGTTTACTGTTTTGTTACATAGATACATATATTGTATGCTAATGCTAGTTGAATTAATGTCAGAGTGTGCATATGAGGTGAAGCAAATTTTTAGCTAAACTCTTCCAAACCCCACACCATCAACTCGACTAGCAGCTATGCGCTGCAAACCTGGTCAAGTGGTTTCCTCACCATATTATCCACTATTCATTTCTGAGTCTGCGGTTAGCTGGTATCACATCCTCTGCTGTCCAGTTTGGTTGAATGGTTCCTTCGCCATACTACTCAACTTTCATTGCAAAATTTGTTAAATTATCAGGACTTTTGCTAATACAGAGCTCTGGTTCTGGAGTCCATTTTCCCTTCACACACAAACACCACTCATTCTCTTGAATTTGAGTGGGATTTCTACATTTATGTGTTTTCGTTTTCTCTATGTACTATGTAATTAGCTGACGCTGACCTGGTGATAACTCATTCAGACGGTTCCGGGGAAACCTTTTTTTCTTTTTTTCTTTTGCAAGTACTGCATCATACCTTACTTTGTGACTTTGTTGAAAAGTTTCCGCATGTGCCCACAGAAAGGTATCCAGGTCCCTGGTGGTTATCTAGGGTTCATAAACCACAGTTACATACAATATGTAACTAGTATTGTTCTAGGATTAGTTTGGTGGGGGCAGTAGAACAGCCATTTTTGGAGGTAAAAGATGTGGGAGAAATTGGAAACACCAAGCTCACACAAACCCCCACCCACCCACCCCGCACCCCACCGCCACCCCGCACACCCCCCCCCGACCACCAAGTGCATTAGACAATGTGGTCAGGTCATATAGGGACACTGGGATATTCTAGAGCCCAAAGATTACTCAGCTATTCATTTCCAAGCAGTTTATTCAGGAACTATATTGAGATTAATAGGAAATGGTCAAATGAGGAATGTAAAACCGCAACAGCTGATGGAGTTTAAAGCCAGACACCACACCCTAATATGCTCAGAATCTACATCAATACAACCATTTTTGTGTTACAATTTTCATTTAAAAACCTATTCCAATGCAAATGAGAAAATATTTTCTGATAACACACCCGATGTTCAGATTTCACGCAACAGCTTATCACAATGTAATTACTTCATTAACTAAAAACAAACACACCACATTTATGGGCACAATTTGCACAGATTTATAAATGTAATAATGTCACATTTCCCTTACAGGATATGAACTAGTGAACCAGTGTGTGAACCAGTGTGTGAACCAGTGTGTGAAATTATGTGAATGTTCCTCTTTCAAAGCTAAGAAAAATGATTTGCCACATGGAGAATGAGTCATTTTTGAGAAACAGCCTATAACCATAACGTCAGTAACAACAGAATCCCAGCTAATTTTTTCTCACATTTTCTAAGGAAATGTCTATATGCTGACTACATATCACAGTTTTTCTAGGAAAATTTGAGCTTTGTGACAAAATGTGGTTTAATATGGAGACATTTTGGTGGCACAGAAGTGCACTGGGCTGTGTTCCCATCTCACAGCTCCAGCATCCGTTCCTGAGCTCAGGTTACTGTCTGTGTGGGATTTGACATATTCTCCCTGTGCTTGTGTGGGATTTCTCTGGGTTCTCCGGTTTCCTCCCACCTCCCAAAAACATGCAGGTCGGTGGTTTGGCTATGCTAAATTGCCTGTAGGTTGAATAGGTGAATGTGTGTGTCTGTGAATGAGTGTGTGCATGGTACCCTGTTATGGACTGGCATCCCATTCCCAACTTACTGCCAGTGTTTCCACCATGACCCTGACCAGGATGAAACAATTACTGAAGGTGAAAGAATGAAGGCGGAGACATTTGCAAAAATGGCCTCAAGTAGTAAAGAATCATAATAAGTGCATCATTTATATATTTGTTTGCTTGTTTGTTTGTTTGTCCATCGATCCATTTATCCATTCATCCATTCATCCATTCATCTATCCACCAGAGTCTGTTTCAGAAATCCTGGGCATGAAGCGGAAATACACACTTAATGGGATTTATTTATTTATTGAAACAAAATCTTGCAGCTACCAAGCTGTTAAAATAGTCAAGGGTTTCTTAAATTGAAGACATTTCGAACTTGTGCTAACATTTGTTCACATGCTAATCCATGACTCTCCTCACAAACGAGCATTACTAATTTAATATAATCATCCCAAAGCATTTCAGAGCAGGAATGTTGATCTGGGATCGGATTCTTCACTGTGCTTTTGGCTACAGATCTGAATTTGGATTCCAGCTCTGGGAGGCGTTGTGAGTCCTGGCCTGGGTCACACACACTTCAGTCCAGCAAATGAGTCAGACATGCTAACCGCAGCGATACACAGCGCTGGCCAGATCGAATCGGGGTCAAAGAGTGAACCTCTGCAGCATTTTGACTCAAACGAGCCACTCACTCGGATCATCAGAACTGAAACGTAAACTTGGGATTCGGGTTTTAAGAAATGTTCTGTCGTTCCGTGCTTTGGTTAATCCTGCGTTATTGCTTTTTCGCTCTTTTCATTAATAACTAATCATGGTTCAGTTAAAGCCGCTCAGTATTACGGGCTGTTAGAGAACGTGTACCAGATATACCGAGAGGTTTGTATGTCTTCACTAAATACCACCGGTAAAACTTTATAGACTGTCATGAAATATATGCCAATGATTTAGCAGACGCAGAGCTCCTCCGAATGCCTTTTATGGGCTCCGGAGCAGGGTGTTGCTCAAAGTGCTCATGTTTGGCGATTTGGAACGACGTTGTTCGAGGAAATAGTATAGAATTACTGCTATTAGGAATGCGGACTGTAAACACAACAAAGTTCTGGGATGTCTAAGGATGAAGAAGCGTTCCAAAAGCCGAGAAGCCATTCTCCTTCTGTATTTTGTTATTTTTTTAAAAAACGTATTAACGGCAGCAGGAATCCGTTCAGGGAAAGCTTCACAAGAATGATTTTAAACAGCAAACCACAGCACTTTCATTCTCTTTATCTGCTTTTGCAGCTCATATTTTCCCCCTTTGTTATTGTCCACATGGGCTACGCTCTGCACACATCTGACAATCTGTTATAATTACGGAAAATGGAGAGCAAGTTATATAAGATTTGAATAATAGTTTGTAGGATGACATTTTTGGACACACATAAGCACTTAACGCACAGAAAGTAAAAACAGACTAGAAGCCAGATTAAGAACGACCACATTGTGACAAGAAGAATGCACATTTATCAGATAGAAATATCGCCAGCACTTCATTTCAAATTACACTTCAATTTCTTTATTATGTAATCAGCGAAACAGTAATTGCAGAAGGTTAAAGCATGCAAGAACTTGATCCTTTAAAGGTTCTCCAACAACAAAGGGTTCCTCTTTCAGCTTGCTTCTTCCATAATGAGCCTCTTTAGTAAGGAGGAACCACTGAGGAACCCTTCTTTGTAAGAGTGTATGTGTGTGTAAATGTCATGTACAGTATGTATGTATGTGTGTAGCTGAGAACCCTTAACTATCCAAGGAATGTTTCTCTGTAAGAGTGCATGTGAGATCCTCAAACAGAAATTAGATTTTTTTTCAAAAGCAATATCTAGAACCATTAAGGGTTCTTTGGTTGTCCTTCTGGTTCTGTATAGAACCTCTTCAGTAAGCAAAAAAACCCTTGAGGAACCTGATTTTGTAAGAGTGTAAGGTTTAAATTAGCATCCCTGACCACATAAGGAGGAACTCTTTAAAGTTCTGTAGGGAACCCAACAGAGTATTTCCCCTCAGAGAGAAATCAAACAACCCTGAACTATCCAAGGAACCACTAAGAAACCTTTCTCTGTAAGAGTGCATGGGAGATCCTCAAACAAAAATAAACCATGAATTCTTAAAAAAAAAAAAAAAAAAAAAAAGCAATATCTAGAACCATTAAGGGTTCTTTGATTGTCCATCTGGTTCTTTATAGAACCCTGCAACAGAGTTTTTTTTTTTTTTTTTTTCTCAGACAAGGTTCTAAGTAGAACAATTTAGAAAGCTAAACTATCCAAGGAACTTGATGGAGAAAAAATGTGTATGAGTGTGTAGTTATCACGTTTGTGCATGTGAGTGATGCTCCACCCAAAAAAGGAAAAATCAAATCTATATCCTTTAAGGGTTCTTTAGTTGTCCATCTGGTTCTATATAATAGAATCCTACAATTAAATATTTTCCTCTCAGTGTGGGGTTATGCATAGAATGTCTTCAGTAAGCAAAGAACCTTTGAAGAACCTTTTTTTAATGAGTACATGTGTGTAGTTGGCATGCTTGTAAGTGTGCAGGTGTAACTAGCATTCCCAACCACAAAAGAGCCATAAAGCAGAACTCTATGTAGAACCAAACAAAGTATCTCCCTTCAGAGAGAAAGCTAAGAACCCTTAACCATCCAAAGATCCATTGAGGAAGTTTTCTCTATAAGAGTGCATGTGGAAGAAACATAAACGAGGTGTGCATTATTTAAAAAAAAATTAAATCTAGAACCCTTAAGACTTCTTTGGTTGTCCTAAGAGAATTTAGAAGAGTAGTTTGCAAAGCTATCCATTGCGCTATTGAGTAACTTTTTTTGGTAAAAGTATATGAGTGTGTATTGATTATTTTGTACATGTGAGAGATCCAAGAATAAGAAGAACAACAACAAAAAAAAGTCAAATCTACATTATTTAAGCTTTCTTTGGTTGCCCCTTTGGTTCCTTATAGAACCCTACAACAGAGTGTTTCCCAATGCACTAAAAAAAAGTAAGTTCTAACCCTTTTTTTGTTCCTTTTGGTTCTGTATAGAATCCTACAACAGAATGTTTCTTTCTCAGATAGGGTTCACTAAGAACATTGAAATATCTAAAGAACCACAACAAACCCTTGAAGAATGTTTTTTTTTCCCTCACTACCTCAGCCAACTGGATTCAATTACCAGAACAGTTTCAAAATTTTTCTTTTCTAGGAATATTTAATCTGCCAATTTCTAGGAATTTTCTGGTGTTCTGAAAACATCTTTATGTACCATTCCTAAAACACTGCTATAATAGAATAGGTATTTTTCAGTTAATATTTTGCACTTCATCAAAGTGTTGGAAGAGGTTTCTCCTGTCTGACTGAATATATCATTATTCAAGGAAGGAGTCTCCAGTGTCAGCACATTGTAACAGTTTCTAAGAGCTTTTCTGCCTTCAGGCCAGAGGAGCTTGCGGTTTTTGGTATCATGACAAGCTGCATTTGTTTTTTGTTTTTTTGCACAACATTAAATGTAACTATAAATGGATACAAAGTACGACAACATAAGAAAAGTTAGCTTTGCTAAATTGCTGTGGTCTAAGAGGAAAAGAAACACTTTGGGATGTGCTGTCATAGGAAATTAAGCAACTTTGGTTTAGTAACAGTAATAACACTTCATCACACCACACAACAGTTGATTATTAAGGGGCCAAGCACCAAAGGTGCATAGGCACCCTATTGTTATTCTACCTTTTCTTCTTCTTCTTCTTCTTCTTCTTCTTCTTCTTCTTCTTCTTCTGGCTAGGTTGTCTATGGCAGCCCATAGAACCGTCTGATAAAAAGTTGTGAAAGTTGGCACACTGATTGGGGATTGTCTAAGGAATATTCTGACCAAATTTGGGCCAAGTGTTGCTAAAGCTCTAGTGCCACCATCAGGTCAAATTTGGGCCTAATTTGGAAGTATGTTTATAGTCATCACTTTTGAACCATGTGTCCTAAATTTAAAAGCCATGAAATGAGATGAGTTCAGCTCAACCTATGAGGTCAATTTCTGCCTAATTACATTTTCCGCCATCTTGGATTTTGTCAAAAACTGTTTTTTCACTACTTGTCCTACAAATTTTGTTTAATCATCACCAAATTTGACAAACGTAATCTTCAGTGTAAGCCTCACAAAGTTATCAAACGAATTTTGAATACTCTAAAGGGTTTGTCCATAATGCGCTAACGATTCTGACAGCAAAGCCGCCAAACGAGAAGTGAGGCTATATCTCAGCAACGACTTTGCACACTGACAAAAAATATGGTAGGTGTCAAAGTAGCAACAGACAACACCACAGGTCACCGCAGTAGGGGCAGCTGCAGAAGCAATGTGAAAAATAGCTAAATCATGAACTAATGTATGCTGTTGGATGTCAAGATGGAATCTGATTATCCAAAAATGGAGCTATGGAGCTTTAATAATTAATCTGTATATTTTGGCAATGTAAGTAATCCCCTCATGCTAGTATTTCATCATACATTAGCAGAACATTAAACATTTTTGGTTTCAAACTTTAACCAAGGCTAATTATTGTGGCCAAGAATCAACAAGACTACACGTGTTTTAGTGTGAGACATTCCCAGACTCTATAGGATATCATCCATCTCTCTACAGGATCCCAGTCTAGTGTGTGTGTGTGTCTGAAATGCCAATCTTTTCTAGCACACTCCTACCCACTCTGGAACAGCCCAACTGATTAAATCATGCCTCGGTCCCTCTGTGAGCTTTGGCGCTCTCTTCAGATTCTTGGTTTTATTCCCTCATAGCAACACGCCACATTCTCTCTTTATTCCTGTCTTTCTCTCTTGGTTCCTCTCACTTTCTTTCTCCCTCACTCTCTCTTATTCCACCACTTTAGCATCCACTAATTAATTTCTCCAAGGGTCAGCATGCTAGGAAAGTGGGTAGAGTTACCATCTCACAGCTCCAGGGTCTCTGGTCCGATCCTGAGCTCAGGTTACTGCCCGTGTGGTTTCACATGTTCTCCTCGTGTCCATGTGGGTGTCCTCTGGGTTCTCCATGTTCGTCCCACCTTCCAAAAACATGCCGGTGGGTGGATTGGTGACTCTAAATTGCCCGTAGGTGTAAATTAGTGTGTGAATGTGAGTGTGCATGGTGCAAGGTTGTATTCCTGCCTCATGACCAGTGATCCTGGGATAAACCCCAGATCAACTGTGACCTTGACCAGGATAAACATTTACTGAAAATGGATGGATGAATGCATGCATGAATGAATGAATGAATGAATGAACACAACTTTAACACAATACTGCTGAGTGTTGTTGCATCATGAAATATAAGAGCCAATCATGTTTCAATACATAAATAAATGTTGCCTTCAGACTTGGTTGACCTCCAGGGTTGAGGGTTCGATTCCCACCTCTGCCCTGTGTGTGTGGAGTTTGCATGTTCTGCCTGTGCTTCAGGGATTTCCTCCGGGTACTCTGGTTCCCTCAGTCCAAAGACATGCCCTGTAGACTGATTGGCATTTCCAAATTGTCTGTAGTGTGTGAATGGGTGTCCCCTGGGATAGGCTCCAGGACATTTTTTGGGACATTTATTTTCTCTATTTTCTAAGATCTGCATTACGATAAAAAAACATTTTCTTGGTTAAATAATACACCCTTATCAAGGCCCTTGGTAAGTTGATACTATAGAAACGATAATGTGTTAGAACGAGCATGTTAATATAAATTTGTGATTTGCAGCTGCACTACTATCAGATCTGCTGCTAGAGAAAACAAATCAACACCTTCTGACCAATCAGATTCCAGAAATCTATTGCTAGTACTGTCTCTAAGCTCTGTAGGTCTCATGAACAGTAATAGAAGTGAGACAAATAGGCAGTCATATTGTTCAGAGTGGTGCAGCATGAGGCGACACTTGCGAAAGAAACATCCTGTGAAACAAAAAGTGTCAGTGCACACTGTCACGCGCTCGATCACATGAGGCGAATTCTTGAAATTCTGAGTTCGCTCAGCAGAGCTGGAGTTAGTCGGGAGGTGGAGGATCTGTGCCAAGCGCTGCAGGGGGTTTGGAGAGCGATCCTGCCTACCACCCGGGACAGTTATTATAGAAAACACAGAGGCGTGTTAGAATAGAACACTTGGCCCTTTCTGTGCAACTGTATGCCTGTTTCGCCTTCTGTGGGTTTTTTGTGTGAGGTGAGCTGCAGATGTGGTCCGCTGGACTCTATACGTACACTCGTAATTATGTCTTGGAATCTTCTGCGTCTAGGTGTGGAATGCGCAGGCTATTTTCTCCTCTACCTCGGCAATAATGCCCCCCTCCAAGCCGAGAAAGAGGGAGAGAGAGAGAGAGAGAGAGAGAGAGAGAAAGAGAGAGAGAGAGAGAAAGAGAGAGAGACCCCCCTTGTTCTGTGCCACACACAGCGTGCCCATTGAATGGTACTGCTAAAGCTAATGGTAATGGGCAGAGTAGGAGTAATTTGGTCACATGTGCTTGTGCTGCTCCACTGCTAAAACCTCACATTCAAGTGCGGTGACTCAGGCAGTGATGCGTCACAAAGCTCCCTCAGCTGGCTCGCCTTTCACATCGAGGGCTGCACTAATGACTAGTTAGTAGACTTGCTTTTTTTTTTCCAGCGACATGTTTTCCGTTAATCCTGCCTTTGTTTTAGTTGTTTGCTTGGGTTTTTTATTTCGTTTGTCTGTTTTGAATTACAGTTTGGTCGTGCCACAGTACAATGTCTCATTGGCGCTCAGAGCTTCACCTCAGTGTAACCCTTGGTGTTCGTTTTACCACTAGTCAATTATGTACAATAATACATTTGAAATATAAAACAAATAAAGTCATTTTGAAGACAAAGAAACACTAGGAACTACTAAAGAACCTGCACCTTTTCAATTGGAGACATGACCCCACCGTTTTTGAAAGGGTAGTCAAATATTTTCAGTGCCGGGGTGGCGTGATGAAGTGGAGTTAATTTCAAAGCATTCTGTGATTGTGGGAGGTGTGTAAAAAGCTGGTATAGACCGAACGGTTAAAATGGAAGCATAATTTTTCAGTGGCATGCACTTTGGACATGGTTTAAACAAAATTGTCATTTTGTTCGGCCCATAATCATACTTGTCCTACAACACATCCCTGGACATTGTGAAGCACAATAGACCAAAAGTTCACTCAGGCACCATTTACAACCCCAATTCCAAAAACGTTGGGACGCTGTGTAAAATGTAAATAAAAACAATGCAATGATTTGCAAATCTTATAAACCCATATGTTATTCACAATAGAACATAGAAAACATATCAAATGTTTAAACTGATGAAATGTGCCATTTTAAGGAAAAATAAGGTAATTTTGAATTTGATGGCCGCAACATGTCTCAAAAAAGTTGGGACGGGGGCAACAAAAGGCTGGAAAAGTAAGTGTTCATTGCATTCTGTTTTTATTTACATTTTACACAGCATCCCAACTTTTTTGGAATTGGGGTTGTAGTGCTTTATACACAATTAGTACTATTTTCTAATCAAACGCAAATTTTATCTGGTAGTCAATGTTTTGTCAAAAGAATAATGGTGACGTGGTCATCTGTATCCTGCAATGAAATTATATTTCTTAGCTAAGCGATGTTTCTAAGAATGAAAAGAAAAAAGATTTACTATTGTTATATACATGAAAACTGTAGTCAGTATTTTTTTTTTTTTTTTACCACTGCACCAGATGAAGACGAAGGTCTATTAACAGAAACCTCAAGTGCCCTGTGGGAGTAAAAGCATTTGTTTTGTTACAACTGACTTCAAATGGTTGTGCTTAACACATTCCTCTAGTGGAATGGTTTCTATCATATCCCATGCAATAGGCCTAACCCCTATTTTGTGGTTCACAGCAAAACATTATTTCTTCCATATTGTGATTGCAAATTTGGTTGTCCATTTTTTTGTTTGTTTGGCCAAGCAGGAATATATCTGGAAGAGATCTTTGAGTGACATGAAATCGCTCCACATTGTTACAACTGCTAGCTCAGGGGTTAAACCTGCTCTGTATTATTTGCGATATTGCTTAACCACAAATGAGTTCATCCTTTCTTCCATTAAACCCGCCAATCACCCTTCATTTTCATGATCATGGACCAGAAATTGATGGTGTGATTCCAGGCTTTGGTTCCACATAAGCAGTTACACATCTGATTCCAAATCAAGACACTTAGCAAGGGGGCACTGTGGCTTAGTGGTTAGCACTTTTGCCTCACACCTCTGGGGCTGGGGGTTTGAATCCTACCTCCTACCTTCCTCCCCCAGTCCAAAGACATGAGTTGTAGGCTGATTGGCATTTCCAAATTGTCCGTAGTGTGTGCAATTGTGCCCTGTGATGGGTTGGCCCCCCATCCAAGGTGTCCCCCTTCTCGTGTCCAGAGTTCCCTGAGATAGCCTCCAGGCTCCCCCTCAACCTGCTCAGGATAAGCGGTACAGAAAATGGATGAATGGATGGACACTTACCAAGTCCTACAATTATGTAATTTTTTTATTAGTTTGGTGTAAAAGTTCTTGGTTGAATCAAAATTGAAATCTCATTTGTATGCTACATTCAAGGAACACACAGCAAGAAGATATCCAACATTGAAGTGATGTGTTGGTCTAGTTAAGCTTACTATGTCATGTGAAGTGTGTTATAATGTTACAGTTTTGAGAGGACACTGTACCTGCAACATGTTGCAGTGAAGCCCAGATAGCAGGCAACAGCATCAGGTCGTCATGCACTTATGTACTTCTCAACCATGTAACACGCATCATATGGAAATTAAATTTCCATGCTCATGTGATACGTAGATTTATCTTGGGTTAAATTTATGAGCCAGGTTCCTTTTCGGCTTAATTGGGTATTTTTTTCTGAAGCATTGTTTAGCCAGATGACACACACGACTCAATACAGCCAGCAACTACATAAATATTCTGACTCATCTAAGAAGACATTCTTGGCAAGCAATATTACTTTAGGTCCAACACTAAAACTCTGCTAATCTTAAACAAAGAACCAGGGGATCTTTTTTTTGTTGTTGTTGCCATGAAGTTATTTCCATGAAAAATCAGTGATCACTGAAGTAATAATTCTAATTAAATATTGCAGTTGTCAAAGCTGGTGTGAGGGGAACTTTGTATCTGTTGTATTGTAATTGTCTATAATGATATGTCAGTTCTGTGTGAAGATGCTAAAGGATTTGATTTTGAATGGTAAAATATAAACAGCTAAAACTGTTTGCTGGATCTCTGGTTCTATGGTACCCTTGGTCCTAATTTATGAGTGGAAAAGCATTGCCAGGGAGTCACTACTGAAATGCTCAACTTGAACATGATAAGATTTGATATGATATAACAAATGTGGGAGCAGTCCACCTGGATAACATAGCTGAACCTTTCTATTTTGTCTCTCTTTTGTCTCTCTTGGTGATGTTTAAACTAACTAACACAAAAATAGATAGGGAGGGAGAGAATAATACAAGGAGCTTATCTTGTGGTGAATATTGCCTCAGTTGGGAGTGCCTGTTGTAGAGCCATTATTGTTTTTCCTGGACCTGGATTGAATTCTCCCGAGATAAGTCACCAAGTGTGTGGAGTTTTGCTTGCACCACCAGGATATACTGACTTTTATTTTTGCTCAGAGGTTGGACCATATTTCTTCCTGGGCTTCCACCAATATAACAGTTTGAATGGGGAAAACCCATATATTCAGACCTGGGCCACCTCCCAGACTGCAAACACCAGGGGATCCAATTTCTGCTAGCCTCGTAAAAAATAATTTTACAAACCCATCAGTTTGTGAGGAATAAATGCTCATGCAAATGTAGTTTATGCCTAATCATTTGTAAACGTTGTGTAGCATGCATTACATAAAACAAGGTCCTTTTATCTGTTTGGTTCTCTTTCAGGATCCCAACCTTATGCTGTTTGCAAAGATCATAAACTATATGGCCAAAAGCACATGGACACCTAACCATCACACCCATATGTGGTCATTTCAAAACCATGGGCATTAACATGGAGTTGGGTCCCCCCTTTTGCTGTTATAATATTCTCCACTCTTCTTGGAAGGCTTTCAACTAGATTTTGGAGCATGGCTGTGGGGATTTGTGTTCGTCCAGCCATAAGAGCATTAATTATTAGACATGACATTAGGCACTGATGTCATGTGAGAAGGCCTAGGGTACAATTGGCATTCCAGTTCATCCCAAAGGTGTTCACTGGGGTTGAGTTCATGGCTCTGTGAAGGCCACGTGAGTTCTTCTACTCCAACCTTGGAAAACAAAGTCTTCATGGAGCTCACTTTGTGCACAAGGGCATTATCAAGCTAGAACAGGTTTGGACCTCTTAGTTCCAGTAAAGGGAAATCTTAAATCTATAACATACAAGGACATCCTATACAATTGTGTGCTTCCAACTTTGTGGAAAAACAAAGCAGCTTTACAGAAATTTACCAGACTCAAAAGGGAACCCATCCTCATCAGGGTGACACCGGATAGTTGTAAATAATTCCCTTCTATAACTGTGCACTACATGATAAAACAAAAAGCGCAACCGTGCACTCAGGAAACCCACTACAGTCCCAACATGAAGTCCATCCCATTTAAGTTATAAACCGCCCACCGATGGAGATTCATCTGCAAAGTCTGTTTGAGCAATTGTTTGTGGCAATTGCAGTCCCAAAGTCGCCACCGCAATTGCAGTCCCAAGACATCGCACCAAAACCGTTCGTATCAACTGCAGTCCAATGCCATCTCCAAGGTTTCCAAGTGTGTCTTTAGGCTGTCCATATGGGTCCATCCTCAGCAACAGTGAGTGGTTTCCAAGTGATGAGAACACCAACCAGAAGTAGGGCATCAGGATGGGTCAGGCTGGTCAGGAGAGCAGAACGGGTCAGGTTCGCTGTTATCTCTCTGGAATCTTCGTAGAGGCTGGTTCTGAACTGGAGCTGGCACATTCACTAATTACCTCAGGATGGGAATCCCGAGGTAGGAACAAGAAACAAAAGAAGAAGGAGTAGCGTAGCTGCTGTTCATTGCATCACAGGCAGAGATGACCATGTGCATTTGTTATCATTTTATCAGAGATGACTGGAGTACAAGGTTATGAGATGCGTTATGTGAATGCTAGGCTAAAGAAATGTGTCTTTAATCTGGATTTAAACTGAGAGAGTGTGTCTGAACCCCGAACATTATCAGGAAGGCTATTCCAGAGTTTAGGAGCTAAGTGTTAAAAAGCTCTACCTTCTTAGATATCCTCGGTATTATCAAATGCCCAGAGTTTTGCGATCTTAACGAGCATGATGGACTGTAATGTGATACCAGATTAGTTAAATACAAAGGAGCTTGGCCGTTTAAGGGTAATATGTTCATATTTTCGTGATCTGGTAAGCACTCTAGCAGCTGCATTTTGGACTAACTGTAAATTTTTTATTGAGGATGCAGGACAACCACCTAGCAGTGCATTACAATAATCCAGTCTTGAGGTCATGAACGCATGAACTAATTTTGTTGCATCAGAAACAGATAACATGTCACGTATTTCTAATATTTCTAAGGTGGAAGAAGGCTGTTTTTGTTACATGGGAAATATGATTTTAAAATGACAGGCTGCTGTCTAATATAACAATATGGGAGTGATGGTCACATACTTTTGGCAATATAGTGTACTGTAGATACTGAGCTGAATAATCCACTAGAATTAGTATCAGAGGTCAGAGTCTGCATACAAGTATTCACAGAGAACCAAATCCACATGGGGGTAGATGGATTTGCAGGTTCATTTGGGGGTAGTCGGTGCTCTCTCCACAACCCCCACAGATCTGGCCAGACCCTACTTTAGCTTTGGGGATGAAAATGGAGAATGTGAGATTCATAAGTGTAGAGGAGGAATTGTGATTAGCAATGTGTGATGCCAAGTCTCATCCCTGCTCTCTCAGTTGTACCTGTACCCAATCGGGGGCCAATTTGCAGGGTGCCCCTTGTTGCAGCAGATTTTTCCTATGAACAGTTGGGTAGGATCATAAGGGTGGGGATGCTGCTGCTCTTGATTCCTATTCTTGCAAATTCAGACATTGCATCAAAGGGCAAAGAGACGATCATCTTTCTTTAGTGTCAGCTCCTGGAACCAAAACGAAACCAAGCTCGCGGCTTTCCATCTCACTCTGCTCTCTTCAGCTATTCAGTGTCATGTGAACACAAAGCCACAAAACACACACTCATTTCCAAGAAAGAGACAGATAGATGACATAAATACAAACCTCAAAACAAGGATCAGTTGTGCTCCATCAGCCCTCCATAAACCACACCCTGTGTTACAAATGTCCAATTTGCTATTTATGCCACACAGTGCTTTGTCATCTCAAGCTGGGCTGTGTTATCATTAAGACATGATGAGACAGCTTTTCTTATTCTGACACATCTAACTATAATCATGAAGATGCTGAGAATTATCTGATGCACAGAATTGCATGTATTAGCGGAAATGCTGCATCACGCTGTGCATGAGGCTCCAGTTTTGGGAAATGAAAACCGCCGTTAGAGGTTACACAGAGGTAGGCACATAGTCAGAATGAAATAAGCCAAACAGCTGTCTAGCTTTGCCAACTGTGTCATGTAATTTAAAATATTACGGTCGATGACATCCTACTATGCCAAATAATTACAAAGCAAGTTTGGCATCGTGTTTTAAGCTCTTCAAATGTCTCAGGTCAGCTCCTGGGAATGTCCTTCTGCGGACAAGTTGACCTGCTCCAGGAACAGCTCTCCTCACAGCTGTAGAGTCCAGCTGGCTCTCGGGTGGCATAGGGGAGATTCCCCAATTGTGGTGTCAATTAGCTCTTGTAACAGAATGAATTTTCATCTTAAAGAAATTCAGAAGATGCAACTTTTTGTTGAACATGTGACTTGTGGACTCTTCCAAATGTTTCGTAGGGGTGAATATGTTCAGGTGACAGGGTCAAGTGGATATTGTGGGTTTAAAATATACATTTTTTATGACATACTGTATAACGCATGACTAATGGCAAAGCAGGGTTCAGACATGAGTAATAAGAACATAGGCATCATTTGCAGGTGGGACGGGTGGGACATGTCCCCACCACTTTTTGCCAAAGTCGACTGTGTCCCCACCACTTTTTAAAAGTCACTGAAAAATAGTTTGCAGAAAGTATATATAAAAGGAAAACCATCTACAAACCATCATTCTTCATAATATAGTTCATACATGTAACATGAACTTTATTTGCGCCGTCCAGAACATCAGCTTTCTACAACGGGATAAACGATGAATAGTAAAACTCATTGCGAAACTCTGGCGAGAGCGTATTTGCTGTTACTAGAGAGTAGCTAGGTTTTGCGAGATCTAGCCACACCGGTACACAATGATTCATGGCATTTATATGTGGTGTGGGGGATGGTAACACAAGAGAGAGGTTTTATAAAGGTTTTTTGTTTTACAAACAAAAAAATTATAATGAAGAAACATCACACAATTTCATTTTTTATTTTTTTATTTATTGAATAAAGATATTTAAAACAATTTAAACACGAATTGCCTTTCAGTCATGTTTTACATGAGGTTTTGCGTAGTTCACGATTGGTTGAACTCGATTGAGCTCTTGATCCACTAGGCGGGCAGGCGGGCTTTCACTCTATTATTTGACTGGATGGGGGAAACTGATGTAGGTGTGAGTCTGACGGACGTAATTCTTTCAAGTTCGGCATCACACCTGCTTTAGCTAGCAAGTTGTCCTGGTACTAAAAAAATACATGCAAGTAATTAGAAGTAGAATCTTAATACACACAAGAATTGTACACTGGCAATGTAAAGAAAAGTTCACTGTTTATCTTGGGTGTTTTGATTGGTCTGCTGTATGACCTTGCTAGGTGTTATGAAAATATTTTATGTAATGTTTTGGTCATTCTGATTTCTATTTGTGATGCATGTGTACTGTACATCAATGCATTGTTGAAAAGCGGAAATTAAGTGTATTTCTAATTCTAATCACAGTCCCCAAGTATATTATCTTTTCTTTTTTTTATAGAGCAAAACGAGTAGTGTGTTAAGGTAGAATGGTTAGTGACCACCACCCATTTTTGTCCCCAACACTTTTCAAAAAAAGTGATGCCAAAAAAAGTGAATAAGATAAGATATTAAGAAATGGTAACAGGCAGGGAGCGTCGCCTACTTGCAATGATGCTATGTTTGTTGATTAATAAATGTCAGATGGTATTGAAATGTCAGCTTTATGGTTCACAACAGCAAATATCTGTGGGAAATAATTCTTCAAAATGAAACGTTAGCAAATATATGGACATTACCACTACAGCACGACCCAGATGAACTCAGCTGCCTTGTTCCCATGCAGTTTCGTGCTTTGAAACCATCAGTCCTCCTAGATCCCAATCCACAAAGCAGCTGTGTGGGGAGTAACAAATTATTAACAGTTGCATTTCATTTGGAATACGATGCATGGTTTGGTATTCACACTACAGAGTACATCTTCATCCACAATGAATTAGCCAATTATTCAAAACTCAGGCCACCCATTCTGTAGAAACTGCACTGGTTATCTGCTCCTTCTAAGTTCTTATGACCACCTTGAAGGCAGTGGTCTTGTGCCACACTATGTTGCTGACCCAGATACTCTATCTGTATACTTAGTTCTTCTAGTACTGGTCTTCTTATGCTACACCTCAATAGGTGGTAGGTGTAACCGAATACAAGTACATTATTCAGTACAAATACAGATACAAGTAGGAGGTGCGCTATATGTTTATTCTTTTATTTAAAAGCTTGCCAGAATGGTTAACAGAGCACTGAGATATGAAGCTCCCATAACAAAGACCTTGTTCATTAACATAAACATGTGCTGCTCAGTGATGCATTTAGCCTTCATCCTTAGTAACTGCCTGGTCAGGGTCATGGTGGTTTAAATGACACTAATATTTTGGGAACTAAATATAATAGTTCATCCCACATCTCTGGAGAACTGGGGTGATGTAGCTGAGGTTGAGGAACTGTCAGAGCCAGCCTTCACACACCATGCTGACACCTCTACATCTGAGTTTTTTTTTTTTCTTTTTGCAGTGTTATTCACCATTTCCATGGGCTTTAGTGGTAAGAAGACCACTCCTGGTTTAGGCCATGCCCACTTCAGGTTTAAATTTGAATACGGATATTTAGTGCACTAAACAGATACAGACATTGCCTTACTAGTACGTGGAATGGTGTTTAGTATTATTATTATTATTATTATTATTATTTTTTTACAAATTTTGCAGTTCACTTCCTCAAAGCCTCGGCCAAACATGAAGTGATGCTGTATCTCAGCAACGACCTTGCACACTGACACAAACCTTGGTAGGCATCTTCACGACCATGCCCTGAGGCTATGCAACACATTTCATGACAGCGCCACTTACTGGTCAAAAGTTAAAATTACATGCCGAAAATGCTTCCATCTAAGTGCCATTTTTGCTACTCCTCCTCCAAATGTTGTCCAATCTTCACCAAATTTGGCTCACATCATCATGAGACCTGTCTAAACAAAAGTTATCAAAGGATATTCAAAACTGTTCTCCCATAATAGACTGGCAAATGTGTGAAACTACAGATCATTCTTGAATCTGTTTGCCTATAGTTATGGCTCTGCTTTCTTGTGATTGCTTATGCAACAATTGTAGCGCATCATTGAATGTGCAGCTCACTGAGTCTGGATGCTTGGCCCCTGAAAATGCTGCTTGCAGCTTTTATTATTATTATTATTATTATTATTATTATTATTATTATTATTATTATTACTACTACTACACACATATTCTACTGTGCTGTCATCAAGGTGTAATCAGCTTTCCTCATTCTGAAATATCAAACTCTACTCATGGAAATTTTTACGAATTATCCGCCAATCGTATGTATTGGAGGAAATGCTGCATCATGCAGTGCGTAAACGCATGCGCCTCCTGTTCTGGGAAATGAAAACCGCCGGTCGAGGTTATACAGGGGTAGGCACACAGTCAGAAAGAAATACGCCAAGCAGCTGGTCACAGTAATAACCTAATAAAATGTAATTGTTTTTTTTTTTCTTCTTTTCTTTTACAGTGTGTTGTTTTGTTTATGTTTGAGAGCCAAAAACGAGACTGACTCCCTGCTGCGACATGATCTTCCCATTTCAGTGTAAATGAACTTTATATGAGAAAAGGCCAGTCTGAGGCTGAAAGAGTCTCTTTACACATCAAAGAATGACAATAAATACTGGTCAAAAATACCAGGAATAATTAAAATATGAATACAGGAGAATGCATTGTCTACCATTTCACCATTTTATTTTATGTAGCATTGTGTGTAATCTTGTAACAGAGCCACTGTCGACTCTCCAGCTGACAGAAGGGGCGTTTATTTATTGCATAGAAAGCACATTAGTATGAACAGTCACGTTTAGGTGCACCTGCTCTTGGCATAGCATGAAGTAAAGTGGGCTGAAATAGTTTCTTCTAATTACAAATTTCCTTGGATCCCTTTTTAGAAACATAAAAATTAACCACCCAAGAAAACAATGATTACTCATTAAAGAAGGAATTACTGTATCATGCAAATGAATTACACCCCCCTCGCCAGCATCAGTGGTATGTTCCATTGTGCAATTACATCTGTGTTTTAAGATTATTACTGGTCACACTGTATGAAATCCCAATAAAATCTGGGCTGAATTTTATACCAGACTGTGTGATAATGTGTCAATTTATATGAAAAAGATCCTCTAACAATAGAGAATGAATATGTTCTGTTATGCTTGCGTCATTAATGAGTGTGATCCAGAGGTGGACAGTAACGAAGTACATTTACTTGAGTACTGTACTTAAGTACACTTTTTGAGTATCTGTACTTTACTTAAGTATTATTTTTTCAGGAAACTTGTGACTTTAACTTCACTACATTTGAAAGACAAATATCGTACTTTTCACTCCACTACATTTCTATAGAGATCCTCGAGTCGAAAGTCGTTAGTATGTAGCAGCTTGTTTGCCTAAAACAAAGCAAATCACAGCCTTCGAAAACTCGACGTCCAACCTGCGGAAGCATATTGACCCTACAAGTAAACGTTTAATTTCTTGCGAAAGCTTGAAATTGTCTGTGCTTTAGAGCTAAAGTTTCAGTATGAAGTCTGGTCGGCCAAATGATTTATGGATTTGCCCGCCAAGTCGCCATAGCCTTGCGGATACACCGCTTACGCATAGGTAAGGTTCGACAATGACGTTAGTTAGCGTGCGAAAGCGTGAATTCAAATGTAAATGAGTTTAAGAGTTAAATAAGTTAATATCTTGTAACTTTTATATATTTTTGTTACCTTGCATAATTACTATAGTTATGTGTAGAGCTGCACGATTAATCATAAAAAGATCGCGATCTCGATTCAAACACCCACACGATGTCTTTCCTAAATGATAACGATTCGCCTGTCTATTAAACCTCTGACAAAAATCAACAGGGACATTCAAAATCTGCGTTGGTGCTGCCGCTGAGCCACAGAGAGAGCAGTTATCACTTCTATAGGATTAGTAACATTCTAAGAGCTCTTTATTCCACAGATACTACAAGCTAGTCAGCGTATTCGGTAGGTTGCTTCAGAGGCATAATCTGTCTTTACAACTTTCACTTGTATTGGAGTAATATTTGACCAGTAGTATCTGTACTTTCACTCAAGTAATGGAGTTGTGTACTTTGTCCAATTACATCCTTCAACATGAGCTTGAGGTACACAATACGGCCAAAAGTTTGTGCACCCCTGACCATCACACCCAATTGTGGGTTTTCCCCAAACTGTTCCCATTAAGTTGGATGCACACAATTGTATACAATGTCTTTGTATGCTGTAGCATTAACATTTTTCTTCACTGAAACTAAGAGGTCCAAACCTGTTCCAGCCTGACAATGCTCCGTGTACAAAGCGAGCTCCATGAAGATATGGTGTGTTAAAGTCGGAGTGGAAGAACTCAACCTGCACAGAGCCCGGACCTCAACCCCACTGAACACCTGATGATGAACTGGAACACACACTGCATTTGTAGTATTTTATTTGCACTTAATCAATCCTCATGCTCTACTCCTACGCTGTTCTTTCTTATTCTTCATCTACACCAGAGGTCACCAACCCTGTTCCTGGAGATCTACCTTCCTGAAGACTTTAGCTCCAACCATAATCGTGCCCACCTGACCATCTAATCATTGCTTTGTGAAGTTCTTGATCAACTAAAACAGGTGTGTTAGATTTTGGTTTTTTAGATGAAACCTGCAGGAAGGTAGATCTCAAGGAAGAGCGTTGGTGACCACTGATCTAGAGCTTTCTACACTTCCCAGAAACAAATAATTTCTAGCATTTGTAGTTAATGTGTATTAGATCTAACAGTTATTAAATTGTCTTCTAAAGCATACTTGTGTGTGGTGACAAAACAACAACATTTTTTTTGATAGATGTAGTATATTACTGACTACACGGTTATGCACTATGACTAATAACACTACATAACTACCTTGTATGTGCGCTCAACAGCACTGCCACTGATACACTTCTCCCAGCACCACACACACTACAGGATAGATAGAGGAGAGCTGACACACTGAGCAGAGCCACAGATAAACCTACAAAGTGCATCTTTATGATAAGTGCACATGATAAAAGTGTGTTAAAAGTTAAGTGTGGATACGTTGCTAAAAATATAGGTGCCACAAAAGGTTCTCTAGAGTGATAACAAGTAAGAAGAAGAACTCATTCATCTTCAGTTACCACTGATCGGGGTCCTGGTTACATGATGGATCCTAGGAGTCTAAGCCGAGAAGCACTGCACATACATCCTGTATGGGACACCAGTTTCTCAAAGGACACCATGCACACACACATTCACACACATATTCACACATAGGGGCAGTTCAGTGTCCACCTACATGCATGTTTTTAGGAGGTGGGAAGAAACCAGAGAACCCTGAAGGAACCCACACATACACAGGGAGAACAGCCCATGGAACTGTGAGGCACCAAATTTTCAATGTTTAGTATTTAAAATGTTAACCTTTAATAGTAAAAGGCTATTAAGTAAAGGGAAGAAAGAAAACTAAGAAAATACATACAATTAAATAAAAAAAAAGACTTGTAAGTGAAAAAAGTGATAACTAAAATACATGCAAACCCTGCTGAAAAAAAAACAATAGAAAACTTCATAGCATTTATAATGGTTTTAATGGTGATAATGGGAATTGTATTGGTTTTAATGGAAACTGTAATGGTCCCTGTGGGTCTCTACTGGTAATTTGTTAGCTTCTTTTGGTGTCATGTTATGTCTAGTGGATACTATTAAGGACCAATAATGATAATGGTCCTGGTTTTAATGGTTAGCTGATGGTTTGTAATGGTATTTGTCGTGGAAACCATTAGAATTTCTGTAATGGTTTCCTTTTTTTCAGCAGGGAATATAAAACGAAAATAAAACGCAGCATTGAAGTTAAAAATAGTAAAACCAGAAGCGACGTTAAAACTCCTGTAACTTTGAGGTCTCGTGCCGAACAGACGGCGAGTGACGTCACACGGTTACTGCTGCATTATTCATGAAAGGGGCGTGACTCTGAATCTCGGTGTCTATATATAGAGAGAAGTTTTCCATTTAAAACGCGTCTCACGTGGCCGATTGGCGAAACCTGTGACGCTAAACATCTTTGGGCATTATTATTATTATTGTTATTACTAATATTTTATTATTTTATTATTATTAGAATAATAATTATTATTTGATTTTTTTTTTTTTTTTTTCATCTCCGTGAGCATGGTGAACGCGCTCCGCTCCCTGCTCGTGTCCGTGAGTCTGGCCGCGGTGGCGCGCTTGTCCTCCGCCGTGGGCGCGGTGATCCGCTGCGAGCCGTGCGACACCGGAGCGCGGACACTGTGCGACCCCGTGCCCGAGGACTGCGTGGAGCGGGTGCGCGAGCCGGGCTGCGGCTGCTGCGTGACGTGCGCGCTAGCCGAGGGTCGAGCGTGCGGGGTTTACACGGGGCGCTGCGGTGCGGGGCTGGTCTGCCGACACCGGCCGGGCGAGCCGAAACCGCTGCACGCGCTGCTGGATGGACGTGGGGTGTGCGTGAATAAGACCGCACCTCCTCCGGTCAGCGCGGGACAAGGTAACTACAATATGCGTAAAAGTGTGTGTGCGTGCGTGCGTGCGTGCGTGTGTGTGATTCATAGTGTGTTATTAAACTTAATTATTTAAAACATTTTAAAAGGGTTAAAAGTGGAAATGCATATACTTATGCATATATTTTATGCTGCATGCTAATGCACTGAGGCGTGTGCACGAGCTTTGTTGATTTGATATGATGAAGATGCACGAGCGTTCCCCTTCTCCAGCCCCCTCGAGGGTCCTCTGCACGCTTCCCTCTGCTGTCACAACTCTGTCAAGGAGTGGCATGAAGCCTTGCGTTAGTGCAAAACTTTATGGAGCTTAAAATCATTTGTTTTGTTTTGTTTTTTTTGCACGTGATCATGCAAAAAGTACTCAACTGTAACGTTCCTTGTCACAGTGGTGGTACCCTTATACCCTTATTTACTAAGACATGTGCAAGTATGAGTAGCTTTAAAGCTTTATTCTAAAAACTAACTACAGTCCAAATATGCAGCTAAATGCTTTGATAGTGACAGTGAAAGGTACCATTAGTACTGCTTTGTTCTGAGAGTGTATGATCATGTCTGGCCAGAACTGTTTAATATTTATATCCTGTCTTAATATTAATAGGATGGTCAGGTCATCACTGCTTTCAATGCATGGACGAAGACTTATTTATGGATTATGTATCCATTCCAAGAGAGACAGAAATGTAGTCTATCAATCTATCTGTCTATCAGTAATGAATTTTGCAAGAAATTAATCTCATAGCTAAATAAAATCAACTAGAACTTCCCCAGTATTATGAACAGGTTCATCTGCTTTGTTCACACTTTTACATAAGTGACATGATTCTTTGCTAAGTTGGCGCATGCAGCCCATTTCCTACCAGTTTTGTGGTGTTCCAAATGCAAATCCAGCTGGAAGCACAGATTCAAAGCGTAAGCTGTTTTTCATTCAATAAACCAAATCTCCTGCTTTTTTTTTTTTTTTTTTGAGGGAATAGCAACGTATAAATGTAATAACTGCACATGTGTGCCCAGTGTTAGGATGTGCACATGATGCTTGTTTCAGCATCCGAGTTCTTAAACATGCATCCGGTTTCTTTGGAAATCGGAATTTCTGAGTCAGAGGTTTAAGTGACTGAAGTGTGTTTCTGCAGAATCACTGTAGTGCCCAGTTAAACACCTACTCTTATGACATGAATGAAAGCTGTGCATGGACCATAATGTTTTTTTGTTTTTTTTTTGTGCAACTATTTATTTTATTGGTTTCTTCTTCTTTTTTTCCCCCAAAACGTAGATATAAACTTTGTAGTTTGCAAGGTTCGTGCTATTGGATGAGATGGAAAAAGTGGCGAGAGTTGTTTATGATTTTATCATGAAGGCACTTTTAACTAATCAAACAGTTCTATCTAACAGATAGTCTGTCTCATGATAAGAACAATTATCACAAATAATATTTGACTGATTGAGAATGTGATGAGAATAGTGTCTTCTCCATGGTGGGTATGATCATCTTCTGGAGATTACGTCCACTATTTCCTGATTGCATTATGTGATAATTGACGTGTGATTTGGGTAAACAGGTTATAAATTATCAAGAGGCCATGACCGGATAGTGGCATCCCAGTACTAATAAAAAATGACCTTGATGACAGTGATGTGATGTGACGCACCTCGCTGCTATACCTATAGCACAGTTTTCCAAATCCCACTGCCTGCTGCACTACACACATCTATCTAGGTGCAATCTGATAGAGCAAAACAGTAGAGCGGTTTTTGCTAGGTGAAATAATTGCCATTGACAGATGACAGGCAATCTTTTCAGAATCAGGAACACTCATGTATGTGGAAATACTGATGAATCCAAGAAAATGAACACACTAGCCAGACTAGTCAAATACTATCTTTTACGTATGATTCGAGGACACATGACATCTTGTGAGCCAAAACGTCTGCCAATGACTCACTGAGGCTGCTAACATGAAGTGCCACATGATCATATACTTGTTAGTTTCACTATAGTCTGTATCAGAAGAAAAAGCCTTTATTTGTCACACAAACATTACAGTACAGGGCTTGAACACTTGACCTTCTGATTAGTGACCCAGAGCCTTAACTGTTGAGCCACCATACCAGAGCACAAGCATTAATATAAAAGCACAAACTAGCTAACTAGCATGCCATTCATCATTGTGTTACGCTAGCTTCCAATTTTCAGCCTCGTCAAATAGGTTTCAACGCAAACATGCCACTGTGTAGTACACTGGAGCTTTTACTTTTCCCAGTGGGCTAATGTAGATTTATAATTTGGCCATGTATGCATATTCAGAACAACCAGATTGAGTTGGCTCCAGTCTAGTCATGAATGAAATGATTTGTAAATGATACTGTATCGCCATTTAACATTAGTTACCTAATTAATATGACTGTATGGATGAGCGTGTGCATGTGGGGGGTCTGATCCAAATAATTACTCTACCTTGATAAATATATGCTTAACTGCTAAATAATTTCCTTCATTTCCTTATTTGTTTGCTAGTTAAATTCTCGGAGTATAGATTTAATATATGGTCTGTGTAGATAGTAATTGAATGATAGTGATGTGTAGTTTATCACATTAGTGTTCTAATGGGATTGTACACGTTTTAATTTAGTATGTATCCAATGGAGTATGATCTTCCCATTAGTACCACGACTAGTTTATAGAATTGAAGAAGTGGTAAAAGTTAATGGCTTAAAAAAAGACTACAAAGACTAAATGTGCTACAGTTTGCATGGTTTGAAGGGGTGGTACCATTTGTTTTTGATCAAGACAACTAACAGAAAGTTTGACTTTTCCAAATGTACCACATGGAACATAAAGGTGGCTGGAACTGTGGTAGAAAATCTCAGAAATCCTTTACAGTTTAACTTCTCCATGTTTGTCCTCATTTTGGGCAGGTTCCAGAGCTAAAAACCCTTCTCTCTCTCTCATCTCCTGAATCCTCTTTTCCTTCTGGACTCTAGTGCAGTACTTTGGCATACTTTATATTTAGTCAAGTTTATTTATAAAGCCTGAAATCACAAGCATGTCTTAATGGGCTTTACAGGCCCTTAACAGCCGACAACCCAGCTTTAGACCCTGGGTGTGCAGTAGGTGATGAATGCAAGGATAAACAACGGAGAGGAAATTGCAGATCTAGAAATTAGACCTAATTTCATTGCTTCTGACAAAAAAATGTCTTGTTAAGAACCTGTCATTGAAACAAGAAAAATATATATTGAGTAGAAAGGTATTCATATACAATGATTGTGTTGTTCTTTAGATTCTTCTCTAGGAAAAAATGTTGGCAGGTTTGCATCCTAGTTTTGCATCTTCCCAGCATTCCTTCTGTCTGATTTTCAGTCGAGAGTGCCAGGATGCCTGAGGAAGATTCCAGCAGCAACACAACGAGTCCGTCGGTGCCAGCTGGACACGAGCAGTCAACCGATGTCTTTCCCTCCCACAGTCGGCGTCCCCCGCCCTACCGGCTTCACCCTAAAGCTGAGGACATCCGACGCGAGCAACTCCGGAAGAGCCAGAGCTTCAAAATAGAGGAACCTCTGGCAGTTGCCCCTTCCAACCATGAGAACATCGCCTTCGAGTCCAAGCAGGAGCAAGAGTATGTAAGTACAATGCCAGGATCTGCTGGATAACTGAATTGAATCTGGAAAGTTGTGGGCACAGATGGTAGTGTCCTTCAAAGTTTGTTGCAACATTTGGTTGTTGGCGTTGTAAAAGATTCTGTATGCTTCAGATCAGTATACAATCAGCTATTTATGCAACTTGTGGCTTTGAGGTCCTTTAGGGTAGCACAATGCATGTAGAATGGATATAGAGCTGGAGCTCCTGGCATCATGCAGAATATAATTCTGACCCTAATCGAACACACCTGTGCCTAAAAATCAGAGACCACTCAGTATTTTAACGAGCTGAAGTAGGTGTGTCAGTGTAGGCTTGGCACCAGACCCGCATTCCCTGTGGTACACCAGGAAAGGGATTGCATAATGCTGGCTTTGAACAAGAATGACATTTTACAATGGGCAGACTCTGTGAGAACAGTCAGTATATGGACGCATATAATTTATTTCCCCACAATGGCTCTCAATGCCGACTGCCTTGACAGTTGCTGTTGGTGTTGGAATTTATCTTTTTATAATTCTTAAACTTTGTTTGTTCTCAAGAACATTGCACTGAGGAAAATCTTTTTTATGAAGACATCTGATTTTAGTTCTCTCTCTCGGCTCTAGAACTTTGCACAGTTTGGCTGCCTGGCTTATCCTGCTGCTGCTTGCGTTAGCGTCTGTAGTTCAGTTATAATGTTAGGCTGGAGACTGGATGCAAGTGCACAAGCTCAGCATTAGTTTTATTAGGGTGTGTGTAAGAATCGTAACCATAGTCCATAGCGGGGGTCCAAATATAGGCAGCCAGGATTTAGCACAGGATAATCCTTATAAATGAAGTAAACAATCAGAAGTCCAAGACAGGAAACATGATGAAGCGGAACACAGGGAAGTAAGGCTCGGAATTGACGCAAACGAACAACATGATATTTGCAAAAACAAAGGGCAACACCGAGGGTATAAATAAATACACAGACTAATAAAGAGGAAACAAGGGACAGGTGTTCACAATCAGGGATAATGGACCAATTACAAGACAAAGACAGGAATAAGACCAAAACAGAAGCATGTGATCTCCATGGGAACTACAAGGCAAGTCAGGAACAGAGAACCTGTGACATCTGAGTAGAATGCAAATTTCGGTTAATTCTTTGACAATTAAATGACCATAATTAGTTGTTGATTAACCATTAACAAACCAACATATACCCAAAGCAAGGTTTTATTAAATTAAAAACAAATCAATGAGCTATGTTAATGAAAAGGTGTAGCTAGCATAAAGTTATGTTAAATAAGTTAAAGACTATGTAGAAATGTAGCCACAGTTTGATAGTTTTTGTCTTTAGCCCCAGCTAGCTAATATTACTAATAGAATGCATACTATTGACTGGATAAACAAATAAAAATCAGTAGTGGCTGCCTTCAGTTCTTTTTTTTTTTTTTTTTTTAAATACAGTGTATAGGCTAACCTAATTTTAGCTAACTTTATTCTGGTTAGAGTCTCGGTGGACCCCAGGAAATGCTGGGATTTTATCTGGGATTGGATGCTAATCCATGCACACACATATTTATACAGTTTTTCACACCTAGCAACAATTTTCTCCATCTACCTGGAGGATACCCACATGGAGAACATGTGAAAATCAGTTTTATTTGTATAGCGCTTTTAACAATGGACATTGTACAGAAGCAGCTTTACAGAAATATATAAATTCAGAATATAGATGTTAAGTGTATGAATCTATCCCTAATGGGGAAGCCAGAGGTGACAGTTGCAAGGAAAAACTCCCTGAGATGAGATGAGGAAGAAACCTTGAGAGGAACCAGACTCAAAAGGGAACCCATCCTCATCTGGGGGACGCTGGATAGTGCAATTATAAATAAATCCCTATATATATAATATTATACATTCTATAATTGTGTCAATACTACATGGTCAAAAAATTGCAATTGTGTAACCAGGAAAATTCATTACAGTATTTACATGAAGTCTGTTTTGTTGAACTTCTCCATTGTTCACTGATGGCGATTTGGATGCAAAACTGTTTGTGGCAGCAATTGCAGTCCTAAAGCCATCATAGCATAACTGTTCAAATGAATTGAGTTCCAAAGCCATATTTATGGTTCTTAAGTTACACCATCCTCAGTAATTCCAATGATCTTTCAGCTGCACCATTTGGGGCTATCTTAAGTAGCAGCAAGTGATTTCCAGTTGATGAGAATTCCAACTAGAAGTAGGGCATCAGGATGGATCAGACAGTTACAGAGAGCAGAAGGGGTCAGTTGTTCCATAGCTGAGGGGCTTTGGAAGAGAAAGCTCGACGCCCTGCTGTAGCCTTCACTATTCGAGGTACCAACAAATAGCCTGCACCTTTTGATTGAAGTGGGCGTGGCGGATCATAAAAAACCAAATGTTTGCCCAGGTACTGTGGCGCAAGACAATTTAGTGCTTTATAGGTCAACAGTAGTATTTTATAATCAATGTGAAATTTTACTGGGAGCCAATGCAGTGTGGATAAGATAGGGGTGATGTGGTCGTATCTTCTGGTTCTAGTGAGGACTCTTGCAGCTGCATTCTGGACTAACTGGAGTTTGTTTATGCTCCTACTGGAACAGCCAGACAGTAAGGCATTACAATAATCCAACCTAGAGGGAACAAAAGCATTAACTATTTTTTCTGCATCGTGTAGTGACATTATATTTCTTATCTTACCAATATTTCTGAGATGAAAGAAGGCTATCCTAGAAATATTATCTACATGAGTTTCAAATAAAAGACTGGAGTCAAAAATCACACCAAGGTATTTTATTGCAGCACATGATGAAACAGAAAGGCCATCCAGAGTTACGATGTAATTAGTAAGCTTACTTATGAGGTGACAGAGCTACCCGCTGCACCACCATGACACCCTAGCTTACACAAACAGACACTTAGCTCAAAGCCACATTAGACATGACCAACATAGAAGCAAGTAGAGAAGTGTACATGTCAGTATGCATTGGTCTATTTTCAAGCTTTATCACAGGTTAATTGTCCTAACTGTTGTCAAAATCAACAAATCTAGATGTTTATGCTCAGTTTGATATGTAGTCTGTTGAGTGATGTCTCAGTATACCTTTTTTGGGGGGGGGAAACACTGTAATCCCAGGAACACCCATATAGCACTGTTCCAAAGAATTTGTATTGAGTGCATACAGTGATACTTTACACTACATACTTTATTTTTAATCTTTAGATAATTTTTAGATAATTCCCGGGCTTAAACAAGCTATACAATCATGCTTCAAATCTAAAATGCTGTTTATTGGATTGTTGGCGATTAGTCTGTTAACCATTAACATCTTTAGTCTGAGGATAGTCACAGAGCCAACATGAAATAAACCTTGCCACATCAACTCTGACCTGAAATCACATCTCTGCGAACTTCAGGTGTTTTCACATATGCAGTGATTCATCAGTTTGATTGTAACCATGGTGTGTTCTCCACTTTGGTGCAGTTCTTTAGGCAGGTCAGAATAGAGTGATCACATTCAGGTGTGGACCAAAACAATTGGTCTGAGCGCATCTGAGGGAGGTGGTCTCGATCCACTTCCAAAGGTACTCTAGTCAGGCTTGACTCTTAATTGGCTAGACTGCAGGAAGTGAATTAAACATGCCATGTGTGTTGGGTTGTAGCATTCTTTTTGTAGATGCAAGGTGCTAAACTGAGCCAAAGGACAGAGCTGTAGAACTGCAGAAATGCCATGTGATGTGGAGATTTGCATCAACAAACTCAAAGAGGATAATAAATGCTGAATGTAAACAAAATGGTTCAGACTAGTTACTTGTATAATTATCTAATAATTTATGTTGTGTTGGCTGTGTGTTCTTTGTGCTCGGATGATTTTTCTGATTTCTGTGCGTAACTGGTAACTCGTAAAAAGGTTTGTCTCAGCCAACGTTTTTCTTCGTGATCAGCCATAACATTAAAACCACCTGCCTAATATCATGTAGGTCCCCCTTGTGCCACCAAAACAGCTCTGACACATTGAGGCATGGACTCCACAAGTCCTCTGAAGGTTTTCTGTGGTATCTGGCACCAAGACGTTAGCAGCAGATCCTATAAGTCCTGTATGTTGCAAGGTGGGGTCTCCATGGATCGGACTTGTTTGTGCAAAACATCCCACAGATGCTCAATCAATGGGCAATTTGAAGGCCAACTAAACACCTTGAACTCTTGGTCATCTTCTTCAAACCAAAGAACAGTTTTTGCAGTGTGGCAGGGCACATTATCCTGCTGAAAGGGGTCACTGCCATTAGGGAATACTGTTTCCATGAAGGGGTGTGCTTGGTCTGCAACAATGTACGTGTCAAAGTAACATCCACATGAATGCCAGGACCCAAGGTTTCCCAGCAGAACATTGCCCACAGCATCACATTGCCTCCGCTGGCATGCCTTCTTCCAATGGAACATCCTGGTGCCATCTCTTCCTCAAGTAAGCAGCGCACACACAGCCGGCTGCCTAATATATCCCACTCCTTGACAGGTGCCATTGTAATGAGGCAATCAATGTTATTCAGTTCACCTGTCATGCTAACCACTAAGCCATCATACCCCCAGTCTGATGAATCATTTGAGCCAATCTTTTGGAATTGTCGCTTTATCATGTCATACCTAATTAGCCTAGGAATTGGGAATCTAATTTCAAATGTCGCTTGTTGCTGAAATCATGGCTCATGGTGGGACAGTAGGGCAACAAATCTATATTTGTTTGGGGTTCTTGCACCCATTTCCACCCCACCCCCAATCAGGGACACACCACCATGATATAGGTTGCAAGAAAACTGCCAAAACCAGCAACAATTCAAAACTGGAATGGCTTTAGATTTTATTGCCTAGCAATTGTTCTATAAACAATGCATCCAGCATTGAGTTCGTCCAAATCAGAAATGGAGAAAAGGTACAGCTCGACCTTTTTTGCAATAGAAAGCTCGACCATCTGTAGCACCGCAAGTAATATTCCAGATTTATCAAAGAATGTCTTTCATAACATTTGTTGATTTTGGAGCCTTGCACAATTTTTCAAACATTCCAGAGATATCTTGTGTTGTTTCTTGATATCTACTTCAAATCCACGTCTCTACAGAGTCCGAGTGTTGAGCGGGGACTTTCTGTGAGTGTGTGTGTATGTGTGTGTGTGTGAGTGAGTGAGTGTGTGGGATGTGTGTGATATGCGTTTGGATGATGAAGCTCTTTGGATCCTAGTAGGGAACAGGTTTGATTTTCCTTTGGCACATCACTGCTGGTCAGCAGTGATCAGAGCTTAAGAGATGTTTTATGGCTTAAGTGTGTGTGTGTGTGTGTGTGTGTGTGTGGGGGGGGGGGGGGGGGGGTGTTTGTGAGCTGTAAAATGCATGATTTGTGAACAAACTTTTGTGCTTTTTTTTCGTCTCGTTTTATGTTCTTCTTTGTGGTGGCTTTTTGGCTCTCTCCTCCAGCCGTGTGTGTGTGTGTGTGTGTGTGTGTGTATGTGTGTGTGTGTGTGTGAGTGGTATTTGTGGACTCTGATGAGTAATTAGAGCTGGTGGCTCTTGGTTTGTGTGTTAGGGCTGTTTTGATGGCCACATTCCCTGCTTTTGGTCCGTTTCTGTTGTAAACAAGCTCTGCCTCTTTGACTGGATGCCACTGAGGGGATGGGGTTTTTTGGGATTTGATTCATGTGGCTTGTGCCTTCCTTCATGCGCTGGAAAGCTGTTCAGAGACGATGAACAGCACTGCTAGTTTAGCTTTAGCTAGCGTTAGTCAGAACATTTGCGCTTCAAAAGGAACACGTTTGTTGTCTAAATGCAGAACTTTTATTTAACTCTAGTTTTCTTTAACAGGTTTTCTTTAGTTTATTCACCTCCACTAGCTGGACAATTCCACATTTGGGTTCAACTGTTATTACATTTACAGATCTGTATGTAAAGTAAAGGTAAAAGACATTTTAAGACAAATTACTTAAACTGCAAGAAAGCCTACAAGAACTACAGAAAACATCGCTGATCTGTCCCATTTCACTATAACTACACTTTATGCTGAAATATAATCATTAAAGTATTTAATTATTTTTTTTTTTTTTACATTAATCTGTTTAACACGTCATGCTTAAAGCATCCTTTTCCACAAGTCGTCCAGTTTAAGTTATCAAAACTTCAACACTCACTCAACCCTGTTACCTGAAAACATTCACCCCTATGAAATATTTGGAACATTCCATGAGTCACAAGTCATATCTTTTCAATTTCCTGAGGATCACGGGAAGAAGAAAATGAAGTTCTCTCATTCTTGTTTATGAATGGTTTTGCTAATGATTAGTTTTAAAATGATTAGTTTTGCTAATTCTGTGCTTAAAAACTCAACCCTGTTTCTCATTTAAAGTCCCCATGAAGTGTGCGGCGTTATTCGATGTGTTGACGTAATTTGCACTGAAACAGGAAGTTAGGGCGGGACATATCGAGTGACTCCTCTCCATTTTAAATAGATAACGGCATTTAGATTACCTCATAGCCCGGGCTAAGCCGTACTTGACAGTTAGTACCATGGACGCGAGCCCGAGCAATAACGATGCAATGTGATTTTTAGAATGTTGGGGGCGGGACACTTCAGATTCAAGAGAGCGTTTGATTGGACAGAAAGTCTGATGAGAAGCTGAAGTGCAGAATGATGTCATCAAAATTGTTTATCCGTATTGGTGGTAGAGAGAGACTGTGCATTTTGTATGCATGTATCTTCTAAATGTGAATTGTGTCATTGTTTTGGAGCGCGCAAGCTTATAGATAACCTTAAGGTGAATATATTCAAACTAGAAGCCACAAAACTTCCATTTTTATTTCATGGGGATTTTAAGAGCAAAACACAGCCTGTGAGCAAATCAATACTTTAAAAAAAAAAAAAAAAAGAAAGAAAGAAAAGAGGTGTGTTAATGGGTTAACACATGATGCATATTTTCTTAAATTCAAAAATGAAATCAACTGGTTGGTCATTCATATTTTATGAGCAGTGTGAATTAGGTTTCATTTCAGCCCCTGGAACACTGAACAGGAAGGTCTTTGAATCGAGACTACTGCTCCGCTTCCACATTTTACTTCCTCATTACCCTCGTTCGTTAATTCACGATTCTGTTTTTAACCGCTCACAGCTTCAGACCGGTTTCTGTACCTCCTGTAGACCTGTGTTTGCTCGGATTCTGGAGCTGTTACAGCGTTAAAGTGCTTCTAATCCCGTATTTCTGAGCTACGGTTTGCGGTGTGGTGTGTTTAGCTGGTTTAGTGGAGTTTTGGGTCAGAGGCTCGCTGCCAGACGCTGTTTTCATTGAAAGGATTGCATTTCCTGGAAATGAACCTCAATATTTATTTCCCAGGGGACAAATTAGAGTCAAGGTACACAGACAGATTCATAAAATCACCGCTAATGCCCAAATTCATGGCAGTCTCTATTTTGCACAGTCTGTGTTTTGGAGGTTTGGTTCCTGTCAAGGTTTCTTCCATCATGCCTTGTGCATTTTAGGTCCAGGTCTTTGAAGGAGGTCTTTATGAGAATCCTACCTCGGAAATGGCATCGGGAGCAAACACGACACCAAATCCTGCTCCCTCTTTGATAGATTTCTTTATTTTTAAATAGACACATGAAACTATTTTTAAAACATTGAACTGAAAGCGGTGTTTTCAGTTGTACATTCACGCTGTGCACTGCGGCTGTGTGCGCAGGGTCCATGTCGAAGGGAAATGGATGGCATACTTAACATGCTGAAGATCACAGACATGGTGAACCCCAGAGGCTTCCGCATCCCAAACTGTGACAGGAAAGGCTTCTACAGGAAAAAACAGGTGAGAGATACATGCAATGTTTGAAAGATTTCGCAGTGGAACACTACAGCTATGGAAAGGTTTTTAAAATAAAATAATGTTTTGGGGTAAAATGTAATCTAGCACCTCTATGTTCTTCAAAGGTGTTTTGAAGTGCTAACAGGTCTAGCTTTCTAAAGGAATATTAATAAAATAAAAATCTGATTTCATTTATAACAAGAAAGAAACGCCCATAAGTTACACTATAATGAGATAAGGCTTAAGTTCCCCTTACAGGAAAGTGACTTGATTCATTTCTCGTCATGGTGTCATGAACACATGATGTCATTGGTTTACTTGGAGTTCGCGAGCATAAATTCAGGGCATAACATTTCAAAATGCACCTTGTTTTTCACACGTGATCACACTGCTTTCATATCAGTCTCCTTCAGTTATTTTTTTCCGGGTGATTAGCGCCGGGCCGAACGAGCGCTAAGGCCCCGTCTCTCTCTCGCTCTCTCGGGGCCAAACCGAGCGTGGCCGCCGTGGTGGCCATCTTGCGTAACCCGCCCTGAGAGAGCGACGTCAAGGTGGCTACTGGGGTCTGGGCCTCTCCCCATAATTATCGGACTCCTTGTGCCGGCTGCATGAAAATAGATTTGAGCCACTTCCAGATTCACGCGGTCGGCCCACAACTGGTTTATAATAAATGAGTGTCCCAGACGCCTTCATATGGATGCACTTATCCTCCATCATCAAGAGCAATATTTATACAACATGGCAGGTCCTGCTTAATGGAAGTCTTTTTGTTGACCCGCAATCTAAAAAAACCTGTCTTCACATCACTATCTTTTCATATATAATGTATATTACTGTGACAATTATGAAAATAAGCCACCCCCGTAGGAGAGGGGGTGGTGACCGTTTTAACGACGGGGTGTTTACTTTTTGCGGTCAGCACAACGCTTAGCCTCATGCTAATGATTAAACCTGAACATTTTTGCTGCATCGTGCAAATTTGATTAGCAGAAAGCTAGCCTGCTTTGCGGTCAGTTTTCAGAGCTTATTTTGGTTTCATGTGGGCATATAGGTGGACATTTAGGTAGCTATTGTGATAAAGTATTAAATTATTATTATTATTATTATTATTAATGAAGCATAATGCTGAAAGCTAGGCAAAAACAAGATCCTTAGCCTTCACTCTCCCACACACAGTTTTTTTTAAGGTTCCCAGTCTGGATATTGTCTCTTGTCTCTCACTTCATTTAGTTTCGCGAGTTCCACACAGGCCTCCCAGTCTCGAGCGAATTCCCTTGGTATCACACACTGCGAGGAATGAATCAATGGGCCATTTACGAATCATCGAGTCCTCTTATGCTCTCATGGAACCGTTGGTTTTGTTGTGTTGTTGTATTTTTTTTAGACACTAGACAGGACTTTGACCTTTAGTTAAATTGGCAGCTAAATAACAGCCCTCTGGGCTGGAGCGCCAAGCTCTGTAAGTCATTTGTAGCACCCATAATTTGGAGCCGGGGGTATAATCAGCAATGGATGATTTGTACTGGCCAGCGGGAGGCTGAAAATAGAAGTTGGCACTGGTGAGCTTCACACACTGGCCCTGAGCAAATATTTCAGCCTCCCTGTGTTTACCTTTAAGCTGCTCTATATGAACACAAAACAGGATGTGCATCGTAAAAAAAAAAAAGACAACCCACTGAAAATACCTAGTCGGGGTGAGGTTTAAAACTGTTTAAAACAAAACGCAAATGAGTAAATCAATTAATACTCCTGTCTATCATTCTCTCTCAGTGCTGGCCATCTAAGGGCCGAAAACGCGGCATATGCTGGTGCGTGGACAAATACGGCCAGCCCCTGCCAGGCTTCGATGGAAAGGAGAGAGGAAACGCGCAGTGCTACGCCATGGAAAGCCAATAGAAAAGAGCAGACGGGTGAAGGAAAGAGAAAGCGAGATCGAGGGAGTGTGTCTACACTGAAGAATCTCCATGCTCAGACCCTCCATCTCGGACTTGTATGTCGGTCCTCCTGGAAAAAAATATCGAGGGGGGTGGGGAGGGGGGGCTTAAAATTCTGGGCTTTCCTGAGCTTCAACGAGCTTTAATTTATTTCTGTGCTCCACGCTTTAGCAGCAGTGGAATCCTAGATGCTTGCAGGAGAGAAAGAGATTGATGGATGAAGGGATGTGGGTATGTCTCAGGAGGCAGTGGAGCAGTAATGAGTGGACGCAATTGAGACAAGGCTGACCGCAAAAAAAAAAAAAAAAAAGGACATGGAAGAAGGCACTAACGCTACAGAGCACTTCCTAAACGTGTGTGTGTGTGTGTGTGTGTGTGTGTGTGTGTGTGTGTGTATGTGGCTATTATAATAACTTAACCATGTTCATACCTATCAGTGGCTTTTCAAAGCTTAGTTTCACCTTTAATACACATTCCTGTTACGTAAAATTGGGAATTAGAATGAAACAAGATTTTATTGATCGGATTCAGTATCAAGAGCATGTGCATGATGCATGAATACAACATGAGTATAAACTCACTATATTAGGACTGATCATAAAACCTTCATGACTTCCATATCCGCTTTATTTCCTCTGCATATACAATATGTCTTAACTATCAGTCTCAAAATGTCCTATAAACACTCCTGCAGTTACTTTAAGAGACATTCTAAACATAGCAACGCTTTTTCTTGCTTGAGTGACAGCCGACCATTTTTCTGGCTTTTAAACAAGTGTGTGAAGCTGAACTCTTTCCAGAAGACTTCCTTGTTCCACGCACCCTAACATGAGCCAAAATAGGATGTTTTGTTTTTGTTTTTTTTGACTGTGTATACAAAGATTGTCTTCATGTCACTAGATTTTGGTTCATTGCATTATATTTTCAGGAAGTAATGTTTGTTATGAAATTTCTGACTGTGGCTTTAAATGTATGCTGGATTTTTGGATAACTTGCTCAGTCTTTTTCCTTTCAATGTTCTCATAACAGCCAACTGGCTTAAAGGTGTAAAATCCCCAAATAGAGTAGAATTCTAAAACCTCCATCTGGCATAAAACTTTCAAATTCCCAACTTGTGTAAAATTGTAAAATTCTTAACTGGTACAAAAGTCTAAAACTTACAAATAGTGAAAGATTGTAAAACCTCCAACTGGTGTAAAAATTGTGAAATCGTCAACTGGAGTAAAATTCAAAAGCCTCTGACTAGTAATTGTAATTGTAACATTCACAACTGGAGTGAAATACTAAAACTCTCACTAGCCTAGAATGGTCAAATCCCCAACTGGATTAAAAACTCCAGCAGGAATGAAAAATCTAAGACTAGCATAAAATTCCCCAAATAGAGCATCCAACTAGTGAAAAATTATAAAAATACCCAACTGGAGTTAAATTGTAAAATCTCCAAATGGACTAAAACGAGCATAAAATGTTTAAATCCTTAACTACAGTAAAATTCAGAAACATTCAATTTGTGTAAAACTCTTAAACTCCCAATTATAGTGAAACATTCAAAAAACTGATGTAAAACTGTAAATTATTCAATTGAAGTAAAATTCATAAACTTTAGCTAGCATAAAATTGTGAAATTCCCAACTGGAGGAAATTTATAAAACTTCCAACTTCTGAAAAATTGCAAAATTCCCAACTAGCTTAAAATTTTACATCCAACTGGTGCAAATTTGAAAAAATCCTCAGCTGGTGTGAACTTGACTAAAATGCTAACATAGCCAATAAGGATCTGAAACACATTTTAGCTTGTACATGTTCACACATTTGTTCCAGTTTGGAGCTGATGATTGGGTTTGCAGGTACTTTATCCATTATTCCTAGATCTAGTAATTCCTTTAACTAGCCCTTATTGACTTTCCCCTCACCATTTCACTATTTTTGTTTGTAGCAATCCCATTAACATTTTGTAACTGTTCCATTACTTCATCATCTAGAGTCAAGTTTGGTAGATGAACCCTTAAAGACCTGATGAAATGATTCAACCTCCATGAAGATTTCAGGAGCATAACTTAAGCTGAAAGGCGTTCCAGTCTGATGCAAATTTTATTTTATTTTTTCAAATCTGTAAAAGTCAGATAAACCTGTTTCTAAGAATTATCTGGAGTCAAAGTGTAATCGGGAATTATTACTTTAAAAAAAAAAGTTTATCTGCCTCATTAAAATCGTATTTTAAGTCCAAACCCTACTGCACTACCCAAGCTAGGTCACAGATCAGCTACATACAATGCTAGTTACTTAGCATGCGCGTTATAAAGCCAATGTGAATCTGTAAATAGTTCAAAGGAAATATGCCAGACAAATCCGCAAAGCAATTTTTTCAACAATATGACGAGAGTCTGATAAAATTTAGCATTAAAATATGGGGCAAAATACTTTTATCACTGCACACTCTTCGTTTTCTTTTCTGTTATGTTTCCTTTTCAGTTTTTTTTTAAATATATATTTTTACAATTTTTTTTGTGACCAAAGGCAAACTTTGCTGCGAACAGGGAAACTTAGTACACATTAAGCACCTACTCAGGCTTCTAGTGATATTCAAATGCTTCAAGTACAGTACAATGTAGCTAAGAGTATGGCTTTTTTTTTTTTTTTTCATTATACTGGCTTCTTTTGGACTAAATCCCCATTGTGATAAGCTATAAGCAAGAAAATAAACAAGAAACCAAAACTGCTACCTGGGGACATTACAGCACACCATGTGTAAACAGTATTTTGCCAATATTAACTTGTGTGGCTAGATTTTTATGTGTCCGGTTATTCCCAGTGCCTTAAAACAGGGAGATATATCTGTGTATATTTTTACTTTCAATAATTAAAGATCTAATTTAAGGAACAACTGCCATTTTTGTGTGGTTCTTCTTGCATGCTCACATGTACCTGTGAAATAAAAAGGAAGTTTCACAGTCTTGGCATATCACTGATTTTATTAAAAGAATATATATACACTACAGACTAATATATAATTTCTACATTTACTACAAAACAAAACAAAATTGATACCCAGGTAGGTATTTAGATGAACAGTAGCAGCATATAGATGTTCAGGCTGTTGAGGTCAAAGGCATCGATGCAAGACAAAATAAAGATCCACACAAATGCGTAATGTTCCATCACGCTTGCAAGAAGACATTGGTAACCCAGTCCTCCCAATCTGAATGCACCAAATCTATTTCAACCTGTGAACTTCAGACAGTGTTCTGAATGGCTGGCTGGATGGATGGATGGATGGATGGATAAATGGATAGATGGATGGATGTGTTTTTTGTAGGGAGCCAAGGGACACGCCCGCAACATGGGTTTACAAATCCCTGTCTGGTTTTTCTCGCTTTCCCTGCGTAAAAATGTCCTGGCATGCAGCAATGTTGGAACCATATTCATAAAGTGTTCCTGCTTGTAACTAAAATGTATCCCAATGGTGTTATAACTCCTGCTCCCCAAACCAACAGGAAGTCCATTTGCTTTTAAAGAAAAATGCAGCTTTTCTGAGATTTTCATATTCTAAAATGACAGAGGAACCAACGCGGAAGTGATGTCCAGAACGACGCCACAGAGTGAGGGACCTGAGGAAACAGAGGAACCTGCACTTCGGAGAGGTAGAAGCCTTATACGAGTCACAAACACAGCCCAGATCTGCGATCTACTTCAAAACATCTGGGATCAATTGGCAGTTGTCCCGTGTAAGTGGAAAAATCCAGAGCTATTCCTTCTAGGGGCAGGGGAAAAAAGAAACAGCCCGGACAAATTCACAAACACGGGCGTCGCAGGTTGAGGAAGAAAGTTCAGTAGACTCGCACGAATGTAGGCCGAATCGACATGTCATAAAGCAAATGAATGGTGAAGCTGTTTAAGTACAAAGCTCCTAAATTGGGGTGAGACTAAAAGTATGCAAACCCACTCTGCCTTTTTTCATAGTGGTGTGTGTTGCAATGGGTTTATAATATGTCCCATGGTCCTATTGCTATTTCTATGTAGCAACAGAGTTGTTTAATCCAAACAATAGTTATAGTAAAATAAAAATACAAATACAAATAATATAACAGTAACCATACAATTTCAGCAAATATAAATACTTGTGAACGATTACTTATTTAGGAACCTTCAATAAATATATAGCGATATGAAACAAACAAAAAAATAAATTAAGAATGTCAATCTCTTTGTCAAGAAAAGGTTTAGTGTATGTACATAGTGCATTAAGCTCTATGTTGGAACCAAATGTCCCAGTGATATTTTTTAGTTAGTCCTGATTAAGAAAAGTGTTTTTTTAATGAAATTCAGCTTGTGCGTGAGAGGAGCGGCAGGGTTCAGTGAGTGATCTCCTGTTGGCAGAGGGCATCTTCAGGGACATCACTGGATCCTGTGATTCTCTTTCCGTTCCAAGCGGACACGCACCAACAACGTGCAGCCTGGCTGACGAGGGACGTCTCGCACTGTGTTTGAGACAGAACGGACATAAAAAGAAACAGATCTGGTTTAGCATATGGTTCTCTGATCTGTTCGACCTCAAGGTGTAGATAAAGTAGTTTGAAGTAAACATACAGTATGTACATGCATGTAACCTAAAGATCATACGACCATACGGAACCACACCGTCAGTGGAGGTCAAAGCAATTCAAGCGAATACATTTTTGCAAGTTGGCCTTGGTCTTCACGTTCAAGCTCACCTGTTTGGTCTTGTAGAAGCCATGCTTGTCACAGTTGGGAAGGTAAAACGTAGTAAACTTCTCGCCCAGTGCCTGCTGCGAGGCCGTGATACTGTCCAGGGCAGAGTGCAGTTCAGTGTGACATGGACCCTACAACGAAATATTGATCAGAATTTAGTCAGTGAAATGTGTGACTCAGATTCTGATGCTGTAGATGGATCCAGACAGACACCTTAAAGACACACACATCCCAAAAACAGTTTAAAACCTAGTCAAGTCTCAGGCTTGCCCCAGTGTTTGATCTCACTTGGATAGTGTAGATTTGTACCTAAGAGCTGCTGCTGTAATCATAAAGAATGTCATGTGCTCATCTCAGGACTCTTATTCACAATCTGCTCATACTGAACATCTTGTAAACACACTCAGTACTGTGTGTCTTTTATGCTTCTACACCTTGTCACCTCTGGATGGTTCATTAGGGATCTAAATCTATATCCCAATTTCTGGAAAGCTGCTTTGTGACAAGGTCTATAGTTAAAAGTGCAATACAAATCAAACTGAATTGAACTGAAAATGGAGACGCTCAATCCACTCATTAGGGATCCGTAAACATTTTTATTCTACTTTTTTAGGAGTTTCTTTTCTAGTTCCTGATCACCTGGATCCTGGGAGTTCAATGTTGGAATACCAGGTGTCTTAGGAACTGGAATATAATGCATTTATGGAAATTTATACTAGCTCTGAGACCCTTCCCCTAAACCCTGTCTACCATGGACCTTAAAAACAGATGTTCTCTGAGAATCTCAGACAGATAGTCCAGATAGTCAGGGGTGTCCAAATATATCTGCAAAGTGACTGTGTGGTTGCAGCTTTCCTTCCAAACAAGCAGGAGCCACATCTGATAGTCAGTTGAAGGCCAAGGTGAACAGATTAAACTGGTGGCTCTTGATTGGTTGGAATGAGTACCTGCTTCCACACAGGTTGTTCGAGAATGAGATTGGACATTACTGCTCTGGATTATCTGGATATGGTTGGTTAAAATTGGAAAAGAGCCATTTTAAGGACTGACTGTGGGTCACTAAGAACATCTGATTTTATGGTCCAAGGAACTGTATATAGGTTTAGGAGAAGGGTTCTTAATCCAGCCGTAAGGGTGGGGGTGTCCAGTTATATCCACAAAGGGCTTGTATGGCTGCAGTTCAAACCAATCAAGAGCCATGTTAGTTTAATCAGTTCATCTTGGCCTTTAATCAATTATCAGATGTGGCTCCTACTCGGGTGGAAGGAGAGCCTGCAGCCACACTGCCCCATTATGGATAAGATTGGACACCACTGCCAAATAAAGTCAGAGCAAGTCCACAATTTCATAAATGTATTGTCTCCCATTTCCTAACACTCAGGATTCCAGGTATTCCATATTTTCCAGTCAGGCATGAAGAAAAATGTGAACTGGCATAAGTTCCCTACAACTGGATTGGTAACCCAATCTTAAAACACCTCAGAATGGCCCAATTACCCCTTGTTGCAGAACAAATAGTCCATGGGGTGAAGTTGTAACTGATCCAGCTCCTCCTACCTGGGTGGAGCTGGACAGAGTTGAGCCAAATGTCCAGAGTTTGTTTCAGGCTGGATAAATGTGTTTAATGCATTGCTTTGCATTGTACAGTGTTGTGTGTGTTAGGGGTTATGGGTTAAGAGTTAGAGGTTAGGACTTAGCGGTTAGGTTTATAGAAGGAGTTGGATCAGATCCAGCTCCACCCCCTGTAATTTTGGTTCTGCATCGCAACTATCTCGAATGGCCTGGTGTTGCATTCACAGTGAGTCTGAAAGCAAACCTGACTCTTGCCAAGTGTTGCAACACTGCCCCCTAGGGTCTCACAGTTTAAATTACAGCCAATGTTTTTTTTCCCCCTCATTACACATTGCCATGCAGTTTCAAGTGTTCTGTTACCCCTGAAATATTGATTTTCACCCCTAATCTATGGGCAATCCAGTAACTGCACATATTTCTGATGGCCAGACATAAGAGACATTGTCTGAATTCTCCCCTGTGGATAACTATGCTTTTTACAGTTAGTGGCATACAGTATCACATGACATCCAAGTAGCTAAACATAAATGACAAAATAGCTGTATAATTATCTACTATCCGTAAAAAAAAAAAAATCTTGTCACTAATATTAATTATAAAAAACAAACAAAAAGGCTTTCACCCTACAAATCTTTCATCCCCAATGAAGCCAGAGAAGTTCATTTGAAGATTCTACACAATAAACCCAAACAATAAGGAAATAGCAAAATTGCAATTTTTAGCAGCAGATTTTGCCAGGACACCACATAAGAGTTTTAAACTTCTGTGATGTGATATGCTGTAATAATTCTCATGTAAAGATTTGGATATTGTCAATATTATGATTTTAATGGGTGAATATTTGTTAGACTGGTATCCAGTGCTATTTTTTTCCACAATGATATTTAAATAAATAAATAAATAAATAAAGATTTCCTCCGAATAGATTTTAGATCAGTAAATACCAAGAAAAGCCCACAAACTGTTAAAATGTATGATGTTATCATGAATGTCACATCCATTCACACATTTTCAGAACTATTCTTTATTTAAAATCCTAATCTTTATTTAACTTTGAGTATCTATAGTGTAGTTTCATATAATTCTGTTTTCATGCTTCTTATACTGTATTCTATTCAAAGTTTGTTTTATTTTATCCTATTTGTATAACCCCCCCCCACCCCACACACACACACACAGATTTCAGATTAGTTGTAAGTGAAAACTTACTTGACCAATAAAAAAGTCTTTCTGATTTTTATATTGTTGCTATTATTATTATTATTATTATTATTATTATTATTATTTATTTTATACATTTTATATAGCCTAGTTATGTTTTTATGTATGCTCTAATTTGTTTATAGAATATAGTTCTCTCATTTTTGTTCCTTTTCTTTCTGCTTTGTGCCCTGTTAATTTGCAAATGTACATATGTTGCATTTAGTAAACAAACAAACAAACAAATAAATAAATAAATAAACAAATAGCTTTAAAGGTACATTAAAGGTAAATCAGAGGCCCAATTATGTGCCAATGAAGTAAAAGATACATACTAAAGGTACAATAGACGAACCCTTGTTGGTACTCCTTTATTTGTAATTAATTATAGGGGGTCACGTGGTCAGGCGTTAACAGTCTGCCGGTAAGTGCGTTTTAGAGGTAATGGGTAAACCGCGGTGCGATCGTTAAATCCTGCAGTGAGGAGAACATTCTGAGATTCGCACTCTTACCAGTTCCACCAGCTTCTTCCGGATGGCGTTGACTTTTGCCTTGATGCTCTCGTGCGCCTCCGGGTCTCCGGCTTTATCCAGTACCAGCAGGTGGTGTAAGGAGAAGCCATGCTCACCGGCCTTCGCTGTAAGGAGACGGTTATGGTTTAGCATTAGGTCGTGCAAGTTTTCAGCCTCATTCTGATCAACAAACGGGGATTCGGCGGAAGAGAGAGGAGACGCACCTTGCGCGGCGTGGTCCACGGTGCACACGGCCTGTCCGCGGGTGAGCGAGTGGAGCGGCTGCGGGTCGTCGGCTCTCGGCGTGCAGCGCAGTCCCGTGCCGCAGTGCGCCGTGTAGACCCCGCACAGGGCGCCCTCGGGCAGCGCGCAGGTCATGCAGCAGCCGCAGCCCGGCTCTTTCATCAGCTCCCTGCAGCCGGATGGAGCGGCCGGGCATGCGCTCAGCTTCTCCGGGGTACACGGTGCGCACCGGATCGGTTCCGGCGCTGGAACGGGGGACTGTTCTGCTGGAGCAGGGATGAGGATGAGGGTGAAGATGAGGATGTGTCCGAGCGTGGAAATCAGCAGTAATCCGCGCATTGCGCAAACACAGAGACAAAACAGAGCGCGCGCTGAAATGAATTCTGATCCTGTTCTTACACTTTTTGACTTGGCTAACGGTCGGAGCACGTTGCTTTTATAGCGTACTGTGACCTCACAAGGGGTTAATGTTTGACACACGTGCCACTTGTAGTAATTATCCGTTACGAAAAAAACAAATGTTTTTTTGCGCCCAAATAGTGCGGGCGGTTTTGCGTAGATACACAGCCGCCGTGTGTTTGAACTGATGGTTAATATTTACCGAGTCAGGGTAGCCTGTTCTCCTTATCCAGGACTCACTGTCTTCCTCCTGTGGCCTTTGAAACTTTATTTACTGTTACACAGCCAGGGCTGGTTTAATGCTCAATCCTGTCACAGTGAGAGCAATTCAAATGGATAAAACATTGGTTTGAGTTATAAACTTTACATTTAGCCGGTGTACTTACACTCTCAGAAATAACTCTACGTTTCCTTGTTGCAGGAGTGGCACTATAATGGGTGTATCATGTGTACCTTTATTATGTATCTTTTACCTTTAAAAAATAATTTCAGGTGCATAATTAGACCTTAAGGACTACTGATATATACCTTTAAAACTTTACACCACACTCACGTTCCTTGGTCAAACATACACAGTAAAACATGTCCATTTAATAATATTGATAAGAAACATCAACAAACGTAATCTATTGCTATTATTTAGTACATTTGTTCACTATTTTGTCAAGAATCTTATTTCTCTTCTATTAGCTACACAATTAGCTAAATTGTGCACAGAATTATAAGCTCCATGTACCTACTTACTTTATACCTTCAGATTTCAGTTACCGACTCCATCATTCTCCGAATAACTGTGCCGATCTTTAAATCTATACGCTAAAAGCTCATTAAACTCCATTCATCAACTATATATTACATATTAAAGGCACACGAGATAAGAGTACCAGCCCAGCCACAAGAAAAGGTACCCTTTAGTACCTTTTTTTTTTTCTTACTGAGAAGGTGGAACAACAAGGTGGTTCTAATAGAGCGTGTGATTTACTTTTTCCACACACGGTGTGTGTTATTCGTCCTCATCACCGTTTCTGTTCACTAAGAATTCCATACAATATATAAGAAGACAAGAACATAACATTCCTTAATGCACATTATACCACAGCGCTGTTTAATCCTGGATTCTGATTGGTCAAAAAGCGTTGATTAGTTTTCTAGAACAGCAGCTGTGACAGTAGTGCAGCTACAAATCACATGTTTAGGTTAATGCGCTAGTTCAGTGCGTTATCGTTTCTATGGTAACAGCTCATTCACAGGTACTTGTACGGCGGACGCTCCGCATAATCTAAGACTAATAATAAACAGATGAAAATGCGTGTTTTTTTTTTGGTTTGTTTTGTTTTTTACAAATTTTTGATTGTTGAAATTGTCTCTATGGAGATTTTTGAAAGGAGTCTCCAGTAACAGTCAGAGGTAAATCTGCAACTTTTCCAGACAGAGGAGTGTACGTTTTCTAGTTTTTGAGAGAATGACAGAAACTAACTTGTTTCACAGACGTTCCACAACATTAAATGTGACTATAAATGGATAAGAAGTATGAGGTAATTATTTAATTAATAATAATAAAAAGTTATAATAATTGGTAATCTGCTGGAGTAAAACACATCAGGAAGTAAGTCATTGGAAAATATTCAATCACACCACTCTGGTGTTGATTATTTTCCTAGAAGTGTTTTATTCCTCTGTTACTAAATGCGCTATTATCTGGAGATTAAGGTTATAGAATTTTTCCAGTCGGGTTTCTTTACTCTTAAACACTCACAGTGATCGCCTCAATCAGATGGTGGACCTTTTCTCTTTCATCCGTGACACAGGTCACAAAAACAAGGTTATCAGTGTATTTAGTAACAGGACGGATTCTTATGAGGTTTGCCTCAATCACAACATGTTTGTCTGAGGGGGTAATTACGAGCTTCCTGGTGTAGTATTAATCTGGCCTATCTTCTACAAACACTGACGCTTTAACAGTGTTACGTCAGTTACAGTAATAACCTCCTGCGCAAACTCACACACTTTAAAACTTTTTGAAATGTGTGATGTAGATGAATTTTACTGAGCTAAGGTGTTCTGAGAAACCCGAGATTGAGAGTATCTACAGACACTTAAGGCTGACGTTCTATTATTTGTGAATTAGTGTATATGAGAATATCTATTTCCTTAATACAGATGCCGAGCAAATGATTAACAAAGCGCCCCCGTGTCGCAGGCCGGGGTTGTGCAAGACATAAGAAAAACAGTTCATCAACAGGGGTGATGTTGGAAAAACAAGAAGAAATCCTCCTGTTCTGTCAGGCTTATGTAAGTGCAGCAGGTTAGAACCGGTCGGTGCTAGAGGCGGATTTTTATCCCTGGTGTAGGAGGAAAGAAATAACATTCACACTGCTTCACAGTTTATTATGGTTTACATATATTTTTAGGATATTGTGTTGAAGAAAATAACAGGATTTTATTTTTAAAAAAAAAAAAAAAAAAAAAAAAAAACCTTTAAAGCATCCCCACTCTTCACTTCACCTGCCTGATCTCTATATAATACTGTGAGACTATTGTATTTTTACTCCACGGTCAGCTCATGCCTGGTGGCTTCTTCGATGTCAAACATCAGATTGATGAGCCACTGAGGTGCAGGAAGGTCGTCCTGTATGAACACACACACACACACAGGTTTAATGGATGAGCTCATGGCTAGTTCTTTTCTGGATTTGGGCATAAACATGCCAGCTAGCACAAATCGTAAAAAATAAATAGTGTTGATCTTTATTGCGTTGGATTTGTGGGTCAGCCCTTGACCTGGATGATCACGGCCCATTTACCAGTGCCAAGTGAAAGCAACACCGATCAATAAAAGCTTAAAAGTTTCAACACAGCGAGTGTTTTGCAATCAATCCTTTTTTCTTTTCTTTTTTTTGACTTGATCATTTGGGTCAATCCTGTTTGTTCATGTATTAAAAAAGCTCATGCACTGTGGAGTAATTACTGGATGTCTGTTAGACCACTAAATACAATATATTCTATAAACAATGGCACCTCTGGGAGGGGTGGGAGGGGCATGAAGCCCTGGCCACCCCATAGGCCCTTCTGAAATATGAACACTTTTTTTTAAAAAAAATTACTTTTGATGTTTGTTATTAAACTAAGGAATAAACCACATACTGTGTAGGCTTTATCAATGCCTAGAAGCACAGTGAAGTCTATTAAGAAGTGGCAGGTATTTGGTACAACACAGACCCTCCCTGGATCAGGACATCGCTCCAAACTGGATGAAAGAGCCAGGAGGAAACTGGTCAGAGAAGCTGCCAAGAGGCCTACAGCAACTCTGAAGCAGTTGCAGGAATTTATGACAAATAGTGGTCATTGTGTGCATGTGACAACAACATCACAAATTCTCCCATACAAGCCACATTTGTGGAGGGTTGCAAGAAAAAAGCCACCCAAACGCACCTTGAAGATTCTGAGGCCACATGGAAAAAGGTGTTATGGTCAGATGAATTATTTGGCCTCAACACCAAATGATATGTCTGGCGGAAATCCAATATAGCTCACCATCCAAATATCACCATTCCTACAGTAAAGCATGGAGGTGGTAATATCCTGTTATGGGGGTGTTTCTCTGCAGCAGGGACTGGAGCACTTGTCAGGATAGAAGGAAAATGGATGGGGCAAAATACCATCAAATTCTTGAGGAAAATCTGCTGCCCTCTGCCAGAAAGTTGTCAATGGGAAGAAGTTTTACCTTCCAACATGACAATGACCCAAAGCACACAGCAAAACTGACCACACAGTGGTTGTAGGAGAAAAAGGTGAATGTCCTTGCATGGCCTAGTCAGAGCCCAGACTTAAACCCCATTGAAAATCTGTGGAATGACTTGAAGACTGTAGTCCACAAACGGTCACCATCAAATTTAACTGAACTTGAGCAGTTCTGCAAAGAAGAATGGGCAAATATTGCAAAGTCTAGATGTGCAAAGTTAGTAGAGACATATCCCAACAGACTAAAGGCTGTAATTTAAAAAAAAAAAAAAAAAAAAAAAAAAAAAAGGCAAATTAAAGCAAGGGGGTGATCCTTTTTCCAGCTCAGTGATTCTGTTTTTTTTTTTTTTTTTTTTTTTTTCCCTGACATGTTGGTGTTATATCTTTCACTTGGATATTAAAAGTTGCACTGAGTAAATACAGCTGGATAAAACAAAAACTGGGTCTGTCTTCATTTCAGGCTGAAAAGCAACAAATGTGATTGTTTTAAAGGGGGGGGTGATTCTTTTCTATACCCACTGTAGTAACAGCTCATTCACTAGTAGAGGCTGGTGAGGAAATGACCGTTTATAGCTGCTAGAACAGGAACTAACTCCCCCCCCCACAATCCTCAATAATAAATGTAACTATAAATAGATCAAAAGCATGATGTGTTTTTCATTAATACTGCAAGTTTGAAAGTGTAATTGTTGGCAAATTGCTGTGGTATAAAGAGGAATACACTCATCAGGACATGACTGGAAAATAATCCATTTTGTGGTGGCAACGGTGACTCCACTTCATCACACCACATCTCTGTGGATTATTTTCCTATAACAGCACACCCCAAATGTTTTATTCTTTACTTAGGTTAGTTTTGACCAAATTAGGGCTTGACTTGCAGGCAAGACTTGTTTGAGGTTGTAAGTTTAGCTGTTGTGTGGTTACACTGTTGTGTATTTGCAAAAAGCTGAATTCGAAAAGCTGTTCTTTAATACAACTTTGAATTTTGGCTATTATACAAATTGTGGTGTACCACACCAAGTTTTCCCCTGCCCGGCCACCCCACATAAAAATTTATGGATGTGTCACTGTCCATAAATATAGTCCTAATACATTTAAGGTAATACATATCCGATAAAAGATAGATACCACTTGCGCTAAATTCAGACAAATTGTCCAGTTTTGTATTATTACTCACATGTTCAGGAGCTGAGTGTGTACGTTGTCTCCGCCTCACTGAATCATGTCTCGCTGTGGTAGATGGAGCTTTTTTACCAGTCCTCTTCAATGAAGTCATCTATTTTTTTTTTTTTTTTACAGAAAATAAATAAATACACTAACTTAGGTTACAACCCTAAGCCAGCCAGTGTAAAAAGTTAATTAAAAACGGAATGCAATGATTTGCAAATCTCATAAACCCATGTTATTCACAATAGAACATAGAAAACATATCAAATTTTTAAATGTGGCCCTGTCCCAACCTTTTTTTTAGACGTGTTGCGGGCATCAAATTCACAATTACCTTATTTTTTTTTTTCTTAAAATGGTACATTTCCTCAGTTTCAACATTCAGTATGTTTTCTATGTTCTATTGTGAATAAAATATGGGTTTATGAGACTTGCAATTCATTGCATTCCGTTTTTATTTACATTTTACACAGTGTCCCAACTTTTTTTGGAATTGGAGTTATACATAAGGGCACTGGGAACAAATATCAGCTGGGAACAAAACAGACTGGGAAACAAAATCAGGCCTGGAACTGGCTTTAAAATGGCCTCCTACATTTGTCCAAAATATAAAACAGCATGGTTCTGTGTGAAACTTCCAATAATTTCTTCTTTACCATTGTATATCACTATTTCTACACCAGTCAAATTTATTTTAATCAATTATCTGTTGTTAATTTCACTCCCATAGACATAAATGGATGCTTATTTATCCTTAGCCTTATGTAGCTAGTGAATACCTTCTGTCTCAGTGCTGCTCTAGGCATCATCACAATCACCAGCAGCAGATTTTGGATTTAAAGATCATTTATGTTTAAAATCTTTGCTGCATCTGGAAATTGATAATCAGAAGAAATTTCCCAATAGCTAGTAAACCCTGAACACCTATATGGAAGGTTTATTTTATTATTATTTTTTTATTTAATGACCAGTGAATGTTCAAAACCAGTATGAATCACATAAATACAAACCAGTAAACAGAACCTGGTCTTACCTTTTGTGCATCACTCTTCCCCACCACAGGCCCAGACATGCGCCCTGCAGAACGACTTCTCATAACTTCACGTGGTGCACTTGAGGAAGGAGAACTCTGTGCTGAGGAGGACCTTCTCTGAGAACTTCCTGGTGTTGATGAGCTCATTCTTCTCAAGCTCTGTGGTGTCGAGGAGTTTCTTCTGTTAGGGCTTCTTGCTGCCGAAGAGCTTCTTTTCTTAGACCTTGTCTGTGTTGAGGAGCTACTTCTCCTGGAGTTTCTATTACGGTCACCACGCTTCTCTTGCGAGACCGGTTCTTCCTCTGAGTAAGCCATTGTGGCCTTGTAGTCAGTCTCATGTCTTGACTTTCTGATGCCTAATGAAACACATTGGAGTTCCATCAATTCTACATCTATTTAATATGAGCTAGTTGAACTTGGAGGACAAACAAAAAAAATCAAATTAAATGATTTATAGAAGGATTTGTTGATGGATATATTGATGGATTTATTGAAACGTTTATCAAAAAATATTTTTTAAAGGCTTTCTTTAGGATTCTTCTGATTGGACCGCAGCTAGGAGCATTATTGTGATTGGACAGTACAACAGAATGGTGCTTTTCAAATTCCTTAAGGGGAGCTAATAAGCCAACTTGAATACAAAGGAAAACCTTAGCTTTCTGTAGTCATATTACTTCTGAATAATAATCTAAATACAAGTTATTCATGCTAAATGACGCTGTACCCCAAGACAGCTTAACTACGCATTCTAACTTTTACTGACCACTCCAATTCTGCTGAAGGTCATATAATATTACCTGCTGCTGCAGCTCCTGTGCATTCAATTAACAATATGTAGTCTAAATTTAATTTCTTGGTAAGCAACAAGTTAGCCATTTTCCTTATTGATTTTTTTTATTTTTTATAAAATCAATGGGTCCACCTCAATCCTAACCAAGATAAAGCGCTTAATTAAGTTGAATGAACGGATGAATGATGAATTTTCTGCTTCGATACTGAAAAGCAGGAACTGAATAGTAGTTTACCGGGACGAGATCTAGTGCAATGCTATTGATTTACATCACGTGTCCACTAGAGTGTCCCGACTGCAGCGAGTACTCATTCAGTAATGCTACAGGTATTGTTCTAGGTCTCATGTGTCAATCTACTGGAGATTTAAACCTTTTAACAGCCTTCTATTTGTATCTGTATTTGTACCCGTTTATAACAAATCTGTTCATTCTGAATAATGTCTTTATATTCGGTTACATCCCTAATTCGATTACAAACTAACAAATACAATAGCTAATCTGTCTCTTACCAAGACATCTATGAAAGAAACCATGAGTACTTGCGGTCGAAAGAGGAGCTGCAGCAGCAGGTATAATTGCACCACTTTGCACACTGCACTTTGGATGACTGTGGATTATTAGCAAGATTATTTTCAGAATTAATGTTGATATAGGGTTATTTTTTGTCCACGTTTGTCAGTTTCTATATGCAGTGCATTTTATAAAGTGCCTCCATTTGTAGTACAGTCCAATCAGAACAACTCATCCTACGGGAAACCCACATCACCCTCACCAGTACATCCTTCAATAATAATTAAATGTTTCAATATATCTTTAAGGTGTTAGTTGAATAACTGATTGATTTTTTACTCCTGTCTTGCCTGGGTTATATATATTGAAGAACTGATTAATTTCATTATTTGAATTATATATTGATGAATTTAATGATGGATGAAATTTTTATAATTTGGCACGCTCCTTCCGAAGAAAAAAAAGAGAAAGGAATTAATAAATGAGAATGAACCGGTAACCTAACCATGTGGTGAAGGTTCATCTGATTCCTTCTGGCCTCCTCCTTCAGGTTCCTGCAGGAGTGCCTCAGACTCATCATCTTCCTCGATAGTGTGCAGGAAGTACATATTGCTGGAGCAGAAAAGGTTAGCTAGAGGTTAAAGGTGAGCAAGATGAAACCTCACGTGACCTAATGAATCCAGTTATGCAGGGAGTTCTTACTTTGTGTGATAAAGACCTGGTTCCTTTAAGTCTACAGTATAGTAGCAAGTATAGTAGCATAAATGTGGTATTCATAAAAATGCAGTTGGTTGGGGAAAGCATTCATATCCTACGAAACATTTATAAGATAAGGACAGTGATGGCTTAGTGGTTGCTGACCAAATAGTCAAGGGTTCAAGCTGCCCCTGTAGATCAGCTTCAAAATCAATGAGTTACCGTGACCGTATACACAGATTATGCTATCCAGTTCAAATCACTTATTTATTTATTTTTAATTACTCATTTTTGTGAAACACAGTCGTTTCATATCAATGACTTAAAAATGCTTCCGAAACAAATCCATAAATTAAGACAGATTGGAATAGCCATTCAATCAGGACAAAAGTAATGGTGCCATATAAAACAAGGAAGAGTTAGTGCATGTCTACATCTATATAGCTGATGTGCCGCGATGGCTGAGCTGCGTTACTGGGCGATTTTGTGTACACCATGTTGTGTCACCATTTTTCAGCTCTCTGTGACCTTTCACATTTGCATTTGTAAATTTGTGAAAAAAATTAGCAGGAATTTCTTTTTTTTTTTTTTTTTTTTGTTCAGTTTGGCCTATGAAACCATTTATACACAAATTTAGTAATATATTGATAAATGAGGCCCAATGACTAAAGTGCTATACAAATAAAATTGAATTATTATTAATATTATTATTAAATATCTAACAAACATTGAAACACACAATCCCAATACACCCTTATGTTAATGCACACAATAAACTTTTTATAAGCATCCATTGATAATTTGACAGTATAAAAAGTGGTAAGGAAATGTTACACAACCAAACAATTAGGAAACTGTACATGTAGCTTATCGATCAATGTGCAGGGTTAAAATAGTGTTAAATAAAGACAAAGTAAAAAAAAAAACAACAATTTCACTTCAGTTGTCTAGTCATAGCAGCTCCAGGGGAGTGTGGATGGGAGTGTTTTACATGCAATGGAGTTACAGGACTCACAGTACAACAGGTCATATGATTGCGTCATGTGGAAACTCCACTCCGATCGGCACTCTGATGACAGGCTGTTTGGATGTTAGAGGTTTTTTTTTTTTGGCCTTGTTGTTCCCTGGTGACCTTCCTATTGATGTAAATATTTACCCATGCGCATACAAAAGGCTCGCTGAGGAATGCTTGTGATGAACCGTGCTCATAAACAACACCGCCCTGCATCAGATTTGCTGAATAGGATCTGATGGTTGTTTTTTACTAATACTTAGATGCTGAGTCCAGATATGCTGTTAGTTTTGCTCTAGAACATCACAACTTTTCACAAAGCCATAAGCAATGTCCAGTGTAGAGCTTTTTTTGCCTAAGATGGACCATAAACGTTACAGCTATTGCCAGATACACTGCCACCGACACAGGAAACACTATGTTTATGTACAATAGGTGAGCAACATTCATCACTTTTCCTCTGATTAGCCCTTATATGAATGCTAGGCACACTTACATGCACACAAAACTCCTGATTTCAGGGATTTATAATGACCAGTGAAAGACAGAAATGCGAGCACAGCCCAGATGATTTCTGCTACATCTGTGGGTGTTTTGCAACGTCCAAACAACGGCAGAAAATTACCGACTCTGTAAAAAAGGCATATTCTGCATATTTTGGAATGAAGCTGGGTGACCAGGACAAACCATGGTAGATGGAATGTGAACATGATGGCTGACTACTGCTGGTGCCTTCAGAGAGATTGTCAAGAAGTCAGCCATTCCAGAAAATCCCTCAAAAGGAAGTTCACTCCTTAAGCACTCTGCATATTATTATAATGTTCGTCTTTTGAAATAGCTTTATTTAGAGATTTTCACAAACATTTCACAGACTATTTGTTTACAACATGAACAGCAGACAAGTGTTATGTTTTGTGTGCCTATTGTTGTAGTTAATGAATAATAGTGAAATTTGCACTTCAGCTTCTACCAATTTAAATAAAACCCTGAAAGCGATATAAATTTAGCTAAATTATTAAAAACTTAAAAACCACCAGGAAATAAATATGATTCTGTAAGTCATAATAATGAGAAACTTTCTCGTAATAATGACTTACTAGTAATATATATGTATATGGTGAGGTGTAGATTTAAAAGTCTTAATTTATGTTTGTTCTGTTCTCTGTTAATGCTGTTTAGATGAACCATGCACATAATTAGCTCGCGCTGCACGGTTCAAACCGATAGCACCTTTTCGATTCACTTTTCACTCGAGCGTTTGGGGTTGGATGTGTACTATACGCCACAGAAAGCACATAATCAAAGAGAATTGGCCAACTTAGTAATCGACCATTAATTGACCAAAATGCAAACGACATAAGTGAATCACAGTCTGGAGCTTGTGTTTACGCAGTAATATGCTACGGTTTGACTTACAATTACTTTCGAAAGAGTTCAGCTGTTGTTATACAGGCAGAGTTACTTTCAAAACAGTTCAGCCGTTCTGCATTTGCAATGCATATGCTAGCCTCGCTTGCCTGCCTGCGCACATTGCGCATGCGTGGATTAAGTCATTATTACGACAAAAGTATCTCATTATTATGAGATGTTTGGTCATAATTATGAGAAAGTATCCCATTATTATGACTTACAGAATCATATTCTTTTACTAAACTGTGGCAGAAACAGGCTTCCATACTAAACAGATAATAAACACAATGTCCACTTACCTCCATACAGCATCTCAGATATCAGAGCTTCAGACTGCAGAGTTCGGTTTTTAATGTGGCTTTGAGTAATTGGATGATTGGGTTAATTGAAGTCACCTGTCATGATAATCAAAGATGGCAGCTGAACGCTGTTTTGAGACACCCTCGTTAGCTTTCTGCACTGCTAAACCCTGAAACTTAAACGCTGCTGGAGCATTAGATGAAATGACGGTGCAAGACTATAAAATAAGCTAATGTTTTTCTGTTCTCTATTCTAATTCATGTATCTTTCAGGTGGTCATGTCTTGGGGTTCAACAAATCATATATCAATATATATGTGACTTAATCAACAAATCTGGTTAACTGTGGCTTATAAATGAGAACAAATTTTTCAGTAATATAATGTGAGGCTCAACTTAACATTTTGTTACTCTTACTGGTTTTCTCTTCTCAATTTCCCCTGTTCCCAGTAACATCACATCACCCAATTTAAACTGCAAACAAAGAATTTGTTTTTAATTAAAAATACATTTTTAATGTACAGCTGCAATGAAAATTATTCAACCCCCATTGCAAATCAGGTTTATTGTCAAAATGTACAGACTTTCAGCTGTTTGCAATGAACAAATCAAACAAAAGCAATTGAAATAGTTCACAATAGTACACAACAAATGCTTCAAGTGGTTTCCCCAAATTCAACTGAAAATGCAACTTATAATGACTTTTCCAGTCTCAAAATGATTCAACCCCTTCATGGCAAGCATCTATATTACTTAGTAGAGCACCCTTTTGCTGTTATGACCTGCTGCAAATGAGATGCACTGCCAGACACCAGCTTCTGGCAGCGTTCCTGAGGAATCTTAGCTCATTCCTCATGAGCAATGGCCTCCAGTTCAGTAATATTCTTGGATTTGCGTGCTGCAACCGCCTTCTTCAAATCCCACCAGAGATTTTCTATGGGGTTCAAGTCAGGTGACTGTGATGGCCCTGTAGAATCTTCCAGGACTTCTTTTGCAACCAAGCCTTGGTGGAATTTGAGGTATGCTTGGGATCATTGTCCTGTTGGAAGGTCCAATGACACCCAAGCTTCAGCTCACTCACAGATGGCATGACGTTTTCTCATAGGATTTCCTGACTGATACTTCAATGAATCCATCTTGCCTTCCACACGCTGCAGGTTTCCAGTGCCAGAGGATGCAAAGCAGCCCCAGAGCATCACCAAGCCACCACCATGCTTGACTGTGGACAGAGTGTTCTTTCTTCATTCTTCTTTCTCCAGACTGATCCATCGTGCCAAAAAGTTCCAGTTTTGTTTCATCGCTCCACAGAACAGAATCCCAAAACTTCTTTGGCTTATTTTAAGGATTTTGAGCCGTCTTTTCTTGTGCTTTTGGGTCAGTAGTGGTGTACGTCTTAGAGTTCTGTCATGGAAACCTTCTGCGTTTAGTACGTGCCATACTGTGCTCACTGAAACCTCAGTGCCTGTTGCCACCAAGTCTTGCTGCAGGTCTTTTGCAGCCACTCGAGGGTTTTTCACAACCTGCCTTCTCAGAAATCTGGTTGCAGCCATTGATAGCTTCCGTTTTCTGCCCCGCCCAGGTATTTCATGTATTTTCTGCCCCTAGACAGTTCAGACATTTTATGTGTTCCAGCTCAAGCCCACCTGGTGCAACTAATGAAGCCCTTGATTAGTTGCATCAAGTGTGCTTGAGACAACACCTGTTTTGCATATTTGTGCTGTTGTGAGAGATTCTATTCAGGGGGTTGAATAATTTTGATACTGGAGGCATCATTATAAGTTGCATTTTCAGTTGAATTTGGGGAAACCACTTGAAGCATTCATTGTGTTGAACTATTTAAATTGTTTTTGTTTGATTTGTTCATTGCAAACAGCTGAAAGTCTGTAAATTTTGACAATAAACCTGATTTGCAATGGGGGTTGAATAATTTTGATTGCAACTGTATCATTCTCCCCATCTTTTTATCAACACTATACTAAATCACTAGTACTAATCTTAGCAAGCCACAATTACAAATGCTAAATAATATTGCTAAAAATAAAAAATAAATAAAAAACCAAGCCCATTCCATGAACTGTAGTATGAAAAGCTTTAACATTAATCGTTTAGTATATTTCACTCACCAATCAGGAGCTTTTGTTTTTAATGGTTTTAATGGTAATGCATCATCGATGTGCTGCTGTTTGCATATACTACACTGCTTTACTTTTTTAAAATGAAACTATCAATGTTTTAGGTTCTGATCTTTGCACTCCTCTTTATTGCAGCCTTCATTTTAAAGTTCTCTCGGCTAATACGTGGTCTCTTCTGCAGTAGTGGCTCATGCGTGTTCATGCTTAACATCATAAACTCAATGCAAAAACAACCAAATCGGCGAGGCCTAATAAGAAGCCTAAGATATCCAAATGAAATCAATCTGTCTGCTTTTTTTAACGACGTATAAATGACGTATTTGTTTAGAATTGGTGATAATAGAGCTGCATGAAAACAGCTTTGCGCACATAGTATCAGCGCTGCTGCTGCTTCTGCTGCCCCCAGTGGCTTCAATGTTGTATTACATTCTACCCAGGAATAGACACACTCGCGCTCTGACATTATAACACACTTCTGTTGTACGTTAAGTCGAAGATGCGTTGAATATAAAAATGACTGTTGATAATTTTTCATAATCGAGAAAGTTAGCTAAGCATTCCAGTCCTAATTTAAACCATTCAGATGTAAACAACTACGGTCCTATCTCTGATCTTTCTTTCTTTCAAAATCTCTCACTCAAAGCTCAGAGGCTCAGCATCATTGAAGCTTAAGACTTAACAACACCTGGATGATCAACGACTGTTTTTTATGTTTTGTGATAGTTTTTCACGAGTCCCTTGTTTGTCTTGAGCGGTTAAACTGCCCACTGTTCTTCAGAAAAATCCTCCAGGTCCTGCACATTATTTGCTTTTCCAGCATGTTCTGCATATTTGACCCCTTTCCAACAGTAACTATATGATGTTGAGATCCATCTTTTCACACTGAGGCAACTGAGGGACTCGTACACGACTATTACAAAAGGTGCAAACGTTCACTGATGCTCAACTTTTGAACAGGATGATCGGTGTAAATTGTTATTATTTTGTCTTCTGGGAAACATGCAAATATCTTATGGAGCTTCTGAAGGGCAGCACTAAATGAAAAAAATAAGGTCTTTAAAAAAAATAATAACAATTTACATCATCCTATTCAAAAGTTTACACCCCTCTGGCTCTTAATGTATCGTGTTGCCTTCTTGAGCATCAGTGAATGTTTGCACCTTTTGTAATAGTTGTGTACGAGTCCCTCAGTTGTCCTCAGTGTGAAAAGATGGATCTGAACATCATATAGTTACTGTTGGAAAGGGGTCAAATATGCAGAAGATTCTGGAAAAGTAAAAATGTGCAGGACCTGGAGGATTTTTCTGAAGAACAGTGGGCAGTTTAACCGCTCAGGACAAACAAGGGACTCATGAACAACTATCACAAAACATAAAAACAGTCACTGATCATCCAGGTAACAACACGCAGTATTAAGAATCGAGCGTGTGTAAACTTTTGAACTGGTTCATTTGTGTAAATACGGCTATTGTATTGTGTTTTGTGGACTATATGTAAACATCTGTTATGTGAAATAATAATGTCCTAAAGCATGCAGCTTTGTGAGCTTCCTTTCATGACCTTTCCTGCCATCTATCTTTCATTCTCTACTACATACAGTACACAAGTTAACATATTCATGAAGCAAATCAAGAGGGTCACCGAGACACAATGAAGTTTCACCTGCTACAGTGGCACATCCTCCACGGTTAAGGTTAAAGTACTCATTCTGATTCTGTGCTAAGAAAAGATCTGACACCATACCCTCAGTGGATAAAGATTTTTACTTCAATGCTGTATTCATTACAAAATCTTCTACTGCTCAGCTTTGTAGAGAAGATGCTTCACACACCACTGCATTTACAAACGGTACATGTGCATATCAAAGAGCGTTAGCTTCAAGGCAAATATTTCATTCACTATAGCTTGTAAAATAAGGCAGAAAACATTTTTATTGATGTGGTCCAGTCAGAGACGAGATCGAGCGGTTCGTGGCCGGTTCGGTAAGTCCGTGTTCAGTCAACCAAATCAAACCGAACGTAACGTGTTGACATGTTTGTCAGAAAAAGAAAGAAATATCAGTATTGATTCAGTAGAGAAAAGAAAAGATACACAGAGGTCATGCAAATCGCTGTGGAAAAAAAAAACCCAGAAGCGTTCATGTCAGAGCGGTCAGGATGGAATTTGTGGGAGTTCTTCAGCCCCATAATCATCATGGACATGTCAGAGATCAGCACATATTAATATCAGTCATATTAAACCAGAGCTTTGACATGGCAAAACAACAAGTGATCATAGAAATACATCACATAATGATTATTATACCAGTTCTCCATTCTTATTGGTCAGGAGGTGTTGATTAAGTGTCTGTAATCACAGGTTTACATTCATTCTAATACATTATCATTATAACTTAAACATTATAGTTTGAGCTTTAATAATAAACTGATTAAAATAAAAACATTTTCATTGTTGATATGCTGAAGGAATCTGTAAGGAGATGTTTATTTTACACTTGTGGAAGGAGTCTCCAGTGTCAGTACTTTGTAACAGTCAGTAAATTTTACAAAATGGAAGGTCTTTTTTTTTTTTTTTTTTACAGTCCCAATTCTGAAAAAGTCATTTGAAAATTCAAGTCACCCTGTACTATTTAAAACACATTATTAACACATTATTTGATGTTTTACTTGATCACCTTTTCTTTTAATAACACTTATTAAGCGTTTGGACACTGAAGACACCAGTTGGTTAAGTTTAGCAAGTGGAATTTTCCCCCATTCATCCATTATGCATTTCTTCAGCTGCGCAACTGTACAGGGCGTTCGTTTCCTTATTTTGCTCTTCATAATGCGCCACACATTCTCAATCGGAGACAGGTCAGGACTACAAGCAGGCCATGCTAGCACCCGCACTCTCTGCTTACGCAACCATCCAGGCAGAATGTTGTTTGGCGTTGTCCTGCTCTGGATGGCAGCATATGTTGCTCCAAAATATGTACATATCTTTCTGCATTAATGATGCCGTCACAGATGTGCAAGTTACCCATGCCATGGGCACTGACACACCATCATACCATGACAGATGCTGGCTTTTGGACCTGACGCTGATAACAGCTTGGATGGTCCTTTTCCTCTTTGGCTCAGAGAACATGACAGCTGTTTTGTCCAAAAACTATTTGAAATGTCGACTCGTCGGACCACAAAACGCGATTCCACTGTGCTACTGTCCATCTCAGATGAGACCGAGCCCAGAGAAGTCGGAGGTGCTTCTGGACAGTGTTGATGTACGGCTTCTGCTTTGCATAGTAAAGCCTTAACTTGCATCTGTGGATGCAGCGGCGAATGGTGTTGACTGACAAAGGTTTATCAAAGTATTCCCAAGCCCATGTCAGGATATCCATTACAGACTCATGACGGATTTTAAGTCAGTGACGTCTGAGGGATCGGAGATCATGCGCATTCAGAAGTGGTTTTTGGCCTTGACCTTTACACACCGAGATTTGACCGGATTCCTTGAATCTTTTAATTATAGTTTGCACTGTAGAAGGTGAAATGTCTAAAATCCTACCGATTTGTCTTTGGGGAATGTTGTTCTCAAAATGTTGGATTATTCTGTTGGCAGATCGACGAGCCTCGACCCATCCTTGCTCTTGGAGGACTAGGCCTTTTTTGGAGGCACCTTATATACTATGATTAGACGATTGCCTCACCTGTTTCACATCACCTTCTTATTTAATCTTGTCACATCGCTATTAGTCCTAAATTGCCCCGTTCAAACTTTTTTGGAGCGCGTTGCATGCATCAATTTCAAAATAAACGTTTATCTTCAAAAAACTATGCAGTTGATTAGGTAAAACATCAAATACCTTGTCTTTATACGTTTTTTTGTTTAAATACAAGTCAAAATACATTTACAAACAACTCCTCTTTGTTTTTATTAGCATTTGCTATACTGTTCCAACTTTTTCAGAATTGGGGTTGTAGTAGTAGTAAACACTTCAGGGTTTCTCTGTAACATAAAAAGCTGCATTTTTTTTGTTTTATTAACTTTAAGAAAGAGAAAAACAAGAGATGCTGGTGAGGGACCGACTGTTTATAGCTGCTATAACATAAGTGAGAACAGGAACTAACTTGTTTCGCAGACATTCCACAACATTATAACATACGTAACTATAAATGGATAAAATGTACCCTGTGTCGTTCTTTAACAAATTCAAAATTGCAATTATTGACAAATTATTGTGGTATAAGGGGAATAAAACACTTGTGGACGTGTGGTTATCTCTGCTTCATGACACCATGATTCATTTCCTGTAACAGCACGACACCAAACGTTTTATTTCTTACTTGTTTAACCTTATGCACACATATTGCCTAATAACTGCGAAACATTGTGTCATTATAGAGGGGGTGATTATAGAGATAGAAAAAAAATGATTGCTAATTAGAAAATGTGTAATGTAAATGTGTATGAGTAACGGTTATACAAAAGGTTCAATAATAACCATTATTTTGTGCATTTCCATTGTCATTAAGCACTTTTGTTACATTTAGCATGCCGTACCTCAAGCACGAAAAACACTGTAACGTCTGTTGTTAAACCAGCATTGAAGAGAGGACGTTTAAGGGGAGATTAAATGTACATTCTTGCTTGAAAAAAATAAAATCTTGTGAGCTAAAAATGAATCAGAGCTCCAGGAATTAAAGGGATTTGAACGAGTACATTGTCTTCTTGCAGAAAAGGTAACGTTTTTGGCTTGTTTGTTAATTACAGTAATTTCTTTTTATTTATTTATGCATTCAATTTATGTTTTTCTAATACTGCAATTACGTAATTTAGGTGTTACATAAAAAAGAAAAACGCAAATGAATAAATAATAACCCTAGAACTGTGTAACTACGACATTCATGTCTTGTTAAATACTCATACACGCTTCAAATACGTATTGATTTTCCATTTCTACCAGAAAATCTTACCAAATTCCCAAAAGATCACGTACTGCAGCTTTAATGAAATGTGAACTAAAGTTGTAAAAGGTACAAAAGCTTGACAAAATTACAACCGTTTATTCTACTAATACTGCGCTTTCAAAAATTTGGCAAGAGTGAAACTTATTGCGTCCATAAACAACTTAGAACATGTAGCTGTACAGGCTTACAGACCTGTTATAGTATAGTATAGTATAGTATAGTATAGTATAGTATAGTAGAGTAGAGTATAGTATAGTATAGTATGGTATAGTATAGTATAGTATGGTATAGTATAGAATAGAGTTCATGTACTGGTGAGGATTAATCTAAAATAATAATGTACATTCTGTGGCACTTACTTTGCAATTTTACATTAATGAGAATGTCGAAGCGTGCTTTCACACCTATTAGTTATTAATGAAACAAACCAAAAGGTAAAAAAAAAAAAAAAAATGTTGGTTTAGGAATGTGTAGGAATGAAAATGCACGTTTTCATTTATTGGTAAGAAATACAGCGATGCAAAAAAAGGCAAACAAAGCTTTACCTGCAGAGTGTGTATAGAAATCTCAAAAATCAGCAAAACACAGAGAGCATGAAATTGTTAGATAATTACATGAATAACTCGTTTAAAACATTTTGTCTGTCATGTTCAGAGTTTACTTCCTCTTTTTGTACGTCAGTCCAAATCTCTCCATTTCTGCAGTTCTACAGCTCTGTCTTTTGGTTCAGTTTGCACGTCAAGGCTCATGCTAGAAGCTCGAATCTGTTTCCTGGGTTGCCAGGGTCACTGTTTTTAAACCAGATTGATCTAGTTGTGGGAGGGTTAATCAAGTCCATGGGAGATTTAAAATAGTACGAGGCCCCCAAAATCTGGTTTTAAAGCAAATAATTGGAATTAAATCTCATCAATTTCTGCTAACAAAATGAACAATGGGAAAGTGCCAGTGTGGACAGTGTATCTGTGATGTACAGATCCATGTCTGTTGTAAGATATATTGCAAAGATTGGGAAATTATGGAATGGATAATGTCTATAGTGCAGACGTTGGGCTTGAAATTTCGCTGAGACCTGGCAACCCTGACTGCAACCCAAAACACATGGCATACCTGCAGGAAAAAAAAACCCAATAGAAACAATTACAAAGATTTGAATGCTTTCCACTACAAATACCATTAAAACCATTAACAAATGTAGTGTGTTTTGATCTATATTCTATTAGGATTTAGTTTGTTTTGGTTTCTACTAGACATAAACATGCCACTAATAGAACCCAATACATTACCAGTAAAGACCCACAAGGACCATTATCGTTTCCATTAAAAACAATACAATTCCCATTATAACCATTAAAACCATTAGAATTTCTGCAATGATTTCTATTTTTTTTTTTTTTTTCAGCAGGGATGTTTGATTGTATTTTGCTTGTATTTCCTCATTTGTAAGTCGCTTTGGATAATAGCATCTGCTAAATGAATAAATGTAAATGTAAATGATTCACTAAATAAATGAGTCAAATCACTTTCTCGATATTGTCCACCTGGAAGTGGACCGAGACCACCTCGCTTTGTTCCACGGATTAGTGTGATTGCTATATGTCTAAAGAACTACACAGAGGTAGAGAACACATGAGGGTTCTGTTCAAACTGACTAAACACTGCAGATGTGAGAGCACCCTGTGACTTTATATATCTCTGTATGGGTGAGATACTCCGCTCAACATGAGGTCATTGCCTTCAGAGTGCGCTTTGACGATTCAACCTTTCCTAATCCACTTTCGTTTACTCATGACCATCAAGAAAACATGCCTTGAAGAACGCAAGAGAAAAATATCAAGAAGAGTCAAATATTCAGAATATGCTAATCATCATTGGTACTTTTTCTTTTTTTTTTGCTAATATTCCTTTTTGTGTTAGCGCCATTTTAAACCATCAATACATGACTCGTGATTATTTTATTAATGAATTAATGTGTTAATGCAATTACGAACCAACGATTTTGGAATCATAACTTCATTCAAGTTATGAACTCATTAATGCTGAACGTATCCTTGTAGTTGCATCTACACGCATTAAGTCCGTCTATAACGTCTAATAGAAGTGCCCTGATAAGAAAGTTCCATAAATCTCACGTTAGAAAAGTCGTCGGTGCAGCAAGGCAAGTCGCATAACCTGAAAAATATCAAATGAAGTAGAGCAGTTTGGGTGCTGGTCACCCTCCCTGATTAATCAACAGCTACGCAAAGATCCGGAAATTACCAACAACAACAACAACAAAAAAAAAAGCCTATAAAGCCTATCGCTTAATTGATAAATTGCTTTTAAAACATTGTCTGTGCTATCTTCATTACATCTCAAACACATGCATACACATACACACTCACCTCCACTCAACCTCACTGAATAGCATACAAAAAGTACACAAATTTTATAGAACATCTAAGTACATCAGATCAGGTAGTCTTGGCGTATAATACATAAAAAAATCAGTCCTGATGTGAATATTGTAAATAATCAACTTTAAGCTTTACAAGTTCTTTTTAAGTGTGCACAAAAATCACCCACTAAACAGGGTGTCTGTAATCCCCAGCCTCGCCTCTGATTGGAAAAGACGAGTGTGCAGATTGAAATCGAAACACTGAAAAGAAGAAACCGAAGCAGGTTATCAATCACTTAGAAAGGGAAGACAAAATTCCATCTTTCAGATTCTTCTTTCCACATTTCTCATCGCAAACTTATCCTTGTAGTTTGTAAAACCTTCGGGGCCGAATCCCTCGTGCTCGTCTTTGACCCTCCACTGAGTCCGAAGAAAATCCTGCAAACATAATGGAGCACCCCTTTCTGACGCTCCGTACTGACACTCGTTCGCTTTTTAGCCCCTGTTCATCTTAAACCTCTCCTTCCTCCTCTTCGGTGTCCTCCTCACCATCCCCCTCGTGCACAATATAAGACGCAGGACGGCCGTGTGTGGGGTTGTGGGCGGAGCTTTGTGCAGATCCAACCCCGACCCTGGCGGCACGGCCCATGGCGTACGTGCTCCTGCGGCGCTCAGGTGCCCTCGGACCTGCGCCTTGAGACCTGCCCTCCAGGAAGTAGGTCACCATTTCACCTTTACCCTTTACGCTGATGTTGCCGCGACACACCAAGTCGTAGTCGTTCTGCAGCAGGCGGTGCACTTCCTCTGTTACCTATAGAGAAAATACAAATAACACTATTACAGTATATAGAATCAACTACAGGACATGCACCATTATCTTGGTGTTAACATATCACTGAAAATTTCATAGCTACTTTATATTAGAAGTTGCTAGTTAAAGGAAAATAACAAACGATGGGGTGGTGTGATGAAGCCAAGACACCCATGTATCTTGAGGTCGTTTGGAGCATTGTTTGTGCACATCCTTATCACTAAGCATCCAGCGTAAACAGTGGGGGCGCTGTACTATGATATGACGTAGGACAAGAAAAAACATTCTCGCTGTGTCCATGACGAGGTTGATTTAATGGCGTAACATACAGTACCATCTACGCTTGTGAGCAGATATACTGTTTCCACCACCTTCGCAAGATAATAAAGTCAGCAAAGCAGCGTCATTCACTGTCGCCATTTTCATTGTTGACACACAAAACTGGAAGAAGTAGGAAGGAAGATATTCCAGATATGGATGTGTCAGCCATATCTGGACGCTTGCCTCACACCTTCAGGGCTGGGGGTTCAAATCCCATCTCCACCCTGTGTGTGTGGAGCATTGTTTCTTTGGGGGTTTCCTCCGGGTACTCTGGTTTTGTCCCCCATTTACAAGTTGTCTGTGGTGTGTGAATGTGTGTGTGCGATTTGCACCCCATCCAGGGTGTCCTCTGGACTGTGCCCCAAGTTCCCTGGGATAGGCTCCAGGCTCCCCATGATCCTGTGTAGGATAAGTGGTACAGAACATGGATGGTCTGATGTGTCAACTGTTTTATATTCTCTAGTGGATATAACAATGAATCCTCAGAGGTACGCAAATGACTATACCTATGATTTGTAGCTGCACTACTGCCAGAGCTGCTGTTATAGACAATGAATCAAGAATCAAGAAAGTTCTGTGGATTTGACAGGTGGAATTCACACAAAGTGAGGACTTTGCACAAAAAAAGGTTTGGAATTTTAAAAATGAATACATTAAGGAAGAAAGGCATGTGGACCTGGATCTTTCCCGGGACTCCTGTACTGTCCATACGACTGGCCACGTTCACCGTGTTGCCCCAGATATCATACTGAGGCCTACGAGCCCCGATAACACCGGCCACCACTGGACCTACATTTATACCTGTGAGCAAAAAATAAATAAATAAAAAATACCATGACAGGAATTTTTCAACGGCTGCTTTCAGAGGAATTTTACAATCCATGAGTCCCCCCTGTCTTATACATGCATGGTTACAGCTTACCTACTCTCAGGATAAAATCGTTGTAAGACTGGTAGTTGATTTCATCAAGGACGTCAAACATTTCGATGGCGTAGTCTGCTATTGTGCTCAGGTGAGCTAAAATGGACTTTTTAACCTGGAACATGAGAGTAAAAACTCTGATTAGTACAAGATACCCTAAATGTAAGCGTATCTGCTATACAGCCGTGGCCAAAATTTTTGAGAATGACACAAATATTAATTTTCACAAAGTCTACTGCTTCAGTGTTTTTAGATCTTTTTGTCAGATATTACTAACTGTTACTGAAATATAATCACAAGCATTTCATAAGTGTCAATGGCTTTTATTGACAATTACATGAAGTTTATGCAAAGAGTCAATATTTGCAGTGTTGACCCTTCTTTTTGAAGACCTCTGCAATTCGCCCTGGCATGCTGTCAATCAACTTCTGGGCCACATCCTGACTGATGGCAGTCCATTCTTGCATAATCAATGCTTGGAGTTCGTCAGAGTTTGTGGGTTTTTTTTGTCCACCCGCCTCTTGAGGATTGACCACAAATTCTCAATGGGATTAAGGTCTGGGGAGTTTCCTGGCCATGGACCCAAAATGTTGATGTTTTGTTCCCCGAGCCACTTCGTTATCACTTTTGCCTTGTGGCAAGGTGCCCCATCATGATGGAAAAGGCATTGTTCGTCACCAAACTGTTCTTGGATGGTTGGGAGAAGTTGCTCTCTGAGGATGTTTTTGTACCATTCTTTATTCATGGCTGTGTTCTTAGGCAAAATTGTGAGTGAGCCCACTCCCTTGGCTGAGAAGCAACCACAGACATGAGTGGTCTCAGGATGCTTTACTGTTGGCATGACACAGGACTGATGGTAGCGCTCACCTTTTCTTCTCCGGACAAGCTTTTTTCCAGATGGCCCAAACAATCGGAAAGGGGATTCATCAGAGAAAATGACATTACCCCAGTCCTCAGCAGTCCAATCCCTGTACTTTTTGCAGAATAGCAGTCTGTCCCTAATGTTTTTCCTGGAGAGAAGTGGCTTCTTTGCTGCCCTTCTTGACACCAGGCCATCCTCCAAAAGTCTTCGCCTTACTGTGTGTGCAGACGCACTCACACCTGCCTGCTGCCATTCCTGAGCAAGCTCTGCACTGGTGGTGCCCCAATCCCGCAGCTGAATCAACTTTAGGAGACGGTCCTGGTGCTTGCTGGACTTTCTTGGGCGCCCTGAAGCCTTCTTCATAACAGTTGAACCTCTCTCCTTGAAGGTCTTGATGATCCGATAAATGGTTGATTTAGGTGCAATCTTACTAGCAGCAATATCCTTGCCTGTGAATCCCTTTTTGCGCAAAGCAATGATGGCTGCACGTGTTTCCTTGCAGGTAACCATAGTTAACAGAGGAAGAACAATAATTTCAAGCACCACCCTCCTTTTAAAGCTTCAAGTCTGTTATTCTAACTCAATTAGCATGACAGAGTGATCTCCAGCCTTGTCCTCATTAACACTCTCACCTGTGTTAACCAGAGAATTACCGACATGATGTCAGCTGGTCCTTTTGTGGAAGGGCTGAAATGCAGTGGACATGTTTTTTTTGGGATTAAGTTCATTTTCATGGCAAAGAGGGACATTGAAATTAATTGCAATTCATCTGATCACTCTTCATAACATTCTGGAGTATATGCAAATTGCCATCATAAAAACTGAGGCAGCAGACTTTGAAAAAATTAATATTTGTGTCATTCTCAAAACTTTTGGCCACGGCTGTAGAGGTCGGGTTGAAGACATGATTTGTCATTTGTTTCTTGAGATATTTCACTCATGGGATTTGATAAAACTGTAGAAACCGTTTATTTTAAAATGAACACACCAGTTAAGGGGCGTGCTAGTGCCCCAATCCCAGGACTGTCAGAGAGCCAGGAATCTGTTTCTGCTCAACTAGATCTTTAGATTGAATTCTGTTGCTTCTTGTTTCTTTGACTATATGGCACCTTTCCTAACTGTAGAAGTAAGCAAAAGCGCTCACCTTGCTGCCTGCAGTGGGAACCAAACCCACCGCTGCCATGTATGTGCTGCCGATGGTTTTGATCTTCTCAATGTCTTTGTAGCATTCCTTGTCCATGAGCTGGGAAATGCACAGGAAGCAGGATACATTAAGACCACATGATGTACAGGACAGGCTTGTGATTGGCTTGTGAACGGGAGAGATGGAGACTGACCTCGTCGAAATCAGCGATGATCTCGTTGAGGAGACGCAGGCACTCCACCCCCATGTTGTTTCCGTCCAGCTCGATGTAGAAGTCGTTGAAGTTGGGAATGGAGGCGAAGAGCACACCGACCTGGGAGTATGACTGGTAATACAGATCCTATAAATAAATAAATAAGTAAATATGCAAGTAAGCATGCAAGTAAGGAAATAAATAAATAAAATAAAACCCTGTTGTATGCAAAACTTTTGGCACCCATCACCAAATATCACATTTTGTTGCTTTTCAGCCTGAAATGAAGACGGACACAGTTTTTGTTTTATCCAGCTGTATTTACTCAGTGCAACTTATAACATCCAAGTGAAAGATATAACACCAACATATCAGAAAAAAATAAAATCACTGAGCTGGAAAAAGGATCACCCCCCTCCTAAAAATGTCTTGTGAACTCAATCAGGTGTAGCTAATCACCTTCTCAATGGCACACAAAGCCATTTGACTTTCAACTGTGATCAGCCGTGGTAATTTTGATTAGCTCAGCATGAAAAGAGCTTACCTGGAGCATTTTGTAGTGTAACTGAAACAAACAATCAACTATGGGTCAAGAGATGGATACAAAAAAATTTCAAAAGCTTTATCAATGCCTAGAAGCACAGTGAAGTCTATTATTAAGAAGTGGAAGGTATTTGGTACAACACAGACCCTCCCTGGATCAGGACATCGCTCCAAACTGGATGAAAGAGCCAGGAGGAAACTGGTCAAAGGGGCTACCAAGAGGCCTACAGCAACTCTGAAGCAGTTGCAGGAATTTATGACAAAGAGTGGTCATTGTGTGCATGTGACAACAATATCACAAATTCTCCACAAATGTGGCTTGTATGGGAGGGTTGCAAGAAAAAAGCCACCCACCACTGAGCTTTGCCAGAACGCACCTTGAAGATTCTGAGGTCACATGGAAAAAGGTGCTATGGTCAGATGAGACTAAAATTGAATTATTTGGCCTCAACACCAAACGATATGTCTGGCAGAAATCCAATACAGCTCACCATCCAAATAACGCCATTCCTACAGTAAAGCATGGAGGTGGTAATATCCTGTTATGGGGGTGTTTCTCTGCAGCAGGGACTGGAGCACTTGTCAGGATAGAAGGAAAATGGATGGGGCAAAATACCATCAAATTCTTGAGGAAAATCTGCTGCCCTCTGCCAGAAAGTTGTCAATGGGAAGAAGGTTTACCTTCCAACATGACAATGACCAAAAGCACACGGCAAAACTGACCACACAGTGGTTGTAGGAGAAAAAGGTGAATGTCCTTGCATGGCCTAGTCAGAGCCCAGACTTAAACCCCGTTGAAAATCTGTGGAATGACTTGAAGACTGTAGTCCACAAACGGTCACCATCAAATTTAACAGAACTGAAGCAGTTCTGCAAAGAAGAATGGGCAAATATTGCAAAGTCTAGATGTGCAAAGTTAGTAGAGACATATCCCAACAGACTAAAGGCTGTAATTAAAAAATTAAGGCAAATTAAAGCAAGGGGGTGATCCTTTTTCCAACTCAGTGATTCTGGTTTTAAATTTAAAAAAACAAAAACTATGTCTGTCTTCATTTCAGGCTGAAAAGCAACAAAATGTGATTATTTTAAAGGGGGGGATTCTTTTCTATACCCACTCTATATATTTTGTTGATTTTTCAAGTTAAAAGAATTTTTAAAAATACAATTTTTTCTGCAAATGTTAATGCACAATTACTTTATATTTGATTACCTTAAAAAATAGAAAATAACAAAAGTAATTGTGGCATGTACAAAAGTTTGGACATCCTACTAAGTCAGTACAAATATCACAACCCAGATGAAGCCATCTAGAAATGTTAATCCAGAGCTACAGTTTGTCTTTTGTTAGACTTTTGCCTTTGTTATATCGCCCAGGTGGATCATGTGGATTTGTAAAACCTTGTCTCTCACCATATTCCTGGGGTTGGACATTAAGAAGTGCTGAGCCACGTGAACCGGGAGCAGATTGAAGAGAATCCTCCTGTTGTCCAGCTTCACCTTCTCCATACCGTCCCGCTCCTCCTCAGCCTGGATGCACAAAACGTCTCCATTTCATGAGCGTATCATTAAAATGAAACTGACCAATCAACTCACTAACATCGCACACATCACGCAGTCGCTTATCCATCACACGCTACCAAGAAATTCAGTGCAAATGTTAAATCTTAAAGAACAGAAAAATGAAGCATCAAGTATGAAAGACTAGCCTGATTTCAATATACTGTAGGTATACAGAAAGCCATATATTTATATTTTAAAATGAATGAATACAATTCACAAGTTATTAATGTATTAATATTATTATTAGCCATTTCCATTGTGTCATATAATTAATCATGCACATGTATTATTTTTCTAGTCTAGTTTTAGGCTCATTACATCCATAATGGTTGCTTTTCCTCAGCAATATACAGCATGGATTAAATAATCTTAAAACTACACTTCTTCATTCTCATTCTCTTTCATGTGTGATTCAACGTTAAAACGTATTTTTTTTGCATTTAAAAAGGTTCTTCATTCTGTTCATTTGCTGTCTAATGAATATGTTTACAGTGAAAAAAAAAAAAAAAAAGTTTTATTATTAGAGAAATAAGGTCCTAAACTACAAAACTGTCTTTCAGAACAATGACCATCAATTTGAACCTTTAAATAGAAATCACAATAAAAGTACAAATTAATATCTGAGGCATTTTTTTTAGAAGACTCTAATTTCTTTATATATTATGCATTTTAATTAAATATCTAAAGAAACATTCACATCTACACTACAATACCGATATAATTCTATGCAGCTGTAACTATATAAACGAATATCTTAGTGTTGAATACAAGTCTGTGTTTTAAATAAACATGCAAATAAATGAACAAATATGTAATAGTCTGTTTTAACAAACAAATAAACACACAAACAAATGCTAGTCTGTGTTTTAATTATTATTATTATTATTATTATTAATAATAATAATAGTAAAATACTAAATGATAAATTATTGAATAAATTACATTACTGTGTCCTAAACAAATGAATAAATAAACAATTGAATACTTCCCTGTGTTTAAATAAATAAATAAATAAATAAACAAACAAACAAATAAATATTTTAATAATGTCTGTGCATTAACAAACAAACAAACAAACAAACAAACAAATAAATAAATGGGTTTTTTAAATGTTTTTTTTTTTAAACCAACCAAATAAATAAATAAGCAAAATAACTAACTTTGCTAGTACTGCGATATACATTAACAAATAAATAAATAAATATTTTAATAATGCTTGTGCTGTAACAAACAAACAAACAAACAAACAAAAACAAATAAATGTTTTACTAAAAACCAACCAAATAAATAAATAAGCAAAATAACTAACTTTGCTAGTACTGTGATATAAACTAACAAATAAATAAATATTTTAATAATGCTTGTGCTTTAACAAACAAACAAACAAATACAATTTTGAATACTGGTCTTTGTTTTTCAAACACAACTAGATAAGCTCACCCAAGCAATGAGACATTTTACTGTGTAATTAATTATAAAATCCTGTGTGAATGAGGATATTCCTCAGGTGAGCACTAGATGTCAGCACAGAACCAGTGTGTGTGTGTGTGTGTGTGTGTGTGTGTGTGTGTGTGTGTGTGTGTGTGTGTGTGTGTGGCAGTGTGTATTACATTATGAGGGTGAGTGAGGACAAAGTTCAGTGAGGTTGTGTAAGCGCTGTGTCAGGGACTTGTTGTTTTCTGTGAATGTGACTTGTTTTTTGTGTTTCTCAGTGTTATGTAACGAAGGCCGCGGGGAAGGGGGGTGGGTGGGGTGGGGTGGTCTTGTTCGCCTCTAATTTATTCCATTATTCCATTATGTCCTAGGCAGCATTATCGAACATTCACATCAGCGCTGAAACAGTGACGCAGGCCTTTTACACACTGCAATACCACCGCAGGCCATGCTAAACAATCAAAAAAAAAAAAAGAGAACTGTGTCTGTACCAGTGAACGCTGTTTTAATTCTCAGTCTCTCCTCATAAGTAAGAAAGCTTTTCCTACACCAGGTCGACTATATCAGAAGTGTCTGCCATGTCCTGCTAGCTACTAGCTAGCTAAATTTCACTAGTAATAGATATGTAGATCTAGGTATATACATAAAACAGACGCAAATAATCAACAGAACTTTATACTTACAATTTATTCACAATATTTATCAATTCTAAAGATAAATATTAACAAGACACGTGAGTGTGTAGAACTGTTACGGATTCGGTTACTAAGCACTACTGCAGCTCCGAGCACTCTGAGATTCCGACTGAGTTTGAGATCATTATCGTTATGCTCATTACCGTTTCAGTGATTGGCAGCAATCGTCTGTCATTAATATTCAGTACATTACAAAGGCTCAGTGATGTAAAAGAATAAAGAGCTGATGTTGTGTATGAGTGAACCTGGGTGTAATGTAGGTCACCAAATCATGTTGTGTAAAATACGGGAAGTGCACACACACACACACACACACACACACACCAAACATGCACACACACATGCACACACTCAAACAAGCACACACGCCTAGCGTGCCACCTTTCTAACCTTGGAGGAGTGCCAGTGCTAACAGAGCTAACACACAGCGGTGAACAGGCTGGCAGCAAACACACACACACACACACACACACACACACACACACACACACACACACACACACACACACACACACACACACACACATACACTGTGCCCGTGCTGTGGAAAACAGCATCATGAAAATGACCTCACTGGCCCCGAGTCATTTCATTACAGCATACTAATAATAAAATAAGAACACTGTGTGTCTGTGTGTGTGTGTGTGTGTGTGTGTGTGTGTGTGTGTGTGTGTGAGAGAGAGAGAGAGAGAGTGACATTTCACTCACATTAATCACACTGTAACTCTGACTGAAGTACTCCTACAGTGGTGCTTGAAGGTTTGTGAACCCTTTAGAATGTTCCATATATCTGAATAAATATGACCTAAACATCATCAGATTTTCACACAAGTCCTAAAAGTAGACAACGAGAACTCAATTAAAACAAATGAGACAAGAATATTATAATTGGTCATTTATTTATTGAGGAAAATGATCCAATATTACATATCTGTGAGTGGCAAAAGTATGTGAACCTTTGCTTTCAGTATCTGGTGTGACCCGCTTGTGCAGCAATAACTGTAGCTAAACGTTTCCGGTAACTGTTGATCAGTCCTGCACATCGGCTTGGAGGAGTTTTAGCCCGTTCCTCGGTACAGAACAGCTTCAACTCTGGGATGTTGGTGGGTTTCATCACATGAACTGCTTGCTTCAGGTCCATCCACAACATTTCTATTGGGCTGAGGTCAGGACTTTGACTTGGCCATTCCAAAACATTAACTTTATTCTACTTTAGCCATTCTTTGGTAGAACGACTTGTGTGCTTAGGGTCATTGTCTTGCTCCATGATCCACTTTCTCTTGAGATTCAGTTCATGGACAGATGTCCTGACATTTTCCTTTAGAATTCTCTGGTATAATTCAGAATTCATTGTTCCATCAATTGCAGATGCAGCAAAACAGGCCCAAACCATGATACTACCACCACCATGTTTCACAGATGGAATAAGGTTCTTGTGCTGGAATGCAGTGTTTTCCTTTCTCCAAACAGAACGCTTCTCATTTAAACAAAAAAGTTCTATTTTGGACTCATCCATCCATAAAACATTTTTCCAGTAGCCTTCTGGCTTGTCCACGTGATCTTTAGCAAACTGCAGATGGGCAGCAATGTTCTTTTTGGAGAGCAGTGGCTTTCTCATTGCAACCCTGCCATGCAGACCATTGTTGTTCAGTGTTCTCCTGATGATGGACACATGAACATTAACATTAACCAATGTGAGAGAGGCCTTTAGTTGCTTAGACGTTACCCTGGGTTCCTTTGTGACCTCATGGACTATTACACATCTTGCTCTTGGAGTAATCTTTATTGGGCGATCACTCCTGGGGAGGGTAACAATGGTCTTAAATTTCCTCCATTTGTACACAATCTGTCTGACTGTGGATTGGTGGAGTCCAAACTTGTTAGAGATGGTTTTGTAACCTTTTCAAGCCTGATGAGCATCAACAACTCTTTTTCTGAGGTCCTCAGAATTCTCTTTTGTTCGTGCCATGATACACTTCCACAAACAAGATCAGACTTTGATAGATCCCTGTTCTTTAAATAAAACAGGGTGCTCACTCAGACCTGATTGTCATCCCATTGATCGAAAACACCTGACTTTAATTTCACCTGCAAATTAACTGCTAATCCTAGAGGTTCACATACTTTTGGCACTCACAGATATGACATCATTTTCATTTTTTTCATGATCTGACATTTTTGTCAGATATGACATCATTTTTTGAATCATTTTCCTCAATAAATAAATGACCAAGTATAATATTTTTGTCTCATTTGTTTATTTGGGTTCTCTTTGTCAACTTTTAGTACTTGTGTGAAAATCTGATGATGTTTTAGGTCATATTTATATAGATATATAGAAAATTCTAAAGGGTTCACAAACTTTCAAGCACCACCAACTTTCAGTGATTAGTAATGATAGTTACTAGAGAGATAATTAGAGATAGAGATAATTTCTGTACTTGATGTATGTCAGGGTTCTACGGGTTCTATGTCAGGGTTATATGGGTTGTGTGTGAAGGTTCTATGGGTCCTATATCAGGGATCTATGGGTTCTGTGTGAGGGTTCTGTGCTCTCTGTCAAGATTCTGTGGATTCTGTATGAGGGTTCTATATCAGGGATCTATGGGTTCTGTGTGAGGGTTCTGTGTTCTCTATCAGGGTTCTTTGGGTCCTGTGTGAGGGTACTATGTGTTCTCTGTCGGGTTCTATGGGTTCTATTTCAGGGTACTATGTGTTCTCTGTCAGGGATCTATGGTCCTGTGCAAGGGTTCTATATATTCTATGTCAGGGTTCTATGGGTTCTGTGTGAAGGTTCTATTTGTTCTATATCAGGGTTCTATGGGTTCTTTGTGAGCATTCTATGTGTTCTATATCAGGGTTCTATGGGTTCTGTGTGAAGGTACTATGGGTTCTATGTCAGGGTTCTATGGGTTCTGTGCTCTCTGTCAGGGTTCTATGGGTTCTGTGTCAGGGTTCTGTGTGACGGTCCTAACCTGTGTAAGGGTTCTAACCTGTGTGGCCCAGAGGAAGTCGAGGCGCAGTTTGAGCTCGAGCTGGCGTGAGTGCAGGGCCAGAGCGCTGGAGAACAGCAGCAGGGAAAGGATGGGCTCATACGAGCGAACGTTCAGTGAACCTACACCCGCGCTGTGGAGAGAAAAAAAAACTTCAGTATTCTGTCCATCCTCTCTTTCTTTTTTTCTTTCTTTCCTTTTTTTCAAAACAATAACATGCAAGTGATATTTTCATGGAAAAGCACTCATTTGTTTGTTTCTTTAACCATTTCTCTCTTTTATTTATTAAAGTATTGTGACGTATATTTGGGGTCATCATGTTGTTGAAAGCCCTCTCTATACCCAAGTCTGAACCTCCTGGCAGAGGCAACCCAGCTCTGCTTTTTTAGCAGAATTCTGGTTTAGTGTTTCTTTAACCATTTCAGTGTTGATGTGGAAAGCTCATGAATGCTCACATGAAGATTTAACACAAATCTGACTTGAACACGAACACACACAGACTCTGACATGCTGCAACATACACTGTAGCTAACGGCACTGAGGGTTATTTAATTAATAAATTCTTCTGATAAATACTCAAAGCCATGTAAAGAGGGCAGCAGATTTTCCTCAAGAATTTGATGGTATTTTGCCCCATCCATTTTCCTTCTATCCTGACAAGTGCTCCAGTCCCTCCTGCAGAGAAACACCCCCATAACAGGATATTACCACCTCCGTGCTTTACTGTAGGAATGGTGTTATTTGGATGGTGATCTGTATTGGATTTCCACCAGACATATTGTTTGGTGTTGAGGCCAAATAATTCAATTTTAGTATCATCTGACCATAACACCTTTTTCCATGTGGCCTCAGAATCTTCAAGGTGCGTTTTGGTAAAGCTCAGTCGTGGGTGGCTTTTTTCTTGCAACCCTCCCATACAAGCCACATTTGTGGAGAATTTGTGATGTTGTTGTCACATGCACACAATGACCACTCTTTGTCATAAATTCCTGCAACTGCTTCAGAGTTGCTGTAGGCCTCTTGGTAGCCCCTTTGACCAGTTTCCTCCTGGCTCTTTCATCCAGTTTGGAGCGATGTCCTGATCCAGGGAGGGTCTGTGTTGTACCAAATATCTTCCACTTCTTAATAATAGACTTCACTGTGCTTCTAGGCATTGATAAAGCCTTTGAAATTTTTTTGTATCCATCTCTTGACTGGTGCCTGTCCACAACTTTATCCCGGAGATCTTTTGACAGTGCCTTGCCACCCATAGTTGATTGTTTGCTTCAGTTGCACTACAAAATGCTCCAGGAAAGCTCTTTTCATGCTGAGCTAATCAAAATGACCACGGCTGATCACAGTTGAAAGTCAAATGGCTTTGTGTGCCATTGAGAAGGTGATTAGCTACACCTTATTGAGTTTACAAGTCATTTCTAGGAGGGGGGTGATCCTTTTTCCATCTCAGTGATTCTGTTGTTTTTTTAATTTATTATTTTTTTTCTGACATTTTGGTGTTGTATCTTTCACTTGGATGTTATAAGTTGCACTGAGTAAATACAGCTGGATAAAACAAAAACTGTGTCTGTCTTCATTTCAGGCTGAAAAGCAACAAAATGTGATTATTTTAAAGGGGGGTGATTCTTTTCTATACCCACTGTAACTGGAACCTATCTGAAATAGAGTGTGGAACAAAAGCACACAGAACGCAGCGCTGCAGTCTGGAGTGTGCAGGAGTAAAGTGTACATGATGAAACGGAGCCGGAGAAACAGTGCTGGAATAAAGGTCAGACTGAGACTAATAAAGAACACAGGAAACCTCCGGGGCTTTTGGAAACCATCTGCTATGAACAAGAAAACGTTAACATTTATGGATTATACTGTAAAAGATAAATGTGTTTCTTATTTATACCTTCTAATATTTACTCTTCCTTTCTAATGTCTTTCTCTTCCTTTCATTTCCTTTTCTTTCCTTTCCTGTTCTATCTATCTATCTATCTATCTATCTATCTATCTATCTATCTATCTATCCATCCATCCATCTATCTATCTATCTATCTATCTATCTATCTATCTATCTATCTATCTATCTATCTATCCATCCATCCATCCATCTATCTATCTATCTATCTTTTTATCTGTCTGTCAAAAGTTTACATACACATCGGCTGAAGACATCTATCTATCTATCTATCTATCTATCTATCTATCTATCTATCTATCTATCTATCTATCTATCTGTCTGTCTGTCTGCCAGCCAAAAGTTTACATACACCTAGGCTGAATCTATCAATCAATCGATGTGTTTGCTTATCTGTTTATCTGTCCGTCTCTCTGTCTGTCCTGCTGGAAGACAAAGTTGTAACTTTCTGGATGATGTATTGATGTGTTTCTCCATTGCTTCTAGATAATCCTCCTTCCTCTTGATGCCATCTATTTTCTGAAGTGCACCATTAGCTTTTCCACAATATGATGCTACCACCCTCATGCTTCACAGTTAGGATGGTGTTCTTCACATTAAAAGCCTCACCCTTTTTCCTCTATACATAGCACTGATCATTATCATCTGACCAGGGAACACTCCTTCAAAAAGGCTGGTGATCACATGCAAACTTCAGTCTGGCTTTTTAATACTGGTCTTGGAGTAGACTCTTGCTTCTTCCTTGCATAGCAGTCTTTCATGCCATAACGATGTAGGACTCTCTTAATGGTGGATGTACATACTGTACTTTGATACCTGATGCCTCCAGCTCAGCTAAGGTTCAGTTGAACCTTTTGGACAAAAGTTTGTTCATCACTGGGAGCTCATTTGTGCCTCTTTCCTGATCATTGCAGTGTCTGTGTGCTTTCAATAATTTTGTATTTTATTTTTATTATTAGCACACCATGGAAATAAGCAAAAATGTATATATTAAGAGAAAAATGCACGTTGTAAGTGAGATCTTGAACTCAAATATATAGGGACGTATAGTTTATTTATTTATTTATTTTATTGAAACATTTATGTATTTTTTTTTTTATTGAACCAGGAGTTTTTCAAATTTTCTTAAGTCATTTTTATTGTATTTTATTTTATTTTTTACTTGTTTCCAGAAATTCCAGAAATTAACATATGAAACCAACAAATTAGTCCTAGTGAGAATGAATTTTAATTCATTCTGAATTTTAATTCATTCTCAATAGATATTTTACAAAAATCAATATTTTCTCATATTTTTTCAAGTTGCGATTTTGAATTGTGTACAATTGTTATTTTATACAATTATACAATTTATTTGCCATTTTTATGAAAGGTGCTTATAATTCTAGAGGTCATCCATTAATCCATCCATTCATCCATTCATTCTTTCTGTCTCTGCATCTCTCCCTCTGTGTTATGTAAGAGGCCGTTGTGCTGAGTGGGCGGATGTTTTGTGTCCTGATTGATTACATGTGGCTCTAATGAAGCTCGGCTCGTCTTCAAACACTTTGGCGAGGTCGATTAAAAAAGGGAAGCGCTTAAACACACAACTTCATTAGATCGGATTGAAATGCTTTTTTAATTATCATTATTATGGAAATCTCCCTGAATCTGACCCATGGCCTATTTCTCAAACAGCTGTAGGAGACTGGAAAGAGGGATGGAGCTGAGACTTTCAGGGGAACACGCCGACTTATATTTAGGCTTAAAACACACACACACACACACACACACACACACACACACACACACACACACACACACACACAGTGAAGGTCACTATCAAAAATAGCATGGTCTGAAAGAGGAGCAGTAGCTAAAGAAAGATGCAAGTGGACTCATTACAGTGATTATTCCTTCTGTTGTGTGTGTGTGTGTGTGTGTGTGTGTGTGTGTGTGTGTGTGTGTGTGTGTGTGTGTGTGTACACAATCATGTGTAGGGATTTCATTTTGTAACCTACAAATGTAGGTTAATGTTGAGGATGAATGAAAGACAGCAGGACTCACTCACTGAACTTTTACTGAAGTTGTCCAAAGCTAAGCTGTCCGACTCTCAGCTCTGTGCTCGGATTAGATTCTGTCAAAATCTCTAAATCTAAATCTCATGTAAATTTGGATACAATTTTCTGCCAGACGAATAACGGATGCATTTCATGCATCGCTTCTCTGTGTGTTAGCGAGATTGCATCAGGGAAAGTTCCTCCTATTCAGAATCGGGTTTCGCAGTATGTTTACTGAGCTCCACATTCAGAGGAATAAAATCAGCTGCATGTGCAGTAGGTCACGTCTCCGAGGTTGCCAGATTTTTCTGGAGTAAAAGCGTCTGAGATCGGATTTTTCGACACTGTCTCTAAACACAAACAGTCGGGGGGAAAAAAATCAGGGATAGAAAATGTGGACTTAAAAATGAAACAATGTTTGTTTTCTTTGCTGTCAAATGTAATATGATGTAATAAACGCAAAGCACAATCTAAAAAGGAAAATTATAAACGACTAATAGGATGAAACATGAATGAGAAGATGGAGAGCATTTAAATAAATCTAACAGGAGTGTAGTATATCACTGATATTTGTTAATTAGTTGTAATTATGACATTAGTCACTGGTTTAATGGAACAAAATGGCTTCCATATTCATCATTCAGAGGCTTAGACATTATTTAGATAGATTACAACAGATAGATTAGATTATTTAGATAGATTAGACAGATAAAGTAGTTTATTTAGATAGATTAGAAAGATAGATTATTTAAATAGATTATATTATTCAGATAGATTAGCTGATTAGATTAGATTATTTAGATAGATTTGACAGATAAAATAGTTTATTTAGATAATTTAAAAAGATAGATTATTTAAATAGATTATATTATTTAGATAGATTAGCTGATTAGATAGACAGAGAGATTAGATTAGACAGAGAGATTTAAATTATTTAGCTGGATTAGGCAGATAGATTAGATTTTTAGATAGATTATAGAGATAGATTGGGTTAATTAGATAGATTAGACAAATAGACTAGATTTTCAGATGATTAGACATAGATTAGATTTTTAGATATATTAGATTTTTAGACAGATTAGACAAACTGGTTAGATTTTTAGATAGATTAGACAGATAGGTTAGATTTTTAGATAGATTAGACAGAGAGACTGGGTTATTTAGATAGATTAGAGAGATGGATTCAATTATTTAGATAGATTAGGCAAATAGATTCGATTTTTAGATAGATTAAACAGGGAGATTAGATTACATAGAACAATTAGACAAATAGATTAGACAGATAGATTAGAGTTTTAGATAGATTAGACAGATAGAATTGATTGTTTAGATAGATTAGATATTTTTAGATAGATTATACAGAGAGATTGGATTATTTAGACAGATTAGACAGAATATAAATTATTCAGATTATACGCACACAGTTTACTTCCTTCTCATTTCTTTCTCATTAAATTTATTCCATGATAAGATCAATGTCTCTGATCTTTCTTTCTTTCTTTCTTTCTTTCTTTTTTTTCCCTTCCTCCTTCCTCCCAGCCCTATCCTTGACAAAAATTAAATAGTGAGATGAAACACTGTATTCTTTAACACACACACACACACACACACACACACACACACACACACACACACACACACACGTGAACAGAGGTATGAACTCTGACCCAGTCACGGTTCGGCGATATCCGCTCAGCTCCAGCACGGTGATGAAGCTGACGGCCAACACGAGCAGCAGAAGCAGCTTGGGTAGCCAGGACACTCGCAGGAACAGCGCCATGGTAACCGTGGCAACCACACACGCCAGGAAGGCGTACTGGACCCCGTCACAGGGCAGCTCGGGCATGGTGCGATTAGCTCCACTCACCAAGTCTATGATCACTATAGAGGTGTTGGAAGTGGAGTCCCAGAGCCAGGGCATGCAGCCCACCTGGACAGGAAAACAGCCGTTACACACTCGTCTGGACTCATCAACTTTAAACTCACGCACACATCACAAAATATTTCAGTATAAACATATTTAAACTGTTTTAGGTTACAATGTTGATGATGATGATGATGATGATGATGAAAACGAAGTCTTACCACATACGCCTGCGCCACAGCGTAGATTAGCAGCACTATTAGCACACACAGGACTGTGCGGATTTGAATGGTGAGGCACCCAGGAAAACACTGCGAGACACACACACACACACACACACACACACACACACAAATTCAAATTCGTAAATCCACTTATAGCAATGTTGAATGACAAGCAGCGAGCTTGATAAATACTTTATTCTGAACAAAAGGAAACGATTAGCGCAAATTGACTTTGAAAGCACGTCAGTGTTTCTCCTTTCATAGTCTTATTAAGCTCTTAGATAATTAGTTTTCACTATATTTCTGTCATTTTGTTCAAAGCTGCTTGTGAATTTGCAGGTCAAAGTTCATCTGGATAAAGTTGACGTGCCTGGAAGTGAAAGTAACTGCTAACTGAAGCGCTAACTGCCTTTTCTTTTATCATGTAGAGGAAACATTTCATGGTATTTCTGGTAGCAAGGAGTCAAAAATCCTAAATGCTACAGCTAAAGCGTAGATGTTGACACTTTTACGTTTCGTGCGCAACCTATTTCCATCCAAAATGAGAAACCAATATTAGAAAACATCTCATTTTTAGCTTCAAGAGATCTGATTTGTAGTAAATCCTTCTTCTGTAGTCAGCTGTGTTATTTGAATCGTCGTAGGCTACAACACTAGCATGGTGCTACCAGTGAAACCACAGCGACCGGCAGTAAACTAGCATAGAGGATAGAGAAAAACATGATCGTTTAATAATTTACCTGCGCTCTAGTGACATGAAGGTACATGATACAAGCTACAAGGAAACAGATGCAGAAAACCAGCAGCACCAACACTACTGTTCCCCTGAGATTCAGCAAAAGAAAGAGAAAAACGAGAGACGAGATGTTAATAGAGGGGTTAGAAGTAAAAAGTTAAAAAGAAAATTAAAGCAAACATAAAGAAAGAATAACTGATAATTAGTAGAAGGCCAAAACAGGAGCTAGCAAAGCTCATTTAGCATGAATTCAATTACGGAATAAAAACTGCCACTCTGCTAGCTTCTGATGATTATTAGCAATAAAAATGTTACTTCCTGTAGACTTTGATGATTGATAATAGAGATTGACAATGCTAGCAAACGCCGTTAGTATTAGCTTAGCATACAAGGCAAGTGCTAAGAAAATAGATAAAGTAGATAGTATAGATTTACTGTGGCATGATGAGAAGGTAGACAAAGCCCAACAAGGCAGCGAGGATTAGCGACAGCACCACGGCGCCGGTGAAGTACTCGTCATGGATGAGGTGATACTGAAAAGAAAACGGAGGGTCAGATTAGATCGGTTTCCTTATTTATATACAGCAACTAACACAGTGGAGAATATTAGTCATGTTTCAAATAGGTTAGAATTAAAGGAAAACTCTGGAGTTTTTTGTTGTTGTTGTTGTTGTTTATATAGTATCTGTACTGTGTGTTTGTGTGTATGTCGAAATCTCTAATCTAACTGGACTTTCTGTAAGGAGATGTTTGTTTAACATTAGATAAAAAGCATGCTGTATTTCATTAACAAATTTAAAAAAATGTAATAACTGGACAATACAGTCATGTGAAAAAATAAGTACACCCCATGGAAACTGTTGACTTTTCTGGCATATTTGGACAAGCAAACATTTGATCATCTTTGAAACAGTGCCTATTAATGAAGTTGATATACTTGAGCAAAACCACAAGGAAAATTATCTTTGTCAATCATTTATTCAACAGAAATATCATTATATGTGATATTCTTCTGTGGAAAAAGTAAATACACCCTTGGCCTCAGAAGCTAGTATTGCCCCCTTTAGCAGAAAGAACTCCTTGTAGACATTTTGCATAATTGTCCACCAGGCTTGCTGGAATTTTTGACCACTCTTCCATGCAATATTCTCTCAGTTGCAAGATGTTTGTGGGTTTTCTTGCATGCGATGCCCGTTTCAAATCCCCCCCACAACATTTCAATGGGATTCAAATCCGGGCTTTGACTAGGCCATTCCATAACCCTCCATTTCTTCTTTTTGAGCCATTCCTTGGTGGATTTGCTAGTGTGCTTAGGATCATTATCCTGTTGAAAGGTCCACTTTCCGTTCAGCTTCAACTTTCGGACAGATGTCCTCACATTGTCTTCAAGCACTCTTTGACATGATGCAGAATTCATAGTTGAATTAATGAATGCAAGCTGTCTAGTCTGAGGCAGCGAAGCAACCCCAAACCATAACATTTCCACCACCGTGCTTCACAGCTGGTATGAGGTGCTTTGGTCTGCATTAAACACGTCTGCTGTTACTGTGTCCAAACAACTCTATCTTTGATTCATCCAGAGAACAGTATTCCAAAAGGCCTGGTCTTTGCCTATATGCTCATTGGCAAACTTCCTGGCATGTCTCCCAAGCAGGTCAAATTTGTGCAATCTCTTTCTGATTGTAGAAGCATGCACTTTGACAAAAACAGTTGCAAGACTTACTAGCAGATCCTGTGATGAAATTTTGGGGTTCTTGGAGACTTCTTTTTGCATTAGACGGTCTGCTCTTGGGCTGAATTTGCTGGGACGGCCGGTCATGGACAAATTGGCAGTCGTTTGAAAACTTATATTATATGGATATCTTTTTAAATCCCTTGCCAGACTCATAGGCATCCACAACCTTTTTTCTGAAGGCCTTACAGAACTCTTTAAATCTTGGCATGATGATACCACACACCTCAATAGCAAAGGGAACACCAGACACTAGTTATGACGGGGGTATAAATAAGATCCACTGATTCTAATTTTATGGATTTGAAGGTGTGATAAATGTAGGGGTGTACTTACTTTTTCCATGTGACTGATCCATTTTTTGTTCATTTCAATTGTGACTACAAAAATGTCAGTGTTATGTGTTATTTGATAGAGTGTATCAATTTTATTATTAGGCACTGTTTCAAAGAGGATCAAATGGTTGCAAAGAGTTGCAAAGGTTGTGTAAGAGGAATAAAAGACTTCAGGATGTGCTGTTATTGGAAAAATAATCAACTAATTAACTCCGCTTCATCACACTTCATCCTGAAGTGTTTTATTCCTTACTTATCAAACCTTCCACTGAAATGATGTAATTGAACTCACACTTTGAATATCAGGTGGTAAGTGGCAAAATCTTCTCACTGAAAGGATCTACAGAGTTAATTCACATGTGAGGCAGTCTGGGTAAACCCATTAGACATTGCTGTGGCGATTTTTGGCAAAACAGCCAAAAATGATGAAAAATCACATTGTACTTTACCCCTCCTAAATGCCAGGGATGGTGTTTCAATACCTGGATACATACATATGCCGAAACCCTTAACACAAAGTACCATAGTGACTAGAAGTGTAACAATGCATCACAATGTGAAAATGTTACAATGTTATGACAATGACAGAGTTAATATATAGAGAGAGCACGCTGGTCAAATGATCACATTCGTTTGTGGAGAACCCGTACCATTCCCAGGAATCGTCATAAGATTTAAAAACAGCTCTTCATTTGCTTTTAAACGGCACCAGCCCCATGCCGCTGTGATCTACGGTTCCCGAGAAAGAGGTGGCGGAAGTCGGGCATTTTAGCCACTTTTGGAGCTTTATTTCTGAATGACTCAGGCGCTGCTATGGAGCTCATTATGTTTCAGTAGATCACTTTCCCTGGGTCAGAGAATTTGTTTATTCAATCAGATTTTGGGGAGAATTTATAAACGTATTTATTTATTTTTAAATAGTAGCACATTTTATTTAAAATTTAAAATATATATTTTGTAATTTATTTTGTTTTATACAGACAAAATAGCACATTGTTTTGCATTGTTTATGATTCAGAAATCGAAATTTTGTTAAAAATATTCTGTGAAACGAACTGAATCAAATCGTGAAGGCAGTGTATCGTTACGATCTTGCTTTTCTGCCTAGGACATACCTCGATACCTCAAATTTAAGAAACCATAAATATATTTCGTATTCTAAAATGATGTTGAAATGTTTTTGTTTAATTTCTAACCTTGCCTTGGCGTCCACCTCCAACGATGATGTTGTGGAAGGAGTCGGTTTAAGAAATGCAGCGTTAAAAGCAATCAGTCCGTGACTAAAACCTCGCTAGCTAAGTGTGATTTCCTCACAAGGTGAATGAAACACGTTTTTGGACAGCTACGTTTTGTAGTGAAACAGACATGATCCTAATCAATTCAGTCTGTAATCAGAAACCGTCTGTCAAAATGTACGCCATGCTCCTGTACGCCATGCTCCTGCACTCCTAGAACTTTACTTGTGGTTGAGAAACATAATTCAGTTCAGGAAATGTTTACTGATGTCCTGAGGCGAAATGCCCTTAGACTTCCATTATAAATGAGTTTAGAGTAAACAGGATTTCTGCTCTTTTCTCAGTACAGTGAAACATGTACATTTTTTTTATCCATAACCTGAATCACACACTACAGATAGATAGAAATTAAATTGAAAAATGCTTAACTTTCCCTTTATGTGATGTAGATCTAATAAATCAGATCTTCTTCTGCTCCACCACAAGTCCAGTTACTGGTGTGAAGCTCCACAGTGGTGCTTGAAAGTTTGTGACCTAATCCTAACTCTAGAATTTTCTATATATCTGCATAAATATGACCTAAAACATTATCAGACTTTCACACAAGTCCTAAAAGTAGACAAAGAGAACCCAGTTAAACAAATGAGACAAAAATATTATACTTGGTCATTTATTTATTAAGAAAAATGATCCAATGTTACATATCTGTGAGTGGCAAAAGTATTTGAACCTCTAGGATTAGCAGTTAATTTGATGGTGAAATCAGGTGTTTTCAATCAATGGCATGACAATCAGGTGTGAGTGAGCACCCTGTTTTGTTTAAAGATATCTGTGTGTGGCAAAAGTTTGTGAACCTTTGCTTTCAGTCTCTGGTGTGACCCCCGTGTGCACCAGTAACTGCAACTAAAAGTTTCTGGTAACTGTTGATCAGTCCTGCACATTGGCTTGGAGGAATTTTAGCCCGTTCCTCAGTAAAGAACAGCTCGAACTCCGGGATGTTGGTGGGTTTCCTCACATGAGCTGCTTGCTTCAGGTCCTTCCACAGCATTTCTATTGGACTGAGGTCAGGACTTTGACTTGGCCATTCACAGAATGGCTTGTGTGCTTGGGGTCGTTGTCTTGCTGCATGACCCACTTTCTCTTGTGATTCAGTTCACAAACAGATGTCCTGACATTTTCCTTTAGAATTCACTGGTATAATTCAGAATTCACTGTTCCATCCACAACGACAAGTCGTCCTGGCCCAGATGCAGCAAAACAGGCCAAACCATGACACTACCACCACCATGTTTCACAGATGGGTTCTTATACTGGAATGCAGTGTTTTCCTTTCTCCAAACATAACACTTCTCGTTTATTTTGGTCTCATCCATTCATCCATAAAACATTTTTCCAGTAGCCTTCTGGCTTGTCCACGTGATCTTTAGCAAACTGAAGATGGGCAGCAATCTTTTTGGAGAGCAGTGGCTTTCTCATTGCAACCCTGCCATGCACACCATTGTTGTTTAGTGTTCTCCTGATGATGGACTCATGAACATTAACATTAGCCAATGTGAGAGAGGCCTTTAGTTGCTTAGAAGTTACCCTGGCTTCCTTTGTGACCTTGCGGACTATTACACATCTTGCTCTTGAAGTGATCTTTGTTGGTGGATCACTCCTGGGGAGGGTAACAATGGTCTTGAATTTCCTCCATTTGTACACAATCTGTGTGACTGTGGATTGGTGGAGTCCAAACTCTTTAGAGATGGTTTTGTAACCTTTTCCAGCCTGATGAGCATCAACAACTCTTTTTCTGAGGTCCTCAGAATTCTCCTTGATCCCATCCCATGATACACTTCCTCAAACATGTGTTGTGAAGATCAGACTCTGACAGATCCCTTTTCTTTAAATAAAACAGGGCGCCCACTCACACTTGATTGCTGTTCCACTGATTGAAAACATCTGACTTTAACTTCACCTTCAAATTAACTGCTAATCACATACTTTTGGCACTCACAGATACGATATATTGAATCATTTTTCTCAATAAATAAATGGCCAATTGTAATATTTGCGTCTCATTTGTTTAATTGAGTTCTTGTTGACTACTTTTAGTACTTGGTTGAAGATCTGATGATGTTTCAGGTCATATTTATGCAGATAGATAGAAAATTCTAAAGGGTTCACAGACATTCCAAGCAGAACTATACACAACTGATGATCTATTGGAAGGCTGTAAACTGATAACGCTTCTCACCCTCCTCTCCCGCTCTGAGCACTTGTACATGAGCGTTAGGAAGTTTAAGTCAGCCGTGTCTGACTCTGTCTGACGCGCCTCGATCAGACGGCCGATGTAGCGGTTGACACGTGTGCCGGGGCTGCTCTGGGTCACGTTGGCCGAAACCGGTGTCCGATTACGCAGTTTCTCTGGAGCCGAGCGCAGAACTCTCCTCTGTGGACACAGGACGAGACATAACTTTATTTTCAGATCGGGTTTTATTTTTACAGTATTCTCACAAAGCAGATTTACAGTTCTCTTCACCAAAAGATGTAAAGATTTGTATTTGGATTAAAAAAAAAATTGCACTGACACTGAGTATAACAGCATTGTTTAATATTAACCCCTTCAGGGTCTGGGGCTACTGTGGCTGTTTTTTCTACGAATTATCTGGAAGCCATGTCAGAAGTTGTATTCCGTCCAGGAGCTGATATTCTGATATTAATATGTGTAAGGAAATGAATAAGCATAGCCAGTGTTTCTCCTTTAAAAAAAAAAAACAGCAGACAGACCTAAATATATTTTAGTGCAAGGAAAACAGAGCTAAAAATAAAGGAGAACCCTACTTCCTGCACATCAGGAAGCCTCCGCGATCAATACTGAGGCACATCAGAGGAAGTCTCCGAATCAGACGCAGAGAGAAAAGAGTGCACACTGAAAAGGTCATTCACAGCAGTGTGTGAGAAGGAGAGACGGAGAGAAGACAGAAGAGAGAGGGAGGTAATTATAGAGATGTACAGGGAGAGAGAGACATGTACAGACAGACAGATGGAGGAGGAGAAGAAGAAGAAGAGAAGAGGTTGGATGTGTACTGCTGAGGAACATCACACTGGGGAGGCGGGTGAGAAAGAAAGAGAAGTGGAAGTGGAACAGTGCGAATGGAAACACATTCCCGTGATCCTGTGTGTGTGTGTGTGTGTGTGTGTGTGTGTGTGTGTGTGTGTGTGTGTGTGTGTGAGGTAGCTTGAGACAGCAGACACACACCTCACACTACAGCTGATGGCTGTATTTGAACACTGCTACGGTAATATAATAGTCAGTTATAGTTTTTTGTAACCATTCTGCATTCTGTTTTTATTGACATTTTACACAGCATCCCAACTTTTTTGGAATTGGGGTATAACCATAATTATAATGAAACTATATTCGTAATAATGCATATAACCGTAATGTAACCGTAACATGACCATAACGTAATGATAGCCATAAAAATAATGTAACCATATCATAACCATTACAACGATAACGTAACCATATGCATAGCCATAATGTAACTGTAACACAACCATAACAATAAACATAATGTAACTATAACATAAACATAATGTAACCATAACCATAATCATAACCATAACTATAAAACAACTTTAACCCGACATAATTACCCACATGTAATTAGCCACAAGTAACCATATAAACACACACACACACACACACACAGTTTTGATACCTTGTCCCCATCCTCGCAGTTCATCACGTTGGAGAAGGGGATCTCAGCCTTGAACATCTTGCGGCAGTGCATGAGCTGCACCAGCAGGTAGCACACCGTTTTAAACTTCATCTTTTTGGCAGGTTTGATGTCAGAAAGGATCAGTCCAGGAAAGATCTGAGAGGAAACGCAAACAGGAAATGGTGAATCAGGACAGCTTATTGACTCAGAGCTTTACAAGCCTCATATGATGCTGTGGCTAATGCTTGATAAAAACACCATGTTCAGCCTAATAATTTTAGCTAGCAGTTTCTATTTCCTCTCACTGTTAGCAACATTTTACTGCACGTATTCTTGAAGCAATGCTGCATTTGTGAGCATTTTATTTATTTCTTCTTAAAAGTTATTTCTAAGACTTAATAGAACAAATCCAGCACACAGTGTTTGAACTATATTGCTTATTAAGCAGCTTCTCACGTTTGTCTTTGAGTCACGTAGGCTAAGAGGATTAGCTAAGGGGATTGATAAGAGGACTCTCATCAATTCGTACAGAAAGCTTTACAAGCTCTTCATTTGTGTTAATTCACAAGTCTTAAAGGAACTGTGCGAGAGAATGAGGAGATTTTTCTACGATCTTCTTTAGCAAACCCACTGAGAGCTCGCAGTCAAGCTTCAGGGTAAGTATTCACCCCCTTGAACCTTTCCGCATTTCGCAGTGTTATAACCTGAAGCTTTACCATGTGGGTTATGCTAATAATTGGTTAAGACTCTTCGCTCAAAAAGATCAGCTTCCAAATATCAGCTTTCATGCTAATACTGCCATCAACACCATCGCTCTTGTCATCTCTCAGAATGCTAACTAGCCGAGCCGAGTCTGCCCTAACTCTGTATAGCTGCATTGCATTCTGGGACTTTGCACCACTGTCTCCATTGCTTCTACGCTGGCATTTCTCATTAATATGACTGGAAAGTGGTGAGCGGAAAAAGAAGCACTTGCTCATTTGTTACCTGATTTGGGATTACATATCATGGATCTACATGAAGCATGGTGGTGGCAGCATCATGCTGAATTTTACCCTTGACCTCTAGGTTGCTTCTAAGAGTAATACCCTCTTTACCATGTGGGTTATGCTGATGATTGGTTAAGACACAACACTTCAATTTTGAAGTCATTTCTCAGGTCACTTAAATAAACCCAGGATTAGAAATTACTGGGAATTTTTTTTTTTTTCCATCCAGGAGGACTGAAGATAATTATCAGTTAATAAAGCTTTTCTTTTCAACAATATTTCAGTAACTTTTTAAACGATACAATGGCGGCATCATAATTATATCGATTACATCATGAATACTCATTGAATGTGCTTTGACTTGCCACTCGCAGCAATCAGATTAATCAGATTGCAAAACTTTACGAATTGCTTGCAGTGACATTTTTCCACCAGAGAGGGCTCCAAATCCCCAAAGGTCACACATATTTATAAATAAGGTTTTACACATACTGACACACACACACACACACACACACACAAACACACACACCTTCCTGCGGTGAGATGGCACTATAAAGAAGGTCTCGATGTCGTGTTTCTGCAGGAAGGCGTTCCTCTCACGCCCATTTCCTGGCTCCACCTCGTAGTCACCATTCAGGCACTCCAGTGTGGCGCGAGTGATGTGCACTTTCCTATTTACCCAAAAAGAGAAAGCATCGCCTTAAAAGAAAAACTCCTCCCTGAAAGACTTTCATATTACAGTTTTTTTCAAATTGCTTACACACAATTTCTGAAACTACGGCTCCATTTCTCGAAACTCTACACACAAAACCACAAAACATGCACACAAGATACAAAACGTCACACATAGCTTGCAAAAGCGAACACTTCATTCAAAACTATATTAACTCTTATAAAAATGGTGTTTTTGTATATCAACTCTACACACAAACATCAAATGATTAGCCACATACACGCCAAACTACACACAGATGTGAAAAATGTAAAACACTACTGTCTCGTGTCTATTGCTTGTTCAGTGTGCAATGGAGAGCACAGGAGTTTATCATAGCACTCACACGTATGTACACAAATACACTGTATATACAGTATATATGTGAATTCAGTATGTTCAATATAAACAGAAATGCAAGGGGTGGGGGTGGGGGGGTAACTATTTTATTCTCAAAACATTGTATTTTCATTGTATTTGACTAAGGGATCAACTTTGGTTGACCACATGGTCAACCAAAGTGGCCCGGATCTCATTCGTAATTGTTCCCCTCTGTCCTCTTCCTTGTCATCCTCCTCCTCCTCTTTGTCCTCTTCCTCATCCCCCTCTTACTTTCACTCCTCTTCCTCTAACTCTCAAACCAAGAGAGTCATCCTAAAGCCTATATATAGTGCTCAAGCTCTGATTTCTTGGTGACACTTGGTGAAGGTAATCAGTACCATTTTGAATGGCAGTGTTTTCTAAATAAAACACAAGAGCAGTTAGTTTTGATTGATGTGTCTAATGTAGAGAACTGTGTTTAGAGTTTTGCAAAAAGTTTGTTTTTCATTTGCAAACTGAGTGTAAAGTGTATAATGTACTTGCAGTTTTGCAGACTTGGTCTGAAGATTAGATACATGAGTGAATGGTCTCACTGAGTGGGCCTCACGTTCCACTTTTAGTGTCTAAGCAATTTGAAAAAAACTGTAATCTTTCCAATTAACATGTGATCTTCAAACAGCGTCCGAGACGTATTTAACAATGACATTCTGATAGTTGAAATTTTCATCGAAATATGGTTTCCTACATTGCCCACAATGCCGTTCGACTACCTGCTGATAGTTGTGTCAGTGTGATTTTGCCCTCGCTTCATCTCTACCTAAAGAGAGTGATGCAAAGGCACTTGAAGAATGCTAACTAGCCGTACACCTGGGACTTTAAGTTCACACTTTGCATCACTGTCTCCATTACTTCTATGCTGGATTTCTCATTAATATGATTGGAAATTTTTGAGCAAGAAAAGGAGCTCTGGATCTACATGAAGCATGGTGGTGGCAGCATCAAGCTGAAAGCTGACTATTATCATATAGATATTTGAGGTCATGGAATTCTTTACTCCTATTAACAAAACTGTACCTGAGCTAACAATGACAAAGTCCTTCGGTGGTATCAGTGCAGCGTACAGTCGCTAACTTCTCACAGGAATAACGAGATACAACACCAACCAATAAATTAATACCGGAATCGCTAGTCAAAAAAATATTTCAATATAAACATATTGGATGTGCTTCAGGGTGGAATTTTCCTTTAACTGCAGTCCACAATCAGAGACCAGGCATTTGTATGGTCTAATTAGAGACACTGTGCGTCTCTCTGTAGATATGCCATGAAGCTGGAGGCAGAAACGAGAGAACGTACTCAGATAAAGGAAATGGGTTTTCAGTGATGTCCTATAAAGTCTTATCTGAATATATGAAGTGCTTTATCATCCGTGATAAGTAGATAGCTAATGCTCTAGCATTAGCGTTAGCATATTAGATAACTATTCTTCCAAAAGACTTTGATATTAACCACATCTATCATAAAACGCCGGCTCTCGCAGCTACTCATAACTTATTCATACACTATGTATTCGGGAATAATAAACATTCGATTCGCTACATTTCAATTAGATTTTACATTTCCGGCTACTCCATTCACACAGCTGAGACATGATTTTGTAGATGGTTTAAAAGAAATGGCTTCAGCTACATTGTTCTTGGTGCCAAGGCAAAGTGCGTTGTGAAAAATTCTCTATATTATCTATTTATCCTTCTGCCTTGTGCTACAAGTGGCCACTTGTGTCATATGATACACATTCACCAGTTGTGAAGCGATGATGATGAGAGTGTGATTCAAGCACTATAAAAATTTTTAGCCTTGTACAACATATATATATATATATATTTTTTTTATCCCATCTCGTGATTTATATGAAAGGTCATAAATATTTAGATTTTATAATTGTCATCGTTTTATAAAGGAAGGAAGGTTACGTTAACGTGATCCGCAAATGAATCGTTTCCTCAGAATGACTCTTAGAAGTGAATCGATGTGCAAGTCGAGAAGTTGAATTACTGTGTAAGGTCACTGCGTAACAGCTCTGGAATTTTCTGTGATATCAAGCCTTAAAGTTTTGGCGCTCGAAAAGGTCGAAGCAAATAGGTTAAAAAACTTCTCACATGTAATAAGTAGAAAAATCCCGATTTTTGGCATCCGCATCCGTAATATAGCGTACTGCTTAAAACTAACAGTTCAGTTGCCAAGATACTGACAGAGATCATATTTTAGCCTTCCGATTTGATATCAGTATCAGCCGCCACAGAGAATTACAGAAGTCCTGAACCACAAGGTGTGAATTATTTTTTTGAGTGCTGTCATTAATTTGACTTAGTTCGTCAGTATTTCAAGATATTATCTTGTTGTTTTGACTCAGTAAAAAAGTAAAATTGAGAAAAAAAAGTTTAAAAAAAAAAAAAGTGAAATAGTAACTCATTATTTCACGATATTATCTTGTTATAATAAAGTTTTGACTTTGTAACTCAAAATTTTAAGACATTATCTCATTATTTTGTCTTAGTAATGGAATGTTACCATGTCAAAATAACAAATGAGTAAGTTCAAATAATGTCAAAATAACCAGCAAGTCAAAATAAACAGTTACTAAGTCAAAATAACATCTTTGTAAGTCAAAGTAAACAGTTACTTTGTCAAAATAATGATTTAGTAAGTCATAATAAGTTACTAAGTCAAAATAATGAGTTACTAAGTCAAAAATATGAGATAATATCTTGAAATAATGAGTTACTAAGTCGAAAAATAATGACTTGAAAAATTCTTTTAACACTTTGAGGTTCAGGGCTTCTGTAGAGAATAGCTGAACTATATATATATATATATATATATATATACAAATAGCTAAAAATAAATGTAAATCATATTCAAGTAAGACCATAATCATACTCGATGAAATATGAAGGAAAACAAAAAGTAAATAAAAAATATACAGTATATAATATTAAATGCTTATAGTCTTACAGGTTTGAAAGGGACAAAGGATAAATAAATAAACGTTTTTGATCGCACTGATTAGCATTTATTAACATAATGTAATTATAGTCAGTGACACTGAGTATTGTGTGAGTGTAACATCATTACGCTGCATAAGGCAAATATGGAAAGTGAAAATTTAGCAACAATGTCTTCAAAGGCATAGCAAATAATTTGCTACAAAAGTGTGTGTGTGTGTGTGTGTGTGTGTGTGTATGTGATGATACAGTGAGGTTGCACTCTTACCCAGGTAGCCCCCCAGCCTCCATCACATTGGCCAACGTCACATCATTGGACCAGACATCATACTGCCACTTCCTGAGCCCCAGAACGCCGCAGAGCACACGGCCCGTGTGTAAACCCACGCGCATGTTCAGGTTCACCTCCGTCGCCTCCGCCACTGACCTGTGTTAGAAAAGACAGGAATTAGTCCAGTGAGTACTTAATAAATGAAAAAAACAACTAACATTGATTTCAGTATTTTATGAAACATGTGACTGAATTCTGTGACCAACCAATTGGGTAAGCTCATCGACAAGCTCTCATCATAGCCGGAAGACTCTGTGGACGAACCCTTGGGTTCTAACCTAACGTCGTGTCACCCAAGTTTGTGAATCATGCGATTCATTCTATGAAGGTCAATCTGCAGAACATTCCCATCTGTCTCCAGTACACCTACTTGCGGTACTATTTGAACCACGCAACAGCTATTCGTTCATCAGACCACTCACCTGTCTACACAGAGATGCGCCCGCGTGCTGACGGAGGTCATCACCATGGCTGACGAACAGGTTGGATGTCCAGCTCGTATCATGCCGTCCCGGTCCTCGAGGAGCGTCTCATCCTCATGGGTACTACTGAAAGTTGTTCAGCTCCAGGAGATGTGCGCAACAGCTAATCGAGTCCTTTCCTAGCGGCTATCCAACCTTGGGGCAGGGTCCGCTCGCTTGCACGCCGCTCTCCACTTCTTTCGATCCAGGGCGTCGTCAGGAGCAAAGCATCTTCTTTGATGTGGTCCGTCCAGCCCTTTTCGAGTCTCCCGCATGGTCGATGTCCTCCAGGGTCGGACCACCGCAGTCGCGCTTCACGAATCTTGTTCATGATGGGCACCACTCCCGTCGTCTTCCTTACATCTTCGCTCGTGACCCAATCGAGCCGCGAGATTCCGAGCGACCGTGGCAACATCTTCATTTCCATGACGTGGAGCGCCTGCTCGTGCTTCGTCCTCATCGGCCAGCATTCTGCTCCGTACAACTCCATGGGGCGAACGACCGTTTTGTAAACCTTGGCCTTGAGGTGGATTGGCATCTTCTTATCGCAGACGACTCCGGTGTCCTGACGCCACTTCACCCATGCTGCATTGACACGAGCTCGAGCATCTAGCAGGGTGTCGCCCTCCGAGGTGACGAGGGAGGTATTTGAATTGGGTGTAACCATAATAAATATATTTTAGAGGGAGGGATGAGGAAATATTCGGAATAAAAATACGTCTGGTTGGTTAAGTATGCACTCGTAAAGACTTCGTTGTCCTTCATGAGCATCATTCTAACACAATTACCATGCAACAATGCTATCTAAGCTGTATATAATCAGCTGTGCTGTATGTGTGTTATATTAACCATCCACGAATAAGCATTTTAAGTGATTTCAGGGCAGTTTAAAAACAAAATCCACCTCCAGCTACGCCACGTCATTCTCCAGACAGTATGAGCGTGGCAATCATCTAGGAATACCTTCCCAGTCAGCCGTAGGTGAGGCGGTTATCTAAAGACCTTGTGGCAGGGGAACATCCAGGTGTTAAAACACCACCCCTGGTGGTTATCCATGTTCACAGAGCAACAGTTACATCCGTAACTAGCATTTTTATCCACTTATAGTTACGTTTGATATCCACAGAACAAATCTGTTCCTGTTATTCTTTTGCAGACTGAGATGAGACTTGTTTAGAGGAAGAGGAAGGAATCTGTGCTTATATGATTTGTGTCAGATGGCGTATGGATACACAAAACCTTTGGGAATACCTTTGCATAGCAACCGGAACTACTTTTTTTTTTTTTTTTTACTATATTGCTCCAGTGTTGGAAAGTTTGTTTGGAATAAATCTCCAAAGAACAGCTTTGGGAAAAAATTCTCTCTTTTCTGTCTCATCCTGTACAAACAGCTGTAGTTTGAATGTGCGTTATTGAAACGTGTTTTAAACATTTATCGACTGAATGCAACAGCTGCCCTTAGACTGCCCTGATTTGCACTAGTTTGGAGTAAACCGGTTTTCTGTTTTCTGGAAAAATGTAGTGTATAGAGATTACTATGAAATCACAGGACTTTTCCTTCAAGGAAAATGCCTGAAGTTACAGACAGCAATAAAAAATAGTAACGAACGTAACACGTGAGCTGTGGAAATTGCTCTAAATGACAGGTCGCACAGGTCGCCACACGTGTTCCCTCTCTCCGCATCCCTGCCCCTCCTCCTGCTGAGCCGGTGTTAGAACGTGTGTGTATGGTAAAACGAGATAAGCCGCAGGGACGCTCCAGTGCTCGTCTCTTCTCTCTCTCTCTCTCTCTTTTTTTTTTTTTTCATCCACACACTGATTTGCGTGGCTTCCTGTGCCAACGGGGAAAGAAGAGTGCACTCATCTGAAAAGATTTCACATCTCCCGGGACTTTAAGCTGGATGAATGAAACGAGTATCGCAAACAAGCGTGGAACAGTTTTGTTCGATTTGCTGACATGAAAGTAACCTTCATTTAAATAAATCTGTCAACCAAAAAAAAAAAAAAAAGTGCACAAAACAAGAATATCCTACTGCACGCGGTTTAATATGCAGCTCTCACTGACCAGAATCTCTAATCGGGTTTATAGAAGACATCTAGCTGTTATTTAACCGGGGTGAGTCGGATTTGAAGTATTTCCTAGATTTTAGCTACACTTCACAACAATTCACTTTTGGAAAATGAAGTAAACTAATAATCTAGATATGACAAATAAACGCAAATTCAATACAATACAAATAATAAATAAATGACTCTCTAACAAGAATAAATCATGTTTATGTTTATCTTAAACTGATTACTTAAATGCTCCTTTATTTGCCCATTAAGTAAATACATTTTTAACGGTGCACGTTATGTTGTTAACGTATTTCCTTAGTTTTTTTTTGTTTGAATTGTTCGTAGTTCTTTCTAGTTTATGACATTATGCCTGAATGATGGAGAAGCAGTGTGGACATCAGTGAGTGTATGCAGTATACTTGCTTCAGGAAATAAAAAATAAAAAACCCGATAAAACATAAAAAATGTAGCATGCTGCAGCTACATATTTATAAAATTCTAACATATACATGGCCAAGTTTTTGCACAGTTAATCTTTCGGATAATGTAGGTTTAACTATATTAAGCCTGTTTGTGTAGCCGTAGTCACTTTAATAGCAATGCATCATGATGTACACACTGGCATTTACATTTATGGCATTTACCAGACACCCTTATCCAGAGTGACTTACATTTATACATCTGAGCAATTGAGGGTTAAGGGCCTTGCTCAAGGGCCCAACAGTAGCTTGGCAGTGCTGGGATTTGAACTCACAACCTTCCAATCAGTAGCCCAACATCTTAACCACTGAGCAACCACTGCCACTACCCCTGGCAAGACTTTGTTGAGTTTCTCGATAATCTTCAGCTAACGTTAGAAGTCAGCACAGACTAGTCAGCGAAATACAAATTATAAACAAATGACCGGTTAACAGAAATAGATAAATGTTGTTAAAATGATGTTAACTATCTTAAATTGATTACCGTCGAAGTTAATGCTCATTTATTAACGCATTTCTTCAATACATATTAATGGCGTATTTTATGCTACACAGCTGAGTTACATGATGAGTTACATGAAGGTTAATTTAACTAACATCACTGCATTAACACTAACAAACCATGAACCATGAAATACTGTAAGTAAACATATTTATGTTGTTTAAATGTTACGGAAATCCACAAACATTGACTGAATATCAATCCGCGTACAGTAAATGATCAAGAATTAAACGACAGCGTGTTACTGAATGTGAACTCTGGTCTCGAGGTGTAAAAACTCGAACTTTGCTTCAGCTTTGGTTCTGAATTTCAAAAACCACTTAACAACCACAGACATGTTCATACGGGCGGCGCTTCTCAAACGTCTCCAACAAAGGAAATAAATAAAAAGCCATTTTACAAACAAATTATTCACGCTTCCAACCATAGAACTGATTTTTATTCAGATTTCCAGTGGATTCAAGTTGACATTATTTATACGCATGAAAATGTTTTTTTTTAAGCGGCAGGAGGTTCCTAGGCTCCACTTTGAAAACCATTAAGTCATGAAGGTGTCGTTCGTATCGACATTCATTTCGTTTTACTCAGTAATGATATGAACATTGGTTAATGCAGGTGGTGATTATTTGTCTTATTTGGTTTATTATTTTAAAAAAACAAACAAAAAAAACAATAATACTTATTATTATAATACAATTGTGAGTTACTTAATGTTAGTTAATGTTACTCATGGAGTGTATTAATGCCTTCAGTATCATTAGAGCTTCGGTCCATACAGGATTTCGTGGAATTTTCTGCTTTTTTTCAAAATTTGCAGAGATTTTTGTCCTCTTTTTTTTACAGAAAACTATGTGAATTGGTGAAATCGCAGTTGCGCAAAATTGTTTTGCACGGTCTTTCACAGTGATGTTTGTTGGGAAATGAGACCTTTTAGCTGTACTCGTGTTCGACGCACGTGAATCGGTGACGCGTCTTGGCCCAAATCTGCGGTGATTTTGAAAAATTGCATGAATTTGAATATTGCAGAGTTTCCTTGACTCCTGGAGGGATTGGCGCTTGTATTAATAGTCATGGTTTGAGATGAACGAGGAATTAAATTGAATCGAATTACTGTAGAAGAGAGAACTGGAAAGGTCATGAATTAAAAAATAACCCTAACGTAAAGGATCTAGACATTAAAGCGCTCTGCGTTCGTGAACAATGGGAACATAGTGAACTCAGAGAAGACGAGTGGAACAAAAAAATGATAACACTTAGCACAGATAATGCAAGCAATGTGACAGTAGATGCAGTTTGTAAAAATCATTCATTTCAGGTAACCACTCAACATAAAGTGAGTCCACAGGGTGAATTTTAGTCATCCGACAGGCATGATAATAAAGCAAAATATGCATGAACAAACAATTCTCCCTCGGAGTGAGGAGCAGAAGGCTGTTGACAGAAAAGGACGTTCAGCAGTGAAGCGGGACGGGAGATTTCCGTCTGCTCGGCTTCCCTCGCATGCTCAGCATTCGAATTAAGCAAACATGCAAAGCAATCGAATCGAAATAGAAGCTCTGCGAGGCTCCGTGTTCAGAGCGGCGATGCCCGGCTCATGAATCCTTGCCTCTGCAAGAGAAAACCTGCATCTCCTTTCACCGCACACCACAACTACAGACAGCAGCTGGTTATTTAGAAACAAATGGGAATGAAACTCTTTGTTTAAATGCTGTCGGCATCAGAAGAACGAACGCCCGGAGAATATCTAACATGAAACCAGCGTTCATGTAGTAACAGGCGTCAAGAAACTTTCTGCTCACGTTAGTAAGGCATAATTACTCAAGACTTTCTCATTATTCATCATAATTTTCTCTTCAACTGGCAAAAAAAAAAAAAAAAAAAAATGGCTGCTGCTGATTTAATACCTGCCCTTCAGTCGTATTAATTTACTCACAATCACAGTTAAACAAAGTACTAGAAATTTCACCACTAAAACCGGAGCTGCATTGTTTTCCACTGATCAGAACTTCCTAAGCTTCTAGCTGGTTTGTTTCTCAAGACCTAGTGGTAATCAGGGGGCGGGGCTAATATCACTCATTTCATTTCAGAACCGTATCAAGTAACATGCAACACCATATGCAGACAAACAAACTGATTTTATGGCACAAGCTAATAAAAATAAACAACAAACTAACAGAAATACTTTTTAAAATCTTTTTTTTTTTTTGTGCATTTCTAAAGTGTTATTTTAATTTTGTTTGAAATGAAAATCATAGTCCAGATTTCTTCATGAAATCTTGATCGGTATTTTTAACGGTAAATTTATTGGTCCTGATATGAGCTGCTTAACCAAGCGTCCAATCAGAACAGTGTTAATCCCCAAGGCCGGAATAATGCGCTCGCTGTTATTTTCATTTTTTCATTACTGTGACGTAACAGTCGTCTCTTAACAAAGAGGGAAATAAACTGGAATCCCAAGTTCTGTTGATTCTTGAAATGACCAATTTTATAATGTGCAGGATATGGATTACACTGTAAAACACTGCAGTGTGTGTGTGTGTGTGTGTGTGTGTGTGTGTGTGTGTGTGTGTGGGTGTGTGGGTGAGGGAGATGCAGGTGGTCAGTGACAAATTCATAACACTGTAATATTGAAAAAGAAATAGAGGACTTGCAGAGACATGTATAATGTGTTATCACACACACACACACACACACACACACATTTACAGTCTGACTCACTGGCCATTTGTGTCAGAGACTACATGTACAACTGTGTGTGTGTGTGTGTGTGTGTGTGTGTGTGTGTGTGTGTGTGTGTGTGTGTGTGTGTGTGGGTTTGTAATGATCACTTTATGGGGACATCATCCTGTTTACACAGCAACGTCATGGGGACCAAGAACATTATGGGGACAAAAATCCACGTCCCCACAAGGGGGATGCATTGAAACGTGTTGGGGAGGCTGTAAACAGGTGCCTCACGAATTTTTAGCTTTGGCCCATAACGCATGATCTGGACAGTTTGTGTGTGTGAACGGTTTGCTCTATGTCGCCCCCTTTAGTCTGGAACCGGTATTTTTTTAGGCGGGACGTGTCCGACTGCTTCACACACTCTGCAAGTCTAATTTATGCAAATTACGGTACCACCTACTTTGTAAAGGATTCTGGGTAATCTGCACATGCGCAGTAGCTCTACTACCTATTAGCGGAACTGAACATCTTTAAAACAAAGAGGTAAGATTATATGTTTAAAGTTTTGCTCAATTAGGCATTAATTTTGCTTTTCAAGGATACAATAAATAAACAGAAAGTGTAGGTAAATAAAATATAAAATATATAATGAAATTCTTGGAAGGCTAATTTAATTGTTAAAAAGTCAAAACAGCTAATTATCATGTTTTTTTTTTCTAATTCATTATATGTCCTTAATAGTCATTCAAATTTCAGTCTATAAATTTGCGCATTGTGTGTTAAATTACACTTTTTTAAACATCTTAAAACGGTGAAATTAAATCCCTAAATCGGGTTATGGAGGAGTGTATATATATATATATATTTTTTTGACTGCACTTATGATTCGTCAACACCACACAGGGAGTAGGAAATGGACTACAATACCCATCTGCCCAAAGTCACTGGCTAACTACACCAGCTGCTTTCCGTAGCCCTAATGAGAGATTTCACTGCTTCTACAAGACCAAATAAAACGAAAGGTAAGTTTTCTTTTCATATTCACGAGTTTGTAATTTTATTTTTTTTCCTGTTTTAAGACGTTATTTATAATTTAATCGCAATATTAAAGTGATCGTTATGCTAGCGGACTTCACTAGCCAGCTGAGATAGCCTACACCTTAACCAATCTAGCATATTAGTAAGTCCAATAAGTTAATAAAATTAAGCTAATATATTACATTGGCTTCGGTAGTTGGCATGTCATGTGAATGTTTAGTGTTATACCGTTTTATTTAACTGGCTTCACCACGTAATCAGACAGTTGATTCATCTGTACAATCAGATGATGAATAGCAACTTCAGGCTTCTGAAGAAATCTATAAATAGTTATCGATCTGAGCGACGGGTTGAGTTTAAAGCCTCTAAAATCGTGGACAGTAGTCTTGGCCAAGCACAGCTCATTAGTCATTAGTTTTGTAGTATTTGTATTATGTTTAAAGCGCGTGTCGGTGTTGTGACGCGCCACGTGATTAAACAGGCGCGCGCTATAAACACTACAGCTGAGCTGTGATCTGTCTGTAGAACAGGTTTTACTCAGCAGAGTTATTAGCATGCACGGATAAAACACGGTATTTTCTTAATCAGGAACACGCAGGTATGTAGAAACACTGAGCAAAATAAAATAGAGATGTTCTATAACTTTCCTGCTCACTACAGGCACTTATCATGTAGTTATGCGAGATAAGGTAATGTAGACAGAAGATGAAGGCTGTTTGAAGTGCCAAAACACTGTCCTTTGTTTTTTATCTTGTCTGTTTATAGTTTCTCTACGGAGTCCCCACAAAGCAGGTTTTTAGTCAGATGTGTGTGAGAGTCTTGTGATAGGTGAATAGATATGTTTATTTAGAACCGTGTCCCCACAAGTCACCCAAACCTGAACTGTGTTAATTGTCCCCTGAAAGTATGTTTTGGCTGAGATGTGTTAAGCTATTATAGAGTTATATTTAACAGGAGCTAGAAAACAATGTGTGTGTCGGAATACATCGTATTAATTTAAAAACTTTCCAAAATATTCAACATCTTACCCTGTAATCACAGTTTATTCTTATAGTGTAATAATTTAAAGTGCTGTTGTAATGAACAACATATTTGTTTTGTGTCACATATTCTTCTTTTAAATTGCACTAAATTTTCCAAATGTCCAACATATTTACAGATTGTGGAGAAGGACACTGCTGAGAACAGTGTTTAGGAGGAACAGCAGCAGGCATCACTATCTACACCTCTACTGAATTATCAGACTGTTAGCAGTCCATCAGTGACTGAACAGGTAAATCTCCGGTCATAGTACTAGTGTTTGTTAGATCATCATCTTTATTTTATCTACTTTATCACCTGCTTACTGGGTCAAATATCTCTAACTTTAGTTTAAATACATCTCCAGTATACATGACAACAAAAGTAGAGTAGAAAGGTATTACATGAGTGACATTTGAAGTGCCAAAACACTGTCCTTTGTTTTTTATCTTGTCTGTTTATAGTTTCTATATGGGGTCCCCACAAAGCAGGTTTTAGTCAGATGTGTGTGAGAGTTTTGTGATAGGTGAATAGATATGTTTAGTTAGAACCATGTCCCCACAAGTCACCTAAAACTGAACTGTGTTAAAACCGTGTTAAAGGACCCCTGAAATATGTTTTGGCTGAGAATTGTTTAAGGTATTATACTGCCATATTTAATAGTTGCTGCAAAACAATGTCTGCGTCAGTATACATAGTTTTTAGTTCAGAATTTTCTAAAATATTCAATATCTAACATTGTAATCACAAAATTAATTCCTACAGTGTAATAATTTATAGTGTTTGGTGCAAACTTAACACAGGTCATACCTCAACACCTTTCCTGCAGTGACATACACTTGCAATCAAAATTATTCAACCCCCATTGCAAATCAGGTTTATTGTAAACATTTACAGACTTTCAGCTGTTTGCAATGAACAAATCAAACAAAAGCAATTGACATAGTTCAACAAAACGAATGATTCAAGTGGTTTCCCCAAACTCAACTGAAAATGCAACTTATAATGACTTCTGCAGTCTCACAATTATTCAACCCCCTGAATAGAATCCCTCACAACAGCATAAATATGCAAAACAGGTGTTGTCTCAAGCACACTTGATGCAACGAATCAAGGGCTTCATTAGTTGTACCAGGTGTGCTTGAGCTGAAACACATGAAATACCTGAACTAGCTAGGGGCAGAAAATACATGAAATACCTGGACGGGGCAGAAAAAGGAAGCTATCAACGGCTGCAACCAGCTTTCTGAGAAGGCAGGTTGTGAAAAACCCTCGAGTGACTGCAAAAGACCTGCAGCAAGACTTGGTGGCAACAGACACTGAGGTTTCAGTGAGCACAGTATGATGCGTACTAAATGCAGAAGGTTTCCATGCCAGAAGTCCAAGACATACACCACTACTGACCCAAACGCACAAGAAAAGTCGGCTAAAAATCATATAAATAAGCCACAGAAGTTTTGGGATTCTGTTCTGTGGAGCGATCTAACAAAACTGGAACTTTTCGGCACGATAGATCAGCGGTATGTCTGTAGAAAGAAGAATGAAGAAAGAACACTGTCCACAGTCAAGCATGGTGGTGGCTCGGTGATGCTCTGGGGCTGCTTTACATCCTCTGGCACTGTAAACCTGTAGCGTGTGGAAGGCAAGATGGATTCATTGAAGTATCAGGAAATCCTAGGAGATAACGTCATGCCGTCTGTGAGAAAGCTGACGCTTGGGTGTCATTGGAATTCCAACAGGACAGTGATCCCAAGCATACCTCAAATTCCATCAAGGCTTGGTTGCAGAAGAAGTCCTGGAAGATTCTACAGGGCCATCACACTCACCTGACTTGAACCCCATAGAAAATCTCTGGTGGGATTTGAAGAAGGCGGTTGCAGCACGCAAATCCAAGAATATTACTGAACTGGAGGCCATTGCTCATGAGGAATGGGCTAAGATTCCTCAGGAACGCTGCCAGAAGCTGGTGTCTGGCTATGCATCTTCTTTGCAGCAGGTCATAACAGCAAAAGAGTGCTCTACTAAGTACTAAAGATGCTTGCCATGAAGGGGTTGAATCATTTTGAGACTGGAGAAGTCATTACAAGTTGCATTTTCAGTTGAAGTTGGGAAAACCACTTGAAGCATTCATTGTGTTGAACTATTTCGAACTATTTTGTTTGATTTGTTCACTGCAAACAGCTGAAAGTCTGTAAATTTCGACAATAAACCTGATTTGCAATGGGGGTTGAATCATTCTGATTGCAACTGTATAGTGGTGGCAGCATCATTCTGAGTGGAGAATGGATAGAAAAAAATATAGGGGGGTATTGCAGTAGACCCTGCTTCAGTCTGCTACAAAAACTAAAGCTTGGTGAAACTTCACAATTTAGCAGGACAATGGTCTCAAACATAAGACCAAAGCAACAAAGGAGTGGTTAAAAACAAAAAGATCAGGGTTCTACAGGGTCCATGTCAATGTCCAGATCTGAATCCCATTGAGAATCTGTGGCACTATTTGAAAACTGGAGTCGACAAACATCTAACCAACCTGAAGTACCTGGAGCAAATCTGCCAGGAAGAATGAGTGTAAATCACACCCAAACAGTGTGCAAAGCTGGAAGGAACCCCAGCAGCCTTAAAGCTGTTACTGCAGCAAAAGTTTGCTCTATTAAGTACTAGTCGGAAGGGGTTGGATACTTGTGCAAGCAGCATTTTTCAGGTTTACATTTTTTTTTTTAAAGATCTGCTGACAAATAATGAATTTTGACTTTATGTACAGTACTTTGCAAATGCACATGCAAAGAAATGCTGTAGAGCAAAGATGCCTTCAAAATAATGAAAATGTTTCTACATTTAAAAAAAAAAAAAAAACAGTAAAGAGCCGTAAACAGTAGAAAATGAATATATTTCATATACGTCAATATTTGGTGTGACAAAAAAATAAAAACAGTAGTCTCTGGTACAATTTGTGCAGTTTTATAAGGAAATGAGCTGGTAAGTTTTATTGAGCATCTTGCAGAACCAGACACAGTTCTTCTGGACACTTTGACTTTCGCACTCGCTTCTTATTTTTGCAGCAAAACCCAGCAGCCTTCATTGTGTTTTTTTGTCTGAAAAGTGTCTCTTGCATACTATGCTGCTTTCTTTAATGACATACAAACATTCTGTAACATTTAATTTTGTGCTAGAGAACTAATGTTTGGGAATCTAAAATGTTTTTGTACTGACTTGATAATGTAGAAGTCATAAAATAAAAAATCTATAACAAAGTTTGTACTAAAAAAAGACAAGTGCAGAAAATAATTGTTTGCATTATGAGATTTTTAATGTTCTGACCTCACATCGCACCAAAAAGCTAGTATCTTTATTTTCTTTAAATATGTTGAACTGCGTGTAGTAAGCATGAGTGTTATATTACAGCTTTGCAACAGCAGGCAAATAAAAGCTCCAGTGTACATGCTTTGGCTGCCTGGAAACATAAGGGACGAGGCCAACAAAATGGTAGCTAACGTAACGCAACAATGTATGGTGAGCTAATTAGTTAAGGGGATTAATACAGATTAATGTTTACAAGTGCATATCCTCTTCTGACAAAGTTTCTAATGTTGCACATTGTCACTGCTGTGTGAGAATTGATATTCTGTACTTGTATTGCACCTAAAAGTTATCTGAGTTCGGCTAGCATCTTTATTTTCTTTTATTATGCAAGATGCGTGGTGACTGTGATGGTCAAACTTCATCAGCAGACTGATGGTATTCAGGTTGTTGAAAGTATTATTGAAATGACTAATATTTTAATGCCAGATTTGTTTCTAATTTGTTAGATATTAAGTAAGACAGTATATTAGATGATTATGAATTAAAAGCTATCCAGGTTAATTATGTAGAGAATGCTCATAGTGTTCAATGCTCAAGACTCAAGTTGTCTTTTTAATGTCGAATAAACCATTTATTTCACCCGACTGACAATTTTTTTATTGACTAAAGTGAACAAGTTCCTGGTTTGTATTTTCACAGCACTGCAGGGAACATTACAATTAACAGAAGTATAAATTGTTACAGATGCCAGAACTCCGCAAACATAGAGGAAGTTAAGTTTGTTGTACTCTATTCATTTTACCTCGTTGCACAACTATAATGTTAGCACGAATATTGACTTTAAAGCCGACTGTGGACATGCAAATGCTAATTTGGTGCACCTAAAATATGCATTTTTGTTTGTTTTGACTTGCTAAAATAACTGGAAGGAAGTTAATTCATTTGTGATGCTTGCCTTTGATAAGTCAATGAGGTTCAGTACAGCAAGCACATCTCATATACAAATTCTTCAATCTCACGAGGAGCTTAAACCCACAAATACTGGTCATCTCTGCTTTACAGACAGCCTTCTAAATTATAAACATGTTTAGTTTATAATTTTACATAACTTATAAAAGTTAAGTGTGCAGCTTGATGTTTTATTAAAACTATGTCCCCTTGTTGTTATATAAACTACCTGATCTGTGTGTATGCAAATTAGCTATCTAGTGATGTCCCCACTACAACTAGGTCCCCATTAATGACGAGTTCTCGTTACGTCCCCATTAGGTGTGAAAAAACCAAGCACAGAAACTTTGTGACTTAAATCAAGAATTTGAGATGATATTTGTGTTCCCAGGTTTAAATTATACATGCCTGATTTTTTTCACATCTCTAGGACCACGGGAAAGTGGTGTCCCCACAACACATGGGTGGGACTACTGTCCCCAGAATGCTATAATTACAAGAATGTGTGTGTGTGTGTGTGTTTGTGTTCTCTTTAGTTGAACAGCCTGCTAAGCTTTGAAAACTGTTTGGAAGATGGTTTTGCATTTCTCTCTCTCTCATTCTCTCTGTCTCATTCTCTCTGTCTCATTCTCTCTGTCTCATTCTATCTCTCTCCTTCTCTGTCTGTCTCTCTCATTCTCTCAGTCTCATTCTCTCTGTCTCTTTCTCTCTGTCTCTCACTGCCTCTCTCTCATTCTTTTTGTCTCTCTCTGTTTCTCTCTTTCTCTCTGTCTCATTCTCTCTGTCTCTCACAATAAGCAAAATTGATCTATTAAAGGAACCGTGGTCTATCAGACTCCGGTGTTGAATGAAACAATAACCTTATAAAATTCATGCACCACACAGTTCAGTACATAGTGCATAAGTGCATAGTGTATTAGTGTATAGTGCACCATTTGGGACACAGCTACAATCTCTCTCTCTCTCTCTCTCTCTCTCTCTCTCTCTCTCTCTCTCTCTCTCTCTCCTTACTGTCACTTCTTCCAGCCAATCAGCTGCTTAGGATTAATATTTAGCTTCATCTTTTTTCACATTTCCTGGCCACTGTACTAGCCACGCCCACCTTCATACTTTTGGTTCAGTCGCTATTTGGTTTGGTTTCTTGAAAATGACATATTTGTCATGTGCTTTCTCACGTCCAAACGAGACGAAGGAAACACATTTCACTCTTCTTTTGTTGAGGCACTGTTTTCCTAGTAAAAGCTCGAAGATGCTTCTTTTTTTTTTTTAAATTCACAAATTAAAGACATGAGATCTCCTCTCTCTCCGCTCTGATCGTGCAACGCTGCACCAGACCCAATGTGAGAACTTGTTAATAAAAGTACAAAAGTCCCACAGAAAGATGTTTTTTTTTTTTCTTTTCTTGGTAACATTTGTTCTTACAGGTAGCAGACCTGGAGTCACACCTCCGCTGTTTCCTTTTACACACACACACACACACACACACACACACACACACACACACACTGTCTCAGCTGTTTCACTATGTCTTATACATGTGGCCTTAGGCTGAAGTGGGTTTATGGTGTAACTAAAGCAATCTATATTTCTCTCTTGGAAATAAATACGCAGTTGCAGCTTAAAGGATCATTATATATTAGTTATGTAGTATGGAGTTAAGTTATATTCATTTAAATAATAAGAAGGAGATAACAGTATCATGTGAAGCGTTTCAATCGCGAATGCACACACATGCCTAGTTATATACAGTACACTCATCAAATTTGTTAACACAGCACAAAAGCACAGCACTATTACAATTTAAAACAATGACTTGTTCATCTTTCCATTTAAAACAAGCTTAATGTTCAACATGTATATGGTTAAAAGTATGTGGACACCTGACCATTACACTCATGTACTTTTTAAACATCTCATTCCAGATCTAGTCCCCCTTTTGCTGTTATAATAACTTCTATAGGTGTGGTGGTTAGGTGTCCGCATACTTTTGGATGTATAGTATAACAATGTGGAAAAGTTTCAGACTAAATTAAACTAGTTAACACTATTTGTTAATGTTAGCAAAGAACAAAGATCCTGTTTGGGTTGTTATATTTTAACCGCAGTGCATCAGGGTGTGTTTTGTACACTTTTCTGGCTACAGGCTTCAGAATCGTGGAGGCTGCAATCTGATTGGCTCTCCGTACTTCCATGTATGCGTACTTCTGTGTGTCGTTTCCTTAAAATCATAAACTCCACGAAGATACAGTGATGAGTTTTATACTACAGTGCTGTTGAACTCTCAGCTCTTATTATTAGTGTTCTTTAACAGCAGCTCTGACAGTAGACATTTGTAGATATGGCGAGCATTTATGGAAGGAGTCTCCAGTGTCAGCGATCTGTAACAGTCAGAGGTAAAGCTGTAACTTGCCCTCTCGAGTTTTATGAAGGGAGCGAATGAAATAATCTCACGTTTGTTTGACGGGCTCCAGGAAAAAAGCTGCGGGTTTGTCATCTGCAGAGTCAATCAGATTATCTCTTCCTGTGCAAGTAGGTGTTTCTTGGCAAAAGATACCAGACTCTATTGCTAATTCTAGAAGAAACTATATTTTTGACAGGTTTAGCTTCTGATAAGGTTATGTAACACACCTATTTGGCTACTAATAGCGCTGTAAAGCACTGTAGGGATAGCTCATAGGGATTATGTTGCAAAAAAAAAAAAAAGACTTCACAGTCATTGATCTAGGTGTGTGTTAATGGGTCAATGGGGTTGCTAGTGCTCCAAACAGGAACATTATAATAGCAAAGAAAAGAAAAGACTGTTATGACATGAATTGGAACAAATTAATGGATGACGAAGTAGTGTTACAGATACTGCTAGTGCATGTTTCTTTATCTCTCTCTCTCTCGCTCTCTCTTTTCCTCTCTGTGATCTATTTAAAGTACCAAGCCAATTAAACTAAGAGATTTCTGCCTGAAATTATCTACACGATGTCATGTTCCTCATCCAAACCTTTCTTTAAATCCGCGTATAAGACTGTATTCAAGTCGTCAAGTTAAAAATCATTGATACTCAACGAACTGGAGAGTGTACTGTCTATATACTGTGTATATACTGTATATATACTGTGTATATACTGTATATATGCTGTGTATATATATACTGTGTGTGTAAGACTTGTGTGAGCAGCCAGAGAAGGAATAAAGCAAAGGAACGACGACTCACGTGATGGTGTCGATCATATCGAGACCCATCTCGACGCAGCAGTGGGCGTGGTCTGTTTTGGGCTGGGTCAGTCCTGACACACAGTAGTAACAGTCGCCCAGGATCTTAATGCGCCGACAGTGGTTCTCCTGTCGATCAAAAAACGGGGCCAGAGAAAAGGATTAATGGTCGTGTAGTTCACTTTTAACAAACTTGATCACAATGTTCTGAAATGTGATGCAAGAATGAATAAAAAAAAAAAGATATTTCTGTTTAGAAATGTAACCACTGTAACCCTTTACTGCATGATGTTGCCATATGGCAACAATTAATTTATCTCCAATTTTTTTGATAGGTTGATAATACAAAACTACTATTTTCCTATGTAACTGGAAAAGGGGGCTTTCATTTTGACATAACAAAAAATGCCATGTCAGATGACCAGGAAGTGCTGTTTTCACTTCATTCATCGGAGGGCTCTCAAAATTGTATTACCTTTTCAATATTTAGGCAAAACTACTTAAAGAAAAAACATTGAAACACTGCCTGAGATAAGTTATCATTTATTTTTTTTGTCATTTAAATAAGTTTATATATTTTGAGTATTTTGTTAAATGGTAAAATGCAATTGTTGCCATATGGCAACAACATGTGATAAAGGAACTGTAGTATGTGCATTCATGAACTGAAACAGGCCTACATAGCAAAGAAGACCCTCAGCTTCTCTAGTAGTATATTTACATTTTTTCACATGTAATAATTCATGCAGTAGAGAGTTAAATATGTCATGTATAAATTATGACAAATTAAATGGAATAAAACCTCTTCTATGTTGTGGAAGGTGTTAATTTGTCTCCTGTCGGTAAACACTGAATTTATTTCATTTACTCATGTCAAACAAATCGTTTTCATAATTATAAACAGATGATACTGTAAACTTTTTTCAGTAAAGTGACTATATCTTGCTCCAAAAAGCTGATCAGATTCTGAAGCTCGTGGCCAGAAAAGTGCACAAAAGATATCAAATGCTCAGTGGCCCATGAGCTGAGAGACCAAGGCTAAGACTAGTAAGCTACTAACTTCCTTACTTACCTATATAGAGACAGGTGACAAATTAGACAGGTGACAAATTAAAGGGAAAACAGGAGGCTCTGTTTTGCTGTGGGGGCATTTATTTATTTGCTTGTTTGTTTGTTTATTTTTGTTGACATGATTTGGATTCACTTGATTCCCTTTAGAGTGAAGCAAATCAATACAAAGTTTTTTTTTTTTCTTTTTCTGACTGATCACCTTTATTCTACGATGAATCATTTCTATCCTGAAGGGCGTGGTCTCTTCCAGGATGACTCCGCCCCCATTCACATTCACATGGCATTCATAGGTTTACGCCAGCAGGTTGTTGGTGCAAAGCCAAGAACCTATTGGTGTAAACCTATGAATGTGGACAAAACAAAAGAGATGGTTGTTGACTTCAGGAGAGCACAGAGCGACCACTCTCCACTGAACATCGACGGCTCGGCCGTGGAGATCGTCAAGAGCACCAGATTCCTTGGTGTTCACCTGGCGGAGAACCTCACCTGGTCCCTCAACACCAGCTCCATCACTAAGAAAGCTCAGCAGCGTCTGTACTTGATAGGCTGAAAAAAGCCCATCTCCCACAAGACCCTGCAGCGGGTAGTGAGAACAACATCGGGGTCTCTCTTTCCACCACCATAGACATTTACACCACACACTGCATTCGCAAAGCCACCAGCATTGTGGATGATCCCACACACCCCTCACACAAACTCTTCACCCCCCTGCCGTCCGGAAAAGGGTACCGAAGCATTCGGGCCCTCACGGCCAGACTGTGTAACAGTTTCTTCCCCCAATCCATCAGACTCCTCAATACTCAGAGACTGGACTGACACACACACACATACACTCATTCTGAATTGAACACCATCCCACTCCCCTTGCAATTTTTGCACATTTCGTAACGACTACCTGTACTTTTGCTGCTACTGAACTTGAAATATTATGTTTCATTTCTTGTCACTATCACACACTTTTACCTGGCTGCTACCACAATAACTCCTATCTCCACATATGGTATAAGCTAATCTGCTGAATACTATGTCATAGTATGTTATGTTTAGATTCACAGCATTTTTTAATTATATTGTTATTCTCTTGCATCTTTTTGCATTACCTGTTATATTGAAACTTTCACACTAGAACAGCGTGACACTGTTACTTACTGTGCCCATTGTCCTGTTTTAGGAGTTACTGTATGTGTTATGTAGAATGTTATGTAGAATGTGTAGGTCTTATTTAGTTCTGTGTCTCATGTGGGTTAGTGTGTTGTTTTATGTAGCACCATGGTCCTGGAGGAACGTTTCCTTCGTTTCACTGTGGACTGTACCAGCTACATGGTTGAAATGACAATAAAGCCACTTGAACTTGATGTAGCCTACAACAGCATGACACCAAGTGTTTTGTTCCTTACATATATACAGTATTTTTGACTAATTTCTCAAATTTCTTGATTTTAGTGGCCAGTTTCTTTGCTGAAATGTTCTCAGAGGGTGTGTAACACGTTGTCACAAACCTACACACACGTTGGTTTATTGTGGTTTTAATGGAGTGAGGTTTTAGAATCGTAATTTTAACACTCCTCCGCACTAACATTATTGACTGCTATACGTCTCTTCAGGTTCCAAGTTACTGAAGGACAGCGGGAAAGACATATAAAAACACACACACACACACACACACACACACACAAACACATGCACACTGGGCACTGGGGCTAATCTGGGCTAGTTAATGACCTCATTCAATTTCCACTGCTACTGTGTGTGTGTGTGTGTGTGTGTGTGTGTGTGTGTGTGTGTGTGTGTGTGTGTGTGTGTGTGTGTGTGTGTGTGTGTGTGTGTGTGTGTGTGTGTGTGTGTGTGTGTACGACATGGCAAGCATTTGGAGATACTGAGAAGTATCAGTATGTGTGTGTGAGTTCTCCAGAAAGTATGGAAGCAAAAAAAAAAAAAATTCAAATTGAGTTTACAAAATTTACTTTGATGCTTGATATTTTTTCACACACTGAATTTGACTGGTCGAATCTCAGCACTGGAAATAAGCAGCTTAAAGACCCACGAAGTGCCTTGAAACGCACAACGTAAATCGATGCGTTGACGTAATTTCCACTGAAACAGGAAGTCAGGGCGGGACATATCGAGTGGCTCCTCCCTCTTTTTTAATAGCCAATAGCGTTTAGCTTACCACACAGCCCGGGCTAAGCCATACTTGACAGTTATAGTACCACGGATTTTTATAATATTGGGGGTGGGACACTTCAGATTCTAGAGAGCATTTGATTGGACAGGAAATCTGATGAGAAGCTGAAGTGCAGAATGATGTCATCAAAACTGTTGATCCTTATTGGTGGTAGAGAGAGACTGTACATTTTGAACGCGTATATCTTCTAAATGCGAACTTTGTCGTTGTTTTGAAGCACACTAGCTTATAGATAACCTTAAGGCGAACATATTCATACTAAAAGCCACAAAACTGCCATTTTGATTTCATGGGGACTTTAAAAAAGCAAATTTTTAAACATTGGGAAAAAAAACATGACTTTTTTTTTAAGTCGTGTCTTATTTTTGTTTGCATAAGAAAGCTCATTTCTACACAGTAGAAAGTTTTATTGTTCTGCCTCATCTTAAAGTACAGTCTTTTACATTGTTGTGTGGGGTGTCTCGAACGTTATTGGCTGTTGTGGAAATCAGTCAAGGCGTTTGACATCCTGTTTCAAAATGAAATACGTCAGCATAGAAATCAAAGGCGTTTCACGGCCACTTTAAGACTGAACCAGCAGCTGGTCAGATATCTACATGCTGGAGTCTTGTCAAAGTGCTGAGTGCTTCCTGATTTCCAAAGAGTGCTGATTTTTCTTAAGGATCTCCAACATTCTTCGGTTCCAGATGGTTGTCCTGCGTATCCTGCTTATCGCTTGGCATGTTGGCTGTCAGCTGAGGACTGAACAAACCATCTGTATGTCCAAAAACAGCACCCTGTTCACTCTACAGCGCACTATTTTGGGAGTTTTGTCTGTTTCATTCTATCTGATTCAGTGCACTCGTGACATCCCACAATTCACTGCAATAGCTGAGTGTATACACAGTGTAAACGATTCGGTAAATAATAGACGAAATCCATTTTGCTGTTTACAGTACATAGGGAGGATGCTATGAGATACGAGCTGCATTTTTTTTTTTTATCAAGGAAGTGGCAGTGAAATGAAGGATCATGCCATTTGCACAACCAATCAAACTTTCTTTATCTAAAATGTGCCGCTCCACTTTTCCAATTTTAAGTCCATTTAAGTCACTTCAAGCGGCCAGTCCAGCTACTGAGCAAACCTCCGCTTACATCTGAACATCACTGATATGAGCAATATGAGCAGATTTTTTTCAACCTATCGTGTGAATTCCAGACTGTGAATTACCAGATTCCTGAATCTCCCTGCTTTAGAAATTTCACCTGTCTGAACTCACAGATGAGTGGAATCAGGTGCCAGGCGTACTTTAACAGCACGCAGAGGCTGGAAGTGAGCTGGTCAAGTGCGACCATGAGCAGCGTCTGTGCGTTCTGCTGTTTAGTCACACTCCAGGCGTTTGTACAATTCGAAGCCTTCAAAGCTCAACGCTGAAACGCGAGAAAATGGAGACGCATGGCGCAGAGAATACATCTCATACTGCCTGGCACACAATACAATAATTTACTGACGATTTTATCGTTTTTAACGATAAGTACATCATCATAAAAAAAGCACAAGCTATATTACAGTGTAAGAAACAATGTGAGTGTAAACATTCTCAGTTACAGCAAAATCAAGGCACTGGCAAGTAGTTCACAATATGTGTTTTACGCTCTTTTTATATAATTTAACTTTAAATTGGAGTTATACTCTTGATTTCAGTTGATTGAGTTGATTAAATGTTGCCTAAGCATGCACCAGAAAAGGTTGGAAATACGAATAACTAATAACAACGACACATTTACATTTACGTTCATATGGCAGATGCTTCGATCCAAAATGGCCACCGACTGAACTCCAATTTGTGTGTTGGGAAAACGAGTCGGATATCACTGTGGCTGAACATAAAACGCGTTTTGTCCAACCTTTTTCCAGCCAATGATATACTTTTGCACTTTAACATTAACGAAACACTGACTTTACCACAGACTTTACCAAAACAGCATACTTTCTAACCGTACCAAAGATCATTTTGAGAACAGTGTAGTGAAGAGACAATGACGAGGTTCGCGTTTAAACGCCATGAGTTGACTTTTACCTCAGGAGATGAGACAGCGACTGATGTGGATGATGTTTATAATCAAATTAAGAACTCATTTCCCATTGTTAGAATTTATTTATTTATTTATTTATTTATTTGAGTTTCTTAGTGATGTTCTTTTTCCATCAGTAGATTAGGTTAGAAATGTAGAGATAGAAAATTTGACATCTTTAAATGTGATTTTCTCCCTTTTTTTTTCACCAGAATGTAAAATGGTAGAACTTTATACGCATTTAGGTGTTTGCCGAGATGACATCATTTCAAGTGCGACTAAATATCCACTAACTAAATAGAAACAAATGTAAGATAGTAGTAGGACAAACAGAGGAAGCGAAAGCTAAACATTGAAAAAGTGCCTTTCGTATATACCCAAAGACTTGCATTTATACTAGCATGTAACCAAAACATAAAAAGGAAAACTCTTATTAACAGTAATCTAACCAACCATGCAGGGAAAAAAGTCCAAACCAGAAGAAGAACAGGGCTCTAAGTGTGTGCGTTAGTCACAGAAGCAGTACAAGCAGCCATTAAGCTCAATTACACCCCGCATTACGCATTGCTGTGAGAGAGAGGAGACACAAACATACATGTTGACATGTCCATATCTAGCTATGATGATGCTGAGATCCATAAGTAGTTTTGGAAGGTTTGGTGATTTTTATTTTTTTATTTATTTTTTTTTTCACCTAATACATAGTTTATATCAAGTTGTCAGATTCGATCTGGAAACAGAGACGTACCGATAATGTTGTGGCAGAATGTTGACAGCTACAGTACATACCCAGCTGAGGAGGACACTTCATGTCTGCCCATAGACTCGCTGTAGATTTTGTGTACTTGGAAATGTTGCCTAGCTGAATGGGCTAGGCAACAAGCTCTTCATTTGGTTATGAATAAGCACTTAGTTCAAGTTTAAGATGTAATGTTACTCATTAATAACATACTATGAGCATGATAAAGCGCAACTGTTGTATTGATGGCATGGTGTCATGTAGCGTAATTCAGAAATGAACATATAACTTAGGCTGTTCAACTAAATACAATTAAACAACTGGAGCCAATTCAGCATTAAGTCTGAAGCAGTAAAAGCTTTAAGATGCATCACTGGGCTCTGCTTGATGTCAGCTGTGGATTTAAAAATGTCTCACCATCAAAAAAAAAAAAATGAGTATGCAAATAATTTAAAGATTTAGTCATTTGCATCTAAATACATTTCATGCTACCTTTAAAAAAGATGAGGGAGTTTTTTCCGTGTACTACTAAGTGCTTTTTAGCTTCCTAAACCCAAGCAGGAGGCACGAAATGACACTAAATGAGTTTACAATTTGTGCTAGTGTGAGCACTGATGCAGCAGGGCTTCTCTCAATCAGCCATCAACAAACATTACGGACCGACACAAAGCTCTCCAAATCTAATTACTCTGTATAAACATCTACTCGCGCCACACCATACGGATAGAATGACTAAATATTTATCATTTAATCCTCAATTCTGATCAATCAGAAAGTGTAGATTAATTCAATTAATTTATCAAAGCAGAGGAGCCACAAATCACAAGTTTCTATTAATGCATTAGTTCTAATACATTATCTGTTCTTCCAGGGACGGTGGGGACGTTGGACGCTCCATATAACCCGAAGCTAATAGTAAACAGATTTAAAAACATGCTGTTATTTATTTTTAGCAAAGAAAAATATATAATTGTTTATATGGTGTTATGGTAAGTTTTCTGTAAGGCGACATTTATTGAACAATTTGGAAGGAGTCTCCAGTATCAGTGCTTTGTTAGAGGTAAAGCCACAGGAGGATGGAGGAAGTTGCGCTTCCCTGTTTCTCTTGTTAACTTCAAGAGAACGTGAGAGAGTGTTTATAGCTCCTATGATGCAAGTGATAACAGGAGCTAATTTGTTTCATGGACATTCCACAACATTAAGCGTAGCTATAAACAGATAAAAAGTACAACCTGTCCTTATTTAATAAATAAAAATAATCACTATTTGCAATTTGCTGTGGTAAGAGTTTGGGACATCAAATTTCTTCATGGCTTTAAATTTTAAGTCAAATTTTGGGCTGGCACAGATGAAAAAGTAAACACTTGTTGCCCTTTTAATGTAATGCATGTAGTGTTTCAGTGGCTATTTAAATATTCCTTCACCATTGATTTAGCTTAGCGCATGTCAGTGTTATTGTTAGTAGCAGTAACACTAGTCGAAGCTGAATGGCTAATCTGAAACAACAACGCAAACCAATCGGGGAAAAGTTCTTGCGTTTGAAATTCCACCGATTGGCCTGCCGGAGCACCCTCAATACATACACAAGAGTGAAACGCACCCATGCTGCATACACAGAAATGATTCTATTTGGTTGAGTGTGGATGCTAATCACGTCAAAAAGAAGTTAGCTTACTAGCTTGGTGGAGGTGGGAAACTTCCGAGGGATTTGTCTAGCTCATGAACGAGAGAGTGTGGAAGCAAGCGACAGAGTGTCGAAGAGGACAGTGAGACGGAGAAGACATAATTACTCGGAGGATAAGTAATTATAACCCGGGAGAAACTGGGCAAAATTGTAATGTATGAAACAACCATCCATCCATCCGGCCATCCATTTTCTGTAGCGCTTTTCCTACACAGAATCGCCGGGGAGCCTGGAACCTATCCCAGAGAACAAGGCAGGGGAGATCCTGGACGGGGTGCCAACCAATCACAGGGCACAATCACACATTCACATGCTATGGACAATTTGGAAATGCCAGTCAGGTGACACATGTCTTTGGACTGGGGGAGGAAACCGGAGTACCCGGAGGAAACCCCCGAAGCACAGGGAGAACATGCAAACTCCACGCAGACAGGGCGGAGGTGGGATTCAAACCCCCTAACCACAGAGGTGTGAGGCAAATGTGCTAAAACAAGGCTTTCTAAACCTGTTCTAAAACGGACCTTCAACATATTTATCTGTATAGTGCTTTTAACAATGGACATTGTCACCTTCTATCCCTAAACCCATGTACTAACTAACTACCTCATGCTGTAGGATCCTTTTTATGCCAAGATATAAAAGAGTCTCAGACATAAAGAATGTGCTAAGGTTACTACCTCCATTAACTCACTCTATCTCTGCCATCTTTTCCACATTAAGTCTCAGGCTTTTCTGTTTCTGTCCTGTTCATTAAGTAGTGAAAGTTAGGAAATGCAAGGTGAGCTTTCTCCAACGCTAAAGCCTCATTTGGGAACTGATGCAATAGCACCGCAGCTGCCCTAATATGAGCTCAGATAGCATGATAAATGGACATATTCTGGGTGTTTCATTATCGAAACAATGGAAAGTTCTCTTGCTCCAGGATCCAGTATGTAACTCATCAAACCCGTTGCCATGCCGTAACTCTGGCCACAGATCATCCGATTCCAAATCTCGATTTTTCAGAGATGCTTCCATTGTATGTCCTGTTTTTTCCACATATATGCTTCCTGTTTACTTTACTGCCTTACCAGAACCACCCTGACCACACCTCTGGTCATTTTTTACCATCTGTTATTGTTAGCCTCTTGTTATCAGATTCCCATTACCTTGTGTATTACTAGTACCTTTGTGGTTTTATAACAGTTCCAGGCTTGCTCTGATTTGAGACTTTGAGAATTCAGGTAATTACATTTACAGTACATCATTCGCCAGACACCCTTATATAGAGTGACTTACAAAAGGGTCTAGGAATACCATAAAACTAAAGCCCTTTTCGAGGGTGTTAGGTTTCGTCTCCTCCAGCTCTCGCTACGCTGCAAAGAGTAGCGAGTGGCATACTTCCGCATTCCACTGCGCGCATTCCAGCGCTATTCAAAAACTCTCAGATGGACGTTTCATTCATGAACTCACGTTTTGTTTTTGTTCACGTCATGTCTCCGCCTCCTCATTTTTCATTGGTTCTTGTTTATTGTATGATTATGAGTTTCAGCTGTCATTGATTAGGACATGTGATTTATGTGTGTTTAAATACGCCGCTCCGTTTCCACTTCGGGGCGGAGTATTAGTTTAGATTAGATGAGTTTAACCTTGCCTTTGGTTCGTGGTTTCCAGACCACCTTTCTAGCCTTGCGCGTTTATCCCTTGGCTCTTTGTCCGTGGTTTCCAGACCACCTCCTAGCCGTGCGCGTTTATCCCGTAGCTCGTAATGCGTGGTTCCCAGACCACCTCCCAGCCTAGCGTATTTATCCCCGTGTTTTCTGGATAACTGCCTTTTGTGGATTACTGTGTTTATTTTGGATTACTACCCTTTTCGGATGCCTCTTCGGCTAGGTACATTATTATTTTTGGATTATTGTTACCCTTTTGTTCATGGATTTATGTTTGATGGTGTTTTTTGTGTTCCTTTACTTTTGAACGTCCTGTTACTAATAAAGTGACGTTTCCCCTGCAAGTGCATCCTGCTTCCTTCTACCCCACGTGTCGTAACAGAGGGGTGTTAGAATGAGAGTTAGTACAGCAAAGAACACTGTGTATGCATCTAGTTTTTTTGTGGGACTCCAGCAGTGAGTCTGCATTGAGCAGATGTAGAGCTGTTCTATGTCACTTTTATAACCGACGCTCCAGTCAGGAAGCAATCCACTTCCATCCTGGGACATTATTTCCAAGCTTTATAAAAATGGACAGGAGAGTCTTAGGACTGACCATGTGTAAGGCTACTGAGAGGTCAAGAAGGACTAATACCAATGATAATTTGGCTGATCTAGCAGCATGAAGCTTACAAGTAACAGCCACAAGGACAATTTCTGTGGAGTGTACCACTTTGAAGCCAGTCTGATTAGTATCATTCTGGGTGGGAAACAGATTGAAACTGATTGAAATTTTAGGAAGAAAGGGGGAAAGTGAGCAGTTGATTGTTGCTAATGTCTTGCTGTCTTGAAGTCACTCGGTACATGACCAGATGTTCTGGAACCATTCACAATGAAAGTGTTGAAGGGGAGGAGCCTTGAGAGGTAGTTTGCTGCGCTGTGGATGTAATCTGGTAATGGCACAGGAGTCAAATTGGGTAATGACACAAGGGATGACTGTTCAGAAACGACACAGGGGACACAGATTTGGTAATAATAATAAGAAGAAGAGGAATATAAGAAGACGAGAAAAAAAGAAAGATGTAGAAATGACCAAAGATGTGGTGAAGTTGAGAGCTAAATCTGTCTCTCTGATAATAATAATAATAATAAGAAGAAGAAGAAGAAGAAGAAGAAGAAGAAAGTTTGCATATGTGAGAGACACAATACAGAAATACAGAGACATCACAAGAAAGACTCTGGAGAGGAAAGAAGATATAAGAATAGCGATAAAAGAGAGATAGAGGAAATGGGAACAAGCAAGCAATCAAGAAGGACAGGATCATGGCAGTGACACACAGAAAAATAAAAAACAAAGGAAAAAGTGAGCCTGAGAAAGATGAGAGCTGAGAAAGAGTGTGTGAGAATGAGAGTGGGCTTTGCTTGGCAGAGATGAAGATGTGATTAGGAGGACCGCGTGTTCCTGGCACACTTTCTCGAGCCTGTCCTCATCAACCAGGTGGCCTGCATCTTGCCCACACACTTTCCCACCCTCTTGCCAGCCATGTGTGACTGACTGGACATACAAGTTTGTCTAGAGAAATCCAGATAAAAAACAAAACTAACCAGATTACTGCCTATTATTATCAACCCATATAATAAAGGACGTCTTCAAGGCATTTATTGAACATCAGGCATTTATGGAACCTCAAAGGAACCTCATTTATGGAACCTCAAGGTCTTCTGATCTTTTTCTGATTCTTGGAGCAGAAAAAAGTTAGAATATATTGATGGTGCCACAAGTAATGTTAATATGTTTCAGTTCAATCTGATTTGTGCAGAACATTTCCCGACAGACTTTTTCACAACCCTATCTAAAGAGTTCTGTGACAAAAAGAGTCAGCAGCAAGAATTTCTTCTATATACAATATAGAAGAAATGTGAATAAAGCTGTAAAGAGTACAAGCCTAGGAAAGCTGTATATCTAATCATATACACAATGTGTTCAGGTACAGATCTCTGGTCAGTTTCTGTTTTAGAAACTGGGGCTGACACATTTAAGAACTCATATGAGAGTAGTCAGCCCAGAATTGCCACAGATCAACTATATACAGTATGAGGTACTTTAAGACTTGTACTGGGCTAGAAATGGAGAGACAGCCAGACCAAATGTACTCATCCATGACCAATTATACTCCTGTTTGGCTTCGTTTATTTATTTATTTATTTATTTTTAATGAACTTTTAGTAATTCCTTCTCAACTGGGCTCAACATTACATTGCACTGCATTTGGGGTTGCTATATATTCTGCATGAGTCACATGTTTCCATTCAGTGTTTCAATCAAATGATATGTGTTTTGTACATATCATCTGATGTACAGGTATAGTCCAGGGTCACCGACTGGAGTAGTTGAGGGTCAAATGCAAGAATGTGGTCGTTCTGGGACTTGAACTCAAGCCTTTCTAGTCAACCTTCCTGAGTAGTTAATGTAAGTCCAAAACCTTTCATATAGAGAAGGGAAATGTGTTAAAAGGATACATTCGGCATGAAATGTTCAGCATGAGCATACTGTGAATAGGAGCCCTGTAATAACCACAGGACAGTTTATTATAATCACAGCACAGTTGATAGGAACTGCAACTCTCTACCATATGCAGGTAATTTTATCCACCTCAGCAGGACAGGTGAGTCATAGGCACAGCAGTTGTTGGAATGTGCAAGTCTCTACGGTATCCAGGTGAGATTATCTAGAGCAGCAAGAAGGTGAATCATAAGTGCAGATAGCTCAGACATAAAGAAGCAGGAACAGCAGAAGCCAGAGTAGAGCAATCAGGATCAATCAGACTGATCCAGAGAGTACTAGGAGGCATGTTATAGTGTCACAGCAACCGACATCTCGTCAAGCAGCAGGAGTGCCCATACAGCTTGACAGGAAGTGAAAACAGGTGGCTAGGTATGATAGGTGTGTAGTAGGCATCAAAAAGGGTGTATACTGTGATCAGACTCGTGGAGACAGAAGCGGAGACTCCAGCAGGTCTAGTTATGACAGCATAATTAAAAGAGAGAGCCAGAAGGTAACATAGGTATGAGGGCACCCTGGGACATCAGTGTCCTTCCACTCCACCATCAACAAACTTGACTGATCACATGAAAGAGGATGCAGAACAACATCAAAACATCCCAGTTTACCATGAATCTCTATACAAATGAAACCCCAGATCTGCACCTTTATCTGAGAAAAGCTCTTTAACAAACTGCCTGACTAAACAAATATGTTTCCAGCCTAGAATTAAAGATTGTCCCAACACTAATTAGAAGGTTGTTCCATAGCTAGGGGGTTTGAAGGAAAAAACTCTGCCCCTCGCTTTAGTCCTCATTATTCTAGGTACTAATAAATAACTTGTACCTTGTGATAGAAGCAGAAGTGGAAGATCATAATAATTAAAAATTTCCCTCAGGTACTGCAGTGTTTTATAGATCATTAATAGTGTTTTATAATTAATGTGAAAATTTACCGGGAGCCAATGTAGTGTGGATAAAAAAAAGGGGAAAATATGGTCAAAATGTCTAGTTCAAATAAGGACTCTGGCTGCTGCATTCTGTACTAACTGGAGCTTGTGTATGCACTTACCGGAACGTCCAGACAACAAGGCATTACAATATTCTAAACACAGATGTAATAAAAGCATAAACTATTTTTTCTGCATAATGTAATGGCTTTATATTTCTTAGCTAAGCAATGTTTCTGAGATAGATTCTGAGATTATCTACATTAGCTTCAAATGAAGGACTGGAGTAAATAATCACACACTAAGGTCTGCACATGATGTAACTGAAAGGCCGTCAAGATTTTCTGCTTAATCAGAAAGCTTCAAGCTGCCTATCGCCCAAGTATAAGTACATCTGTCTTGTCAGAATTAAGTAGGAGGAAGTTACTTAGCACCCAGTTTCTAATGACTTTTAAACATCCCATAACATAATTAAGCTACAGTCTGTCATCTGGCTTTGCTGAAACATATAGCTCTGTGTCATCAACATAGTAGTGGAAGCTAACATCATGTTCATGAATAATTGTACCCAGACATAGCATATACAGTATAGGGAAGAAGAAATGTCCCTAGAACAGTGCCTTGTGGAACACCAGACCACTTTTGTATACATAGAGAAGTCACCACTAACGTTTACAAACTGATACTGATCAGTCACATAAGACCTGAGCCAGGAAAGAGCTGTTCTTATAACTCAAAAGAAACATTTTCTAGTTTATATATAAGACTCTTGCAATCTATGGTATCCAAATCTGCAACTAGATTGAGCAACACAATCTCAGCAAGGAGGCAAAAACCTGCTCTCAGACAAGTAGTAGGTCATTTATTACTTTAGCTAGCGCCTTTTCAGTACTGTGATGTGACCTAAATCCTGACTGAAAGGTTTAATGTCTGTGATTCATATGCAAGTATGAGCTTAGCTTCTGAGCTACAACCTAGGATCTTGACAATAAAAGAAAGGCTAGGACTTGGCACATAGCTTGACAGTTCACATAGGTTTAGTTTTTAAAACCAATGTTATAATAATTGCTGGTTTATAAGATTTAGGTACATAGCCACTGCTAAGGGAGAAGGTTATTACTGTTAACAGAGGTTTGATTGCTTCTGGTAGAATTTCTCTGAGAAAGCATGTAGGTGTCAAGTCTAGTACACCTGATGATTTTGATCAGGAAATCAATTAAATGAATTCAGTATCTTGGATTAAATTATTCTAATCGCTCCACGTGTGTAATCATATGAATCCACAGTTAGATGATGGGTTGTCTAAGATTATACGCATTACATATATGCATAAGAATCTAGAATCATTTTTGTCGGCTTCTATTAGGGTGGAGAGATATGATGATCCAGCAGCAGTCGATACTTCTTAGAGTTGACAAGGCTCTTTTTTTCCATGCAGTCTGGAAGACTACCAGTTTAGCCATTTGTATTCTGTTTGGTCTGTTTTAAAATGTGAGTCTAATCATTAAACCAAAGTGGTAACTTTTTCTGCTTAATTGTTTTCCTTTTAAATGGGGCAGCATTATCTACCATTAAGAGAATCATTGACTCGAAGCTATCAGTCAGTTGCTCAAGTTCTGTTGCATTTCAGGGTAAACCAATCAGAGTCAATGAATCTGAGGGATTTTTAATAAAGCTGGCTACAGTAGCTGGCATAATTTTACTTTTAATGTGATTGCGATTGTGTGCTTCCAACTTTGTGGCAGCAGTTTGGGGAAGAATCACATATGGGTGTGATGGCCAGGCATCCACATACTTTTGGCCATATAGTGTACTTGCTTTTTTGTCCATTATGTTAATCAAAAGGACCTCAAATGAGTTCAATTCATATCCTAGAGTATCATTATAAAGAGTTGTGATGCCTCCTCAGCCATTTACACAAGATTGGTGTATACAGTGGTGTATCTAAGAGGGCTAGCCTCCTTTAGGGCACTTGGTACTCTTTTGGTACATTAAAGTACATTAGTACATTACATTAAATCTGATATGTTACAGTTTCGTTTACAGTAAGCACTTTATATGTAAAAGATCTAATATTCAGCAGCTTCAGATCGAAGGTGCTGGCTGTGCATTTGGTATGATCTAATTTCAAGGTGATTATATTACTAGAACAAACTTTCTGAGCTTTTATCTTGGGGAACAGACACCGCTAAGCAACTACTGTCCAAAAACCAAAAGCACTGCCGAGATTCAGATCCAGGAGAATCAGCATATTTATCCAACATTCTGTTCCTTAGACTCAAACAAGCGCAATTCACTCTGGCACTTAAACCACAAGCCCTTTTGTTCAGATCAGATTACAGAACCCTGTGCTGATCTCGTCATCATCATCCTTGGACTGGAGCCAGATTAATTACACTATTATCAGCATGACTACAGTTCTGACTAAAGCACTTGTAATCCACCGCTTTGCTGCACCCACTGTAGAAAAACAATTCCATTAATGTGGTGTCACCGGTTAAGCCTTGACACTGTGCACTGAAAAAGACTGAATACAATTAGATGTGCTTACTTTCCCTTTGTCCTATTAGATCTATCAGGAGCTGCAGGTTTGTTGTTCTGAAATAGCACAGGCTTTCTAACAACTATTCTGCAATCTGATTGGTCAGAGGATGTTGATTAATTTAAATTTTCTGACAATAGCTGCAAATCACAGGTTTGTATTAATGTGCTCATTGCTAGGTTCACACTAGCAAGTGGCACGCTGCACTTTTGGTTTGTTTCTTGTGACTTTTACAGTTGTAACTTGTGGGTGCGCATTGTCCAGTGATCTGTTTTTAGTTCTGATGAGAAACAGTTGTAGCCTAAACGTATAGCCTACAGGTAATAAGTTAAACACAAAATAAACAATTCACTAATCAGTGTGGAAAATTGATTTGCATGTTATGTGTTAGGCTTCGTACTAGCTTCGTTGCCAGATTAGCAATGCAAGTTAACTGTGCTAGCTACATACACTCAACAGAGGCACCAACGATGTCTGCTACTCTCTTCCAAGCTGCATTTTTCTTTGCAATGTCTCTTCTTTTTTTTTAAATGGGAAAAAAAAAAAACGTCCTAATTTCTGCATTATGCATTATTATGCATTAACCGTAAATGGGGACTAATTACAGGTAGGAACTAAAGTTATGAGTGGGCAACTGAAGAAACATCGGACCACACGCACTATAAGATTGATCTGAGGAATCATCATTCGGATTTGTTGCTTTACTGTGTCATATATTAATTTGCATAGAATTGAGAAAGTCCAAATTCAAATGTCACTTATCGACAGGAAATTGTAGTAATTCAGACAAGCACTTTTTATTATTAATTAATTTGTGTCAAATCCAAACCAACCACAAATCCAGGAGCTACCACGAATCCACAATCCGAGCCGCTCCAGACATTGTCAGTCTCGCTCACCTGCTTATTGAACTCACCTGTTTCCTGTTACCCTTTTTATGTATTTATACCAGTTCCTTCACAGCCTGTGAGGTTTTCCCAGTCGGGTGTATATTTCTGAGTATTGTTTTCATTATTTCTCTTTTTTTTTCTTTCAGCTTTGTGCTTCTGTCCTCCATTTTGATTCTGTTTGCCTGATGTTTGACCTCTGTTTATTGTTCATTGACCATCTGCTAATTTGGATTGTTAATAAATGGCTCGCATTTGCATCCACTTGCCTCTGCCTTGTGACCATTTGCAGGAAATTGAATGGCAATAATCTCATTTGTTACTTGTTACAATGCCTTTATTTATTTATTTAGTTAGTTTTTTTTTTCCCCAACATCCGGTTGCTGTGTATCAGAATTCTCTTTGTTGCTTGCTAAATAACCTCTAGCAAAATTATAGCTTAATTTTTTTTTAGAATTATAACTGTGATTTCTTTAATAGTATTAAATTTCAATAATACTTAAGTAACATACAAATCCACTAAAATCCACTCAAGTATTTTCCACCCCTGAACAAAGATTCCTTCTTATTCAGTAATAAATGTACTTTTCTTTTTCTTTTTTTTTTGCTTTCTAAAATGGGATGACGGAAAACTTGTAATTAAGACACTTTGTTTATTGAACTTTGCTAGAGTTTGGCCCCTATCTAAATAAAATGGTTCTGTCCCAGAAGTGTGAAAAGGGAACGCAACCCCATTTCAGCCCTCTTTACCTCATGTTACACCAAGAGCAGGTGCAGCTAAACATGAAAGCACCCATGCACACAACTGTATATACGCTTATGTGCCCTCTATACAGAAAATAAACACCTCTTCAGTCAACTGGCGAGTCGGCGGCGTCTCCAATTTCCTTGCAAGATGACACACAAAAATCAGAAGTAACCTTGTTACATGTACAAGTGCGAAACACGACTGTAATTTAAAAGGCAATGAATAAAACCAAGCCCTTCAGGCGAGCATAAGAAATGCATGACCTTCACTGTAAAGAAATCATTATCTCATAAAACACAAATGAGGAAACTCTTTATGACTTAGAATTATTTCATCACTGGGTCCACACAGCCTAAATAAGTCATGGTTTGTGGTGCTGTGAGGATGTAGAGGGGGTTGGGAGAAGGGTTCTTATCCTCCTCTGTAGTCGATGGTTCATCTGAGGTGTAGCAAATCTCATTTCATGCAGATTTAGAAAGCAATCGCATTGTGTCTCAAATCTGCTCAACAGTCCACCGTTATAGATGTAACAGAGATGAGGAAACCGTCACTGACTATCGTCCTGCAAAACATTTAATAACACTGAAGAAAAACAATACTACACATTTTATTTCTATTTTCAAAAACAAAACGGTTCGAGAAAGAGTTCGAGCGTGTGCATGCAATTGATTCGCGTAATCAGAAATGATCTCGGACATCTAGGCCTTTCTTTGGGTTAGTTGTGGTCAGTGTTGTCTAGAAGGTGAAACATCTAAACCTTGTATTTGTTCAGAAAAGGTCTAAGAATCTCTGGGAACTAAAAATGTTTTAATTCGTTGTTATTTCAGAGAATCGTTAGACTTGCAGTATTTAATCTCTGCAACTACAACAGAAATAGCCTCATCTGATTGTTGAAACATGGTCAACGACTGGAAGTTAAAATCTTGGTATAATTCAATCAGACATTTTTTTTTTCACCCAGTCATGTTTTGATTTCTAACAAGTGAAACCATTTCAAGGAGAAAAATATATCAAAACATCAGAAGTTTTCTAGAAGGCTAAAATACATGATTGACTGCATGAATGTGTGGTTACTATGCATGTATCTGTACCATGAATCACTGGGGGGAAAAAAACTGATGTAAAAATAAAAATGGCAGCACTGTCAAAAAGTTCTCCGAATTCCTGCTCTGACAGTTCATCGACCTCAGCTACATCACTCCACTTCATCATTGGTATCAATTAGATCTCAATGTTTTAAATGCCACTCACACAGTTATTATTTTTGTTTGCACCTGCAAATTTTTGTTTGCATTTTCTAACTAATTTAATGGGTTCTATTTCCCAAAATATAAACACACTAGTAGCCTAATTTAAACCACTGTGACCATGACCAGGCAGTTACTAAGGATTCTGTAAATGCAGCACACAGCACCACATGTTCATTATAGACAGTCTTTGTTTGTCCCACAAGCTTTTTTTTGTAGCCCAGAGTCTCCCAATGCCAATGCAAGCCTCTAATCTCAACCTGATGTCCTGTGAAACTTTCTGGGTATATTTATAAGACAAAATACAGGAAACTGTCCCTCCTATTCATATCCGTATTTGTTTACTTTTAGAACACATTATCCGTTTGTTCTGAATTAATGTATCTGCATTCAGATGCATCCCTAACCACTGGTTAACCACCTTGACTGATATATGGCCAGTGAACTCCAATTCTGAAAGTCTTTGGTCCTTAACTACTCAACGAATGGAATTATCTTGCCTGATGGATTGACAGGGTGCCATGGAGGGGAAGGAGTCCAGTTTGCACCAGGAAACACCTGGGGTCACTCAGGGATTAGTGCTTGGCACCCTAGAGTCACCCAGGGATCAGTGCTTGGAACCTGATTTGCAACAGGAAACACCTGGGGTTCCCTGGGGATGAGTGCTTGGCCCCCTAGGGTCACCCAGGAATCAGTGCTTGGCCCCCTGAGGTCGCCCACAGAATAGTGTTTGACGCTCTTTTCTTCTCACTGTACATGATCTCTCTGTATCCAGTTATTTACTCAGACAACCCCTCCTGACATTGCTATGTAGATGACATCCAACTCATCATCAGATATGTGATTTTTTTTCATAAGGGACAATCCATGCCAAGGCACACTGAAGCTTCTCTGGTGACTCAGTAGCCCAATACCTTACTAAGCCACCATATGTGAGCTGTGTATATGTATATATAAAAGATATTTGTATTGTTGTTTATTATTATTTTGACACCTGAGATGCATCACCACGGAACCTAACACGGCTTTTCCACTTCTGCAACATGTTTTATTACAAAACTCTGCAGAACTTTCTCCCACTCTCTGTTAAACTTTTTTTTTTTTTTTTTTTTTTGGCTCTATCCATCCTGCTGTCACTCTCGCCCATCGAGGTGTTAAGCTGCCATGGTGTGAGAGCAAGGTGTGTAATGACTCACTGTGGCGAGCTCGTCGAACTTTCCAAAGAGCTCGTTGAGCAGCTTCACCAACTCCTGAGCCGTGCACTGTGACGCCAGGCTGGTGAAGCCCACGATGTCCGCAAACAGGATGCTGCAGGGACAGAGAGAGGAGGAAGAGAGAGAAAAGAGAAAGGAGTTTTAGGTTCCAGAGCATCAATGCTTTATGTTCACTTTCCTTTTTAACCCACAGTATCATTAAGCGCTTATTAAATCAACTGGAATGATGGAGCCAGTGTAGATAGTAATAGGATGACGCAGCATTATTTGCCTTGTTGTGCCTAGTTCGAGAAGTTTGAAATGTCTTCAACAAAAGCTGTGTTTAGTGGTGCAACTTGTAGTCTGATCATTTCCTCTGTTACAGGAATTATTTTTGTATTACGTTTAGCTGTTTCGTTAATGTTTCCTAAAGTCATTTTACCAGAACGCTAAACATCTATTGAAATGTTTTATTTCACGTCGATTGTATTTATGTCACGTGAATGGCTTTTAAATCTCTCTAAATGCCATAACACCCTTATACATCTCCGAATGCCGGATACACTATGTTCCAAAACATGATTTAAGATCATCTAGTCTTTGCCTTCTCCATATTTCATGTATAAATCTTAAAAAGAAGAGGTGACGCAGCTTTTTTTTGTTTTTATGCACCAAAGATTTTGGAACGCATTACCATTAAAACTATTAGTTAGGCCCCATCTATCAGTGATTCTAAAGAATAAAATTAAATAAAATCAAATAAACAGGCAAAATGTTACATTTACATTACTTTTCACATGATTTAATCAATGTGTTTTTATTCTTGCTTTACATCATTTTACATCACTTTCTTTTTTCAGTCACTGCTATTATTTCATTGCATTTTTATTATTTGACCCGATAAAGATTCTTTAGAATGCTAAAGGAGAAAAAAAATCAATATGTCTACACTACAGGAAAGGGTTCTGTATGAAAGTAAATATACAGTAGTAGTCTCTGGTACAATTAGTGCAGTTTTATAAGGAAATGAGCTGGTAAGTTTTATTGAGCATCTTGCAGAACCAGACACAGTTCTTCTGGACACTTTGACTTTCGCACTCGCTTCTTATTTTTGCAGCGAAACCCAGCAGCCTTCATTGTGTTTACTGTCTGAAAAGTGTCTCTTACGTAATATGCTGCTTTCTTTAATGACATACAAACATTTTTCTGTACCATTTCATTTTGTGCTGGAAGATTAATGTTTGGGAATCTAAAATATTTTTTTTGTACTGACTTGATGATGTAGACGTCATAAAATAAAAAATCTATAACAAAGTTTGTACTAAAAAAAATAAGGTGCCCAAAACTTTTTGCACAGTACTATGATATGACATTAATCTGGGGTCATCTGGGGTGTTTGGATGCTCGCCCACTCTCACGTGTTCACTCAGGTTTGATGATGGTGGAGTGGTGGGACGCTGATGTCCCAGAGTCCCCAACCCCCTGTGGAACCTTCCGGATCTCCATTTTAGTTACGGTCTCATAGATAGACCTGCCACAGTCCCACTGTTCCCAATATACACCCATTTAAACCACTGTAGGATAACCCATTAGCTAATAATCTTTTTTCTTGCTTGGTCCAGATGTCAGATCTGCCCAATTCATCCTCCTGCTTTGCTTCTGCTTGGAGCTCAGGGATTGTCACCTCCGGATTGTTAGGGATTTAAATCTATATCCAGATTTCTGTAAAGCTGCTGTGTAAAGCAGAAGTGGTGTACAAATAAAACTGAGTTGAATAAATGGATCATCGCCAAAAAATAAATAAATCAAATACAGCGGGATGGACTGTAATTTGTAGTTTCTTGATAACATGACAAAAAGTGTTTTTTGCAAGTAAGAGTAAGAAAAGAGAGGCTGGTGAGAGAAGGACTTTGTATAGCTGCTATAACATACAGTATGTGAGAACAGGAACTAACTGTTTTGCTGACGTTCTACAAGATGAAATGTAACTATAGACAATGTCTATAGACATCTATAGTACAACGTCACATTCTTAATAAATGAAATTTTTAAATTGTTGAACAACTACTGTGGTGCAAAATGAAAAAAAAAAAAAAAAAAAAAACTCTGTTTTGACATCCTGTTATAGGAAAATAATCAACTTCGGAATGGTTACAGTAACTCCATACAGTCATTGATTATTTTCCTATAACAGCACAACATCAAGTGTTGTATTCCATGCTTAATAATAATAATAATAATAATAATCACGTAGAATACACACGAGGATACATTCGTGTTATTTGACTATTTAAATGCAGCCCAGGTAACGTTCAAAACTCCGCAGTTTAACAGCACACTTAGGAATGAAGAGCTCCTGACGAAGACAGTGTGATTAGCTAGAGAATACACAGGAACATCACACTTTTTGGTCACAGCTGCAGCAAAAACATGCTGAGGAACTTGTCACAAACAGATATGGTCCTTCGGGGAAATGTGTATGAGTTTAATGAACGTCCTTATAGTTGTAGCAAGATATGTTTGTGAATAATATCTTTTTATTGAACTGTATCTTTAGTAACCGGGAAAAATGTAGGGCGCCATGCACACACACTTTCACAAACTCATCCACACCTGGGGCTGATTTTAGCCAGGCCACCTGCCGGCATGTTTTTGGGAGGTGGGAGGAAACCGGAGAACCCAGATGGAGACTGTGTGAAACTCAGAATGTGTGAAGCTCAGGATCGAACCAGGGATTCTAGAGCTGTGAGGTGTCCACACAATTCAGTGCCGCTCTTTATCGTTCGTTTTTCTAATGATCAGAATGAGATTGCTGTGGATGGTACCACATGGACACTCTAAAGATGGCTGTGGATGTTTTTCCTTGGATAGACTAAAGACTAAAACACTTGCTCAAGTCTCAGTCGTTGGAGAGTCGATAACTTCACTTTGATACGATAGACGTCGGATTAAAACTATAACCGAGTCAGAAATGACTCTGATGCTCGCACTCAAGACACTTTCATCTTTCAAAACACTAAGCACAGCTTGAAGGTTATAGAAGAGTAATGATTTATAATCTCACCATCCGGTGTCACCCAGATGAGGATGGGTTCTCTTTTGAGCCTGGTTCCTCTCAAGGTTTCTTCCTCATGTTGTCTCAGGGAGTTTTCCCTCGCCTCCGTTGCCTCTGGCTTGCTCATTGGGGATCAATTTAAATAGAAAATTTATATCTGGATTTCTGTAAAACTGCCTCGTGACTATGTCCATTGTTATTACCACTATCCATCCATTTTCTGTACCGATTATCCTCCGCAGGGTCGCAACCGAGCCTGGAGCCTATCCCAGGGGACACCCTGGACAGGGTGGCAACCCATCGCAGGGCACAATCACACACACATTCACATAGAGACGCCAATCAGCCTATGACGCATGTCTTTGGACTGGGAGAGGAAACCGGAGTACCCGGAGGAAACCTCCAAAGCATGCAAGCTCCATGCATACAGGGTGGAGGCGGGTATCGAAGCCCCAACCCCGGCGGTGCGAGGCAAGCGTGCTAACTACTAAGCCATTAATTGAATTTTATTGAATTTTAATTTCTGGAGTATGTACAAATTTGAAAATGAAAAAAAAAATAAAAATCAAAATACGCAAGTGTGTTCAATCAGGGCAGAATATACACTAATTTGAGAATATATAGAAAAGATCATGAAGACTTTTATACTATCCAAAATCCATTGCACAATGGCTTACTTTGAAGTATTTAATAAATGAATCAAGTCTGGGGTTGTTACGTTATATGATCATGAGTTACTGCACTGGTGACTTTTTCAAAATACAGATTAAAATGAGATGCATGTCCATTTATTGCTGTCTACCTGTTCATGATTTTTTACCCAATCAATTTCCTTACTCCAGTGATTCCAATCCTATTTTGTGTCTGACTACTACACCACCTCTGTCTGTCCACCATAGTAGAAACTGGAGTGTGTGTGTGTGTGGCTCAGGTGGTAGAGCGGGTTGTGGACCAATCGTAGGGTTGGCGGTTTGATTCCTGGTCCACATGACTCCATGTGCCGAAGTGTCCTTGTGCAAGACACTGAACCCCAAGTTGCTCCCGATGGTAGGCAAAGTGCCTTGTATGGTAGCTCTACTGCCATTGGTGTGTGTGAATGGGTGAATGAGATACAGTGTAAAGTGCTTTGTGAACCACAAAGGTTAAAAGGTGCTATATAAATGCACCAATCCATGTTGTGAAGACCTCAGAGCAGCCACTCCTAACGTGTTCATAACTTTATCATACAACAACAACAACATGATAAATACTGACAGTGCATGAGATGTTATGGAAAAGACTTTCGGGAAAATATTGCTGTAAGAACACATCGGATTTGTTTCAATCTGGTTTTAATCGCGCAAACATTGTGGTCATTATCCCTTTTATTTTTGTGCGTGATGATTTCAACATAAACACCTCTAAATCAAGGCTTAAATGATGTATAAATTACCCCCGCTTTACCTTAAGTAGTGCTCGTCCAGCTCAAAGACCTGGTGCTAAAGATCTCTTGAACTAAGTGAACAAAGAGTGACAATTTTTTCTACATCAGAAATTAAATAGTTGTGTAGCATGTAGCCGGACCTGTAGCCGAGAGGAGTGTTCAGACGTCGTGCGGTCCGTGTGTGGGCTGCTTGTTTGAGTAGTGTAACAGAACACCGCATCTTTAGAGGATCCGCTAAATGCCACTCTGTCATAACGCAGATGTCACCGTGATTGGGTGCTATAAATTCAATTTGCTGTGAATATTTTAATCGGAGGGCCATCTGTGACAACATGAAGAGGGATAACTTTCCTCTTGTGTGTGTGTGTGTGTGTGTGTGTGTGTGTGTGTGTGTGTGCTTACAGTTTTTCATTTATTACAGAATTGTACTTTTTAAGTCCTGTTATCACTTACGTTGGAGCAGCTATAACCAGTATAAAAAATAAAATGCGCCTGTTCTAATACGTAATGATACGTTTCCATGGAAACGGCTCATTTACAGAGACCTGTATGGCGGACGCTCCACGTCAGAGTGTTTGCAGTTTCAGATTTGTGACGCTTATTTAACATTTATGGAAGGAGTCCTCAGTGTCAGCACATGATAACGCAGTAAGTTGTGTTTTTTTTTTTTTTTTTTTGTCTTGTTAATTAAAAAAGAAAAAGAAAAGAAAAAAAAGTGAGGCTTGTGAGGAAACAACTGTTTATAGCTTATAAGCTACTCATATCATAAGTGAAGTGACAGTACTGTGGTATAAGAGGAATGAAACACTCTGAGGTGTGCTTTTATAGAAAAATAATCGATCGGAGCGCGATAACTGTAACTCCGCTTCATTACACCACGCCACCAAGGATTCATTTTCTATAACAGCAAGCGTTTTATTCCTTACGTAGCCCTTTCAGCAGCGTCAGTTTTGCACCACAGCACTGTCGGAAGCTGGATAGTTTTGGTCGGTGGACTGTTTCTCAACCCAGTACCGTTATTTGAGGTGTTTAAAACACGGATTAGAAACATGACGGGGAGTGAAAAAAGAAAAGAAAAAAAAAAAGACAAACAAAAGTTTTCATCATTGAAAACAAATCATTTAAAAAATTTTTTTAAAAAAACGTTCAAGTGCAATTTGAAAAAAGTCTAGCTTGAAATGAAACCAGGATTCATCACTTCCTGCCTCGCCATACAGTCGCAAAAGTGACAAAGTTTTCAAAGACGCGGCGACGGAAAATCTGCGTGAAAATATGTTTCCCTACGAAAACAACAACTCACACTTCGAAGTAGAAGTATCGTTAAGTAACGTTAAGTAAGGAAAAAAACTCCAGACCGTGCTGTTATAAGAAAATAACGCGCGTCGGGGTGGTGTGATGAGGCATGACGTGCAAGCGGAGTGCCGCTACCACCCAAAAGTACATTATTTTCTATACGTTGTGTGTTATTCCGCTTATCCCACAACGAATTGCCGAAGATTACGATGTTTAATTTATTGATGAACAACACATCGCGCGTTTTAACAGTTTATAGTTAGAGATGATGTGGAATGTCCGAGAGACGTGTTAGTTCCTGTTCTCACTTACGTTATAGCTGCGTTAAACAGTCACTCTCTCACCAGCCTCTCTCTCTCTCTCTCTCTCTCTCTCTCTCTCTCTTTTTCTCTCTCTCTCTCTCTCTCAAAAAAAAACACAGCTTGTCATTTTATCGAGAAGCCAAAAAGCGTAAACTCCTCTGTCCTGAAGACTTCCCTGTGCTGATAAACTTCTCAAAGCACCGTGACTGTTACAAAGCGCTCACACCCGAGACTGCTTCCATAAATGTTAAGTAAATGTCTTGTAACAAGAAACATCACCACGTTAACGAGTGTACGTTTCGTGTCTTTGTTAAACAATGACAAGGTTTTATTTTTGTTTTTTTTTATTATTAGTATTATGTTATATGAAGCGTCTGCCATAGTACAAGTCCCTGTGCTCTGTGTGCCATGAGCTGTTACTATAGAAACAATAACGTATTAAAACAAGGGTATTGATATTAGTTTAAGTTACAGCTGGAGCTACCTGTGCTGTTATACAGAAATAATGCAGACCTTCTGACCAATCAGATTTGAGCAATGGCATGAGCGACACTGTGGTATACAAATAAACACACATTGGTGAACTGATTATCTACCAATACAGTAAAAGTGAATGCAGTTCACTATTACTCACTAACCAATAATCCCTGTACAGATTTCACATAAGCGACATGTCTGCCAGCATTCTGCCACAGAAGCGCTCTGTCACACCGACATGCCGTAGCGTTTCACGAGCTCGTTTTCACCCGTGGCCCTTGACATTTATTGAGCGTAGGTGGGAAGATATCTGTATCTGTCGATCATGCAAACAACCCTCCCATAATGCACTGCGGCCATGCATCGCAAACAGAGATGGCTCTATACCTGGAGAAGCATTCAGACTCTATTCACCTCTATTACTGCCAGACGTTTGGCACAAGCAGCCATCAGGTTCCATCGAACCGGCGTCGGCCATGACACTCAGCCCTCTGCCTTCATTTCCTGCACAAGACCTTGTCACTGTTTCATCCATCAATCCCTGTGTGTGTGTGTGTGTGTGTGTGTGCGTGAGAATGTTGATGCACATGTGTGTGAGAGACGACAAGCTGGATGACAGCTTCCCAATTATGCTAATGCGAAAGCTTAGCGCTAACCAGCACAGCGTGAGGGGAATAGGACAAGCGGCTCTTCTGATGGAAAATACACACGCGCGCACGCATATGTACACACACACTGGAGGGTGGGGATCTGGAGTCAAGGTTGCCATGAATATATAGTACATCCACAAAAGCATATATATATATATATATATATATATATATATATATATATATATATATATATATATATATATATATATATATATATATATATATTCTGCTCCACCCTTGTGGAAAAATGTCACATAATATGAGAAAAATATAAGAAAGATCTAACCTGTAAAATTCAATTAATATATATCTAATATATACCATATACTCACTGGCCACTTTATTAGGAACTCATTCATGCGATGATTTAATCAGCCAATCGTGTTGCAGCAACTCAGTGTATGAGCAGTGTACCATGCAGATACAGGTCAAGAGCTTCCGGAAATGCTTGCATCAAACATCATAATGAGGAAAAACGCGATCTAAGCGACTTTGACCGTGGCCTGGATGTTGGTGCCAGTTTGAATATTTCAGAAACTGATGATCTGCTGGGATTTTCACACAAGACATTCTCTAGAGTTTACACAAAATGGTGCAAGACAACAAAAAACATCCTGCGAGCAGCAGTTCTGCCGACGAGGTCAGAAGGGAATGTCCAGACTGGTTCAAGCTGACAGGAAGACTATGGTAACTCAGATAATCACTCTTTACAACCGTGGTGAGCAGAAAAGCAGTCTCAGAACGCACAGCATTTAAAAAAACCTTGAGGTTTATGGGCTACAACAGCAGAAGATCACGTCGGGTTCCACTCCTGTCAGTCAAGAACAGGAAGCTACATCTGAAGCTACACTGGGCAAAGAATCACCCAAACTAGATAGATGAAGACTGGAAAAATGTAGCCTGGTCCTTCTACCACTCTTCAGCTATCATGTTTCTCTATTTTGAAGTTAATAAGACAAAAAAAAAAAAAACACAGAAACTGCAACGCGTAAGCTCCTCTGTCCTGAAAAGTTACAGCTTAACCTCTGACACTGGAGACTCCTTCAATAAAGATTAAAGAAACATGTCCTTACAGACAACTGTACACATTTTCACATTTATGTAGAGAATTCACCATTCAAGTCCCTGTTTGAGTTGTTACTATAGAAACAATAGTTTTAGAAATTTAATCAACACTTTCTGACCAATCAGGTTGGAGAATTCAACAGCGCTGTGGAATAAACCATATTATTCCATACCTACCATGAACTATTCAGTAACTGAGAAAGTGTCAACCTGCTGACTGCTCTAGTTTAATCTCTCTCTCTCTCTCTCTCTCTCTCTCTCTCTCTCTCCTTTGGATTGCTCCCGTTCTACAGTGATGGATGTTCCATGTTACCAAGTAAAAAAATATCCCTTATGAAAATTGTGTATAATATTATGTTACAGAACATTACATTATTCATTTCGGCAGCCGAGGCTCTTACCGAGGGAAATTACGACCTCGCTGGCATTTCAATTTGCAGCCTGTTTATGTTCCGAGTTCATTTTTAGCCTATTTTCTGCATCTAATTTATTTTTAGTAAATTAATATTTTCTCTCTCTCTCTCTCTCTCTCTCTCTCTCTCTACTTTTCAATTACTGTTGCCGTACACAGATGACAGATGGCCGTAATCACGGCCTGAGCTCGTTTACAGCGAGAAAACCGTAATGAGCGATAGGTGTTACTGTGATACATAGCTGCTGACTATGCTAACCTTTTGACCAAGCTAAAGCAGTATGAGTCACTATTGCATGCGTTTGAGCCAACAAACAAAAAAGCAAAGTGGTTTAAACAAAACCTATCAATCGTTATATAACGTAGGTCGAATCAAAGTCTTAAATACCGTATGCTAATAGGGAGGAACAGACAGTTGCTAAAATGCTAAAAGTGCTAATAAGGATCAAAGTAGCACAGAACTGATTCGCAATAAATAGAAACGACTTTCCGTGTTCCCATGCTAAAAGCTCGCTTGTCAAATATTCTGGAAATATGAATAAAAATTAAAACCGCTGATTGGTCAGAAGACTTTCTAGGAAACACTCAAGGGACATCCCTTAAGGGTACTAAGAGTGTTAAGCTCAGTGTGAATGTGCACAATGCCTTGCTTTTTAGCCAACAATTTGTGTTTGAATGGTGTTTTGCTGTTATAGGAGAATAATCAACTTCAGGACGGTAACTGCATCATCACACCACCATATCGTGTGAAAAGTTACTTGGATTGAAAGCAGAGTAAACACAGTTGCTTAAGTTGATTCGAATGATAAATATTTGCGGATCACACCCTCGTGGTTGCCAGATTTTTATTGAATAGAAGCATCCGAGACAGGGTCTTACAATAGCGTCTAGAACGCCGCCTTCAAACACAAGAGCCTGCCTTTAAGGCTGGGGGGGAAAAAACAGGGATAGAAAATGCAGACTGAAGAAGGAAATAGCGTTTTTATGATGTAACATAAAACCAAAAGACAATTTAAAAATTGAAAAATAAAAAAAAAAGACTATAATATGTAATATGATGAATGAATATCTGAATGAATGAGAAGATGATGTGCATTGAAATAAATCTAACGGGATTGCAGTATATCACTGATATATTAGTGCATGAATGGTCTTAGTTGTATGAACTGTATCACATTAAACACTGGTTTAATGTAAAAAAATAAAAATAAATAAAAAAATTTAAAAATGGCTTCCACACTCCATCATTCAGCAGCTTGTAGAATAGCACTTGATCCAGCACATCCTAATATTTTGTATTTTATTCATTTCTCTCGTGTGTTGACACTTAATTGTGCTCACAACTTAATTTATTAATGTAGATGATTTTATCACACTTTTAAATCGCTGTCTTGAGTTGTCGATTCAGTCAAATAATGCCAAAGTTGGGGGTTTTTTTTTGTTAATTTGATGAAATAAAACATAAAGAAAACATGCCCACAGTTTGAAGAATAAGCTGACCAAGCAGTCATTTGATATGTTACATGATTTTATGATTAATTTAACGTTTAAATGCAAATCCATGGATTTTAAAGGGACAATATTTTTAATTAATAATTAATATAGTCATGTTTATGTTTTTAAAATTGGCCTTGAATTGTATTTCATAGTTTTTTAGAGTGTACTTACAGCCAAAGCATATATTTCCATGAGAACCAGAGAGCAGCGCTGGACTCGTGCATCGTGCATAACTGAGACAGACCCGCGTCTGTTTTACTCAAACTCCGCCCAGTGTGCGTAACTCTCCCGTAACTTCTGACTAGCATCTAATTCTGTAGTTACAGTATGTGTGAGGTCTGAATACCAATGTGCACAATTTTGGTATTAAATCATCACTATAAGCACTTTACTCAACTATAAACATAGCCCTAATTACTTAATGTTTTGTTTTTTTGTTTTAAATATTGAGAAAATGTCATTGAATATATCACAATATAATATTTTTGCCCATCTCCCATTCCTACAGCGACCTCCCTATCGCTTTTGGATCAGTTACAATTCTCACATTTGCATTTCTTTATTGGTTTCTTCCAGTTTTCAGCATGTTCCCCTCCAAAACCCTGCCGAATGCCGCCTACAGCTATTAACCCCTCAATTAAGATGTGATGAAATGCGTGATGTCGGTGCTAATAAAAGGCTAATGTTTGCTGTTGTTTTTTTTTTCTTTTCTTTTTTTCTTCATTACAAAGTCATACTGGGATGTAAATGAAGTGTTGTTCCAACTGCTCTGACTTGGATACCGGTTATAAAACTCAGCCTTGGATTTAATTATCGGCTCGTACTAATTATCAGCATTGTAATAAAGTGCTGTGTTCGCAGATATACTGTATATACTCGTGCAAAGAATAAACAGCTTATAGACCTTCCATACGGCACGAAATTGTAACGCGGTACTAATTAGGATTCCGTCAGAATCCAGAATCCAGACATTTTTGCTGGCATATAAGGTAAATGTTAATAAGCGTATGTTGCGAAACACATCGCTGTAGACCTAAAGTACTGACGATAGATTTTTGTATGTTTTGTACAAGTTTCTAGTTATTCATGAAGAGATTAAAGCACTAAATGCCTTAATAATTGTGGCGGTCACTGAAGTGGCAGACTTACTGTATACGCAACCCAGAACCACATTTACAATTAGTACATTAGCAGAGGTGCCAATTTTTTTACGCATTTTGCAATAAAATCAAAAATACACCACCAGAGCAGTCTTCTTTTCTTCCCCTAATGAAAACAACAGATGAGCCGATCCACATATGAATCTGGAATGATTGACAGCCGTGTAGCTGTTTTGAACTCTCTGACATTAACTGACCCCCTATAAACCCCGCCCCCTCCCCTTCCCCATCTCACAACATTAGTCATCTCTTGCTTCATCTCGATTTTCTCGCTTCAAAGATGCGCCCTCGCTTTCTGTTAAGGTAAATGGGGAATGTTTTGAACTCAGTAACGTGAAATAAAATCTATCAACGTATATATATATTTTTTTTTTTCGACTTTTCAGGGGTTTTTTTTTTCTTCCACACCGGCTATGTTCATTAAGGATGCCACCGACTGAAAAAACTCCAACATTCCCAAACTTTCAAGCTCCATTCTCTACATCCATATTTAACCAACTTTTCATTTCAAAGCTTTTTAAGTCTCCATTGCAGTAAATCTCCTTCACTGGCTCAGGACAAGCCAAGCCTTCATCCCTCATCCTCACACCTTGGCTCTGCTCACCCTCCACAGGGGCCGAGGATGAAACAGGAAGAGCGGGAGATGAAGGGATCAGGAAGAGAAGGATTTCAGGCAGCTGGTAAGGGGGCACAGTTAGTGCTCGATGGCACTGGACAAAACTCCAAGCCTTCTGTTAGAAACCAAAAATCTTTTATTTATGATTAATGAGCCATTTCAGTGTTGACGGGCTCCCCTGCAGCTGTGGGTTTGGACATATAGGACAACTGGGATCGGAAAGATGCACAATAAAGTGAAGCGTAAATACAGAATTGGGAATTTAACAACTTTGTGCGAATTTGTAGTGGGCGGGGCTACATTTCATAGAGGTGACATCATTTTTTTTTTGCTTGTGCTTGCGTCAACTCCACTGTTACCCCAAACACAGAAACTAACGTGAAGTCTTTCCTGCTCTCTCGACCTGCTTTGTGTCCTCCATAGCTGACTGCAGGTCAGCGACTAGATCCGACCCCATGTCTCATTCTCACAAGTCGAGTAATCTAATATTATTTGTTTATTTTGTTTCGATCAAGGCCGGTAGTTGGGAATCTCAATGTTCTTTTTTAATAATTTGATTTATTGCTTTGGCATTACTCACCCTGAACCTATTTCCCAGCAGAAAATCCTGTCCATTTATTTTAATATACGAGCAGCAACACAATCAATCTGGTGTCTGTTCTCTTTAGTTTTATGTTATGACCCTCGCTTCTCGCTGACATAACACAGATGCTGTAAAAATGACAAAACATTGAGAACTGAATCAGGTGATCTGGGTGGATTGACCCATTTCCATGTGTTGCATAAGGATGGAGGAATCGTTTTCTAATGGCGTATACCAAATGTCTCTGCATGGGAAGGATGGAAGGATTTCTAATGTGTGTGTGTGTGTGTGTGTGTGTGTGTGTGTGTGTGTGTGTGTGTGTGTGTGTGTGTGTGTGTGTGTGTGTGTGGTTGGCATGAACTGAGGTTATGAAACGGAAATAAATTCAGCCTTCGGCGCATGCTGTTAATAATAATCCAAGTAGAGTATAATTATAAGCGTGGCCGGTAAAAACCGAGACTGAATTGAGTTTCAATTGCCTGAAATGAGGGACTGACTGATCATCTGTACGAGGGTTATGATCAGGTCATGTACAGTGTCTTGCATAAGTATTCACCCCTTGAACTTTTCCACATTTTGTAGTATCACCACCTGGAACTGAAATGGACTTATTTGGGATTTTATGTCATGGATCTACACAAAATAACTCATAATATTGAAGTGGGGGGGGGGAATCAATATAGTCTGAAATATTATTTGTAAAAATAAACACGTAAAGGTTGTGATTGCATAAGTGTTCATTCTGGTTGCTGTGAAAGTTAGTCTTGGTGGAACCAGTTGTCATCAAACGTCACATAATCAGCTGAATGGAGTTGACCTGTGTGCGATTAAAGTGTCACATGATCTCCGATCATATTCCTGGAAGAACCCGGAGTTAGTTAGAGAACATACCTAAACAAACAATATCATGATGACCAAGCTGCTATCAAAATAAGTCCTGGACATTTCTGGTTTGGTTATGAACAGATATTCCAGCCTCCAAACATCCCAATGATTGTCATTAAATCCATTATTGAAATAAGGAAAGAATATGGCACAACCACGACTCTGCTAACACAAGGCCGTCCACCAAAATTCAGTGACCCGGTAAAAAGGTATCAGTCAGATAAGCAGCCAAGAGGTCAAGAGTAACTCTGAAGGAGCTGGAGAGATCTACAGCTGAGTTGGGAAAAGCTCAGATAGGACAACCACAGCTTGGACACTCCACAAAGCTGTGCTTCATGGAAGAACATCAAGAAGGAAGCCATTAAAAACATCAGCAGACATGTTGGAAATGGTTCTTTGGTCTGATGTGACCAAAACTGAACATTTTAGCCATATGTTTTTCCAGAACCCCAACACTGCACATCATCCTGAGACCACCATTCCCACAGTGAAGCATGGTGGGGTTACATTATTGTTGTGAGGATGCTGTTCATCAGTAGGGACCAGGAAACTGGTCAGGGTTGAGGGCAAGATGGATGGAGCCAAATACAGGGCAATCCTAGAAGAAATCCTGGTGCAGTCTGTAAGAGACTTGAGATTGAGTTTAAGAAGTTCATCTTTCAACAGGACAGTGACCCTAAGCATACCGGATTTGGGTGAGTCAAAACCAAGATCCTGAATGTTTTAGAGAAGAATCTGAGAATCTTTGCTGTTCACCAACATGCAATCTGACAGCGTTTGAAAATTGGGCAACAATATCAGGATTTCAGTTCCTGGTTGCAACACTACAAAATGGGTTCAAGGGAGTGAATGAATTTCCTCCATTTTGTTAGCAAAACAAAGAGCTCACAGACAGACATCTTGGTTTTTACTGGCTCATGCATCTGAGGTTTATGGCATCAAAGGTGATCTGAAAAGTATTTCATCCTTTGGCACTTTATGGGATAAAGCTACTTGAAAATGCTATCATCTGGACTGTGATTGAGATATCTTTTTTAAAAATTAGTCTGAGTCCAGAAGAACCTTCAGCTTTCAGATCGAATTTCATAACACAAGGCCAACTAAATGGCCAATTTAAGTCAATATTGGACGTCAATGGATGTCTCAATTCTGGCAGTGCAGAGCATGAGGCAAAAAGCTTCGTAAGCGAGGTTCCTTCAGAACAGAGCAGCAGAACCGAAAAACAGAAATGGGTTTTGGTCCATTACCTGACGTTGTCATGGCGCTGGATGTAGATCTTGTGAAAAATCCGTTCGGGAGGTTTCAGGAAGTCTTCCTTCATCTCCATAGCTACGTTCCTGGGCAAGAGGCTCATCAACAGTCGCTCCTACAAATGTATATATGTGTGTGTGTGTGAGGGTGTTGCATAATTTATTTTTTTTTTGCATAAAGGTGTTTGAGAAGGGGAAAAAGGGTGAAAATCGAATAAATCACGGGTAAAGGAAGAGCAGGAGGATGTGCAACAGAAACACGGAATTAAAGCAGGACATGGCCGAGGGCGGACGGATTCTTGCTGGTTTGAGATGAGCGCTGTTACCTGCTTTTCGTTCTCGTCTTCCATGCGCAGTCTCTCCTCGATGCAGTTGCGTGCCTGCAGGAAGGCCTTTCTCTGAGCACGCTCGGTGAGGATCCGCACGAACAGACCGGACAGATTCACACTGGTGAAGAGCACCGTGTTGGCCACCAGCTATCTCACACACACACACACACACACACACACACACACACATAGAGACAGAGCAAAAAATAAACAAGGGTTGATTGTGTAACTTCACATCTGTAATGTATTTGTCTGATGGGACTGATACATGTTAATAAAGCATCTTAGACTGGAATTAGTGATCTAAGCTGAATACATTATTCATGAGCTAAAAGAAAAAGAAAGAACCCAGATTGTCTTCCACTTGAATTAAACCTACAGTATGTTAATGGAAAGCTCCACCCTGAAGCTCCTTAACCTTCACTTCCACCCTGAAAGTTCCACCTTAGTTTATTTTTGGTCTCCGTAAATGTTCATGCATAACTTTTCTAAAAGGTGGATAAAAAAGGATTAACGTCACTACATGCTCTCGGACGATCTGCTTCCTTTGTAACTCCCGAAACAATAACGACTTTGTCACCTTTGCCAGCTTCAACGATCTGCTTATTTAGAGGTCATATATTCCAGGAAGTGACCCGTCAGCTTTACAGCTCAAACCTTCTAAGACATCCTGTTTCTGGATTGGACGACGTGCTGATGAAGTGAACTGAAGGCATGGGGAGACAAGGACGAGACACGTCTGTTCATCGCACGTGCTTAATCAATCCGTCTGTCAGTAAGCTTTTGTAGGCTTTCAGGCCACAGTCAATATTCAGAGTTTTAGTGCATGGGGAAATCAATAATGCATCATGTTGCACAATGCTCTAATTCTCTGTCATGCATGTGGAGAAAAAAGGAAATAAAATTGCTAATGGTAATGTACAACAGGATGATGGAATGATCCCGAGTGACAGGAAATATTGTTTTACTGGAAAAGTAAGCGTCGGTTGCTTTATATTTGAGATTGGCTAAACAAAATGTGAAGAAAACCAAAGTAAGGCCTTCAAAAATATGTGTATATGTATATGAGGAGAGATGTGTAGTGAGAGAGAGAGAGCGAGAGTGAGAGAGAGAGAGAGAGACAGAGGGGTTATATGTTAGAGGTGTGTATGAGTAGAGAGAGAGAGACAAGTTGTGTGTTAGACGAGTGTGTGTGTGGGGGGGGTTAGAGGTGTGTGTATATGTATATGAGGAGAGGTGCGTAGTGTGAGAGAGAGAGAGAGAGAGAGAGAGAGAGAGAGAGAGAGAGAGAGAGAGAGAGAGAGATGTAAGCATATGAGACAGATGCATTTTCCTTTGCATCATTTGGTAAAACACACTGGTGTTGTGCTGTTATAGGAAAATAATCAGCGACAGGGTGGTGTGATGAAGCAGAGTCATGGTTACCACCATAAAGTTGATTCATTTCCAGTAGCAGCATGTGGTGAAGTGTTTTATTCCTCTGACACCACAGCAATCTGTCAGTTATAATCATTTCTTTATAAAAGAAGGAAATGGTGAACTCCTTTGGTTATAAATTTGCAGGTTTGGGATTCGACCCTTTAACCTTCCGGTCCTCACTATGATTAATAAAGCAGGCAAAAGTTTGCTGCGATATTTCACCGATTCCTGTTTACCTCGACGTTTCCCTGTTAAGTGGAATCGCGTTCACATTAACAGTCTGTTGTTCATGACTCATTTGAGTCTGTACTTTCCCTCGTTTGCGTAATGTGCATTATTCAGTCGCTCGTTCCGTGGCCCTCGGTGTTGTGACATTTCTGACGAGCAGGGTGTGAGGACAGCGTGGCAGATGTGTGGGAGATGAGAATCTCACATTAGAGTTTGTTGTATGCCTTCGAGTGGGAGTGTGCACTTAACACGTTCGCGCGTACGTCAAGAAAACCTCGGGGGTTGTCGGCGTGCTCGTTTTCTCCTTCAGGACTCGCAGGACTCCGAGTGAGGGTCAGAGTTCCACACAGTTCCGGTCTTTATGAAATATTCCCATTGATGATATCAATCTATCCCGTATCCGAGGGATAGATTCTGAAACTTAAACACCATGTCACAGTCAGGGAATCCATTAAATACTCCAACACTGCACAGTGTGTGTGTGTGTGTTTGTGTGTGTGTGTGTGTGTGTGTGTGTGTGGCTGGAGTCTCAGCAACTAGGTCACACCTTACTAACACTGGAGTTAATCTGATGACGTGTGTTGGTCAGGAGCGTCTCGGTGTTAAAATAACTTTGAAGGAGAGAGCGGAAAGCCCTACGTGTGATGAGATTGGAATATTGTCCAAATCTATAGTTCTGAATTTTATTTTATTTTTTCCTGAACTGAAATGTGAATGTTACTCACAACTAAAGTTCTAGCATTTTAAAATTACCTAAAATTGGGGGGGGGGGGGGGGGGGGGGGTTTGAATATATTATAGCTTCTATAGTAAAAGCTTATTGACAGTGGCTTGTACAGCTTTGAAAAAAAAAAAAAAACAACAACAAAAAATGTCATCAATGATGCGGTGACGTTTTCGGTAAGGAGATGCTTATTTATTTATGGAAGGAGTCTCCAGTGTCAGAGGTACGACTGTTTATAGCTGCTCTAACGTGAGCGAGAACGGGAACTTGTTTTCGCGGACGTTCCACGACGTTAAATGTAACTATAAATGGATACAAAGTAACATTTTGTGACATGCTGTTCATTAATCATGAATTAATCATGAATCAGTTTCCTATCACTGCACAACCCCAAGTGATGTACTGTCTATGTGTTTATTTTAAATGAAACCCTATTATTCAGTATTTAAAGCAAAACAAATAGGTAATGCGTGTAGCTGTGAGAGTGAGGAACGTAAATGTGGACCTGCTGATGGTAAGCAGGTAAAGTGCTCTATTGTTTGTATTATTATGGCATTACTTTTATAAAGCTGTACTTTTTTAAAACAAAGATGTAAACTTTTGAAACTTAAATCACCTATTAAAGATGATTGGCCCCCTTCCGTATCTCTTAACATTATTTAGAGTTGGAACTTTAAGTGTTCCCTCCACCTAGGGCTCATTACTGTCACTATTCTCTATCTTCAAGGGTTCTTTGGATAATTACTAGCTTTTCGGTTTCCAAAAATACAGTTCTATGTGGAACCTTTTCTGACAGGGGAACCGTCTTGTGCATCCCTCTTTCCCCCCTGAAGCTCAACAGAAGAACTGTAACGGGTTCTAGATTTAAGCGTAACACACGTCTGTCCCGGGTGTGCTTCATTTGTTCTATTTCAGCATATTTATTTTAGACTTAATCGACAGTTCTACGGTTATTTCTAATTTTTTTTCTTAATATTCTGTTGTTGTTTATATATTTGTTTGCCTGTTGATTTGTTTGCTTTTACAGCACAACTGCTCAAACGTGCGGTGCAACACGTGTCCGAGTTTAATCGCGCATTTAGAGGCTGAATCCCAAACGGCTCCCCATTCCAAACAGAGTGAACTGAATAGGGTGTTACAGACAGCGCTTTATTCCCTAGGTAGTGCACTTGTACAGGCAGCAGGGAGCTAGTGGAGATCGATGGCGCTGTCCAGTGCTGTGGTGCTGAAACACACAGGGGAGAAAAGCTGCTGTGTGGAAATGAGGCCGTCTGCACTTTTAATAAACACGTTTCTATTATAGATTAGATTCGACTCTTTTAGGAGACAGATTAATGTCGGTAGAAGGTCTGGAACTTTCTGAGGGTGCTGGGGAACCTTTCTAAGGGTCTTCCAGGAAGCTTTCTGTGTTGAGAGTACAGATATGAAGAGAGTTTGTTCTTTAGACATGTGTCATGAGGCTTAAATGTTATAGTAGTGTTGTGTACTTGGACATTAAGGAAGTTCATGAATAAATAAATAAATAAATAAATAAAATCTCGGACACATACCGCTCTCCACAGCTTGTGCGTCTTGGCGGTGACCGACGTTGCCGTGACCACCATGTGCGAGATGGCCACCATGATGCCGAAGGTCACGGCCAGCAGGGTCCTCACCGGAAGCAGCGCGTACGCGACGAAGGTGACGAGCGCGAGCTGCCAGACTCCGTGCTCGGCCGGCGGCGCGGTCGGCGCGTGGGTCCCGGGCACCACGGGCGGGAACGGGCAGCAGAGCAGCGCGAAGGTGAAGGCAAACAGCAGCGTGAGGCTGACGATCTGCTGCAGCTGACCCACGCGCAGGTACTTGACATTGGCCACGACGAAGAGCGACGCGAACACGACGCCGTGCGCCGGATGCGATGCCTTGGCGACGGCCAGGCCCGGGCCGGAGAGCGCCTCGAGCGCGGCGAGCGCGCACGCCAGCACCGCGAGCACCGCGAGCGCCTTGAGCACCGAGGTCTGCTCCAGCTTCAGGTTGTAGGTGCGGAACAGCGACTCGAGCTCTTTGCAGTCGAACTCGTCCTCGCACGCGATGGCGGTCACGGGCACGCCGGGCGGACAGCGCCGGCTCTGCTTCCGCCGCGTCTTGACTTTCTGAAACGGGACTTCCTCCATGTCAGGGCCATTCACGAGCCGAGCGGCGGCGTGGCGGAGGCACCGACAGAGGATCCGGTCTTGGAGGGGACGGCAGAAGCGCGCATCACATCACACTCCCCCCGGAGAGAGAGAGAGAGCGAGAGAGAGAGAGAGAGAGAGAGAGAGAGCCGAAATAAAAGTGCGCCGTGAGGGAGTTTGTGTTCCTGCCTGCTGTCTGTCTGTACATGAAGAAGAAGAAGAAGAAGAAGAAGAAGAAGAGGTGCAAGCGAGGAGAATGTGCACCGAGCGCCTCGGAGTGGATCACGCCTGCGCAATGTGGAGTCGGGATAAAAGGCACGTCGGGGTAATTCAGCAGATTGACACGGCGAAGAAGGGAAACACACACACACACACACACACACACACACACGCGCGCGCGCTTTCTAAACACGTCCAGACCACTGCAAAATATTTAACAGTAAATCACTGACAGTTCAGTTTTCTCACCTGATGCGTGTTATTATTCACTTCACACGCCATGCTTCACACGTTTTTCACACGTTTTCTATTTCACGTGATTCAACCCCCCCCCCCCCTTTAATTCTCACACGTGATTCACTCTTTTTCACACATATTGTTCACACTGATGTCACGTGTTTATCTGACAGCATTTCAGGGCATGACATGGAGAAATGCTCCTTACAAGCTACAAGTGTACAACTAACAACTGTAACCACTTGAGCATTTTCACAGCTGGAGAAAACTACAATAATGCTCAATAATACATTCTACTGTTACTTTCTGCATTAATGAAATAATCCTTACATTAATCACATTAAATCACACGTTATACTAAATATATATATATATATATATATATATATATATATATATATATATATATATATATATATATATATATATATATATATATATATAAAATTTAAAAAAATAATCCTGCATATAGTCAGTAAATTCCAAGGGGAAAAAAAACTTTACAAAAATACTGAACATAGCAGACTTTTCATTTTTGCTATTCAGGGATATTTAAATAAAATATTAGAAAACACACCTATATGATATTACAACATTCTAAAATGAAGTAAATAAAATGAAATCAGGATACAACAGCTCCAGGGTCCCTGGTTCTATCCTGAGCTCGAGTGCCTCACATGTTCTCACTGTGTCAATGTGAGTTTCCTCTGGGTTCTCCAGTTTCCTTCCACCTCCCTTTAACCTGCCAGTAGGTGAACCGGCTTTGATAAATTGCCCCTGTGTGTGTATGTGTGTGTGCATGGTGGTCAGTCATTGACTGGCATCTGATCTAGGGTGTATTCCCACCTCACATCCAGTGTTCCAGTATAGACTTCAGATCCACTGCGACCCCGAGTAGGATAAAGCGCTTTCTGGTGATGACTGAATGAATGGAGTTCATACAATCACTCATACAACTAGAAACAAACTGTCTACAATACTTAAGGGCAAACCAGTGTTCTGTCATTTGCTGAAAGCAACTAAAGCACCCCTGAAAACATCACGATTACTATTACTGTCGTTAATTTTATATAACTAAAATGTATACGTTTGTAATATGGGATGTTATTATAAACTTAGCAGGACACGATTGTAATACAGGATATGATGTTCATTCAATTATTCACTCATTCACTTGATAATAAAATCACTCATTCATTCACTCAGTCACCATTCATTTATTCATTCATTCTGTTATTTCTTCAGTCACTTGTTTATTCATTAATTAATTCACTCATCCATTCATTTGTTCATTCATTCATCCATATACAGTATTTATTAACACAATCATTCATTTATTCACTCATTGATAGAATTATTCATTCATTCGTTTGTTTGTTCATTCATTCATTCTCTCTCACCACTGATTCATTTACTTGTTCATTCACTTATTAATTAATTAAATACTTCACTGTCAGTTATTCATTTGTGCATTTATTCATGTGCTCATCCAGTCACTCACATATTCATTCATTCATTCACTCATCCATTCACTTAATAACTCATTCATTCATTTATTCTCTTACTCATCAATTCACTGACTCATTCATTCACTAATTTATTTATTAATTCCCTCATTCATTAATATATTTATTAACACAATCATTGATTTACTCACTTATTATTTGAATTATTTATTCATTCATACACACATTCATTCATTTGTTAATTTATTCATTCATTCCCTCACTCATCAATTCACTCACTCATTCATTCATATACTTATTAACACAATCGTTCATTTATTCACTCATTAATTTAGTTATTTATTCATTCATACACACTCATTCACTTGTTAATTCATTCATTCACCCACTCATTCATTCACTTATTCATTTACTCATTTGTTCACTTATTAATTAATAAATTATTTTACTAATTTGGTTATTCATTCACGCATTCATTCGTGTACTCATTCATTCAGTCAAATATTCATTCATGCATTTACACATCTATTCACTTATTAATTTATTCATTCCTTGATTCATTTGTATATTTATTAACAATATTAATTAATAATTCATTTACTCACTTGTTAATTGAATTGTTTATTCATTCATACACACATTCATGCATTTGTTAATTCATTCACTCACTCATCAATTCACTCACTCATTCATTGATATACTTATTAACACAATCATTCATTCATTCATTCACTCACTTATTAGTTTAGTTATTTATTCATTCATACACACTCATTCATTGTTAGTTCATTCATTCATTCACCCACTCATTCATTCACTAATTCATTAACTCATTTGTTCACTTATTAATTAATAAATTAATTTACTCATTCAGTTATTCATTCATGCATTCATTCATGCATTTACACATCCTTTCACTTGTTAATTTATTAATTCCTTCATTCATTTGTATATTTATTAACAATATTAATTAATCATTCATTTACTCACTCATTAATTAAATTATTTATTCATTCATGCACACATTCATTTATTTGTTAATTAATTAATTCATTCATTCATTCTCTCACTCATCACCTTACTTATTGCTTACCTAATTAATTAATTTACTCATTCGGTCATTCGTTCATGCATTCATTCATGTACTCAGTCATTTATTCAGTCACTCATCCACTTACTCATTCCTTTATTCATTTTTTCCTGTGTCTGTGGTGGAACCCTATAACAGAGTGATTTCCTATCAGAAAGTCATCCAAGTACAAAGCTTTCTGGAATCAAAGAACCATTAATCATCCAATAAACCTTTAAAGAACTCTTTTTGTTTAGTACCAGGACAGTTTAGATAAATGGTAAACACCGGAGAGGTTCTCTGTGGTAAGAAGAAAATAATGACCTATAATTTGGAGTCTGTATCACACACTTACCCCGTTAATACACACACTCTTAGAAAATAATTGGTTCTTTAAGAAGGCGTCATTGGATCTTTTAGGAAAACGTTCAAGTACACGAACCCTTAAAGAACGTTTGAGGAAAGCTTTTTTCTAAGTGTGTACACAAAAATTCATAAGGACATTAAGTAGGAACGCTTATTTACCATAAACAAGCTGTTATGCATTTGCGAGAGTGAATTCGTTTTTACTTTTCGGGTCCGCACGAATTTTTTTTTTTCACTTTTAAGCCCAAGAAAATACAAAGTAAATAAATAATTGTCAATGAAAAATGTATCACATTTGCATATCATCTACAGGAAACACGCTATAACGAGCGCGGATCACTCTGTCTCCACATTCAGCCACACCTGAGAAAGAAAATGTACAAAAAAAAAGTGTAACTCAGATCAGAAACACTGGAGGACATAATGAGATTGTGAGATTGAACACAGGGTGTAAATAAAAAATGAAATGGCTTTAGTGTGGTGTGTTATAGCAGGACAGAGGTACGTGTGCACTCTTTCATTCTCACTGTAGTACTGGATTGGGAATTTCTCTCCGTTGACTTCAGGTGGCACATTTAAAAGATACTATAAATAATCCCTGCACTTCCAAAGGTGTGAAATAGCGAGGAAGGAAAGGAGAGAGTGGATGAGAGGGAGGAGAAGGAAAAGAGAGTGGATGTAAGAAGAAATATATATATATATATATATATATATATATATATATATATATATATATATATATATATATATATATATATATATATATATATATATATATATATATGTGCCTCTCTAAGATACTCTTTTTATACCCAATCATGCTACTGACCTGTTGCCAATTAACCTAATTAGTTACTAAATGTTCCTCCAGCTGTTTCTTTGTAGTAACACTTACTTTTCCAGCATTTTGTTGCCCCGTCCCAACATTTTTGAGACGTGTTGCGGCCATGAAATTCAAAATGACCTTATTTTTTTCTTAAAATGGTACATTTCCTCAGTTTAAACATTTGATATCTTTTCTATGTTCTATTGTGAATAACACATGGGTTTATGTGATTTGCAAATCATTGCATTCTATTTTTATTTACATTTTACACAGCGTCCCAACTTTTTTTTGGAATTGTGGTTGTATATGTGTGTGTGTGTGTGTGTGTGTGTGTGTGTATGTGTGTGTGTGTGTTCCTTTCTGGTTCAAAGACAGATCAAAGAATGAGGGTGAAATAATTGACTTGTTTTTTTGTTTTTTTTATTTAATTGATGCCCAATCAATGTGACCTGATGTTGTTAAATACAATATTTACAAATACATTCAGCAGAAAGAGCTTCATTGTTTTAGTCATTTATTTCCACGATTGAGTAACAACGGAAGCCAAAAACGCAGCGTCTGGTCCTCCGGACACGTCTGAACAATCAGAAACGGCAACAGCAGTGTGAGTCGGATTGCTGACTGGATAAAGAACAGAAACAAAGTGCCATGATTAATCTCTTTTGCGCCGCTGAAAACAGCAACGCAGAACAAAAAAGCTTTCTGCCAGCACTACTGCTTCATCAAGAGATTCATCTGAATAAAAAAATAAATAAATAAACTCGTGCAACAAAAACTTAACACTCCACACACACACACACACACACACACACACACACACACACACACACACAAACAAACACACGTATGATTGTCCAAAGAAATTTGAACTCTTTCATGATATTAATCAATAACTCCTTACTTTTAATAAGATTAAAATTCTCTTCTGTAACGAATAGCACAACACTTGGGGTTGCGCTGTTATAGGAAAATAATCACTGATGATGTTGTGTGATGAAGCTGAATGTGATAAAGTTATTGTTACCACCAACTGAAGTTGATTATTTTCCAATGACAGCATGTCACGTAGTGTTTTGTTCCTCTTATAACACCACAGCAATTTGTCAACGAGTACAATTTCCCATTTATTAAATGTACTTTTTATCCATTTGTAGTTGCATTTAATGTTTGTAAAAACAAGTTGGTTCCTGTTATAGCAGCTAGAAGCAGTCGATCCTTGACCAGCCTCTCTGATTGATTGCCGAAAATGCTTGACTTCGCTGCGGCTTTTTTCAAAATTCGCGACGCAACTTGCAGAGGTTTTGTGCTGTTTTTTTTTTTACTTGAATTGTCGAAACTGCAATTGCACAAGTGATGCCTGTCGGTAAACGAGACCTTTTAGCTGTACTCACGTTCGACGCACGTGAATCGAAGAGGGCTTTGGCTGAACGCGCGTTGTGATGACGTCACATGACGTGTTTTGGCCCAAATCTGCGTAAAATCTGCGGCAATTTTGAAAAATTGCAAGCAACTCCGAATATTGTGGAGTTTGCTTGATTTCGTGTTCATTTCTGCGATCACAAAATCCTGGAGGGACTGATTAATGCTATAAAAAAAAACAACAACTATCGACTACAAACTAACAATTTCCCCCGTACTTTTTTAATATGAAATTGTCACGTTTTTTACACACACAAATCTTTACTAGGTCAGTGCCTAAAAGAAAGCAAAAAAAAAAAAAAACATAAAAGATTAACAGATCGAAACGAAGTATTAGAAAGCGAACATTACTTGCATAATCAAAAATCAAAAGAGCTAGCATGAACTCACTCAGTAAAAAGAAAATGCCGTGTTGAGCAGCCGCCTCGGAAAACCTGGGAAACCTGTGGTGGATTTAGAAACCCTGCAGCGCTTGATCTTCATGGTTAACCCTCACTCAGCACACAGCGAGTGTGAACAGCGGAGTCATCACGCCTCCTCTCAGAGCCAGAGATCATCACATCCTAACTGTCGCTCCTGGTTCTAGTCTTACACATACGAGTAAAACGCAATTAATTACCATCTCTAACACAGGAGCGTGCTCAGAACCCTGACACGATGTATAAGAGCTCATTTAGAAGCTGCGCTAATGAGTTACGAGTCACGTGTACCATTCTGCACGTGTACCATTCTGCACTGCGTCCTGAGAAGATTCGATAACAGTCTCATATAAACAACAGATTAGAAGTACGACTAGTGATTAACTCTCTGTCTCTTTCTGTGTCTCAATCTCTCTCTCTCTCTGTCTGTCTCTCACTACTGTATCTCTCTGTCTTTCTCTCTCTGTGTCTCTTTTTTCTCTTGCTCTCTCTCTTCGTCTCTCTCCCTGTCATGCTCTGTGTGTGTCTCTCTGTTTCTGTCTCTCTCTCTCAGTCTCATTCTTTGTGAGTCTCTCTCTCTGTCTTAGTATTTTTGGTATTTTTGCGTGTGTGTCTCTTTGTTCCTGTGTCTCTCTCTCAGTCTCGCTCTTTGTGTGTGCCTCTCTCTCTCCATCTCCTCTCTCTCAGTCTCACTTTTTGTCTGTGTGTGTCTCTCTCTGTATTTCTCTGTCTCGCTCTTTGTGTGTGGGTCTCTCGCTCTCTGTGTCTCTCTGACTCGTTCTTTGTGTGTGTGTCTCTCTGTGCTTCTGTCTCTGTCATGCTCTTTGTGTGTGTGGGTCTCTCTCTGTGTCTCTCTCTCAGTCTCACTCTTTGTATGTGTGTGTGTGTGTGTGTATCTCTCTCTCTCTGTGTCTCTCTTCCTGTCTCGCTGTTTTTGTGTGTCTCTCTCTCCCTGTCGCTCTTTGTGTATGTATCTCTCTCTGTCTCACTCTTTGTGTGTGTGTGTCTCTCTCTGTCTTGCTCTTTTTGTGTATGTCTCTCTGTCTGTCTCGCTCTTTGTGCGTGTCTCTCTCTGTCTATCACTCTGTCTTGCTCTTTGTGTGTGTGTGTCTCTCTCTGTCTGTCACTCTGTCTTGCTCTTTGTGTGTGTGTGTCTCACTCTCTATGTCTCTCTCTCTGCCTCGCTCTTTGTGTGCGTGTCTCTCTCTCTATCTGTGTCTCTCTCTGTCTCGCTCTTTGTGGGTGTGTCTCTCTCTATATATGTGTCTCTCTCTGTCTCGCTCTTTGAGTGTGTTTCTCTCTCTGTCTCGCTCTTTGTGTGTGTGTCTCTCTGTGTGTGTGTGTGTGCGTGTCTCTCTCTCTATCTGTGTCTCTCTCTGTCTCGCTCTTTGTGGGTGTGTCTCTCTCTATATATGTGTCTCTCTCTGTCTCGCTCTTTGAGTGTGTTTCTCTCTCTGTCACCCTCTGTGTGTGTGTCTCACTCTCTGTCTTGCACTCAGGGTGTTCTAATGGCCTGACGAGGTCCATCCTTTCAAAGGGGACCTTGCTCAATGGAAGAGGGGGCAATGGTGCTTTTGGGGCAGCTGACATTTGCGACACGCTGCTTACCACCTACGAACATCAGGGTGTCTCAGGGTCTCCACACACAGCTGCTCCAAGGGGAAATCCCTCCCCACTCCCCACTCCCCGTGTCCTCTTGACACAGTGCTGGCAGCATGAGGAAACGCTGGTCCTAAAGAGGCCCGGTTTCAGTGCCAGGGTGGAAATTGTGTTCGGGGGGCTAGTTTCAGGGTCGTAGCACCTTGGTCACGGGGATCTGGAACCAGAGGGGGAAGAAAGAGAGGAGAGGGAGAGAGAGAAAAAGCTTGAACATGCAGCCATTTACAGTGACCAGTGTGATCAGTGGCACTGGACCTACTGCACTGTTCCTGCTGGGAGCCATGTGATGAACTGCTCCACCAGTGCCAGATCGAGGATTCCTTCTGTGTCTTGTTCCTCAGCCAGCATCCACCACCGAGTCCATGAGCTGCTGCACGAAGACAAATAGGCAGTTGACCACTGTGAGTTTCAGGACCTGGAAGTGTCATCAATGGTCCTCTGGGGTCCAGCCAACCCGTTGCAGCACCACCTGCCTCATGGTCTAGTACTCCGGCAGCACAGGTGGCAGCAGCTGCTGTGTGCTGTGTAGAAATAAGTAAAATAATACACAAAACAAATACACATAAATGATCACGCAAACTCATAGTGAAATACATCCTCTATAGGACGACTTGTTGCTCAGTGATATGAAAAAAGAACCTGAACAGATGTTATTACGTTTACACATATTCACATATTCAGCGTTTGTAGTATTTTAAGACCTTCAGAAACACAATGAGCCACAGAGCTAAATGACCAGACGCTTTCATGTGGCGAGTCCAGCTGAGTAGTTTGGAGCTTGTGTGTGTTTTTTTTTTTCTAAGATATATCAAATAAAACCTACCTCACCAGCTGCTTAAGCTTTTAAATTTAGATATTGAATTCCCCATTTTCACAGCGAGAAAGTCTTTTCATTCTATTTTTACTGGCTGAATGGAAGGCACAACAGAGGAGGTAATCACGTAAGAGCCGTTTATTTATACACAGTAGAAACCGAATCCAGTGCCGGTGTTATATCTCTGTACTGCAGTGTATGAAGGTAGTGACTATATTTACTACATATAAAATGAAGTCCAGATAGCGGACGTTCCTCAGGTTGTATAGATTGTCTTGATATATTTTGCAGCAATAAAGCAACACACACAGCAAAATCAGTTGCTGGAATAGATAATGCAGCTTAACTAACTCAATTAGCAATGTATTTGTACAAACAATACACTGTAGTGTAGCGTTCACCAAACGCCAGACTGAACTACAAAAGTAGCAAAAGTGTTCAATTTTTGAAAAAATGAAAGCCCATACTTTAGCGACACCATATTTCTAAACATAAACAATCATCCCTAATGAAAAAAAAACAACAACAATCGAACCCTCATAGACTTTGAAATGTTTTTAATAGTTATAATGGGAATCGTATTGGTTTAACTGTGGTCCCTTTTATTGGTGGCATGTTATGTCTTGCGGATACTATTAAGGACCAATAATGGTAATTGTAATGATTTTAATGGTTAGCTGATGGTTTGTAATGGTATTTGTAGTGGAAACCCTTAGAATGTATGTGATGGTTTCTATTGTTTTGTGTTTTCAGCAGGGGTGGCAGCTATAGTAAACTGTCTGTTTTGGAAATCATACGCGTTTATGTAAATTACTTTACATAATTACACGACTAGAGACATTAGCTCAGAAAGCGGAGAGTTTTCACAAACTTTTATCAATATTTCATTTCATTTATCCTCTCTCCTGGTCAGATTAGTCAAGGACAACATGGTTTGTACAAAACACACACACACACACACACACACACACAAACACAGACACACACACACACAAACACACAGTGTTTAAAAATTGTGTTTATTCTTTGCTTTGCTTCTTTGCGTTGCTCATTATTTAACCCTCTCATGCATAAATTGTTTAAAAGCAGTTTCTTTAGCTTGCATGACATATGAAGTTTTACTCTTATGTTAAATAGTAAATGGATTGTTCATGTGCAGGAATACCATGAGTAAAAAATGCTAAAACATTATACTTGAAATAATCAATCAATTAATCAATAAACCTTCCAATGTCTGAAAATGGTTAACATTCAATTATAAAAGATTTACCAAAATTATAGAAAATATAATTTTTGAAAATACAATATTTAAAAACAGTTTAGGACTGTTGCATGATGCAAGAAGGCTTAAAAAAAAATACTTTCTAAAAAAATCTAAGGTGCTAAGTGGAGTATTTTTGGCACAAAAATATTGTTTTATTTAATTTCTTTAGCTATTTATTGTATTTGATTATGTAGAAATTTTGTAAACATTGACAACAACAAATTTACTACAATATTTACTTATTACTACTTAATAAGTATTAATACTTATTACTTATAATAATTAATAAGTCGTTAATTATTTACTTAAAGTAATTAATACTTATTACTCTGTAATAAGTCTACAGAGCTACAGAAGTTTATGTTAAGTTACAGTTAGGCTCTCAAGTGATTTGGAGGTGATATACATCTTATATTTTCTTAAAATATTTAAGAGCTTTAAATTGACTGTCCATAAGCATGGACACTATGAATGAATGGGTTCAATTTTATCTTCTTATTTACGTATATCTATAAACTAATCGCTAATGTTTAAGAACTGAAAGCAAGTCAGTTATGTCGGTTGCTTCACCAGACCTTTATAAGCAACATATTCTATGAAACTGGACCTTTACAATTTTTAGCTGTACACATCTGGTGTACTGAGTCTCTAACAACAACAACAACAACAACAACAACAACAAAAATTTGTTATTGATCATTGCTGCCTTTAAGTCCTGTCAGAAAGATCGTAATTAAGAGATGAGAGCACTTGAACATCACCACAATGTCGTGATTACAACTCTGAAACTTTTTTTTTTTTAATGAGAACCAACTGTTAAAATAAAACTAAATAATAATAAAAACAAAGAAAGTATTCTCACACCATCCATTTTTTTAAGCAAAACCATGCCACATCCTAATCACGACTTCCAAACTAATACGCACATATTTCAGCTGAACTTTGGCATCACTGTATAAGTGCTTAAAAAAAGCATTAAATAGCAATCAGATCAAATTACACATCAACCAGAAACGAGTAGATTAACAGTGAATGGCTTTTCTCTCTTGTAGCCAGTGCCGTCATTGGTTACAGGGGCGCCAATATTTACGGTTTCGCCGTAGCATTTACTATTTTTGGCCCTTTCATGCGGCAATACAGGCGTGAAAAGAAAAGTATGCTGTCCGCTGTTGTTTCAGCAGAAATCAGCAGAAATGAAATGCGAATATAATAACCCACCAGATGGAAAAGCCAATTCACTGAAGGGGAAAGGGCGTGACAGATGCGCATTTTCTGTTTGCACTTACTTTGTATGTAGGTGAAATCTGATTTCTGAATTCATGAGCCTTGCTGATGTGAGCCAGTAAAAAACAAGAATGAAGGACTGTGAGTTTGATTGATTTATAGGGCATTTCATACACAAAGGCAATTCAAAGTGCTTTACATAACCAAAAGTTTTTAGCAACTACATAACACGTTTTTTTTTTTTTTTTTTGCAATAACGTCCTGTTTATTCTTTCTGCCTGCTACGATTTTCTTGCTAGCAATGTTGATGCCTCCGGGTTTAACATCTTTGTAAAGAACAAAGGCCGACCTGACAGACTGGAACGTTTTCAGAGACGCAGCAGCCAATGCATATCGCACCATTATTGAGGAGTATGGATCGGTTATCACCCACATGTTGTTACAAAGGCAATGATAGTATTTCCAGAGCAGAAAGGTCTGGAACAACACAGAGCCTTACTAAGATCAAAAGGAGCAGGTCAGTGGATGAGAAAGTGTTTCCAACTCCAGACTGAAAGCAAACGATCAGGGGAGTGATGCTAAGGCAAGAGAGACTGGAGGGTAATTTTAGAACCTGTTCCATCTCTAAGAACCATTAAAGCAAGATCATCCATATCACATCAGGGGTGGACGAATCAATAGCCCGGACGCCTAGGACAAAAACGATTACATATCCAGGTTATTAATATTATATTCATAGTTGCCCAGCAGACAAGCAGGCTCAGTATGCTAGCGATCACTAGCAAGGAACATTTGCTAATGACTTTTAACAAAATGTTTTTTTATTTAGTGTGCACAGTATCTTGTGTACATATTCACCCTCTTCAACTAACATTTCCCACATTTTAGCACATTAAGGAGAAAAATCAATATAGTTCACAAAATTACATTACAAAGTATTGCCTAAGTACTCACCCCCATTACTGTGAAAGCTCTAGATTAGTTCCTTTGCCAATAGGGAGTCACATAATTAGTTGAACAGAACATCCCATGATCTTCATATACATACACTTGTTCCTGAAAGAACCCAGCATTAGAGAACCTACCTAAGCAAACAACATCATGAATCAGGGTTTGGTTATTTAAAAAAAAAATATCCCAAACTTTAAAAAGCATTAATAAACACATCAATATTTTAAAACATTCATATTTTATTTATTTATTTATTTTTAATGGAAAGAATATGGCACGACCTAGAGAACTCTGCCTAGAGGAGGCCATCCACCAAAAGGTCAGTGACTGGATAAAGAGGGGATTAGTCAGAGAAGAAAGCAAGAAGTCAAGGGTAAAGCTCAACATGATGCCACCACCACCATGCTTTAGAGTGAGGATGGTGTTCTCAGGTTGATGTGTTGGTTGGTGTCAGGGGACAGAGTAATGATGCCACTTCCCATAACCCAGACAGCATGGTTACAAAGGGATGATTTTGAAGTGACATCCTGCCCTGCGATGGGTTGGCACCCCATCCAGGGTGTCCCCCGCCTTGTGCCCCAAGTTCCCTGGGACAGACTCCAGGCTCCCCCGTGACCCTGTGTAGGATAAGTGGTATGGAAAATGGATGGATGGACAAAGTGACATCCAACAATCATACTTCTCAAGTTGCAGAGCACAAGCAGGGTTGCGAGGTCTCTTCAAAATGTCCATCCCAAATACAACTCAAAAGTCATTTAAAAAGCTTGGGCATTGGAAAAGGGGAGGAGGGGGGGATTTTTCTTCTTTGTGTGAGGAAACAAGTTCATTTTTATTTGTAATATCTTCAAGACACCTTTTAATCCTCACTTGGTACAGCAATTATCCACTCCATAACCCCGCTTTTCCCTCTCCAAGTCTTTGCAATATATCTTACAACAGAAATACATTGTAGATATACTGTCTGCACTTACATGTTCCCTTTGTTTGCCATAGCCTGTGTTTAGATCTTGGTGGCCAGGAACCATTTAGCTAAAAAAAAAAAAAAAAAAAAAAAAAAAAAATCCACCTGCTGACCTTTCCATCCGCAAGTGTAATGTGCAGAGGGGCAGGATGCAAGTGCGTAGCATCAGCATTAAGGTTAAGATCAGAGGTTTAATGCGTGAGTCATTGTCAAAGTCAGAGGCGAAGTCAGGACTACACAAGGGGAATCCATATTCATAAATAGGCTTTTTGAGGCTTCTCAAATATATAAAGACAAGAAATTATTCACGTGTAAACAAAACACAGTTCAGTGAGACCAATTAGGAAACGTACCAATCACAGGACTGGGGAGGAGACAAGACACAAATCAAAACAGAATGCACATAACCATGTAAACAAAACATGATAGGAAGTGTGTTTTGTAACAAAAAAGCTAGCCCAGTTTGGTGACCCAGGAGACCCTGACTACAAGTAACATCCAAGAGCTCACTGTCCCTTATGGCCAAAAGCTATTCCTTCTTTTGTTGCCCACCTGGTTGTTTGGAGGCCACTTATGGCTAGAATCGACCCTGATACTCAGATCACTTGCCTTGATGGTGGTGGAGATGGCAACGTTGTGATATCTTTTCATTGCCATAGACCTCTGGATGTCAAACTGCACCTTATTAAATGATATTTGAGCATATGGGTTCACCTTGAAGCTGGAGATCCCTGTTCATGGTGAACCATAAAGCATTGGTCTGTTGGTATGATACGATCCTGCCCAAGCCACAAAATGATCTCAGTCTCAGTAGGTGTGTAACTTGGTTTGATCAGCAGTTCTGCAGTTTAGCTGATGCAGTCTCGTCTCGTCTTTGCGTAACGGCTGTCAGATGGGCAGCTCAGTCATTTCTCCTCCACACACCACATGCTCATTTAGACTTGTGCAAATATGAGTCATTCTTCTTCAGCATACTGAACGTCAGCCTGCTGAGGCCCTGTGTGTTCAAAAAAGGAAAGAGTAGGAGACACAGGAAGAGAGGAAGACTAAATTTGCTGCGGCATTTTCTTCTCTTTTCTTTTTTTTAATCGCTAAGCCTTAGTCCCATCCGAGTGATCCGGGATCATCTGAGCTGCTTTTGGGACTGCAGGACGTCGAGGACGAACCTGCTGACTGCTCGACTCGTCTCCTCTCACTTTTGACGGTTGTCTTTTTTCCCGTACCGATGAGACAGAAATGTAGGGCAGCTCTCTCACCTGTCTGCGCTCACGGCTCGAATAAAGTCTCAGCTGAGAAACAGTGGGGGAGACGACATTCTTTCAAGAATTTAGACAGTTAAAGACAACCTGAAATCAAAACAGTATTAGCTTGTGTCCCTGGTTAGATTGTCCTTGTCAGTAATTTTCTACTAACTCTTTCCACGCCTCTAAATACCTCCTGATATTTGTCATGTTTTCTCTCCCCCTCCCCCACACCAACCTGACCTCACATAAACACTAGCAGGCAACAAGTCGCTTGTGTTGCTTCTCTCTTTCTACTGCACAAGCTAGCTAGCTGCCACAAAAATTCTAACACACCAATCCGTTGAAAATGGTTTGCTTGTTATGTTACGTCGCACCTCCGGGGTTGCGGGGTCGATTCCCGCCTCCGCCCTGTGTGCGTGGAGTTTGCATGTTCTCCCTGTGCTTCAGGGGTTTCCTCCAGGTACCCTGGTTTCCTCCCCCAGTCCAAAGACATGCGTTGTAGGCTGACTGGCATTTCCAAATTGTCCGTAGTGTGTCAGGGTGCCCTGCGATGAGTTGGCACCCTGTCCAGGGTGTCCCCCGCCTTGTGCCCCGAGTTCCCTAGGATAGGCTCCAGGCTCCCCGCAACCCTGTGTAGGATATGCGCTATGGAAAATGGATGGACGGTTACCCTATCGTTCATTATTTTGATGTAACATCACGACACAGAGGGTGTTGTTCATAGAAACAGTTTTTTTTTTTCTATCAGTGCATAAAAATAAAAAGGTGTGACAAGAGAAATGTAACATTTTACATCTTTAGGAATTAAACAATGTGTGTGTGTGTGTGTACTTTTCATCTTTAAACTAGGCAAACTAGCCAAAAGCCCAAGTGCTACTTCGTGACCAGAATACATTATGAACCTGTGTGTGTGTGTGTGTGTGTGTGTGTGTGTGTTCACCCAGCATAACAGGGGGCTTTCTGATGGGGGTCAAGTGTCAAATCTGCGGACACACACCGGCAGCGTTCATCTACCGAGAACAAAGACAGGTCTGATGGGATCCATCAGCGCTGATGCGTGTCCCAAGGACATCTGACAGCATGAAAACACACACATACAGACTCTCTCTCTCTCTCTCTCTCTCTCTCTCTCTCTCTCTCTCTCTCGTTGGTTCACTCTTTTCTTTCCAATAAATCCATCTCTGTTCTGAAGAAGAACCATTAGCCAGGTCGAGTCAAATAATCTTACTCTCGATATACTGAAAACACTGTCACAGTGAGTGCTAATGAGGAAGGTGTGTGTGTGTGTGTGTGTGTGTATGTGTGTGTGTGTCTCAACAGATCAAATCTGAGCTATTTCCTGGGCTTCATTTTTCTTTTCCTTTTTTTCCCCCCTCCCACATTTTATTCTCTTCCGTTCTGCACTTGTCGGATGGAGCTGTCAGAGGAGCAACAGCTGACACTCCGCTTCAAAAATAGCTTCGAAAAAAGCAACAAGCCTAGACACACACACACACACACACACACACACACACACACACACACACACACACACACACAGGATTTGTCCATCTGAGTTCAGATACAGATCGAGTTGCAAAAGATTTACACTCCGCTCCAGATTTATTGGCACCCTTTAGTTTCATAAGAAAAAACGAATAACACGCAATGCAATGTTTTAAGCTTAAACGTATGATGATGCTGTGAAGTCAGTGTGATATGTTTTCTGCGAAACACTCTTTTTGAAAAATTATTGGCACCCCACAGTGATGCCTTCCATGCAGAGAGTACTAACAGAACTGAGTCTCTTCCTGTATTGTGTAACAAGACTGGAGATATATAAAGAAGATCAAAATATATATTCTGTATACTGCTCTGTATTTTCATTTCCATTACCTGACTTGAATAGTTGTAGATCAACAACTATCACTCTCTTTTGTGTCTGTTTCTTTTTCTGCGATTTCCATACATCACCATCCAAAAGCTAATACATGTTTCCCCTGAGACATGTGAAACTATCCGCTGCTGCATCACACTTCGATGTAACACACTTGTAAGAAAGCGCTATCTGCCCTCTTCCGCATACATGACCTCACAGACGGCTACGATTGCCTAAAGTCGCTGTGACTGACAGGGAAAACAGAGAATGCCCCTCCCACCTAGAGAACGTGGCAGATTTTACTCTCTTTGCTCCTTTAGCTATGGATGGCTGTTTCATCATTGTGATTCAAATTAGCACTCTTCTGACCATAAAGCAGAAGCTTTTCTGTTGCGCCATGGTATAAGAGGGACCTAAAAACGCAAGTAAAGACGCCCAGCATTGTTTTAGCAAGGACATTTCCCCCCAAATGTTACCTGCACATGCAGACGGCAGAGGCCGAGCTTCAAAGATGATGATTTCATTCGTCAGGATCTGGAGATGATATTGTTAATTAACAGCCCAAAATAACAAACACGTTTTGAGAGCTAACTGAATGTGCAAAGGTTCACATGTTTAATTGTAGTGTGAGAAGTGAAGCAAAAAAGCGACTTTGTGAATACTGAGTGCAAAAAAAAGACAATGTAACTACAGTGCCCTCCACTAATATTGGCACCTTTGGTAAATATGAGCAAAGAAGGATGTGAAAATGGTCTCAGTTGTCCAACACCTCTGGTGTTTACTGCCAAAAAACTCTATTTTGGTTGCATCTGACCATAGAATCCGATCCCATTTGAAGTTCCAGTATGAGTACGCTTGAGTTTGTTTTTGGATGAGAGTAGAGGCTTTTTACTTGAAACCCTTCCAAACAACTTGTGGTGATGTAGGTGACTTCATTTGATTGTAGTTTTGGAGACTTTCTGACTCAAAGACGCAACTAACTTCTGCAATTCTCCAGCTGTGATCCTTGGAGATTTTTGGGCCACTCGAAGCATTCTCCTCACAGTGCGTCGAGACGATATAGACACACGTCCAATTCCAGGTTGATTCATAACATTTCCAGATGACTGGAGCTTCTTAATTATTGCCCTGATGGTGGAAATGGGCATTTTCAATGCTTGTGCTATTTTCTTGTAGCCACTTCCCATTTTGTGAAGCTCAACAACCTTTTGCAGCACATCACAGCTATATTCCTTGGTCTTACCAATTGTTATGAATGACTAAGGGAATTTGGCCTGTGTGTTACCTCATATTTATACCCCTGTGAAACAGGAAGTCATGGCTGAACAATTTCCTGTTCCTAGTCACCCAAATATCAATGGGAATATACTTCAAATATATTTTTCTTATATAAATTCATAGGGGTACCAATAATTGTGGCACACATATATTTAACAACGTTTATTTTTTGGATAAACCTGTGTTTTGTTTGCAATTGTTTGAGATCCATGATTGCAGAGTATTTTTGCAATTTTTTTTTTTTAACAAAAGATCAAATGGTTAAACAATAAAGACAATTTTTTACAGCCTTCTTTGCTCATATTTACCAAGGGTGCCAATATTACTGTATGTAATCAATCAATCAATCTATCTATCTATCTATCTATCTATCCATCCATCCATCCATCCACAGTCTACTACCAATACAACTGTATAGAAATGAACCAGAGTTTTAAACACGCTTCTGTTTCTAATCATTTCTTTCAGTGTTCTAGAGCCATGGTTCTCAAACTGGGCTTTCTAATGCAATGTCAGGAGACTTGTTTTGTTTTTCACTGGGGGAAATCAAATCCCACCATTATTAAAGTTGTACTACTTATTATTTATTATTTTTTAATTGTCATAGTTATTAGCCTGTTTGACTTCTCACTTGAATTGAATAGGATGAATCCAAATGTTATAAATAGGGTCAATTTTATTCATTTATTTATTTATTTATTTATTTGTTTGTTCTATTTTTTTTTAAGAGTTCTCTGGGCAGAAAATTCAGAAATACAATCTCTATGACTCCAATAAATAAGCAAAATATTAATGAACGTAATGAAAGTAAAAGTTGGATATAAGGCTTCATATAGTTTTTAGGGGTGTTTTTGTTTGTTTGTTTGTTTGTTTTGTTGTTGTTTTTTACAGTTAAACGTGTGCTTGCTTGCAAAAAGTTTTAGACCCCCTAACCACACCTGAAAATGTGTAACAGTTTATCTTGAAGTCATGAAGTTATGTTAAGGTTATGATTAGAGGTGGGGTTTCCGTTTGTACCTTTTTTCTTATGAGTTCTTTATGCTCTTTAAACTTGAGGTTATGTGAGATCTGACCAGAGCTTGCAAAAGTACTAAAATGATTAACTCACATAAAAAGTTACTCATCCAAATAAAACCTGGTGAAGGTTGTAGTGCAGCATCAAATGCTTCACTCAACAGTTAGAAACAAAAACTCAAAAAAAGTTGTTTTTTTTTGGTACAAAAAATTTTTAGTAAAATTTACGAAAACATTTAGGAAAATCAAAGTAGAATAAAAAACCACAAAAGAAAAAGACGCCTTCCTCAAATCACTTTGACTCAACACTCTGTGTTTAGTTACTGATAATAAATTAACCCTTTACTGCATGGTGTTGCCATATGGCAACAATTAATTTATCTCCAATTCTTTTGATAGGCAATAATACAAAACTACTATTTTCATATGTAACAGGAAAAAGGGGGCTTTAACTTTGGCATAACAAAAAAAAAGCCATGTCAGATGACCAGGAAGTGCTGTTTGCGCTTACTTTTCTGCAATCACATGACATGGTGAAGGTCATCATCTGAGGGCTCTGAAAATTGGCCTAATTTTTCAATATTTAGGCAAAACCACTTAAAGGAAAAAATGTAAACACTATCTGAGATAAGTTATCGTTTATTTTTGAAAAGATATTTAAACGATATTTAAACAAGTTTATATATTTTGAGTATTCTGTTAAATGGTAAAATGTAATTGTTGCCATATGGCAACAACATGCAATAAAAGAACTGTAGTATGGGTAATCGTGAACTGAAACGTGCCTACATAGCAAAAAAGACACTGGGCTTCTCTAATAGTATATTTACATTTTTTCACATTCAAAGTAAGAAAAACTGTTGGAATTTCAGACATTTTACAGTCGCACCTTATTTTCTACATTTTATGTTTCAAGAGAAAGAATTAAGAATTCAATAGAAAGAATTAAAAAGATACTTCACCCAAAACATGTTTGGATCTAATATTTGTATGTATTTCGAGTGAGTAAATCCATCCACACACTTTTTTTAAACTGTAATTGCTTACTAGGTGGCAAAAAAAAACAAAAAAAACAACTCTGCAACTTACTGTAGTCTGGAAAATGCAGTAACTGGAATTGTATTCTCATACATTTTGTATTATATTTGACTATATGATACTTTCCACCATTGCACATCGTTGCCATACGGCGACAATTTACAAACTACTCCCCTCTTTTTTTCTAAACTAATTCAAGCAATAAAAATCCATAAAAAACCTTATTATTTTTAATGTAAATCTAATCATTTGTGCAGCAGAGGGTTAATTAGTGCCTCTTTCATCAAGGATCACCATCGTGGGGAAAACATTAAGTTAGCCTTAGCTAGCATGACAAATACAAACTAGCTGAAAGTGTACACATCAGTAGATGTAGATTACCCTGATGGGTATTAGCTCTCATTCTCACGGTCACATCTGGTAAAGTTTAGAGGTGTTAGGACTTTAGATCTGAAACTGTCTGATGCTAAAACATTTTTTTTTTTTAAACAATTAAAACCTTACGATTTTACAAATGTACACTCCGTACTTTTTCAGTACTGTTGAACTACTTCTGTGCAATTACCTCTTTTGAGTGACCAATGATTTAAAAAAAAAAAAAAAATCGTCACTATTCAACAGATATAACCTGATGCTCTGTTGCTTTGCCTTCATTTCTAGATGTTGTGATCATGATGCAGCGTGCTCACTACCCCACGTAGCTCTATAGAGTTATTATTGCACCCAGTGGGCAAAATGAATGATTGCATGTGGTTGACTCTCAACTGCACTTTACAGGGTTAAAGTCAAGTCTGACAGCGACTTCATTACGTTGTCATTAATGTCTTCCTGCCTCAGCAGAAATACAGTATGGTCATGAGCCGCTGCTGCAAATATATACGTTTATAGCAAAAGAAACGTAGTGCTGTTTGTAAATGTAACGAGTAGAACATTTTCTCTTTTAAAATGTACGGAGTAAAAAGTGAAAAGTATCAGGTGTAAGGAAAACCTCAGACTAGACTTAACCCTGCTGAAAAAACAATAGAAACCTTCATAGCATTTGTAACAGTTTTAATGGGAGTTGTATTGGTTTGAATGGAAACTGTTATGATCCCTGTGGGTCTCTACTGGTAATTTGTTGCCTTCTATTGGTGCATTGTTACAGTTGTAGTGGATACCATTAAGGACCTATATCCTTACTACTTCCTACTACGTACCTACTACGTAATGGAAACCATTTGGCAATGATTAACAGCTGATGGCTTGTAATGGTATTTGTAGTGGAAACCATTAGAATTTCAGTGATGGTTTCTATAGTTTTGTTTTGTTTTTTTTCCTTCAGCAGGGAAGTACAGTAACAAAGTCACCTGATTACCTCCCACCTCTGGGATCGGGTTTGTTTCAGGAGATTGAGTTGAAACTTTGCCATGGCGTCATTTTGAAATCCTTACCTGCGAATGTAACCATTAGGTTTTCAGCATACCTGTACACCCATGCCAAACTACACTCATTTCTATCCCGTGAGCATCCGCAGCCACATCATCACATTTTCTGTCTGTCATCTGGTCGTGGTTTATTTCACAGCGCTGCAAGAAGGAGCTTAAGCGAGCTAAAAACAGTACGAGCTCTCGCTTTGCTTAAGCGAGATGACAGATTAGTGATTCCTTGTGCCATTTCAGTCGAGATGGTTCAAGGAGGGTTTGTTTTAATTCGGCAGATTAAAGACTTCCTGTGAGCTTCTCCACACACACACACACACACACACACACACACACACACACACACACACACACACACACACACACACACACACACACACACACACACACACTAGATACTGAGCAGCAGAGTAGAATGTGGAGACAAAGAGCTGAATATTTATAAAATACTTGGACCCCTATGTTATGTATGTTATTTAATAGTAGCAACACAATGTCCCTTTTTGTATCGGTGTGTATTTAGTGCTTCATATATCCGTATCTGTATCTGGTTTATATATATGTATATATAATTACATATTAATTTGGTTGTTTGGTTGATATTAACCTTGTCATAGCTGCTACAACCCCTGCTGAAAAAAAAACAATAAAAACCCCCATAGAATTTGTAATGGGAATTGTACTGGTTTTAATGGAAACTATAATGGTCCCTGTGGGTCTCTACCGGAAATCTGTTGCCTTCTGTTGGTGGCATGTTATGTCTAGTGGATACCATTAAGGACCAATAATGGTAAAGGTTTTAACGGTTAGCTGATGGTTTGTAATGGTATTTGTAGTGGAGACCATTAGAATGTCTGTGATGTTCTGTGATGTCCCGCCCTGACTTCCTGTTTCGGTGGAAATTACGTCGACACTTCGAATATCGCAGCTCGAGGCACTTCACGGGGACTTTAAAGATGTTTTCATTTCTACAATGTTTATCATCGGCCTGTGTCGCTCCTGGGAAAAACCTGCAGCTCCATCATCTTTTGTCAAACACACACACACACACACACACACACACACACACACACATCTGCAGAGGTCAAGCTGTGAGAAAGAAGATCAGGAGCAGGTGGTTTATTAAAAAAGAGAAAGGTGCCTCACTCCATCCTGCTGAACTCACGGTAATCGTGAAGCACACACACACACACACACACACACACACACACACACACACACACACACACACGCGCGCACACACACACACACACACACACACGCAGAATCTGTAGAGACTTAAACAGCGGTTGAAACCGAAGCGACAGCACCTCGTTAAAGAGCATCACCACTTCATTTGCAGTGTGTGATGGAGGTTTCAGTGTCACTCTCGTGTGAAAATCGGCTCTGAACTCTTCCATTTCCCTTTTCCTTTCCTCCTACTTTGTCTTGTCTCACACTGTCTGTCTAGCACGCGCACATGAGCACACACACACACACAGAGAGACAGAGACAGACAGACAGACAGTGGGGGACGTGTGCACGCTAAACCTGGCTGCTGAGGGCAGATGTAGACTGGCAGCCGCTGTGGTTTTCTGTCTTCTGATCTATTTATAGTCTTTCACTTACTAGGAGCCTTGTGTGTGTGTGTGTGTGTGTGTGTGTATGTATGTCCATGTCCAAATCCCACATCTTAACCTATAACAGAGCCATTTCAAAGCTATACACCATATGATGATGATGATGATGACGATGATTATTAGACAGTGTGTAAAGGATATACAGTATATGAATTCATGCCGTCTTTCTTACTTGTGGAAATACATGAATCTTTGGTCTTTTGCATCTTTTATCTTAATAAATATATTTCTTTTCATGTTTGTTTTTATCTCAGATTTCCGTCGTCTCATTAACGCGCCTTCGCCATGCCTCACCACGCCGGATCTGACCTTCGTGTAACCTCTTTGCTCGTGTGCATTTAAAGCGCTTTGAATTCAATTTAGAAGTGTGTCTTGTTATTAATTAATGAGGAAACGAAGGCAATTTTAGACAGGATTTTTTAAATTATTATTATTATTCAGAGAATTAAACCTTTCAGCTCTCACAAAGTTCGAAAAGACGCGAGAGTATACAATCCCAGACCAAATGAAACCATTAAAAAAAAAAAACTTTATTCTGATGCCTGTACTGTTTTTCGGCGTTGAATTGTTTTTGTCCTGAATATGTATGAATAATTTGTTGTTTTTATTTATTTGATTTGTTTACCAAAATTACATTAATATATATTTTTTTTAAAAAGACAGAAAGAAAAGAAAAAAAACATAATTTATGGTATGTGAATGCTGGATTTATACATTCACCTTGCAAGAGAGAAAGAGAAAGAGAGAGAGAGAGAGAGAGAGAGAGAGAGAGAGAGAGAGAGAGAGATTATAAAGCTCTGCAATACCAAGAGTTGAGCAAACGGGCGACACACACGGCCCTGCTGCCCCGAGAGCAGAGACCGTGCCAGCAGTGCACACTAAATATAACAGAGACAGAGCTGCACTTCCTCACTGAATGCACTGAATATAACCACATTCCAACTGAATTCTTCACCAAAATGAACAAAATCATCCCCAACTTTAGCTGCCTCTCAGACCCCAACTGCCCCACCTACTGGGGGAGCACAGAGAGAGCTGCACACTAGTGGCACAGTACGCGCACACACACACACACACACACACACACACACACACACACACACACACACACACACACACACACACACACACACACACACACACCTGCTACCAGGTGAGGGACAGCGAGTGACCATGTCACACACACACACACACACACACACACACACACACACACACACACACACATTATTATACTGTATTATATTTTCTTTTTTGTGCATGTACTGTATATGTGTATAAGTAGGTATGTACTGTATATATGTGTGTATATGCGTGTGTATATATATATATACACACACACACAGTACTGTGCAAAAGTTTTAGACACCCTATTATTTTTTAGTACTTTGTTATAGATTTTTTTTATTTTATGACTTCTACATGATCAGTACAAAAACATTTTAGATTCCCAAACATTAGTTTTCTAGCACAAAATTAAATGTTACAGTAAAATGTTTGTATGTCAGTAAAGAAAGCAGCGTATTACATAAGAGACACTTTTCAGACAGAAAACACAATGAAGGCTGCTGGGTTTTGCTGCAAAAATAAGAAGCGAGTGCGAAAGTCAAAGTGTCCAGAAGAACTGTGGCTGGTTCTGCAAGACGCTCAATAAAACTTACCAGCTCATTTCCTTATAAAACTGCACACATTGTACCGGAGACTGCTATTTTGTCACACCAAATATTGCCTTTGTTTCATTTGCTACTGTTTACTGCTCTTTACTGTATTTTTTTAAAATGTAGAAACATTTAATTTCATTATTTTTAAGGCATCTTTGCTCTATAGCATTTCTTTGCATGTGCCTAAAACTTTTGCACAGCATTGTGTATATGTATATGGGTACTTTTATTTCTTTCTTCTTTTTATTTTTTCCTCTCAGGGTTCTTATGAGTGTTGTTACTAGTGTTTCTGTTTGACCGAACGTTTGTTTCTATTTATTTCTGTAGTTATTTTCTAATTTGTCTGTACCAAAGCTTTGGCAATACAAATGTTAATATTTGTCATGCCAATAAAGCAACCTTTTGACTTTGACTTGAGAGAGAGAGAGAGAGATAGAGAGAGAGAGAGAGAGAGAGAGACGTGATGTGTGTGTGTGTGTGTGTGTGTGTGTGTGTGTGTGTGTGTGTGTGTGTGTGTGTGTGTGAGATGGTGTTTGTCATCCTGGCGGCCTGGAGATTTTGTTTTTCTGCTGTTTGCACGTGAATCAACAAGTGTCTACATGACAGAGAGCTTTGTATATTTGTGTGTTTGTGTGTCCCACCCACGGGTTTTTCCCCGTACTGGGCCGAAGCCAGGAATTCTGGGTAGTGGCTGATTGTGCTGCTCTTGTTTGTGAGACGGAGTCGAGACAGCAGCTAATCTCTCTCAAAGCCCTGCTAATTAGAATCTGACCATGCCACCTTCTCCAGATTATTGATCACACACACACACTATACTGCACTGCACTGCACTGCACTACACACACACACACACACACACACACACAGTGCCCTCCACTGGTGATTAGTACACACACAGTTTGACTAGGAAGGGAGAAAACCGGCTACATTTTACACACAGAGTGAAACCTGCGCTGGGTCTGGCGCGCCCGGCAAGTGGTTTATTCCTCCCTTACTACATTCTACCGTTGTTTACCTTCGAAGAATGCTACTGCACTGAGCTGCATAATTATTGGCACCCTTTATGAAGATGACCTAAAACGACTCAACACTCTAATTAAATACTAACGTGTTTTCAAGTTCTTTGGAAGGGCGCCAATAATTTTTTACCATTCACGGTGTGTACAACTTGTGTAGTATTTTCAGCACTCACAATCTCACAAGTGTGTACATGATTATAACCTGATTGGTCCAGAGGACGTGTTCATCAGAGATAATGACTAGAGCCTGGTGCTAAAGGCAGTGAGAGGTAGCAGAGACACATGAAACACACACACACACACACACACACACACACGTGGCTTTATCATCTGTCCCGATAATGGATGTCCGCTGTAACTCCCCAAAGCTGCGCTGCCAACTCACACTCGACCTTGTCGTGACATCTCGGCTGTATATCAGGACTGATTTCGGGTGTATGTGATCTGTTAGCAAAACACACCCTCTCACACCCTCACACTTACGCACACACATATAGGACAAACCCATTGTGCAAATATAGATATATCTTAAATGTATATACTTAAGTTCATAGAGTTCCCAGGGATACAGAACACCTACATAAGCACTTTATAACAACTGACATTTATAATGGCTTATTCCAAGCATGAGTCCGATCCTAAATCGCAGGTCGGTTTTGATATATGATGTGACCGTCTCCGATCACGTGACGTCTTCAAACATGAAAACTTATAATAATATACATAAAATCTACATAAACTCTGTCATTGCAGTGTCATAGACGTGCTATAAGTATTCCTAAGGGTCTATAGCTTACATAATTTCATAAAGGCATGACGACTCCTGTCACCTCGTCATCCTAACAAAGCTAACAAAGTCACTTGTCATAATGTTCTAATGTACTGTAAGGCCTGGAAAGTGTCATAACAGCCTTATGTCAACTCTGGGTCACTTCACTCAGGTGTTATATCAATTGGCGATATATATTTATCAAAGCGATCATCAGCTGCTCGAATAAGCCTTTATGAATGGTTATCATGGTTATGTCAGTGCTCAGGAAGGCTCATGCGGCGCTTACGTAGCCTTATGAACGCCGCATGACTGATCATCGGACACTAATTACATTTAGTAACAGGAAACGAGGGGTGATGTTGCAGCTGTTCCAGCTGTTTCCGCTTCTCTGTCTGTTTATACGTGTAAAATTTCAGGTCACAGTTGGGAGATGAAAGTGATCGGGAACAAGGGGTTGGATCGTGGGTAATTGTGTTGTGTGTTGGCTCTTTAAATGAAAGGAGGTTCCCATGGCGACAGATTAGCAATGAGCCCGAGATGTTGTGGCCCGACTCAGATCTCTGCAATATTGAGGTTCAGGGAGAGGTGTGGGGGGGGGTGCATGCACACACACACACACACACACACACACACACACACACACTCTCTCTCTGTGTGTGTGTGTGTGTGTGTGTGTGTGTGTGTGTGTGTGTGTGTGTGTGTGTGTGTGTGTGTGTGTGTGTGTTTACCCACAGCCTGCACCAGCTGATTGCATGAGGTGGCAAACTGATAGCTGCTATAAATAGCAGCACCTAGATAAGCCTATTCTCCCTGAGCTGAGCCGAAGCCAACAGACGGATGGAGGAGGCCAGGCCGAGGCGTTTAACACACTCCGCTCTTCCCAGACTAATAACACGGCTAACGGCAACAACGAACACCGTCAACAAAAATCGACACCTACAACCACGTTTAACTCCGGCTTCGGCCTTCGGGACGGCTTAAATTAAACACCAGGGGAGGGTTTTTTTTTTTTTCTTTTATATATATATATATATATATATATATATATATATATATATATATATATATATATATATATATATATAAAACCAAGACTATACTGATCACATCCACTTATACTACAGAGCTGCTGAATTCTCCAGTCTGATTGGTCAGGAGGTGTTGACTAGTTGTCTATAACAGCTGTTCATATCCCCGTGTTTAGATTAACGCGCTCCTTCCAATTCGAACGTTATCGTTTCTATAGTAACAGCGTACACCGGGACTTGTATGGCCGTAGCTCTACATAATCTGTACGGGAAAAAAAAAGTGTTGTTATTTAACAAAGAAAGCGCGGATATGTTGTTGTAGTTGTTGTTTTTGTAAGGAGATGTTTATTTAACATTTTTGGAAGGAGTCTCCAGTGTCAGTGAGTTTACCCTTTGCGTTTTCCCGTAACACCAGGCAAAACATGCAGGCTACGAGCGGGACCACGGAACACACACGACAAGCTCGACGAAGAGGCGCTTACAAACTCGAACTTATAAGGGGTGCTAAATCAGGGTGCAACGAGACACAGGTGATCGTGGTTAGGACGTGTGGCGTGGTCATGTGATGTGCTGGGGCTGATGGGTGATGTAGTTTTCCGATTTCGGTATAACCGTGACGCACGTCTGGTGTAAAGTCTGTCCGGTTCTATCAGCTCACGAACCATATACAATAAAATGACACTCACACACTCTGAAACACCTACGACCTGAATTTAAAAAATATCAACAAAGGAAATCAACACGTCCTCCATTTTCACGCTGTGCTCCGATTCGTTATGTATTACAACAAACCAGCGACTGCACAATCCATTCTCATTACATACCCGATTTACACGGCCACTGAGAGGCCCAGCTCGCTGTCCTCCTTTTACACGCCAGTCAGGTGTGATGACACACTGACCAATCAGTACCACAATTTTTTTTTAAAAAGAAAGAAAAAGCCAGGATGGGATCTGAGCACCTCTGTGATCTTTTCATCTCGCCATGTTAAGCCGTGTGAGTGAGGGAGAGGATGAGGAAGAAGAGAAGCAAAGAGCACTGATGAAATTACTGATCTAATTAATGAGCAACCGGCTTAGTTTGTCTCTTCTCACCATTCCAGCCTGTAAAGTGTGTGAGACATGTTTGAGATCTTAGAGTCCTTGGTGATGTTGTGAACTGTGTTATTATTATTATTATTATTATTATTATTATTATTATTATTATTAATTTCCTTATTTTTTCCTATAATCTTTGATCTAAATGTCACAATATATAACGTTATGCTGTAATATAATTTCATGTCTCACCCCATCTGTAATGATACACGTTATCATCAACTGCATCACAATACACCTTTCCGAGAAACTGCAGTAAGGTTGTCACGATACCATAAACATATCTCACGATACTATACCAGCTGAAGTATCACGATACCACGCAATATCGTGTTAATTCATCATTCAAATCTACAAAATGAACCAAATTTTACAGAAACACAGTATGGACACCTGACCATCACACCCATATGTAGCTCTTCCCCAAACTGATCCCACACAACTGCATTACAATTTCCCTTTAAACTAAGAAGCCCGAATCTGCTCCAGCATGACGTGGTTTTCCAAGGTTGGAGTGGAAGAACTGGAGTGTCCTGCACAGATCCCTGACCTCAACCCCACTGAACACCTTTGGGATGAACTGGAACTGGAGCCTCCTCACCCAACATCAGTACCAGACCTCATCTTCACTAATGCTCTTGTAGCTGAATGAACACAAATCCCCACGGTCACGTTCCAGAATCTAGTGGAAAGCCTTCCCAGAAGAGTGGAGCTTATTATAACAGCAAATGGGGATTAGATCTGGAATGGGATGTTCAACAAGCACATGGTCTTGGTCAGGGGTCCACAAACATTTGGACATATAGTGTAAACTGGTACTATGGAAAAGATAAGGTATTAGTACGAGCACACTGATATAAACCGGTGAGGAGGTGCTGTTAGAGAAGATTTACACTTCTGGTAATTGTGTTTTAAAATGGGCTTTATCCATTGGCTTCTTTTTTTTTTTTTTTAAGAAGTAAACCAGAAGCAAAATGTCTCCACATTCAAGATACATTTTACTTTCTGTTACTGAGCTGGAGCTGCATTTTTGTAGAGCTTTTTTTTTTTTAAAGTAGCTTACCGATGAGCGAGATGATGAGACGATGTAATAAAGTGAAGATGTAATCAGAGGCAGGCCTCTATGCTGTTTCAGCAGCTTATCATCAGGATTTAAAGATTTGGGGATCAGACAGCCTTTAATTGAATTATCCTGCATCTCTGTTTAAATGCTGATGAAGGTGGATAACTTAGAAGGTAGATAAATAAAGCACTTCTGGTTGTCACTGTGATTAGTATGCTCAGTCCGTACAGGATTTCAGGGAGTTTTTATGTGATTGTTGCGGCCAAAAGAAAAAAAATAAAAGCTTGATTTTTAATTTTTTTTTTGCTTGAGTTTTTTGTGCTTTTTCGCTGAAAACTACTTGTATGGCGAAACTGCAATTGCACGAAATAGTTCTGTTTGTTGGTAAATGAGACCTTTTAGCCGTTCGACGCACGTGAATCGAAGAGGGCGTGTTGTGTCGTGTTGTGATGACGCGTCTCGGCCCCAATCTGCGTAAAATCTGCGGCCATTTTGAAAAATCGTGAGCTCCTCGGAGTATTGCGTCATTTGCTTGATTTGGTGTTCATTTCTGAGGGACTGACCAATTATAAGCAAGGCAGCAACAGAGTGTAGTTATGCACAGCTGGATTTAAAACTCTCCTGTAGAGAGAATAAAAGATAAAAAAATAAAAAATAGATGAGAGATTGCCATGCGTCGTGTTTATTGGTTTCTCAAAGGCAGAAAAAAAAGCAGCTTTGATTATAATATAAGCCAGAAAAGAAAAAAAGAAGAAAGAAAAAGAAAACGTATTATTTCTGATGAATATAAAGAAATAAAAGGATTTTTTTTTTTTTCAGTGGAATATCAAAGAGGGGGGAAATCATTATTATTTCTATAAAATAAAAGAAAAAAAAATTAAAGAAAAGAAAAAACTAAACTATTTCTGAAGAATATATATATATATATATATATATATATATATATATATATATATATATATATATATATATATATATAAAAAGAAAGAAAGAAAAAAAATGTTTTTAAATTTCCTGAAGAACCCACAAAAAAAAAGAAAAAGAAATTTTATTATTTTGGAAAAAAAAACAGAAGGGACAAAGTTATTATTTCTGCAAACGTACAAAAGGGGGGAAAAAAAATTAGAAACGTATTATTTCTAAAGACTATACACTACACTTCCTCTAACCTTCTCTCTACCACATCCTCTGGAAGATGACTTTAGAATTATTGTGTATGAAGAAAAGTGGAGTGATTTCAAATGTGAGGTTTAAGCTCTTTTTTTTTTTTTTACGCTCGTTTCTTTTCAAGATAAAACATTTTAGCTTAATATTCTTAGCATTCTGTGGAGTAAAAATACACAAACCTGAACTATATGATCCGGTCACGCCATCTGTTTACACTAGAAAGATCGTGTTTATATCGGAGACCGTTTAACGTGATGGATGTCGCTATCCGTCTCGTTAAACGGCAGAATTCGATGGATAGGGAGACGGGAGAAAGTTCCTGTACCCTGAAATAGCTCTGTATTTTCGCACTACGATAATCGGATCAATAAAACAAGCTCTCAGGTGCACGCGCTGCATCAGAACGGGATCGTTTACACTGCAGCAGAAATGAAACGAGCCGTAAACACTCCTGTAACATTTCCCCGTCGCTCTGCCTCTCAGGCGCACTAATGTGAGGCACAGTTCCCATTCTCAGCACGTATAAAAGCGGTCTGTTAACCAGCGGCCCCCTGTCCGGGTCGAAGGTCGTCCTCCTCTCTGAGAAGTCTCACACCAGCTCAGACTCGTGAGGCGCGAGAGCGTCGGGGACAGTCTCAGCACACGGGCCCTGGAAATAAAAACTGAAACCCCGTGGTAACGTCAGTAACATCACTACTGCTGCTGTATCACAACACAATTAGTTTTTTCTTTTCTATATTAACTATGGACTACTTACGGAAGCAAACGAAATGGATTGGTTGTCGTTATTTAAGCTTTTCAAGGAGGCATTATTCAAAAAAGCAAGCAAAAAGCCAACATGATGCTACCACCACCATGCTTCACTGTGAGGATGGTGTCCTTAGGTGGGATACACAGTGTTGGGTTTCTGCCAAATGTAGCACTTTGTGCCAAGGCCAGAAAAGGTTGTTTCTCTGACTAATCCCCTATTTTCCCTCTTTGGGGGACGGCCTCCTGTTAGCAGAATGGTGGTTGTGCCATATTCGATCCGTTTTTAATGACGGATTCATCGGCGCTCAGAGAGATGCTCGAAGTTTGGGACGGTTTTAAACAAACCCCGATTGATCATTTTTCAGAACCTGGGATTGTTTTTCAGAGACGGAGCTACAATAGGTAATGACCAACACTATACCGGGAACCAACCCAAAGGGGGTTTCCTCCCTTATTAAATCGAGTTTTGAACGTCACGCGTTTCGAAGTGAAGAGAACTTACCTGTCTGGTGTAGAAAATCTATAAAACCAAATAATTAAAACTGTGCCAACTTTAGACTAAGCCGTACAGTGATGTAGCACAATCCCGACATCGTTTTGGCAAGCGAGCATCTGGCTAGGAGCCGGCGCTCAGTTTGGAGCACGTAATGTTAATTATTTAGCTAGCCTTCTTGGTAGAATGAATTCTTTTGCACAGACTGTCTCGATCGCTACGGTATACACGGAGTATAAAAGTCAACACTTTAACAACAAGGTGCCTTGGTGATGAACGATGGTAAATTTCACGATCAGCACGTTGCGTTTTAATGACCTAGTTGAACAAACAGTTGACTCACGTGGATCGAGACATGCTGGATCGCGGCCGGATGTTGAACTCCGCCACCGGGACGCCTCGGGAAGCCACCTGGGGGGCGAACATGGCCGCTGGGAAGACGACGGACGCGGTACCGACCTGAGATTACAGCCATGAAAGAGGATGAGTGTGGGGGATGGGACATAATGGCGTAAACTTGATATTTATTCAGAATTCAGTTTCTCCGAGTACATAAAATACGTCCATTTTAAACGTCGTCTATATTTAGTAGGTTTCAGTTGATCTGGCTTTGGGTGGTTTTTCATTTTCGTGAAAGAAAAGAGCAAACACTCGCAGAAGAGTCTCCATACTGAGGAAACAGTGTGAAAACTCTTCTCGCTGTATGGGATATACGGTCAACTCCAGAATTATTGGCACCACCTTTGTGGTGAAGTGTCTTAGCAAAGGGAAGACGCGCAAAGAACTAAACGCGGGGGTGACAACAATTGTGACACCTTTTCTTCCCCTGAATAATTTTACTTCAATGAAGAGTCATATTTTCAGCTAACTGACCACAAAAAAAAAAAAAAAAAAAAAAACATTTTTATCCATCTTTACCAAGGGTGCCAATAATTCTGGATCGTGTCGTTTCTTTCAGTATTGTTTGTGCCGTCTGTTTAAAAACAAAAACTGACATGGTGGATTTGGGCGTGACTAAATTCCCTGAGACACATCGTTATTAATTCCAGGTTAAACTAATCCCGTCCGAGTAGGGCTTAAGGTCCATTAAGAGAAATCGGGATCGATCCCCTGTGCTGAAACGTAATTTCATTTCACTTCTCAGAATCTGCGCAGCAGGTTTATTACGCTCAGACTTCTCACTGTTAATAATTAGCGCTCACGGACACTCCTGGTTTAAAGAGCGGGGGGAGGCGGCGTGATCTCACCAGCAGGCAGAGGTCACAGGCGTCCAGCTCTTTCTCCACCTTGGTGAGGACGTGCGAGTCCATCGTCTCCCCGAACCAGATCACATCAGGCCTCAGGAGACCGTCACAGCCTCTCTCATCACACCTGCAGCAACCGAGCAGCACCTCATAAACACAACACCACCTGCTTCCTCCACATTAGCACCTTTTAACCGCGAAACGCTTTACGAAGTTCGCACGTCGCGTTACAAATGAGAAATGTTTATTAAGGATATACACGGGGTAATTCTTACAGCTGATTGTTTACCAAAAGAACATCGCCGTTATCATCACCTTTGATTGATCCACACCGATGGAGGAGGGTCCGCTGTCATTATACAGTATGAGAGCGGCCTCTAGAGGCCAACTTTGTTGTGTTATTTGAAGTGTTTTTTTTGTTTGTTTTTTTTGTTTTTTTTTTTTATTTGTTAGTTGGAGTGTTACTTTTTGGTTCAGTTTGGAAGTTTTTGTAATAAATAAGTAATAAAGTCTTTGTCGACGGTGCCGAGACTAAACTCCGTCCAGAATTGTTGGAGAACTCTGCTACTAAGGACTCCATGTTGGATAAAAGATACGAACGCTTTTTTGGTACGATTACGTTAACGACTCAAGTTAGCACTGATAACGAGTAGTTAGAGAAAGTGTACGTATTATTTCATACACATTTACCACATTTAGTCATTTTACTAAGCAATAACGTAGTGGATAGGTGAACGCGTTAGTTACCTTTATCACTAATAGCATCCTTTATCTAACGTTAGCCAGCTGTATTTCTAGTAAATAGTTAGTTTGATATGGTGAGCTAACAATCAGTGAGAATGATGAGCGGTTAGTGAGGTGCTAATGGATCCACACGAACTCCGCAGTCTGTCTCATTAGATTCGCTGTGGTTGCTCTTTATGTGCTCTACTTTAAACTCTACTCGCACTGATATTTCAGCCTCTTGCTTCGACACTTCTCATAAACAGAGTTCAACTCGGACGTTGTTGTTGTTGTGGAAGTAAAATGATCCTGTGAAGGCTACTTCCTGCAGCAGAAACCCGGAAGTGTGAAAAGGGCTCGTAAGTGTGCTGTACCCTGGCAGTTTAGTATCATGTGTAATATCGTGCTTCCATCTAGTGGAGCTCTGATGTATTACAATGCTGGGTTTTAGTGTATGACCACAGGGTTTGATAGGATGGATTTAAAACAATATTTTAAACCTTTCAAAACCGACTGTGATCGGGGCGACATTAATCATACACATTACATTACTCCGGTCCTTGAACCCACTGGCTCTTTGTGTCTTTTACAGTTCACTGAATTAAAAAATGTGTAGTATTTTTTCATTGTGAGACTATTTGAAATATTTCGAAGTCTATTTCTAAGCTAAAAGTGAACCCGGCTTCGTTGTTTGCTTCGTTCTTGAAATTATCAAAATGATCATATTTCTTTTAGAATAATTTCAAACATAAGACAGATGTGTTTATATTCAAGATTTTTTTTTTTTGCACTTCCTATGAGATCATTTCTACAGTTTTTTAGATACAGAACATTACTTTTTCATCACAAAAATCTTCATCACTGATTAAAAAAATACTTTTAAGAATTTAGGTGGCATTTACACAAATTCATTTCACATTGCATTCAGTTGGACTTTAGTTAGTTTCTATTTCATTTATGTGCACAGTATATAAGTTAGCGTACAGTATAGCAGTTTGAGAGAAGCAAAGATTTATTTAGAATTTTTTTTATATTATTATTGTTGTTTTGATGTCTTGTTTTATAAATTTTATAAAAAAAATTATTTATTAAGCTCAGTATTTTTTATTCTTAATATAACTTGGTTTTAAAAAATGATTAACAATTTAAAAAAAAAAAAAAAAAACAGTAACAGCAACAATACCCATTATTATTATTATTATCATTATTATTATTATTATTATTATTATTATTATTATTATTATTATTATTAATAGTAGTAGTAGTAATATTTTGCTTGTTTGTTTATTATCATGTTAAGCTTGTTTCATACCTTGGTAAATTTCCCACAGGAATATCAGCATCAGTGCAGTTTGGATCCGGATCACTGTAACAGGAATTAAACACATCGAGCTCACTTTCAGAACTTAACTACATCTAAACTATTTAATTCTAAACCAGGGGTGTCCAAAGTCCCGCCCCAGGGCCAAAATGCGGGCCGTGGAGGGGTGTTAACTGGCTGCGACTTCTCTGCATGATCTGTGGCCCGCAGGCCAACACGTTGCGATTCTTCCTTTCACCTGAAGGTGGCAGCAGAATGTGTTAACACAGCTAGCTAAACTGCTTTTAAAGAGCTTTTATTCCTCTGACTCCATCTGCAAATTATTTACTGAACAATATTTCAGACAAAACTTGCAAAGTTAACTCTGTACATCTCGATCAGCTCCCTAGTTCAGTAGTCGGGGCGCTGATCGGGGAGTCGGCCAGCATCGGTGCTCACTACGTTCCCTTACCACTTGGCTCGGGGAAAAAAACGGCGGACAAACTCTCGGCCAACTTCCGTCTACAAATGTGAGCAGCTTGTTATCGTTGTTGTGGCTCTCAAATGATTACTTACGTTGGCGATTTTTAACTATGATTTGACGTTCTATATACGGTTTGTCTAGCTCGCCTACGATCCTGCGTGAAGTGTCATGCCAAAAACGTGCGATTAAGCTAACAAATTTATATGACATACAGTATAATGTCAGAAAGATATCGGTCCTGCCTGTCGGTGATAAATGCCAGTGGTGACGTTTTACAACGCGAGTTGCGTGGTCGTGTCGACAGAAATTGAGTCATCGGTGTCCCAAAGTGTAGTGAGCCGGGGTCCTTACCAGTGCCCCAACTCGTGTACGCCGTGTACTGACTCGCCACCTAGGGAGCTGATTGAGACGCACATTGTGAAAAGGAGCGATTGAAGAAGTCGATGAATATCTTGTTTCTTACAGCTACAGGAGTCAGGTGTCACCCTGCTGCAGTTATTCCACTAAAATGAAACTCACTACAATAATATTTACTGTCCGTCCCTCCCTCGTGTATTTTGATGTGGTCTAACCTGCACCCCATTTGAAAAAAATAAAGTTTGGACACGCCTGATCTAAACTACTGCAACAGGTGAGTGCAACAAGCAGGAGGGATGAGCGGGGCTCGTTATTTTTACCCTTTACCCTCCAGCGCAGCACAGATGGGGCTGTGATGATTCACGTCCACGTCTCCGCAGCTCAGACACCGGGTCCTGAACAGACTTCCTGTAAACACACACACACACACAATTAATCCACACCTTCTGAACAAGTTCGAGTCTAGTTAACGTGAAAGCGGCATGAGACGAGTTAGCATCGCATCGGCGTCATGCGTCAGTGTGTATTTATTATTCCAGCAGCACTGACGCTCACCGTGGACCTCCAGGATGTGTTTGCTGCCGGCTCGGCGGTGCAGTTCGTCCGTGTTCTGCGTGATGACCACCGCGGCGCGGCCCTGCTGTCTGAGGCGGGCCTCGCACTCGGCTATGGCCACGTGCGCGGCGCTGGGTTTAGCCTTCAGCGCCAGCTCCCTCCAGTAATGATAAAACTCCCACACGCGCGATGAGTTACGGGAAAACGCCTGCGGGGTTGCCAGATCCTACAAAACAGAGCGCAGAGGTGAGAGGAAGGATCTGGTGAGGTGATGGGTGAAGGTGTTAATAATAATAATAATAATAATAATAATAGTAATAATAATAATAATAATAATAGAGCTCAGGCCTGCCAAAAAAAATTCAAATATTTATTGTTAACACTTTAATTAAACAAATTAAGTAACTAACACTAGTTGCTGCATTCATTATCATTAAAATCATTCTACATAATAAAACGAAGTAATTAATGCTTATATTAATTCATGATTTTTTTTTTTTTTTTTTAATAAACCTATTAAGCCAAATACTGGGTGCCAATATTTACAGCCACTGACTTGATTATCATTCAGTAATATTCTGCAATTTATCTTTTTCCTTCTGTAGAGTTATTATACACGGACGCCATTTTTCGGTTCCGGTTTAAATGAACACGTTTAACGTTTTATTTCACTTTGTTGGCATTATGATGCGAATGATTTATTATACTCTAAAAGTCTCGATTCTGATTGGTTGATTCATTTTCTACCACAGCAGCTCTGACAGTAGTGCAGCTACAAATCACAAGTTTATATTAATATGATCTACGGTTAATCCTGAATGCCTTTAAAAACGCGTATAAATCGATGATGTGGTGAAGTTTTCTCTGAGGAGACATTTATGGAAGGAGTCTCCAGTGCCAGAGACTGTGAGGCTGTGAGAAAAGAGAGAGAGAGAGAGAGAGAGAGAGAGAGAAAGAGGTTCTCTACATTACTAGTAACTCTAAATGGATAATAAGTATGATTTGTCATTAAGGTGCTTGTGCGCTCGCCTGTGTCTTCCACTTCCTCCAGTGTCCGCTGGCCGCTCTGAAGGTGGGCAGCCCGCTCTCGGCGCTCACTCCGGCTCCGGTGATGATGGCGATGTGCTTGGCCTTGGAGAAAACCTCGCGGAACTCCGCTAAATCTGTAACATTCAGTCCGATAACGTCGGGGGTCAAAGGTGAACGTTAAACATGCAGAAGATTACCTGCAAAAATTGTATATAAATCACCATGCACTGGATCCTTTCTTCATTTCTAGTGTACAAGGCATTGGTGTTATACTCTAGGTAGAGCGCATGATAGGAAGTGAATAGGAAGTCGTTTGGGATTTGGTTTGGCCTGACCGTTTGTGGGTGGAGCTTACAGGAGACAACCTGTGGACGGAGCCTAAGCTAGATAAAACTCGTAACTCACAAATTCGGACCTCCGGCTACGAAACGGAATTCCTACCCGTAAATACGAGACGGTCTCCTCAACCCCGAGTTCAGCAAGTGACGTCAAATCAACATGGGCGCTCACAGCAATGATCATTAAATAAATAAATAATAAACTTTCAACACCGATGGTGTGTGTATAGTTTCAGCGGGATGCGCTAAACATTACTTACAGCTCCTTTAACCCTTTACTGCATGGTGTTGCCATATGGCAACAATTAATTTTTCTCCAATTTCTTGATAGGCGATAATACAACAATACTATTTTCCTATGAAACGCGAAAAAATTGTCGTTTTTTTAACGTCGACGTGACATAAAAAAAATAAATAAATACCATGTCACATGACCAGAAAGTGCCGTTTGCACTTCCTTCTCTGTAATCACATGGCATGGTGAAGGTCATCATCGGAGGGCTCTCAAAACTGGATCAATTTTTCAATATTTAGGCAAAACCACTTAAAGGAAAACATTTAAACACTATCTGACATGTTAACATTTATTTTTGTAAATGTAATTGTTGCCATATGGCAACAACATGCAATAAAGGAACTGTAGTATGTTTAATCGTGAACTGAAACGTGCCTACATAGCGAAAAAGACACTGGGCTTCTCTAATAGTATATTTACATTTTTTCACATTCAAAGTAAGAAAAACTGTTGGAATTTCAGACATTTTGCAGTCGCACCTTATTTTCTACATTTTACGGTTCATAAGAAAGAATTAAGAATTCAAGAGAAAGAATTAAAAAGATACTTCACCCAAAACATGTTTGTTTGTTTTTTTCATTTCTGTATGTATTTCAAGGAAGTAAATCCATCCACATACTTAATTAACTGTAATTCCTTTCTAGAAGATATAACTTTTACAAAAAATAAAACTCTGTAACTTACTGTATAGTCTGGAAAATGCAGTAACTGGAATTGTATTCTCGTACGATTTGTATTACTTTTTGACTATATGATACTTTCCACCATTGCACATCGTTGCCATACGGCAACGACGTACCAACTTTTTTTTTTGTTTTGTTAA